>JASDFA010000010.1:9687500-10287500 GCA_035772735.1 Datura wrightii
ACACCCGAGACAACATGTCTTCAATCTTCGAGTTTCCCATATCAGTCAATCCGGGCTTCCCTTGAGATGATTCTACTTTTGGAGGAGGCACATAGGGGTTAGCACTTCAGTGATATCGCTCTCCTTTGCGATTTTGATCTCTATTCCCTCATCGATCATTACTCTCTCTCCATCCTTGTTTGTCACGATTTATCCAACCTTGATTCTCATCCCTTGGGTGCCAAGGGCATTGATTATCACCTTGATACCTAGGGAGAGAACCCCCCACTTGGCTTGCCATGTATTGACACTCCTCATATCTTGGTGGTGAAGTGTCATTATCAAATTAAGTATGGCTTTGGGCACCTACAACATCCACACTCTTTACTCTAGCTCCTATCACATATTTATTTATCAACTCTAGCTGGGTCATCATCTTAGCAAGAGTTTCATCTCTAGCCTAATCCCTTTTTCTCACCTCAGCATTCATAAGGATAGAAGCAACACCACTAGAAGATACCTCCACTTCTCTGGTATGCCATGCTCGATTGGTCTTAGTCATTCTATCAAGCAGTGCTTGGGCTACTCCATAGGGCTGATCCATGATAGATCCCCTAGCCATATTATTTTCCACAAACTTATTAATAGAATCAAAAGAATGATAGAAACTCTAAAGAAGAACCCTATCGGGCAACCCATGGTTTGGGCAAATTGAAAATTTTCTTAAACCTCAACCATGCTTCATGGAGTTATTCCCTGGCAAGTTGCTAGAAGTTGGTAATGTCATCCCTCAACTGTAGCATCCTCAAGGGAGGGAAGAACATGTCCAAAAATGCTTCCGTGAGCTCACTCCAAGAGGTAATAGACCCGAGATGCAACTTCTCCAACCAAGCGGTGGCTTCCCTTGTTAGTGAAAATGGGAAGAGCCTCAATGCGATCGACTTTGGTTTATATTTGCGATGTTGAAGGGTTGACAAATCTCAAGAAAATTTTTGAGATGCCTATTTGCATCCTCACTCGACATTCTTTCGTATAGCCCCCTTCATTTGGAGTAAGTGCAACATTGTGCTCGTCACATGAAATATTGCATTCCCTGCCATAGGAGGTAGGTGAATGGCACCCGCTACATTGGGCATCACGGGATCATCATCCTCATTATCCATATGCCCATCCACTAAACCTTCTCCTTCTTGTGAGTGTTGATTCATAGCAAGATCAACCTAGATACCACCAATCATAAGAGTAATGTCAAACTAACCAAGATGCAACAAATCAACCAAGAAAAAAACAACTAAAGGCTATCAAACTATATTTCCCGACAATGACGCTTTTTTTGAGAATGTCCAAATTCATTCCTCTTAACGAAAGAGTGTAAACGATCTTAGAAAAATAAATATACCCAACGAATGTCGAGGTAGAATCCCATGGGGAATAGTAGTTGATCATGCAATAGTTGTCTATCAAATTGAAGTAACTTGCATCAATGTCTCAAAAACAATAAAGTAAAAATTGGAGAAATCACAGCTTGTTAATTGAACTACAAATTCACACATGAAAATAGGGACAAAGCTTAGAAAATACCAAAGGACAAAATACTAGGGGTGTGATATTATTGGGGCATCATCGGATTGGAATTACTAATAGCTCCTAGCATTACTCAATAGCATAATTAGTTGTGAACGAGGTGGCACCTTACATTTTTCAGCCAATTATATGCCTTATACCTTGGGTTTTCTCAAACCTCAAAGTCCTTTTCATAACAACGACATCAACTTGGGTAAGAATCAACTATTTCTAGCTTTGATTCTCAATGGGTGTGTGACAATGGATTTTAGCTATCTCTAGCCCAATCCCACATGATCAACACCCAATTACCTACTAATGTTTCATCACCCATACTCTAAATCCCTTTTTCAAGCAAATTTAGGGTAAGTAAATACAACCCATATTTGCAACTATGAGTATTTAGATTAAAAGTCATATCAAACACTAGAATTATACCAATTGAGTAACTCTAAGATCAATTAAACTATACCTAATGCAAATCAACCCCAATCATTCACACACACCTAGCATGAAATTTAGCTACTCATGTAAGTAGAAGAAGATATTGCATTAAGTGATAATTCAATATCCATTCAACAAAATCAGTAAAAAAAATTCAAGCACAAGGTTCTGTTCTTCATTTATCCAACCTCTCTCTACTTTATATTCAATATTTAATACGATAGAATAATGATGTGGAATAGAAGGTTTAGTTCTCCTTTTAAAAATGTACAAAAGTAGGGTACAAAATGATCATCTTTTTTTGAACCGGATGCTTTTGCCCTTTTCTAATGGACCTTACTTGCGAGTCATCGGGCGTTTGCCGGTACTGATGCGCGGTCCGCTAGTTTCTTCCTCAGCATAGTAGGTGTTTGTGATTATCCAGCATTTCACCGATGTACTTCGGTGGAGCGCCGGTCCTCATATCAATTTTCATGATTTTTTCATAATTTCACATTTTCTCTACTCAAGTTATATACCTACTAATATCAAGAAGAAAGAGAATAAGATACACCCAAATGACTTAAAAACTAAAAAAATATTTATGTTTAAGAGCCTAATGAGTTGGTAAATTACCAACTCATCAGTCACCCGTTGCAGCGAGGATATTACCGTTACAGTAGTTTCGCTATGGAGAAAGACAGCTAGCCGTGGTGGCCTTATGCCTGGTCCCACCCGATTTCGACTTAACCTTTCAAAATTGTTTGTCTCATACTATTTTATTTCTAAGGACTTCATTTTAGCTTGTAAAAATTTAAATTTTCCCATGCTTAGATTGTCAGAGTACTATAATGGTCAAGTGGGTTGTCGCAATAACTTTTTATCTTTCCAATAATTCATACCATAATTCAGCTCTATTCATCATTCACAAGTAGTTTAATAACGACAAGAATTATTCACTAATCCTCAATTCAATTTCCACAACCCACTTACATAAGAACCTCTCACATGGTCAGTTTCTTCAGTATTATTTATCGTATTATTCCTACCACTTTCTGTTCAAGCCAATTCAACCGAGCCAATCATTTCCCAATTATTACGCTTATTTCAGTAAGGAATTACATCAATAATTTATAATTAACTAGTAGCAACTTAGGCTTAATAAACCAAAATCACTAGTTTTAATACCCCAAAAGTTCTTAAAACTTGACCCAAGATTTGAAATGTGATTACCTGGAAAAGCTGAAGAATTTCTTCAGTACAACTTAACCTACGAGTCATAGTTTTGTGGTAAGGGTCATAGGAAGACCGGTGGTTCGGTCAGAGATTTTATTCCCCAAACCAAAAGTCCCCACTATGAGTCATAGTATGTGGGTATGGCCCATGATCAGGAGTCGTAACAAGTCTTTAGAGTAATCAAGTGATTGATTGTACGGGTAATGGTACGACTCGTAGGATGGTGTTATGGATAGTAGTAGGATTCATGGAGTATTCAGAGGATTGGAGGTTTTGGACTTAGCCAGTATGGGAGGATACCATGAGTTGTAGGAGGATTGAACAACTCGTGGTACGAGTCGTGATAGCTGACAGAACAGTTTTCTTGCGAATTCATTAAGGGTATTTTCATAAATCCTAAGCTTCTAAGTCCTAAACTATGTCGTTTTAAGCTCTAAAAAGAGGGCTTTAAAGGAGTTTAACCTTTTCTAAATCATTCCCCTCCCATGCAAGCAAGATTAGGAATTTCCCATTGAAGATCAAGCCTATAATTCTTCAAGTTCTACTCCAAATCTCTTGGGCTTCCAAAGAGAAGTGTAGCTTCAATTTACTCAGGTATGTAGGGCTATGAATGAGAGTTGCTTCCACTTTCATGCCTAAATTTCTTCCCATGTTCGTGAATTCAAGTTCTAATCCAAGTGTATGATCTTATATGGTTACTATACGAAATTCTCCATAAATTGTATATGGGTCAATCCCCTCTATGTTTCAAAGTATGTTTTAAGATTTAATGGCAGATTTTATACCTATTTTGATTATAAATTCATGATTTCAAATCTTAGACAGTTTTGCCCAATTATGCAAGTTTTATGAAAAGTCAAGTTTATGATTTATGATTTCAAGTATGATGAGATATCTAGCATGATTGAATGTTTACAAATTACTCATGTATGAATGTATGATTTTAACTTTTGAATTGTATTCCAAGTATGCATGATTTTAAGGTTTTGGGTACACCCACACAGGCTAAACATGTTTTCATGATTTCAGCTCAGTTTTATAAAATCAGCTTAACATATGGTTTTAGAGTCTATACTCCCACTTTCAGCTTATGGTATGTCTTCAGATTCATTGAAAAATAATGGTGAGCATCTTGCATGTCTTTTGGGATTGGCGTCTAGCACCGAGTAGACTAGGGGTTCAGGAAGAGGCCATGGAAGAGGCCGTGACCTAGCCACTAGTTTAGTAGTTCCACTAGCATGCTCAGTTTAGCTGGGTGTATCCACTAGTGTAGGTGGTGGTTAGCGTCAGAACAGGTTTTATGCCCTCTCATCTTGTCAAGAGTAGGAGGTCTCTCCAAATATTGTCACTAGTATGTTACGAGTATTACATCTTGATGTATATGCATTGTTAGATCCAGGGGCTACCTTATCTTTTGTGAAGCCTTATGTTGCTATTAGTTTCGGAGTCAGTCCCAAAATCCTATCAGAACCCTTCTCAGTCTCTACTCCAATCGTTGACTCAATTATAGATTGACGGATATACAGAAATTGCCTTGTCATAATCCTTCAAAAAGTCACCTCAGCTGATTTAGTAGAGTTAGACATGACTGATTTCGATATTATCTTTGGCATGGATTGGTTGCATGTATATTATGCCTCAGTGGATAATAGAACCTATACGGTAGAGTTCCGATTCCTGGGAGAGCTAGTCCTAGAATGGAAGGGTAATTTTGGTGTGCTTGTAGGTAGCTATGTTTTCTATCTTAAGGAAAGAAAGATGATTTTCAAGGATTGCATGTACCATTTAGTTTGGATTAAGGATGCTACGTTTGAGACCCCGACTCTTCAGTCTCTCCTTGTTGTATGTGAGTCTCTGGAGGTTTTCCAAGATGATCTACCAAGAGTCCCTCTCGAGCGGGAGATTGAAC
The DNA here is from genome assembly GCA_035772735.1 of Datura wrightii. Taxonomy (NCBI): domain Eukaryota; kingdom Viridiplantae; phylum Streptophyta; class Magnoliopsida; order Solanales; family Solanaceae; genus Datura; species Datura wrightii. The sequence continues at coordinate 9,692,611 of JASDFA010000010.1, forward strand.
TTGGTATTGACCTTCATCCCAAAATGCAGCCTATATCTATTCCTCCTTATAGAATAGCTACATCCGAGCTAAAGGAGTTGAAAGAGCAGTCGAAGGATCTCTTGGATAAGGGCTTTAACAGCCCTAGCAAGTCTCCGTGGGATGAACCACTTCTCTTTGTTTAAAAGAAGGATAGATCACTTCGTATGTGCATTGACAATCGGCAGTTGAACAAAGTTTCAATGAAGAACAAGTATCACATCCCCATAACTGAAGACTTGTTTGACCAACTTCAGGGTGCTAAGTGCTTCTCAAAGGTAGACCTCATATTTGGGTATCATTAGCTTAGAGTAAGGGAGACTGACATTCTGAAGATAGCTTTCAAGACTCAGTATAGTCACTATGAGTTTGTAATTATGTCTTTCGGACTAACAAATGCTCCTGCAATTTTTATGGATTTGATGAACAGGATGTTCAAACCATATTTGGACATGTTCATGATTGTCTTCATTGATGACATTCTCATATACTCTCAGAGTGAGGAGGAGCATGTTGCTCATTTAAGGGTGGTGCTACAGAATCTCAAAGATCGCCAACTATTTGTTAAATTCAGCAAGTATGAGTTTTGGCTGAACTCAGTAGTATTTTCTGGCCATGTAGTGTTTAGCAAGGTTCTGCAGGTGGACTCACAAAAGATTGAGGCGGTGAAGAATTGGCCTAGGCTAGTTAATCCTTCGGATATCAGGAGTTTCTTGGGTTTAGCTGGCTATTATAGGGGGTTTATTCATCCATAGCACCATTGACTAAGTTGACCCAGAAGAAACACAAATTTTAGTGGTTGGATGCCTGTGAGAAGAGTTTTTAGGAGCTAAAAACTCAACTCACTTCAGCCCCAATGTTGACTCTGCCACAGGGAATGGATGGATTCATTGTGTATTGTGATGCCTCTAGTGTTTTTCTTGGATGTATATTGATGCAACATTGTAAGGTCATTGTGTATGCCTCTAGATATCTCAAGACTAATGCGAAGAATCATCCGACACATGACCTAGACTTGGTGGCAGTGGTGTTTGCATTGAATATTGGGAGGCACTACTTGTATAGGGTGCACGTAGATGTGTTCACAGACCATAAGAGCCTACAGTATGTGTTTACTCAAGAGGACTTGAATTTGAGACAATGTAGTGGCGGATGCCTTTAGAAGGTTTTTCACGGAGGGTGTGTCTCACGTTGAGGATGGAAGGAGGGAGTTGGTGAAGGATGTGCATCAACTCACTTGTTTGGAAGTTTGCCTTGTTGACTCGACAAAAGATGGTGTCATTGTGCAGCATGGTTTAGAATCCTCTTTGGTGACTGATGTCAAGGCTAGGAAAGATGAGGATCCTATTTTGGTGAAGTTGAAAGAAGCGGTTCAAAATCAGAAGGTGGAGGTCTTCTCCTAAGGGGGAGATAATGTGCTTCGATATCAGGGTCATTTATGTGTTCTGGATGTCGATGATTTGAGAGAAGGATGTTTCATGAGGCTCATGGTTCCTAATATTCTATACATCTGGGTTCCACCAAGATGTACCGTGACCTACAGGAAGTCTATTGGCGGAATGGCATTAAGAGGGGCATAGCAGAGTTTGTAGCTAAGTGTTCAAATTGTCAATAGGTGAAAGTTGAGCATCAAAGACCAGGAGGTATGCTACAAGAAATCAGTATACCCACTTGGAAGTGGGAAGAGATCAACATGGACTTCATCAAAGGTTTGCCTCGCACTCACCGACAGTATGACTCTATTTAGGTGGTGGTAGAGAGTTACCATTCTATCATTCAAAGGGCTCCGTTTGAGGCTCTTTATGGGTGGAGTTGTAGATCTCCTATTTGTTGGTTTCAAGTAGGCGAAGCCACATTGATAGGGCGAGATTCAGTTCATGAGGCCATGGAGAAGGTTCAACAATAAGGGGTAGGCTGAAAACAGCTCAGAGTCGTCAAAATCCATATGTGGATGTTAGGTAGAGAGAACTCGAATTTAAAGTTGATGATTGGGTGTTCTTGGTGTCTCCCATGAAGGGAGTGATGAGGTTCGGAAAAAAAGGAAGATTAGTCCACGATATGTGGTCCCATATAGGATTTTGAGACGTATTGGTAAGGTGGCCTATGAGTTAGAGATACCAGTGGAGTTAGTGTTAGTGCATCCAGTTTTTCATGTATTGTTATTGAAGAAGTGCATTGGTGACTCGACTTTAGTTATTCTGGTGGAGAGCATAGGTGTGAAGGATAGCCTTACCTATGAGGAGGTACCCGTTGAGATCCTTGATCGTCAGGTTTGAAAGTTGAGGAACAAAGAAGTAGCTTAAGTGAAAGTCTTGTGGAGGAATCAGCTTGTTGAGGGAGCTATGTGGGAAGTCGAAGCAAATATGATGGCTAAATGCCCGCATTTATTTCCTTCTAGTTCCATCATAGCTTGAGGTACCAGTTTCCTCCTTAGTACTCTATTCAGTTTCATGTTAAGTTCATGTCTCTAAGTTCCTTTTATGTCATTGCATGTATGTGTGTTTCATGAATTCAGTTCAGTCATGTTTTCAGTCCGGAGTAAGTCACTCTATTAGATTTCAACTTCAGATGTTCAATATTTTGGACTGTAGTTCCTTTCCCCAACCTTTTAGTATGTTTACCCCAGATTCCAGGATGAATGTTCAAAAGGGGGAGATATTGTAATATCCCAAAATTTCTTAAGACTAGACCCGAGATTTAAAATGTGATTACCAGGAAATGTTGGAGAATTTCTTCAGTATGACTCTATATATGAATCATAGGTTTGTGGTACGGGTCGTAGGAAGACCCATGGTACAGGTCAGAGATTTTATTCCCTAGACCATGAGTCCCTATTACGAGTCATAGTATATGGGTACAACCCGCGATCAGGAGTCGTAGCAAGTCATTAGTGTTATCCAGTGATTGATTGTACATGTGATGGTACGAATCATAAGATAGTGTTCTGGATCGTAGTAGGATTCATGGTAATATTAAGAGGATTGGAGATTTTGGACTTGGTCAGTACGGGAGGATATCACAAGTCATAGGAGGATTGTAGGACTCGTGGTACGAGTCGTGACAACTGATAGAACAATTTTCCTGCGAATTCATTAAGGGTATTTTCGTAAATCCTAAGCCCCTAATCCTAAACTATGTCATTTTAAGATATGAAAAGAGGGTATTAACGAAATTTAACCTATTCTAAATCATTCGCCTCCTATGCATGCAAGATTAGAAATTTTCCATTGAAGATCAAGCCTAGAATTCTTCAAGTTCTTTTTCAAATCTCTTGGACTTTAAAGAGAAGTGTAGATTCAATTTACCCAGGTATGTAGGGCTATGAATGAGAGTTCCTTCCAGTCTCATGCCCAAATTTCTCCTCAGTTTCTTGAATTCAAGTTCTAATCCAAGTGTATGATCTTATAGGGTTTTAACCCAATTGTATGAAATTCTCCATAAATTGTATATGGGTAAATCCCCTCTATGTTACAAAGTATGTTTTAAGATTTATGGGAAGATTTTATACATATTTTGATTATTAATTCATGATTTCAAATCTTAGAAAGTTATGTCCAATTATGCAAGTTTCATGAAAAGTCAAGTTTATGATATATGATGACATATCTAGTATGATTGAATGTTTACAAATTACCCATGTATGAATGTATGATTTTAACTTATGAAGTCTATTTCAAGTATGCATGATTTTAAGATTTTTGATACGTCCACAGAGGTTAAGCATGCTTTCATGATTTTAGCTCAGTTCTATAAAATCAACTTACCATATGGTTTTGGAGTTTATACTCCCACTTTCAGCTTATGGTATGTCTTCAACTTTGTTGAAAAATGATGGTGAGCATCTTGCATGTTTTGTGGAAGTAGTGTCTGGCACCGAGTAGATCAGGGGTTCAAGTAAACCCCGAGTCTCAGAATTACGCACCAACATAGGTTTATATATTTACATTGGGACCTCGTTGTGAGCTTCCCCTGCCAGGGGCCTTCAGTTTGATATCGATATCATGGTAGCTTCTTTATCCCTAGCAAGGTTTTGGATGACTCCGCCCACTTGAGTGTGATAGTTGGGGCATAACGTTAGCTGTCTCGTTATGGTGTCGGTTATGATGAGTTTCCTATTGTTCCTCATGATTTCAGTTATGCATGATTATGACTTATGATATTATGCTTTCTGTAGGTTTGACCCAATGATCATTTTATAATCTTTTACTTATGATTTCAGCTATGGAAAGCCATATGACTCTACTTTCTGCTTTGGGTCATTCTATCCAGATATGAAATTCAATTTATGACTATACATGTTCTCAGATACCAGCATACAGTCTTACTCTCATGATCTTATGATTTATATTATGTGCATGATTTTAGTTATACTTACTCAACCTATTTTACATACCTTGCATATTCAGCACATTCTAAGTACTGACCACATACTTTATGTTTTATCATTTCATGGTACTAGTTTAGACGTTCAGACTTAGTCCCACCGTCCAGTTCTCTTATTGGTGAGTCCTCATCCTTCGAGGACCTTCAGATTGTTGAGTGGTGTTACTTTAAGTTTTAGACTTCTAGTAAGCTAGTTGGGGAGGCTGTCCTATCTGCTTTTCAGTTATGGTAAAGGCTTTTCAGACAATATATAGAATCTCAGCTTGTCTTGTTGACTCTGTTTATGATCATTATCTATGCTGACTTCCTCTTATTCATGTTTAATTTATCAATTTTCCATTAATATATGCTCTTTAGCCATCAGGTTCATGCCATGGACCGAGTTGGAGCCATCTGGGGTTCTAGGTTCCGTGTCTCGGCTCGGGGTATCAGCTTTGGTCGTAACATTACCTCTAGGTTTTTATAATTACCCGTTCTTTTATTGTTTTGAAAAACTTTTAAAAATTAGTCATTTATACTATGTAATACCCCAAAAATCCTAAGATCAGACCCGGTAGTTGAAATGGAGAAAATAAAATTTTCTGCACCAGGTAATAGGATAAGTCATCCCATGACACGTGGGGTGAATCATAAGTCGTGGAGTGACTCGTGGGGAGGGAGGTTCGGTCTTGGTTGAAATTTTAGTTTTGAGGTGACCACGGATGTGATCATGAGTCGTGGTCAGCAACATGACTCGTTATGTCAGCCCTGGCCAAGGGATGCTTGAAAGATGAGAAGTTTTGGCAGTGGTGGTAACAGGTTGGTCCACGATTCATTTGGTACACCACGAGTTATGGTGCCCCTCGTGGTGACCCTCAGATGAAAAATGGAAGTGTTCATCACGACAGGCAGACGACGAGTCATCCCCTAGACCACGATTCATCCAATCCCTCGTTGGGACTGGCAGTGTGTATTTTCCTGCGAATTTATTAAGGGCTTTTCCGTAATTTATAAGTTCCTAAGGCCTAAACTATGTTGTTTTAAGCTCAGAATAGTATGTTTTAAGAAGGGTTAAGTCATTCAAAGCCTATTCTAATTCATGCATCCAACCATAGAGGTCTAAGGAGTGATCAAGCCTAGCTTCTTCAAAGTTCTTCCTCAATTCTCATTGGGCAATCAAGGAAGTTGTGAAATCAGATCTCTTCAAGTATGTAAGGCTATGAATGGGTGCAATTTTCCACACAAATGCCCAATTCTCTCTCAATTCATGAAAAACCTAAGTGATGAATCTATGGGGTTTTAACCCAATGTGTGAATTCTCTAAGTTTCAATCATAGATATGATCTAAGCATGTTTAGAATGTTGAATTATGATAAGTGGTAAGATTTCAAAATATTTTAAATTATAAATTATGTTTTCAAGTTTTCTAAAGTATGATGCCCATCCATGAAAGTTCATGAAAGTTGAGATCCTTGAGATGTGTGGTCAAGTGCGATTAGATGTTTATGAAGAAAGTATTAATTTGAAATACCCATGTCTATGTTGATGTTTTCGAATGATCAAGTCTATTTCAAGCATGTGTAAGTGTTTGGAAAGCACATATGATCAAGTATGATTCACGATTTATCTAAATTTCATGTATTAGCTTACCACATAGTTTTGGAGTCTACACTCCCAATTTTGTTCAGCTTGTCGTATTGTTTGAGCCAAGGCTCCTCATGTTACAATTTCAGATTTATGTATGTATGTTATGAGTCAGCTTCATCACTAGATGATGGTTCAGCTTCATTGAAAAATGATGGAGAGAATAAGCATGTTTTTTGGAGTAGTGTCTAGCACCGAGTAGGCTAAGGGTCAGTCAACCCTATTCCTTAGAACTACGCGCCAATGTAGGTATGATCAGATTATTTGGGACCTCCATTATGAGCTTTCCCTGCCCCTAAGGGTCCTTCATCTTGATATCGATATCATGGTAGCATCCTTAGCCTTGGCAAAGCTTTGGACAGCTCTGCCCACTTGAGTGTGATAGTCGGGACCACGTAAGCTCTATCGTGGTAATGTCGGTTATATGACGAATCTCCATTGTTCCTCATGATTTCAGTTATGCATGTTCATCAGTCATGATATTATGTATTCAGCAGGTTTGACCCAATGTTCAGTTTTACTTGTGATTATCAGTTTTCAGCTTTCGGTCATTCAATTCAGTTGCCGATAGTCTATACACATACGGAGGGAGCCGTCCTTCTTTCTGATGAACAGAACTGCCACACCCTATGGTGAGGTACTTGGCCTGATAAAGCCCTTATCTAGCAAATCCTTCAATTATCCCTTTAATTCTCTGAGTTCAGCAGGAGCCATCCAATAAGGGGGAATTGATATAGGCTGAGTTCCTGGTAATAGATCGATTGCAAAATCAATTTCCCTTTCTGGGGGAATACCAGGAAGTTCATCTGGAAATACATCAGGGAACTCGTTAACCACTGGAATAGACTGAAGGGTTGGAGGCTTTGCCTGAACATCCTGGACTCTAACAATGTGATAAATACACCCCTTTGCTATCAACTTTCTTGCCCGAAGATAGGAAATAAACCTACCTTTTGGTGTAACTATACTACCTTTTCACTCCCGTACCGCCTCCCCTGGAAAGTGGAATCGGACAGTCTTAGTCCAGCACTCAACATTGGCATAACATGGAGCTAACCAGTCCATTCCCATAACGGCATCAAAATCAACCATCTCTAGCTCTATTAAATCTGTTGTAGTCTGACGACTGGCAACCTCTACTATACACCCCCGTTAGACCCTTCTGGCTATAATAGAATCACAAATGGTGTAGATACTGAAAAAGGTCGCCGAAGCAATTCCGGCACAACATTAAACTTCCGAGCCACTAACGGTGTAACATAGGACAAGGTGGATCCCAGATCTAACATATAAGAAGGATGAGATCAAATATTCAGCATACCTATCACAACATCTGCTGACGACACTGAATCCTGTCTTCCCGGTAATGCATAGGTACGGTCTGGGCCTACACCTGAATTGGAGGCCCCTGATCTGCCTCGGCCTCTACCTATTGAAACTAAGGGCCTGCGCGCTACCGGGGATGTGTAAGCTCGTGACCCTGCTGCTGACCTATTCTCTCCATCCCGGTCACCCTGACCCCTGCTGGATAATCTCTCATCTGATGACCCTCCTGTCCACAAATATAACATCCTGTGGAGCCATATCTGTATGCTCCAGAGTGGTGTCGGCTGTTAATAGGGAAAAGTGGTATTGTATACCTACTCTGCTCCACCCACCTCTGCTTTGATGAATCTTCTTCTTGCGAACCTCCGTCGGGCTCTTACTGCCCTTTGCGACTAAACCTGCTCCTCTGCCTCAGTGATGGAGGTGGGGTCTATGCGGCCTATCTGATTACCGTGGCCTAGGTCCTACCCAGGCCTCCTCCTATAAATCATCTGGCCTGTCCCTGTGGTGTTGTTCCTGACTTGTTCGCCTGGTATCCCGTTGCCGCTGTCTGAGGCCCTCAATATTCTGAGCAAAAGCCTGTACTCGGGCAATATCGATATCCTCTCACAGAGTAGCTATCATACAGGCCTCGATATATTCTGGATTCAGCCCCATGATAAAACGGTGTACTCTGGATGGCATTGTATTTACAAAAGTTGGCGCATATCGGGGCAAGGAATCGAACCGCATGGCATATTCCCAAACACTCATCGGCCCCTGCTCCAAATGTAAGAACTAATCAATCCGGGCCTGTCGGATCACCCGTGGTAGATAATGATCCAGAAAAGCCTCTTAAAAGCTAGACCAGGACGGAGGGGGAACATCTCTCCCTCGGGACCTCTCCCAACTCTCATACCACAGTACAATGATGTCCCGCTGCCGGAATATCGTTAATTCAACTGACTCTGTGGGTGTGGTACGCATTACCCTGAAAATCCTCTGCATCTGGTCTAGAAAATCCTAAGGATCCTATGTTCGATCCGTTCCTGAAAGCTGCAGGGGACTTAATGCCAAAAATTCTTGGACCCTCAAACTACCAGGCCCTCCTGATGCTTCTGCAGCGGTAGGTTGTATTGACTGGCGCTGAGTAGCCATCATCTGCTAACATAACCACCACACTCCTAACTTCCTGGTCAGATGGTATAGGTATAGGAACTGCTGGAGGTGGTGCTGTCCCAAGTGGCTCCTGATGTAACGGTGACTGCTGGGAAGGTCGAGACGATGCCTTCGTATCGCCCTCAGATTGGGTTGATTCCAACCGAGGCTGAGGCATCCTGCTGGTGCCCTCTCCTACTGCTATATCCAATCTCCTGCCTATCGTAGGATGTCGCTGATCCGACATTTTCTCTTAAACAAAGAGTATAATAAGCTTAGGGACTCAACCCTATACTGTACCGCTCTATAGCATGACTGAATGAGAAGAAAGAGTAACCATCCTCATGCCTTGCAACCTCCTGCCTATAGTATGTGGTGCACAACACATCAATGGACAAGACTCTACTTAGCATGGCTTGCAGACTCTTTGGGATACGACCTTCTTTAATACCAAGTTTTTCACGCCCTGCCTTGGGGGGAATGACTGGCACCTGGTGCCCTACCAGGACCTGGACTGCTGTACTAGCTGAGCCTAAGCACTTCTGGTGCAAGGCTGGATTTAAATCTAGAATCAAGAAAATGACAGAATATATAGCGGCTGTAAATACAGCCCCCGGCCGACAAACCTATAGCCACCTGTGAAAAATAAACAGCTAACCAGAAACAACCAAATATAATGAGTCCTATGCGGGCCGACAAGGCCACCATGCTGTCTAGTTATAACTAGGAAGCGAAATCAAACACTGTACTAAACTGTAATCGACAAGGTCATAACCTAATAGCTGAACAAGTCCCCACACGGCCATCACATATAACCTGAAGCACATTTGTGGCCCCACACGGTCGATACATCTAACCACAGGAAATATCATACGATCTGCAAGCCTCTAAGAGTAACAAGAATGGTCGGGTTAGGGCCCCGGCCTACCTATACTATACAAACAAAAAGAAGTAAACCTCTGTCTTCAAAGCTCCGGATGAAAGGAGCAGAAGGCTCTGTATCGCTGACTGGAACTACGAGGGATCTGCTCCTCGTCTATGTACACCTGCAGGAAAGTAATGCAGCGCCCCAAGATGGGTGTCAATACCACTGGTACTGTGTATGTAAAGCAATAACTGTAAACATCTGAAAGTAAGTTACAGTGCTGACAGTAACTGAAGTAAAAGGAAATAGACTGAAACTGACTGAAATAGTGGGTTTAGGACTAAACATAACTGTACTGAGAAGAGCAGGAGTCATACCTGATAACATAACATTCTACTGTCTATCTATCAATACTAAAGAATTAGAACATAAACCTTACCTGGCCCTCATAAGCCGGAAGGTGCATCTCAATCTATTTACCCCTAACCAGGTCATACCCCATCACCTAGTAACTATCAGCATCCTGCTGGTCCCCTGGGTATGCAACTTGGGCCCGCTGGGCTCCTGACTATAACTGTGTCTGTGTCCAAAGGACTCCTAAAATCTGAAATCTGCACCCCAGGCGCAAGCGCTCGACAGGGGGTATGGTATAGTGCTGATCAGCCTGATATGAGGAGCTGGTTGCCTATCTTCGTCCCTAGCGGATGGCATGCCACTCCGTAGAGGGACGTATTCTCACCCGCTGGCGGACGATTTGACACAGGTATTAACCCTGGGGTGGTCACGGAAGTTCTACAGGTAATCCAGCCCAAAACAATACAATCAAGTGTCAAATAACATCAATAATTACATATGATACATACTGGATATGGTAACAATTTCTGACATGCTTCACTGATTTTCATACTGAGCATTATATAACATTTCTGAAATACTTTACTGGGATTTAGGCTTTCTTTCTATACTGGAAAAACTAACTGCCGGTTTACCGATCATCTAGCGAGGTTCGGCTAGTATTCAACTGTTCTTTCCAACTGTAATCATATTCACAAAATAATAGAACTAACTTCATTACTATACTAGAAGAAACAATACTTTATAGATATATCTACTAACTATTCTTCAACTTATTGGAAAATGATCGAAAACTCATAATTTCTCAAGAGTCTAGAAGGGAGAAGTACTTACTTTAAGCCTGCGATTATATTAACACTAGTTTGGAGCAATTCCAATCACTTTGGCTCGGCGGGACGATGATTCGCCGAGCGAATTTAATGAAACTAACTCCGTAGAAATGCTCCCTTTAGCCTTATACTTTGATACCAAAAGTTAATTTGACGTTGGATAATGTTTGACGGCGTAATCAGATGAAATTCTATCGAAACCCTCGTTCTCTCCCTATTTTTGGTCGTGTGAATATGGAAAATGAAATGAAAATGAAGGGTGAGGCCTTTATATACTTGGAGTTAGAAGAATAGCAACGTGGCACGCTGGCCAACGCGCCAATCTGGCTCCGTTCCATGTTGACCATCGCGGAGGAGGTGCCTCCGTGCCACGTTGCCCCTCTGGGCAGCACGATTCTGCCTCCTCTTGTGGAAATCCAACTTGGCACCCGTTTGGCCTTTCCCCGGGCCCTTTCCTGACATGTATGACATTCTAAAACTCCCAAAACATGCGAATAGGCAAATTAAGTGCTAAAACTTACGGGGTGTAACATCCTCCCCCTTAAGAACATTCATCCTCGAATGTTAACTCCTGCATACAAAAATCTTAACTTGCACTCACTTATTCTGGAAAAATTTCGGTAGAGTCTCCCCTGTAATATAGACTATCCAAAATTCCTGAAATGCAGAAAAGTCCAATACAGGCACTCCACACAATTCTATAGCATTCATTTTACAATAAACTTGGGTCAACTATTCCACATTTACATGAATATAAGGCAACTCATGAAACAACAATAACATCATACCTCTAGCTGCATCATTTGACTAAGTCTGGAATAACTGAGGATATCTGATTTTCATATCATCTTCTGCTTCCCAAGTCATCTCCTCTTGGTTCTTATTTTTCCACAACACCTTGATAGAAGCAACATCTTTAGTTCTTAATCTACGGATTGGCCGATCTAGTATGGATACTGGAACTTCTTCATAAGCTAACTCTTCTGTAACCTGAACATCTTGGACTGGGAGAATTCGGGAGGGATCTCCTATGCACTTCCTCAGCATTGATATGTGGAAAACTGGGTGAACAGATTCTAACTCTGGAGGTAAATCCAATTCATAGGCCACTTGGCCTATTCTTGGGAGAATTTGATAACGCCCAAAAAACCTCGGGCTAAGCTTGCCCTTCTTGCCAAATCTCATCACACCCTTCATCGGCGAAACCTTCAGGATTACCTAGTCACCCACATTAAATTATAGGTTTCTGCGCCGCACGTCAGCATAAGATTTTTGGCGGCTCTGAGCAGTTAGCAGATGTTCCCTGATAAGCTTTACTTTCTCCTCTAACTGATGGATAATATCTGGCCCAATTAATGCTGATTCTCCTACCTCAAACCAACCAGTTGGAGATCTGCACTTCCGCCCATATAACGCTTCATAAGGCGCCATCTGAATTGCTGAATGATAACTATTATTACAGGCGAACTCAATAAGCAGTAGATGTTCATCCCATCTACCTGCAAAATCTAACACACATGCTCGCAACATATCCTCAAGTGTCTCGATGGTACGTTCTGCCTGCCCGTCTATCTGAGGATGAAAGGCTTTGCTCAGGATAACCTGGGTCTCCAAGCCTCTCTGAAATGATTGCCAAAACTTACCTGTAAACTGCGCCACTCTGTCGGAAATAATTGACAACAGAACGCCATGCAGTCTGACTATTTCTTTAATATACAACTCAACATAATCTTCAGCTGAAAATGTAGCCCTTACTGGCAGAAAGTGAGTTGATTTTGTAAATCTATCAACAATTACCCAGATCGAATCATATTTACGCCTGGTGTGAGGTAATCCTGCTACGAAATCCATATTAACTTCTTCCCATTTCCATAGAGGCACAGCTATATCCTGTGTCAGTTCGCCTGGTTTCTGATGTTCAACTTTCACCTGTTGGCAATTGGGACACTGAGCTACAAATTCTGCTATCCCCTTTTTCATTCCTGGCAACCAGTAGACCTCTTTTATATCATGGTACATCTTTGTCGAACCTAGATGGAGAGAGTAACGGGCATAGTGTACCTCACCCATAATGTGCTGGCAAAGCTCTGCAACGTTTGGAACACAGAGGCGATCCCTATATCTCAAAACTCCATCCTCGATTACCTGAAAATCTGTTACTTCCCTTCGCTGGACCCTGTTTCTCAGATGAACCAGGCTAGGATCTTAATACTTCCTTTCCTTCCCTTCCACAACCAAAGATGACACTACGGTGTTCTGGATTACTGCTCTATTGTCTCCTTTTTCTGCTAAACGAATGGTTAAATTGGATAACTGATGCAATTCTCGGGCCAACTCCTACTGCTCGGGCTATAAGTATGAAAACTTCCCATAGATTTACGGCTAAGGGCATCTGCTACCACATTGTCCCTACCTGGGCAAAATAAAATATTCACATCATAATCTTTCAACAGCTCCAACCAGCGACGTTGCCGCAAATTCAACTCTTTCTGGGTGAAGATATACTGCAGGCTTTTGTGATTAATGAAAATATCCACGTGGACGCCATAGAAGTAGTGTCTCTATATTTTCAGGGCATGAATTACCTCGACTAATTCCAGGTCATGGGTAGGATAGTTCTTCTCATGCTTCCTTAGCTGCCTGGAAGCATAGGCAATCACTCTACCATGCTGCATCAAAACGCATCCTAACCCAACGCCCGAAGCGTCACAATAAACTGCATAACCCTCTGTTCCTTCTGGCAATGCTAACACTGGTGCTGATGTCAGTCTGTCTTTCAGTTCCATAAAACTCCGGTCACATGCCTCAGTCCAATGAAATTTTGCTGCCTTCTGTGTTAGTTTGGTTAACGGTGCCGCGAAGGTGGAAAATCTTTCCACAAACCTTCTGTAATACCCGACTAATCCCAGGAAATTGCGTTCCTCGATCGAAGTGGTAGGTCTAGGCCATGTTTTTTCTGCCTCAATCTTCTATGTATCTACCTGTATACTAGTGTCTGAAACAATATGGCCCAGGAAGGCTACTGAATTCAACAAAAATTCACATTTAGAAAATTTTGCGTATAGCTGGCGGTCTCTGAGAATCTGGAGCACTGTCTGTAGATGATTCTGGTGGTCTTCCTATGAGCGAGAATACAAAAGAATATCATCAATAAACACTATCATGAACAAGTCCAGGTATGGTCTGAAGATACTGTTCATCAGGTCCATAAACACTGCTGGGGCATTTGTCAGTCCGAAGGACATGACTAGGAATTCAAAGTGCCCATATCTGGTTCTGAAGGTAGTCTTTGGAATGTCCCTTTCACGAACCCGAACCTTATGATATCCGGACCTTAAGTCAATCTTTTAAAAATATCTTGCTACTTGTAGCTGATCAAACAAGTCTTCTATTCTGGGAAGTGGATACTTATTCTTGACAGTAACTTTATTCAGTTGCCGATAGTCTATACACATACGGAGGGAGCCGTCCTTCTTTCTGACGAACAGAACTGGCGCATCCCATAGTGAGGTACTCGGCCTGATAAAGACCTTATCTAGCAAATCTTTCAATTATCCCTTTAATTCTCTGAGTTCAGCAGGAGCCATCCGATAAGGGGGAATGGATATAGGCAGAGTGCCTGGTAATAGATCGATTGCAAAATCAATTTCCCTTTCTGGGGGAATACCAGGAAGTTCATCCAGAAATACATCGGGGAACTCATTAACCACTGGAACAGACTGAAGGGTCGGAGGCTCTTCCTGAACATCCTAGACTCTAACAATGTGATAAATGCACCCCTTTGCAATCAACTTTCTTGCCCAAAGATAGGAAATAAACCTATCTTTTGGCGTAACTGTACTACCTTTCCACTCCCGTACCGCCTCCCCTGGAAAGTGGAATCAGACAGTCTTAGTCCAGCACTCAACATTGGCATAACATGGAGCTAACCAGTCCATTCCCATAATGGCATCAAAATCAACCATCTCTAGCTCTATTAAATCTGTTGTAGTCTGACGACTGGCAACCTATACTATACACCCCCGATAGACCCTTCTGGCTATAATAGAGTCACAAATGGTGTAGATACTGAAAAAGGTCGCTGAAGCAATTCCGACACAACATTAAACTTCCGAGCCACTAACGGTGTAACATAGGACAAGGTGGATCCCAGATCTATCAATATATAAGAAGGATGAGAGCAAATATTCAGCATACCTGTCACAACTTCTAGTGAAGACACTGAATCCTGTCTCCCCGGTAATACATAGGTACGGTCTGGGCCCGCACCTGAACTGGAGGCCTCTGATTTGCCTCGGCCTTTACCTGCTGAAATTGAGGGCCTGCGCCCTGCCGGGGATGCTGAAGCTCGTGACCCTGCTGATGACCTATCCTGTCGATCCCGGTCACCCTGACCCCTAACTGGACAATCTCTCATCATATGGCCCTCTTGTCCACAAATTTAACATCCTGTGGAACCATATCTGCATGCTCTAGAGTGGCGTTGGCTGTAAATAGGGCAAAGTGGTATTGTATACCTACTCTAATCCGCCCTCCTCTGCTGCGGTGAATCTACTGCTTGCAAACCTCCGCCGGGCTTTGACTCTCCTTTGCGACTAAACCTGCTCCTCTGCCTCAGTGATGGAGGTGGGGGTCTAGGCGACCTATTTGATAACCGTGGCCTAGGTCCTACCCGGGCCTCCTCCTGTAAATCATATGGCCTATCCCTGCGGCGCTGTTCCTGACTTGTTCACCTGGTATCCCTTTGTCGCTATCTGAGGCCCTTAATATTCTGAGCAAAAGCCTGTACTCGGGCAATATCGATATCCTCTCGCAGAGTAGCTGTCATACAGGCCTCGATATATTCTAGATTCAGCCTAATGATAAAACGGTGTACTCTGGATGGCATTGTATCTACAAAAGGTGGCGCATATCGGGCCAAGGAATTAAACCACATGGCATATTCCTGAACACTCATCGGCCCCTGCTCTAAATGTAAGAACTGATCAATCCGGGCCTGTCGGATCTCCCGTGGTAGATAATGATCCAGAAAAGCCTCTAAAAAGCTATACCAAGACGGAGGGGGAACATCTCTCCCTCTAGACCTCTCCCAACTCTCATACCGCAGTACAACGATATCCCGCAGCCGGAATACCACCAATTCAACCGACTCTGTAGGTGTGGTATGCATTACCCTGGAAATCCACTACATCTGGTCTAGGAAATCCTAAGGATTCTCTGTCCAATATGTTCCTGTAAACTGCGGGGGACTTAATGCCAGTAATTCTCGGAACCTCGAACTAGCAGGCCCTCCTGATGCTTCTGCAGCGATAGGTGGTATTAACTGGCGCTGAGCAGCCATCATCTGCGCTAACATAACCACCGCATTCCTGACTTCCTGGACAGATGGTATAGGTATAGGATCTGCCAAAGGTGGTGCCGTCCCAAGCGGCTCCTGATGTAACGGTGACTGCTGGAAAGGTCGAGACGATGCCTCCGTATCGCCCTCAGATCGGGCTGATTCTAACCAAGGCTGAGGCATCCTGCTAGTGCCCTCTCCTGCTGCTATATCCAATCTCCCGCCTGTCATAGGATGTTGCTGATCCGACATTTTATCTGTAAACGAAAGAGTATAATAAGCTTAGGGACTCAACCCTATAGTGTACCGCTCTATAGCACGACTGAATCAGAAGAAAGAGTAACCATCCTATCATGCCTTTCAGCCTCCTGCCTATAGTATGTGGTCCACAATACATCCATAGATAAGACTCTACTTAGCACGACTTGCATACTCCCTGGGATACGACCTGCTCTGATACCAAGTTTGTCATGCCCCGCCTTGGGGGGCATGACTGGCACCTAGTGCCCTACTAGGACCTGGACTGCTGAACTAGCTGAGCCTAAGCACTTCTGGTGCAAGGCTGGCTCAAAATCTAGAATCAAGAAAATGACGGGCTATATAGCGGTTGTAAATACAACCCCCGACCGACAAGGCCTATAGCCACCTATTAAAAATAAACAGTTAACCAGAAACAACCAAGTATAAGGAGTCCTATGCGGGCTGACAAGGCCACCATGCTGTCTAGTTATAACTGGGAAGCGAAATCAAACACTGAACTGAACTGTGTCCGACAAGGTCATCAACTAACAGCTGAACAAAGCCCCACACGACCATGACATATAACCTGAAGCACATATGTGGCCCCACACGGGAGATACATCTAACCACGGGGAATATCATACGCTCTGCAAGCCTCTAAGAATAACAAGAATGGTCGGGACAGGGCCTCGACCTACCTTAACTATAGCAAAAAGAAGTAAACCTCTGTCTTCTAAGCTCCGGATGAAAGGAGCTGAAGGCTCTATATCGCTAATTGGAACTACGAGGGATCTGCTCCTCATCTATGTATACCTGCAGGCAAGTAATGCAGCGCCTCAAGACGGGCGTCAATACCGCTAGTACTGTGTATGTAAAGAAATAATTGTAAACATCTGAAAGTAAGTTACAGAGCTGACAGTAACTGATGTAAAAGGAAATAGACTGAAACTGACTGAAATAATGGGTTCAGGACTAAACATAACTATACTGAGAAGAGCAGGAGTCATACCTGATAACATAACATTCTACTGTCAATCTATCAATACTAAAGCATCACAACATAAACCTTACCTGCCCCCATAATCCGGAAGGTGCATCTCAATCTATTTACCCCTACCTAGGTCATACCACATCACCTAGTAACTATCAGCATCCTGCCGGTCTCATGGGTATGCAACTTGGGCTCGCTGGGCCCCTGACTATAACTAACCGGAGGACTCCTAAAATCTGAAATCTGCACCCCGGGTGCAAGTGCTGATAGGGGGTGTGGTATAGTGCTTATCAGCCTGATATGAGGAGCTGGTTCCCTATCTTCGTCCCTGGCGGACGGCATGCCACTCCGTAGAGCGACGTATCCTCGCCAACCGGCGGATGAGTCGACACAGCTATTAACCCTGGGGCGGTCACGGAAGTTGTACAGGTAATCAAACCCAAAACAATACAATCAAGTCTCAACTGACATCAATAATTACATATGATACATACTTGATATAATAACAATTTCTTACATGCTTCACAGAGTTTCATACTAAGCATTATATAACATTTCTTAAATACTTTACTGAGATTTAGGATATCTTCCTATACTGGAGAAACTAACTTGCCGAAAGAGACTGTCTATACATACCTTGACTATCGGTTTACCGATTATCTGGCGAGGTTCAACTAGTATTCAGATGTTCTTTCCAACTATAATCGTATTCACGAAAAAATAGAACTAATTTCATGACTATATTGGAAGAAACAATACTTTATATATATATCTACTGACTATTCTTCAACTTATTGGAAAACGATTGAAAACTCGTAATTTCTTGGGAGTCTAGAAGGGAGAAGTACTTACTTTAAGCCTGGGATTGTATTAACACTAGTTTGGAGGAATTCCAATCACTTTGGCTCGGCGGGACAACTATTCGCCGGGCGAATTTCACGAAACTAACTCCGTAGAAATTTTCCCTGTAGCCTTATACTTCGATACCTAAAGTTAATTTGACTTTGGACAACGTTTGACGGCGCAATTAGATGGAATTCTATCGAAACCCTCGTTCTCTCCCCGTTTCTGGTCGTCTGAATATGGAAAATGAAATGAAAATGAAGGTTGAGGCCTTTATATACTTGGAGCCAGAAGCATAGCAATGTGGCACGCTGGCCAACGTGCCAATCTGTCTCCGTGCCATGTTATCCATCACGGAGGAGGTGCCTCCGTGCCACGTTTCCCCTCTGGGCAGCACAGTTTAGCCTCCTCTTGTGGAAATCCAACTTGGCACATGTTCGACCTTTCCCCGGGCCCTTTCCTTGCATGTATGGTATTCTAAAACACCCAAAGAACATGCAAATAGGCCAAATAAGTGCTAAAAACTTATGGGTGTAACATGATTTGACTGGCGAGTCACCAGTTAATGTCCACAGCTGCCGATTGCACATTGTCCTCAAGTCAATGGTCATTTGCTTTTGACCAGTGTTTTATCGGTGTCCTCCGTTGTAGTGCCATTTTTCACCTGATTTCATCCTTTTCACTCCACTTTTTTCTCTTTTCTCTTCAACTCAGACACTTGCACATAAAAGGGTAAAAAGGGCATAAAATTCATCTAAATGACTTGAAAACTAAGCTAAAACTCATTCTCAAAAGCCTAATGAGTTGGTAAATTACCAACTCATCAAACCCCCAAACTTGAACCATTGCTTGTCCTCAAGTAATGCAGTTTTCATCAGTTAAGAAACATGCCACTCCATAAGAGTTTAGATACCAATGACCACTTAATCCATGAAAACCCAAAAAATGCTCACTAACTCACCCAAAAAGAGAGGCGAATTCCCTAAAGAATCAGAGAAAAATATATGGAAATATTTCAAGAGGCCACCACAATTTAAGGGAATGATTCACAAATGCATTAATTTTGCAAAACAAGGGCATGGCTTATCCAAAGAAATACACATAGCATCTCAACTCATAATCACCACACATTCAAAGCTATCCTTAGAGCTCACACTACTTATGCCTCAATCACACCTTTACCTTAATGCAAGTGTGTCCTCAAAAGGAATGATGCCACTAACCAAGGAGAGAATCCCTTTTTCTAACATGAATTGGCACACATTGGGGTTTTTAGAAAAAGATAGTCACACTCACTCTCCCAAAAGTAATCTTCACGCACACAACTCGACCCATAGGCTTGCCCTTCATGAAATTCGCCACTAATGTAGGGTAGCTACACTCAAAATCAATTAGGACTTGCGGGTCATAATGAAGGGCTAGGGGTAATCGTAAGACAGTGATTTGACTCTAGTGACTAGATCCTCCCTAATGCCTTTATGTGAATGCTTAAACCATTCCCTTCTAACTTTTTGATACCGCTCCACCTTATTCCTCCATTCACAACTATTTTTCTCTTTTATTGTTCAAAGATCTTCCTTGTAGCTCCTTTGGTTGTTACATTAAGCCTTGTCTAATCAAGAGGTAACACCATTTCACTTCTCTTTTCTCTTTTGGTTTCTTAAGGTTCCTTATCTCATTATTTCATTCTTTTTCCCACTATTTGGTGCTACCTCAAATTTATATTTCTTATTTATCCCCCTTTTTTGAAAACCCCCAAACTTAGGCTCTTTGCCTCTTACTCACAAATTTCCTTATCTCTCCCTAGTCCTTTGAGCCCACATATTTTTTTTATTTGCTCAGCACTAGCAATTAGGAAGGATGGGAAAATAAAACCCTTGCAGTTTGATTACTATTCTACTTATTTACATAGGAGAATAAAAAAGTTTGGGTCACAAACAACATTTGAGAATTCAAAGCAAGGACCCATTTTTCAGCACTAACACACTAACATCATTCATTTCGTTCATTCAAAATTTCATCAACACAACTAGTCCAGCAAGGGCAATCATCAACAATACTAAAAAACTTGTGAGCCCGACAAAGGCTCACTACTCTCATCAGATAACAAGAACAAAAGCCCGACAAGGGCTATATCAAAACATCAATAAAATAAGACACAAATGAACCATCCCCAAATAAAGCACTCATCCCACCAACAACTTAAAGGCTACATTTTCCCCAATGTAGGAATGCAAAATAAAGAAGGCGAGAGACTCCCTGAGTGGGTCACTCCTCATCATCCACATTATTGTCTGCACCTGCTCCTACCTCACCATCAAAGGCTGCATCACCTGGATCTTCAGTGTCATCTCCCAAGACTTTGAACAAATCATCTAGAGGGCATCGAACTGTAGAAGGGGCATCCATTGCAACATTAAGAGCACTTAAATCAGGCACCTCCACGAAGGTCCGAAGTTTCCACTCCCTTACTTCAGTTTGGAGAGAGATGACAACCCTATCCACAACATTTACCCATTTGCACAGTGTGGTAAGACTCTCGTACATAGATTTCGTCTCCCTTCTTACCATTCGAGTGATGAGGGCAGGGAGGCTCCTAGACAACATTTGAAGATGACTTTCATGAGAGTTGGTCATTTCCACCGTCTTGTGGATATCGCTTGATTGGAAAGATGTTGGAGGAGGTGATGTTCCCAACATGGGTATGTCGCTAGAGGTATGACCTAAAGCTTCTGGGTGATGCATATTCAAATTCGGGGCTTGTGGAAACTTCTCAGAACCATGAGAACCCTCCGACAAATCAAAAGCCTATATTCGCTTCCGCTTGATAGTGGGTGCCTCAGCATCTCTTTTTCAGTCTAATGTGATTATACCCAAAGAAGGAACCGGGGTCTCATCTAGGAAAATTGGCACTCCATCTCGCAAGCACAGTTGAGAAATGAGCACGACATATGGCATGGAGGTGCTGTCCTATCTTGCTTTCCTCTTCATTTGTTTAGCCACAATCTCCTTAAAGTTTATGGGGACCCCTGTCATGATGCAAGCTATAAGGATAGTAGTTTATAAGATGACCTGTTGCTCATTTTTGGAAGGTATGATGCAGCCATAGATGAAATTTAGCCATAACATAGCCTCAAATTTCAGATCAAGGCAAGAAATTTTGCCGCCCATAGTAGCCTAGAAAGGTGTTTCTACCGCAATGATAGGAGCTATCTAAGTGAATTGGTTCTTTATGTCAGCAATTCTAGACATGTATTCTGAGCCAATATCAATCTCGTCCTCCCAGAACAGATAGTTGATGGTTGTTGGAGTGATGCCCACCTCCACCCCTCGCACCATGACTGAAGGTAGGCAGGGGAATTCATTGACTTTGCCTCTGTGGTTCATGCTTTCCTGCCTATCCTAGTAAGAAGCATAGAACTCCGACACCAAGCTTGGACAATAGCCTGGGAGAGCATTGGCGAAAGTGTGCCATTGCCTATCCGTGAACTGAGCAGTGATGTTGGGAAGGTCACCGCGCAGCCCCCACCAAGTCAAACCTCTTTGCTATTGGCCCTTGAAGATGACATAGTACCCCTTCCTGTCGGGCACATAAAACATGATGGCCTCCCTAGAGCACGCGGGCATTTTGGAGGCCTTTTCCTTTCCTTTGCCCTTTATGGATGAAGAGGCTGGAGTTTAACCTTTACCGGGGTTCCTGTATGAAGTCATTTTCTGCAAACATGATGTTAGTGGCAACCACAGTGTATATTTTTGTATTTTTTTATGATAAAAGGAAACAAAAAATAAGTACGCTAAAATTTCAAATGAGAAACAAGATGAAGAATTAGCAACCAAAGAACTCACAACACCATCGAACCGCAAGAGGTTATCCGCAGATCGCCTCTAAACCACTGGCGAGAAGCAGAGAACTGGGGTAGCAAATATTCAACCGGTGATATATCGATGAATTTCCAGTCTCGATCCGTGAACCGCCGATGTAACTAGGGGGGGGGGAAGGCAATGGCCTAAAGCCAATATTAGCCCGAACTAGCATTCCATCGGCATTTCGCCGAACCTAACCAGCAAATAGCTAATAGTCATCGTCCCCAATGCATCACCATGAACTCCAATATCATAATTTGTCAAACACTCACTCACATCATATCAAAGTAGTACCTTTACACGTGAAAAGGGTTAAAACGATGATTTACCCTTAAGAATGCATCACCCAATCTATCATAGGGAAAAGTAGGTGTTTTTAATCCCTTGGGGTTACTCAGACTTCATCCCACTTAACTACACAAGAATAACCAATTCGCCCACACCCATTTCAACATCAAGTCTCTATCATCCCCCTAATTTCACATAACAACAAGAACGGTATCAATCATGAAAATGTTAGGGAGAATGGAGGTAAAAAGAAGGGGGATGTATGTAATAACAACATCTTTATGCAACCAGATTTCCATTAATGAGAAAATAAGGAAGTTAAGAGTACATTACAACTCTTAAGAGAATGCTTTGCAGAGACTAGTTGTGGAAGCTGGATAATGTTCGACAATGGTAAAATTTTGAGACTTATCTAGTAGAGAGGGAGAGTATGAGTGTAGTGAGAGTTAGGTAGAAGGGTTGGGAGGATTTTATAGGTGTAAATATGGTTTGTAGAGGAGGAGGTGGATGGTTAGTGGTGTTTTATTGCATGGGAAGTGGAAGAGAGGGAGTTGTGAGAATATGGAAAGTTGGGATTTTGGAAAAATAAAAAGGAGTGTGGGGAAGTGTTAAAAGGTGGAAAAAGGGAAGTCTAAGAGAATGAAAAGTGAATTTTGGCAGATTAGGGTGGCTACAAAAAGATTCTGGGTCGGGTAGGTCCATTATTTGGTTAAAATTTTACAACAGAACATGTACCTTCAGCGGCAGTACACCGAAGATCGCTGGTTGGAGCCGGTGGATCGCCGCCTTACCATCATATGCTTGACTTTGTGCCCAATTCACTATTTTCTACCGGCAATTGACCGACGGTTAGCGAATAGGGTTCTGCATCCTGCTGGTGGTTCGCTGTTTTTGCATCCACTAGTCAGGTGTTCTGGCTCGCACCGATGTTCAAGAGGCAGTTAGCAACTACTTATCGGCATTCCACTGGTGCCTTCACCGATTTGACCTTTTTGTTCCTAGGTTTCTACTTTTATGATAAAAAATGTGGCGGTTCACATAGCTTGGTCGGTGATTCGCCGGTCTTAACTGTCACGATCCAAACATACACCCGAATTGTAGACACGGGACATGGAGCCCTGAGAGACCCAAAGTCTATCCATGGCATGAGCATACATCTAATTCAATCACATGAGCGGAAGACATAGCATGAAGAACGTAATCATAACATAGTATAAGGGCAAAACAGTACTAGACTCATACAATACGACAAAATACATCTTGTAGACTAATAAGCCTCTAAACATGAATGGCGGATTGATGGGACAACTCCCCAACTAATCGAATATCCAGAAACTGAAGAAATAACATATAGTGTGAACATGTAGCCCTTGGAACATGAGGACTCACCAAGTGCGCTGAGAGCAAAGCTAGAACTAGCTACGGGTGAGGATGAGCCTGAGAACTGGGACCTGTATCATGAAACGATACAACATAGAACATATGCGGTCAATACGTGAAATGTACTGAGTATGCAAGGTAAGTAAAACGGACATTTAAAACATAAATAAAGTCCATAAAAGATCATAAGAGGAGAATAATATGCTCGTATCATAAATCGTTATAGCATATCATACGGCTTAAGGTTTCAAAATATTCATAACGTAAACATAGTCATAATCATAATAAAAGAAACTTGCTTAACATAACTTGAGAAAACCTACATAATCATAACATGCATAAATCATGAGGAACAGTGGGAGATTCTCTTAACCTTAGTACCTCACATGAGCACACATGAAGCCCGACTTATAACCCTAGTCAAAGGGGTGTTCGTACCTTGCCAAGGGTAGAAACCATGAAAGTGTGATATCACCATGAAAAGGGTCATTTGGGCTGGGACAAGCATGAAAGGGGCCCAACATACCTACGGTGGCATGTAGTTCATGAGATCCAGGGCTTGACTTGAGCCCCTAACCTACTCGGTGTTCGATACTACTCCCAAAACGTATATAGTGCTCACAATAATACATACATGAGTTTACAGCTAGTTAAATCATGATAATCGTAAACATTCTTGAACATATGTGAACTAACCATGATATGAGGCCCGTGAGTCGGCCCAAAACATAATTCATGATTAATAATGTTCATACATACTAGTAGATCATGCATATAGATTGAATTTCATAAAATCATAATGGGTAACATAATGAATTCATAATTTAAAACATATTTCATGATGGCCTTGTAAAGAACCTCGATGGGATAATAGATCATAAATTGATTCATCATGGGGCATGCATAATTGTACTTAATTGCTTAGAATCAAATATAAAATGTTATAATCAATTTAACTCTCAAAAGATTATCAAAATCCATAGTTTATGATAATATTTCAAAATCACAAAACCCATAATTAAATTAATAGATTTATACTAATCGAATATAAAACCCCACGAGTTTTTGAATAAATTTTGAGTGAAATCATTGCGTAGAAATATGGGTGTGGAAGAATTCACCCATTGAAGACCTTACATACCTGAAAACGCTGATTCTTAATCTCCCTTGAAAGCCCAAGGTGGAATTGTGAGGAATTGGGGAAGAACACTGATAACGGGCAAAAATATATGCCCGAGATACTCTTTATTACTTCAATTAGTCTTGTTTATCTAAGTTATTGTATACATTTTCATGTAATTTTATATAATGTGGAGATATGTGCTAACCAACATGATTAGCCTTTGTTTTGTAGGTTTTGATGATGTTTGAGTAACTAATCCATGAGTTGGTGAAGTAGAAGCTTGGAAACGGAATTAACACGCGAACGTCGGCAAGGAAGAGGCACAAAACAGCCCACCGGTGCGTCGACAAGGTGCCACGGCAGGCAGGCCGCTCAAAACAGCCCACCTTCGCGTTGGCAACTTTCCACGGCAGGTGGAATCCGCGACCATGGGGCTACAACGCGCTGCCCAGGCAGCGTGACACGTTGCCAACGCGGCAAGGTGCTGCCTGGGCCAATTTCGGGTGATTTTCCAGAGAGCCTCCGCGTTCGTAGCGTGTCACGGTGGCCGTGCTCCGCGATGCACTCCGTGACACGTTGCTTGTTAATCCGGGAAAGATTCCTACTAATATAAATAGCACACTTAGGTTTATTTTTCATAATTAAGACTTGGTGGAGCAAGGACGTGGGTTAGGAGCAGTTGAGGGACGAAAAAGCTAAGGGTTTTTCTCTCTTTCTTTCTTCTTTCAATCAATTGTACGTATGATTTACACTCATTTGAGGATGATCAATCCACAAATGAGTGTCTAATTCTCTTCCTTGCTAAGGTTTTGAACATGTGTATTGAATTTCGATTGTGAATTATATGGTTTTTCATCTTCTTCTTTCATGTTGTTCTATTAATTCTTGTTCTTACTGCATTAGTGTGTGGCCAACATTAATGTACATCTAAAAAGTCCAATTTCACTCGAGAGAGCAAGAAATTGGAAAGTTGTGAATTAATAGGGTATTGTTCTTAACTTGATTTGGGAAAATTGGGTTTTGATGTGCTTTCCTGATAGAAATATACTTGAAAGCCGTATTAGTCAATTTAGGAACCGGAATTGTATTGCTAGGTCATAAATTGCATTTGATCACAGAAATGTAGACGAATGGTTTATGATTCTAAAGTGAGATTAAATACGAGAGTTTTAATCTCTAGGCTAATGTTCTTGGAGCAACATGAAGAGAAGAATAACCGAATTATAATTACTATCGAATTCATTACTTGTTCTTTACCTTGGCATGCTCTTATCCATAGTTTCAATTCAAGTAAATATTTGTTAATAGTTTTAGTATATAGTTTATAAACAAAATTATTTAACTTTTGGTTACATTGTTGTCAACATAATTAGAAGTAAACTAGAATATAGTATACTTAAGCAATTTTACTTATCCAGAGTCTCCTTGGATCGATACTTGGCTTACTTAGCCACTTTATTACTTGTTTGACCACGTTCACTTGCGTGTCGGTTTTTAACACCTACCGAACCAGCCGAGCAAACACCTTGATCACCTTCTATCCTCCTCCCTAAACTATTGCATGCATGAATGAGGCCTAACATGAGCTAATCCCCCCTTAAAATCCCCATTTAGAGCCTAAAACAACATAGTTTACGCCTTAGAAACTTAGGAATTTCAAAAACACCCTTATTAAAACGCAGGAAAAACACTACCAAGGCTTCCTAACGAGGGACCTCACGAGTCGTTGCCAAGGGGAACGACTTGTGGCTACGACCCGTCATGCTCATGACCCAAAACTCCCCCGGTGACCCCACGAGGGACCCCACGAATCATGGTGGCTGACCATGACTCGTGGTCACCACCTGTGGTCTTCACTGCCCTTTCCCTTTTTGCCAACTGGTCCACCTAGGCCACGAGAGACTTAACGAGTCGTGTGGCCTGACCACGACTCGTGGTCATGCCCATGGTCTCACCCAAAAACTTATCCATGCCTTGCTTGACCACGAGTCACTCCATTACTCTTGGTCACCCCTCATGACCAACCTCACAAGTCGTCCTGTGACCTGGTGCGAATTTCTAGTTTTCCTCTGTTTTGACTCCCCAGTCTGATCCTTGGGTTCTCGGGGTATAACAATATCTCCCCCTTGGGAACATTCATCCTTGAATGTTAGGAACATGCATAAAACTTAGAAACAAACAATCATCATAGGAAATTACTGATCATCTAAGCTGAAAACTGACGGATTGACTGCCTCCGGAAAGAACTACATAAGTAAACTGAATTCAGACATCACATACATTTACCACATCATAAAACAAACCTGTACACAGGAATGGAACATGGAAACTGATTAGAGGTTTAGGGAAAAATCTAATACCTCAAGTGAAGACTGAGCTGGTAGAGAATAAGTGTGGGTAGCTAGCCATCATATCCTCTTCAGCTTTCCACATAGCTCCTTCGACATGCTGATTTCTCCATAATACTTTAACTGAAGCTACTTCTTTGTTCCTCAGCCTTCGAACCTGACGATCCAAGATTTCCACTGGAGTTTCTTCATAGCTGAGGCTATCCTTTACACTAATGCTGTCCACCAGGACTACTAAAGTGGGATCGCCTTTTCAAAAGTGACACATGAAACATAGGATAAAGTGAATATAACTCCGAGGGCAAGTCCAACTCATACGCCACCTTACCAACTCTCCTCACAACACAGTAGGGACCAACATAGCGGGGACTCAGTTTCCCTCTCTTTCCGAACCGCATGACTCCCTTCATGGGAGATACCTTGAGAAATGCCCAGCCATCCACATCAATCTCCAAATATCTTCTCCTCACATCAACATACGATTTAGGACGATTCTGAGTGGTTTTTAATCGGTCCATTATTAACTGGACCTTTGCCATGTCCTCATGAACTGAATCAGGTCCTATCATGGCTGCCTCACCAACCTCAAACCATCCGATGGGCGATCTACACCTTCTTTCGTAAAGAGCCTCGAACGGTGCCATCTGGATACTGGAGAAATAACTGTTATTATAGGCAAATTCGATCAAGGGAAAATGATCATCCCAACTACCTTTGAAATCCATAACACATGCCCTCAACATATCCTCAAGAGTCTGAATCGTTTGTTCTGCCTAGCCATCCGTCTGCGGATGAAAAGCCTTGCTGAGCTTAATCTTGGTCCCAAGTCCCTTCTGATAGGATCGCCTGAACTGGGAGGTAAACTGAGTACCTCAGTCTGAAATAATAGACAAGGGCACTCCATGAAGTCGAACCAACTTCCAAATATACAGTTTGGCATAGTCATTTGCTGAATCCGTGGTCTTGACCATAGAAAATAGGCAGCCTTAGTTAACCTGTCTACCATTACCCAAATGGAATCATAGTTCCATCGAGTACGAGGTAGGCCTGTAATGAAGTCCATATTAATTTCTTCCCACTTCCATGTGGGGATGCTAATATCCTTAAGTATGCCTCCCGGTCTTTGATGCTCGACCTTCACTTGCTGACAGTTAGGACATTTGGCTACGGACTCTGCGATATCCTTCTTTATACCATCCCACCAATAGATTTCTCGTAAGTCCCCGTACATCTTCGTAGATCCAGGATGGATAGAATATCTGGTACTATGTGCTTCATGCAATATTTGAACCCTCAAATTATCAACATCCGGAACACATAGTTGACCCTAGTATCGTAGCACCTCATCTCCCCCTTGGGAGAAAACCTCCACCTTTTAACTCTGAATTGCTTCCTTCAGCTTCCTTAAAACTGGATCTTCATCTTGCTTAGATTTGACATCAACCACCAAGGAAGATTCTGTCCCATTCTGCACAACGACAATGTCATCGGTCGAGTTGGCCAATCTAACTCCCAATCATGCGAGCCGATGGACATCCTTCACCAACTCTTTCTTTCCCTCCTCCACGTGGGACACACTATCCACAGATAGACTACTAAATGCATCCGCCACGAAATTAGCCTTGCCCGAGTGGTAAAGAACACAATATCGTAGTCCTTTAATAACTCCAACCACCTCCTTTGTCGAAGATTGAGATCTTTCTGCGTGAACACATATTTCAAGCTCTTGTGATCCGTGAACACATCCACGTGAACCCCATAAATGTAATGCCGCCATATCTTCAGTGCAAACACCACCACAGCCAACTCAAGATCATGGGTCGGGTAATTCTTTTTGTGAACCTTTAACTATCGAGAGGCATATGTTATCACCTTCCCATGCTGCATCAACACACATCCCAGTCCGAGTCTTGAAGCATCATAATATACAACAAATTCATCAATACCCTCGGGTAAAGCAAACACTGGTGCTGAAGTGAGTCGGGTCTTCAATTCTTGGATGTTTTTCTCACAATCCTCCGACCATTGGAACTTCACCTTTTTCTGAGTAAACCTGGTCAAAGGTGCCGCAACAAATGAGAAACCCTCAACAAATCTCCAGTAGTAGCCGTCTATACCCAAGAAACTCCGAATTTCTAAAGGATTCACCGGTCTGGGCCAATTCTTCACCACTTAAATTTTTTGGGAATCTACCCTAATGCCCTCACCTAAAACCACATGGCCTAGAAATTCCACCGAGTCCAATCAAAACTCACATTTGCTGAACTTTGCATATAATTGACAATCCTTGAGGACCTGAAGCACTATACGCAAGTGAGTAGCATGCTCCTCCTCGCTCTAGGAGTATATAAGGATATCATCGATGAACACTATTACGAACATGTACAGGTACTTCTTGAACAACTTGTTCAATCGGTCTATAAAGGCTACAGGAGCATTGGTTAGTGCAAATGACATAACTAAAAACTAATAATGGCCATACCAGGTTCTGAAGGCTGTCTTTGGAATATCACACTCTCGAATTCTGAGCTGGTGATATCCGGACCTGAGATCTATCTTCGAGAAGCACCTGACACCCTTGAGCTGGTCAAATAAATAATCAATCCTGGGCAAAGGGTACTTGTTCTTGAAGGTGATCTTACTAAGCTGTCGATAACAAATATACATTCAAAGGGACCCATCCTTCTTTCAAACAAATAGAATCGGTACACCCCATGGAGACTTGCTCGGTCTAATGAAACCCTTATCCAACAAGTCCTTCTACTATTCTTTTAACTCTTTTAGCTCGGCTGGAGCCATCCTTTAAGGAGGAATAGAGATAGGCTATGTATCGGGCAATAAATCAATACCAAAATCGATTTCCATCTCTGGAGGAACACCTGGAAAATCATCGAGGAAAACTTTTGGATACTCACACACCACTATAACTAATTGAATAGTCGGGGTCTCGGTCTCTACATCCTTAACCCTAACTAAGTGGTACATACAACCCTTAGAGATCATTTTCCAGGCCTTAAGATATGAAATAAACTGACAGGCTAGTACGACCGAACTACCCTTCCACTCCAAAACTGACTCACCAGGAAACTAGAATTCCATCGCACGAGTCCTACAATTAATCAAAGCATAACAAGTAAACAACCAATCCATACCCAAAATAATATCACAGTCAATCATGGCCAATTCTACCAAGTCCGCGGAGGTAACCTTATGAAACACCGCAATGGGGCAACCCCTATACACCCGCCTAGCTACCACTAATTCATCGACTGGAGTAGATACGGAGAATGGTTCTGACAAAATTTCAGGACTAACTCCAAAACTACTAGAAAAAGATAAAGTAGCTCCTGGATCTAGCAAGGCATATGCACCAACATGAAATACTTGCAACATACACGTGACCATATCTGCCGATGGCTCCTGCTCTTGGCAGGGTACTAGGGCATAAAATCATTTTTGGCACCAACCGCGTGCTGAACTAGTAGAGGCACCCTACTGAGGGGGTCATGCTGCTCGGGCGGTAGAACTGGATGCATGGAAATATCTGACCCTGTGTCCAGGTTTTCCACACCCGAAACAGGCATTCGCACCGACTAGGCACCTTCTAGGGTGGTTCTTGTCGCACTTTGCACAAACTGGGAAGGTGCGCTCCACCTACATGTTACCATGATCACTTGAACCTGTAGCCCTGCTCCTCTGGTCACCTCTGAACCTAGATGGCATGCTAGCCGATGATGGAGCTGGAGTAGTGGACTTTTGTTGGGACTGCTGACATGATCCACCTCTTAACCTGGCCTGAGAAACCCCGTAGCTGTTGGTCCTGGCCCTCTTGGACTCTCTCTTCCTCCTATAGACTGACTCCATCTACTGTTCATGCAATATAATGCGGAAAACGTTAATGTCCTGGTGAAGCATGGCAATCCGTCAATCCTTGTCCAAGTAATCTGCTAATTCATGCATGAAGTAGCTCACCCGAGCCTACTGATCCGCCACCAACTCCGGAGCATACTTAGATAGCTGAGTGAACTCCAAGGCATACTCCTAGACTGACATGTTGCCATGCTTCAAATTTACAAAATCAGCCGCCTTGAGCTCCCTCTTCTCTCAAGGGAAGAATCGGTCCATGAATGCGGTGTGAAACTCATCCTAGCCTATCGGGCCTGCACCTGTTGCCTTGGCATCTCTTCATTGCTTAAACCATATATGTGCTACCCCCTTTAGCTGATAGGAGGTCAAGTCAATGAATTCCCCATTATTCATCCCCATAACCTGGGTGATCTTCAGAATTTCCTCAATAAAGTAATGTGGGTCCTCATCTACCTTCGACCCCGTGAACTCCAAAGGGCTCATCCTCACGAAATTACTCACCCTAGCTACCGCTGCATTCCCCTTTTGAGGGAAATACACCACTATTTGATTCTTGACCTGGGTAGTCATAGCCTGTGCTAACATTTGAATCGTTGCCCTAAACGCGACATGGGCAGCTAGCTCTGGTACATGCTCCTTATGAACGATTGGGGCTAGCTAATGCTCACCATCATGGGCATCCTCATGATCATTACCATTACTATTTCTCTTAGCGTTTACCCGACATGGAGGCATGATTCTGCAAATGTGAATAGCATGAATTAGAAGAGTAAAGGACGTTCACCGCTTGACATAGATCATGAAAGAAGGGAACATTTCCTAAATGTCGAGTAGCTTCTTCGTCATAAGTGTGGCGCGATTCACACCCATGAAAAAGACTCTACTTAACGCGGCTTTCGGACTCCCTAGGACACTTCAAAACCTATGGCTCTGATACCAAGTTTGTCATGACCAGAACGTACACTCGGATCATAGACATAGGACATGGAGCCCCGAGAGACCCCAAGTTGACCCATGGCATGAGGATACATCTAATTCAATCACATGAGTGGAAAACTTAGCATGAAGAACATAATCATAACATAGCATAAGGGTAAAACAGTACTAGACTTATACAATACGGGGGAATACATCTTGCAGTCTAATAAGCCTCTAAACATGAAAGGCGGATTGATGGGACAACTCCCTAACTAATCCAACATCTACAAACTTAAGAAATAACATAGAGTGTGAACATGTAGCCCTCGGAATATGAGGACTCACCAAGTGTGCTGAGAGCAAGGCTGGAACTAGCTACAGGTGAGGATGAGCCTGAGAACTGGGACCTGTATCATGAAACGATACAACAAGAAAGTATGCAGTTAGTACGTGGAATGTACTAAGTATGCAAGGTAAGTAAAACAAACATTTAAAACATAAATAAAGTCCATAAAAATCATAAGAGTAGAACAATATGCTTGTATCATAAATTGTTATAACATATCATACGACTCAAGGTTTAAAAACATACATAACATAAACATAGTCATAATCATAATAAAAGAACCTTGCTTAACATAACTTGAGCCAACCGACATAATCATAACATGCATAAATCATGAAGAACAGTGGGAGATTCTCTTAACCGACATAGCTCAAATTAGCACACATGAAGCTCGACTTATAACCCTAGTCGAAAGGGTGTTCATATATTGCCAAGGGTAGGAACCATGAAAATGTGATTCACCATGAAAAGGGCCATTTGGGCCGGGGACAAACATGAAAAGGGCCCAACATACCTACGGTGGCACGTAGTTCATGAGATCTGGGGCTTGACTTGATCCCCTAACCTACTCGGTGTTCGATACTACTCCCAAAACGTATATAGTGCTGATAATAATACATTCATGAGTTTACGTCTAGTTAAATCATGATAATCATAAACATTCTTGAACATATGTGAACTAACCATGACATGAGGCCCGTGAATCGGCCAAAAACATAATTCATGATTTATAAGATTCATACATACTCGTAGATCATGCATATAGCTTGAATTTCATAAAATCGTAATGGGTAATATAATGAATTCATATTTTAAAACATAATTCATGATAGGCTTGTAAAGAACCTCAATGGGATAATAGATCATAAATCGATTCATCATGGGGCATACATAATTGAGCTTAATTGCTTAGAATCAAATCAAAAATGTTATAATAAATTTAAATCTCAAAAGATGATCAAAATACATAGATTATGATAATATTTCAAAATCACAAAACCCATAATTAAATCATTAGATTTTATACAAGTCGAATATAAAACCTCATGAGTTTTTAAATAAATTTTGAGTGAAATCATTGAGTAGGAACATGGGTGTGGCAGAATCAACCAATTGAAGACCTTACATACCTGAAAACACTGATTCTTAATCTCCCTTGAAAGCCCAAGGTGGAATTGTGAGGAATTGGGGAAGAACACCTTGAATCACCTTCTATCCTTCTTCCTAAATTCTTGCATGCATGAATGAGGCCTAACATGAGCTAATCCACCCTTAAAATACCCCATTTAGAGCCTAAAATGATGTAGTTTAGGCCTTAGGAACTTAGGAATTATTAAAACACCCTTATTAAAATGTAGGAAAAACACTACCAGGGCCTCCTAACAAGGGACCTCACGAGTCGTTTCCAAGGGGCACGACTCGTGGAAAGGACCCGTCATGATCACTGCCCCAAACTCCCCAGGGGACCCCACGAGGGACCCCATAAATTTTGGTGGCTGACCACGACTCGTGGACACCACCCGTGGTCTTCACTGCCCTTTCCCTTTTTGCTAACTGGTATACCTAGGCCACGGGAGACCTAACAAGTCGTGTGGCCTGACCACGACTCGTGGTCATGCCCGTGGTCTCTCCCCAAATATTAGTCGTGCCTTGATTGACCATGAGTCACTCCATGAATCGTGGTCACACCTCATAACGCACCTCAGGAGGTTCAGCGGATTGGCACACCTTGAAGGTAACCTCTTCACCTCTAACCCAAAACTTGAGCTCACCTAGCTATGCATCTACCAAAGCTCTACCCGTGGTGAGCAATTGTCTCCCCAAAATGATTGGAACTTCTACATCCATCTAACAATCTAGGAATACAAAATCACCTGGTAGAATAAACTTATCTACCCTCACCAATACATCCTCTAAAACACCCATAAGTTTTTTGATAGAGCACCCAACCATTAACAATCTCATTGATGTAGGTTTGGTGTTACCAAGCCCCAATTTATTAAAGATTATGAGAGGCATCATATTTATACTTGCCCCAAGAACAAAGAGGGATTTCTTCAATACACACAACCTAATAGTGCACAGGATTTTGAAAGCACTCAGATCTTCCCATTTTGGGGCAAGGTTTCTCATCATCACAGCACTACAGCAATGTGTTGTCTCTGCGGTGCCTACATCTACAACCTTTTTCTTCTTCAGCAACTCTTTAATGAATTTTGCATATCTGGGAATTTGAAATATGGCATCCACCAATGGTATATTTATGGACAATTTGCTGAACATGTCGATAAACTTACTGAACTGATCATCCTTCTTTTTCTTGGCTAACCATTGTAGATAAGGAGGTGGAACTCTTGATTCTTGTTCTCTCTCACTTGAGGCCTTCATGCCTACCTCTTCTTTATCTGCATTTGAGGGGACTTTCTCAACATCTCCTTCATCTTTAGCCCCAATATTATAACAAGCATTTGGTGCATTTGGCACCACCTCAGATTCTTTTTCATCATTTATATTAGGAACCCCAACTTCCTTGGGATTAAAATTTGCATCTCCAAGCATTTTCCCACTCCTCGTGACAATATCCATGCATTGACTATCTTTCTTTGGGTTTAGCATTGTATCACTCGAAAGTGTTCCCTTTGTTCGAGGATTTATTTGAGAGGATAAGTGGTTCATTTGGGCTTCCAAATGCGTGATGGAAGATGGTTGTGAACTCATGGTTTGGGAACGATTAAACAACTTCCCTTTCAATTCCTTAACCCTGTTGTCGGTTGATTCACTTTCTTAAGAACCCTTGCCAACATCTTTTCAATTTTTGAGCTCCCTATATCGCTTACACCTGGTTGAGCTTGGGTGTTCTCATCTTTAGAAGGGGGAACATATGGATTTGAACTATGATGGTATCGGTCCCCCTCACAATTTTTCTCTCTATTGACCCATCTCTCATTTCTCTCGAGCCATCCCTGTATGTCACGGTTTCTCCAACCTTGATTCTCTTCCCATGGGCGCCAAGGGCCTTGATTAGCCCCTTGATACCCAGGTTGAGAACCCCCCATCTAATTTTCCATGTATTAACACTCCTCCTCATATTGTGGTGGCGATGGTTCTCCTTCAAACTATATTGGACCCTGCATTCCTACAACATTCACAACCTTAGGCCCGACCCTAATCACATGTTTAGTCATTAACTCCAGCTGAGTCATCATTTTAGGAAGATTTTCATCTCTCTCTTCATCTCTTTTTCGCATTTCAGCTGTCAATGCACTAGAACCCCTATTATGCGATGATACATGACTCTCCCTATTATGCCATGCCCGATTTGTCTTTGTCATTCTATCCAAAAGGGCCTTAGCTAACCCATACATCTAATCCATAATTGATCCTCTAGCTAAATTATTGGCAATGAATTTCTTGATGGAGTCTAGGGCTCGGTAAAAGCTTTGAAGGAGCACTCCATTGGGGAGACCACGGTTAAGGCAAAGGGACACCTTCTTCCTAAACCTTATCCATGCTTCATGTAAAGGCTCCCCTGGCTCTTGCCTAAAGTTTGTAATGTCATCCCTCAGCTACAAGATCTTTGAGGGAGGGAAGAAATGATCCAAGAACGCTTCAGCCAATTCTTGCCATGAGGTGATACAGCCCGGAGGGAGCTCCTCTAACCACATAGTAGCCGCTCTCATTAGGGAGAATGGAAAGAGCCTTAACCTGATAGACTCTTGACTGATTTTGTTATGTTTAAGGGTTGGAAAATCTCCAAGAAATTTCTCAAGTGGCAGTTTGCATCTTCACTCAATTTTCCCCCGAAGAGCTCTTTTATCTGTAACAAGTGTAACATTGTACTTGTAACATGAAACACTGCATTTCCTATAGTGGCTGGTAGGTGAATTGCTCCTACAACTTCAGGCATAACTGGGTTATCCTCATCATACTCCATGTGACCATCAACCGAACTATCTCCTGCTTACTAATGATGGCTCATATGAAATCACCCTAACAACCAAAAACAAAATCAACGTCAATAACTAAGATGCAAGATTAACTCAAATTAACAAACAACACAAGGATATCAAGTGCTAGTCTTCGACAACGGCGCTATTTATGATAACGCTCAAATACACTCCTCATTTAGAGAAAGTGTAAGCGATTGTTGTATCAAGCGTTATTTTAGGAAATTTTAATTAATTCGCACCAATTAAGTAAAATAAAAAAACAAATTTTGGGGGGGAAATGGAGTTAACAATATTGTGGATTTCAAACAAGCTTGTCAAAATAGCAAAATTAAATTGATAGACAATAATGAGAGAGGACTAGAGGTGTGGTGTAGACGGGGTGCTAATCAAATAAGGATATGATAGCTCATCAAATCATTGCGAATAAGTGTAAATAGCTTTGGGCAAGATGGCATCCTATGTTTTTCAACCTCATAGATGCCTTTTCCTCGAGTTCTTTCGATCCTCCAGACACAACTCAATTAGCCCAAGAAAGTTTGGGTTAATAGCTGAGCTATTTCTAGCCATCAAATACTAATTAGGATTATGAACATGGATTTTGGCCATTTCTAGCCCAACATCAAAAAATCACATCCATTCCCACCATCAAATTCTCTCCCAATACTTGAATTCTTCTTTTTCAAGCTAAATCAAGTAAGAAAAGTAAACCCACATTCGCAACTATAGATCATCAATTATAAATTGGAGAGAACTCAATAGATTTACACTAATTAAGCAATATTAAGATGAATCTAGCAATACCCAATATAACTAGGCACTCATAATCACACACCTCTAGTTGATGATTTAGGTACTCATGATTAAGAAACTAAAGAGTATAGTCATCAATAAACTCAATGATTTCATTAGTAAGAGAAATCAAAATCAAACTCAAAATATGTCTGCAACAATGGTTATATCTTGCTAGTGGAAGAAGCAAAAAATAAGAAAAGCAATATTCAACAATCTCATCCAATGGAGTTCTTCTCTTTCCAAGGCAAACCGAATGTTCAAAAAGCTAAAAAGTATCCAAGTTATGTACAAAGTACTTTCTTCTAGACTATATACAAAAATAGGGCAACCATTTATCCTCTTTTTCTAGTGCTGGATGTAATTGCCCTTGTTCAGGCATTTTTTCACTTGCGAGGGAGCCGGCGGTTCGCCGGTTCTATTTTGCGAACCTCCATCCATTATTTGCTGCACATGCAGTGATTCTCCAGGACCATTAGATGACGCCTTCGGCGGTTCATCGGATTTCATCCGTTATCCGCCGATTCATTTACTCCTTGCTCTAACAAGTGCAGGCACCGATAGGCGATTTGACTAGCGAGTCGCCGGTTAATGTCGTCGGTGGCCGGTTGCACATTTTCCTCATGTCAGTGGTCATCTACGTTCCACCGATGTTTCACCGGTGTCCTCCGATGTAGCGCTATTTTTCACCTGATTTCATCCTTTTTTAATCCAACTTCTTACTCTTTTTCTCTTCAACTCAGATACCTTCACACAAAAAGGCAAAAAGGGCATAAAATTCATCTAGATGACTTGAAAACTAAGTTAAAGATCATGCTCAAGAGCCTAATGAGTTGGTAAATTACCAATTCATCACCTTTTGATCCAAGAAATAGATTAGAGGCTCAAAGCAAGTTTTCTACTCCCCATACCATAGCTCCTCCAAGTTTCAGTTGGAGTTACTGTGGGAAAGGATTCAGTCCCACCTATTGCTCTACTTTTGGTAGAGCCAGGACGAGAAGGAGTTGTTGATCCTCCAACACCCATTGTACTTTCAGGTCTATCAGAGGGATGAGATTTTGAGAAAGTACTATAGATGTAAATCTGAGTGGAGACAACTCAAACACAGTAGTTGGAATTAATAATAGGGTCCAAGGAAAATACTTCTGAGAGATCTAGGGCCCGTGAGTTTTGAGCCTAAATCCCCTAGCCTTTATCGATCAGTACTTGCCACGGGAACTTTGATAGGTGTACCAGTTTTTGTAGCTAGAGCAGGGTGGCAGGAGTGTTCATGAATAAAGCCTCATGTTTTATTCTTTAGCCTAATATTCTCCATACATGGTGTGAAATGTGAACATTAAAGTCCATTGAATAGTATCAAGTTTAGGACCCAATCTGGTCCAAGAACGATTAAAGGTGACTACCCGGACATATATGACTATTTCTTAGATGGAAGATTTGATTCAACGTTTCCCAAGTACCAACATTCAGTCTCTACTTTATCCCTAGATCAGACTTCAGTTTCTTTTAGCCCCCACTTTCAAGACCGACAATAATAGGCCGTGGTAAAGGCCAGGGTAAGAGAGCAGCTTCAGGTTTGATATATGTTTAACACTGATTCTATATCTTAACTGGTGAATGGAAAGGTGGCATTAGCGTTAATCATCACACCCATGGCAGTGTACGAGTTTTCTTACAGTTAGAAAATTACCCATTATATGGTACTAAAGTATGCCTATCTCACATCAAACAAATAGATGTAGTTGAATAAGTATGGTTTAATATGAAGCGGTAAAGAGGATGTGTTTATGAATATATGGAATGTTTTTTATGACATGAGGTAAGAAAAAGTTAAAGATGAATAGCTAAATTTATGCCAACCGAGATATATCCTCATTCGAGGACGAATGATATTAAGGGGGGAGGATATTACACTCACGAAAATTTTTGACATTTAAAAGGGTCAAGAGAATGAAATTCCAAAGGGGTGATTAAATCATGGAATGGATATATGAGGTTGATTAAAGACTTGAATTGAAGTTTTAAGCCAAAGGGAGCTTGGTAACAAAATTCGAGATCACGGAAATACATCCCATTTATTGTAGGGATT
Source organism: Datura wrightii (assembly GCA_035772735.1). Classification (NCBI taxonomy): domain Eukaryota; kingdom Viridiplantae; phylum Streptophyta; class Magnoliopsida; order Solanales; family Solanaceae; genus Datura; species Datura wrightii. The sequence continues at coordinate 9,731,521 of JASDFA010000010.1, forward strand.
GATCACAAGAAAAATTAGGTAAGTTCTCCCTTTCATTTCCTCCTAAAAGCTATGGAAACAAGCTAGAAAAAAATGTTGAGATGTTTCCTTGTTTGGTTGTGTGGTGGCTTCCACTGGTGTGACGTTTTGGATGAAAGAATTTGCTTAAAACAACCTTGATTTATAGTTCTAACATCAAAGAATTGGAGAGGGCCAAGCATTGGTTGATTGGAGGAAATATCGACTAAAGAAACTCGTCGGAATAAGGTATGTAAAGGTGCATCTAATCTTGTTTTTCAAGTACGAAATCTTGTTGTTGAAAGGGACAATATCCCTATGATTTTGGAATCCCATTGATCAATATATGATTCTTCCCATAGTGTTAAAAATACTAGATAAAAAGATTGAAGAGTTGAAAGAGTTGGAAGTGATCGAATGCAACTGAAAGACAAATTGTTTACGATTATTGTCATAGTTGTAAATCAAGTCTGACGTCCTCTCAACGTAGGCACTACGACATGGACCTTTACATTATGTCATACAAGTTGTATAAAATGTGTTTAAAATTCTTATTGCTAAATGAAATTGGTAAAAAGAGAAAGATAACCACGCGTAAACGAACATAATGCTAGAAAATGGTAGTAAGCTAGATGAAGGTAAATGAGGGTAATGAAATAGAAATTACTTGAAATGGTTGTCAATACTCTTATGAAAATATTTTAAGCTACATAAGTCCAAGAGGATATTCCTTGATTCCTCTCCTTTAGCTAAATGACTAGTTAATGAGTTTTTGAATCAACTGATATGTTGAATTTGAAAAATATAGAACTCGAGTGTGTAACAATCGATATGTCTATGGAACCATATTTATGGGCAGGTTATACATAGTATCTTAATGTTAGAAGGTTATGATCTTGGCAGATTTATATGCCCAAGTTATACTCAAACGTATCATTTTCGTCTTGTTTATTGTGCAATGTGTATACATTTTCATGTAATTGGTAATAAAATGTGAATTTATACTAACCAACATGATTAGCATTGTTTTGTAGGTAAAACATGATTTTGAGGAGCTAAAATGCATGTTGGAACAATATCGGAGTTGGACTTAGATGCGAGCACAAAAAAGACATTGGACTGCACAATGTAAAGGAGCTCCGCGATGGAGCCGTGCCACGCTACATCGCGGAGGCACACTGCCTGGAGGGTGATTTAATTGTCAATTTCCAGTGGAGCCTCGCGACAGCTCTGTGGCACGGAGGCAAGCCACCGCGTTGCATGCCGTGCCACGTTGAGGCTATATTCCCGGACCCCAGATTTCCAGTGAGGGTCTGCGTCCACGCCGTGTCACGGAGGCAGTGCTCCGCGTTGGCCTCCGTGACACGTTGCTTGTTATTGCGGGAAAAATTCCCACTAGTATAAATAGAACACTTAGGCTTATTTTTAATAAATTCAGACTTGGTGGAGCAAGGATGTGGGTTACAGGCAGTTGAGGGACGAAAAAGCTAAGGGTTTTTCTCTCTTTCTTTCTTCTTTCAATCAATTGTTTGTATGATTAACACTTGTTTTAGGATGATTAATCCACAAATGAGTGGCTAATTCTCTTCCTTGCTGAGGTTATGAACAATGGTGATGAATTTTGATTATTGAATTGTATAGTTTTTCATCTTCTTCTTCTATGTTGTTCTATTAATTCTTGTTTCTATTGCATTAGTGTGTGGCCGACATTAATGTACATCTTAAAAGTCCGATTTCACTCGAGAGAGCACGAAATTGAAAAGTTGTGAATTAATAGGGTATTGTTCTTAACTTGATTTGGGAAAATTGGGTTTTGATGTGCTTTCCTGATAGAAATATACTTGAAAGCCGTATTAGTCAATTTAGGAACCGGAATTGTATTGCTAGGTCATAAATTGCATTTGATCACAGAAATATAGACGGATGGTTTATGATTCTTAAGTGAGATTAAATACAAGAGTTTTAATCTCTAGGCTAATGTTCTTGGCTAGCAATAGGAAGAGAAGAATAACCGAATTATGATTATAATCAAGTTCATCACTTGTTCTTAACCTTGGCATGCTCATATCCATAGTTTCAATTCAAAGTAGATATTTGTTAATAGTTTTAGTATATAATTTATAAACAAAAATTATTTAACTTTTGGATACGTTGTTGTCAGCTTATATAGAAGTAAGATAGAATATAGTATACTTGAGCAATTTTACTTATCCAGAGTCTCCTTGGTTCGATACTTGGCTTACTTAGCCACTTTATTACTTGTTTGACCACGTGCACTTGCGTGTCGGTTTTTAACCCATATAGCAAATCACTGGACAAGTTTTTGGCGCCGTTGCTGGGGAGACTAGGCAATTGGTGAAATTGTGTTAAGTGTAAATTTACTGTATTTTTTATTTTATTTTCTTAAGTGTTGACAACTTGGTCTTAGCCTGTATTTTGCAGACTTGATTTCTGTGAACACTGGCAAAGGACAAGGAGCTGGTGGAATCTTATATAGAGCCTGAACGTGAATTTCATAGTAAACGCAGAGAAGCTCTACAAAAGAAGCTGCAGTTTCTCAGACAAACTATTATGGAGCAACAAAATCCACCGGTTGTGAGGGCAGTGTTAGTGCCCGACGAAGCAGCAGCAAGGCCGGTTCGCGAGGTGGCAATCCCACATGCCAACAATGTACATTCAAGTATCCGCAAACCAGAGCCTGGAGGGAGATTTGAACTAAAACAGAACATGGTGCAACTATTGCACACAAGCGGGCAATTTACCGGTCTCCCTCATGAAGACCCACAACAACATCTCCAAAACTTTTTGGAGATAAGTGACACTTATATACCCGCTGGAGTGTCACCTGATTATGTTCGGCTCACACTATTTCCGTTTTCCTTACTTGGTGAAGCCAAGAGGTGGTTAAAAGCTGAACCACCAAATTCTATATCAACGTGGGATGATCTTGCACGAAAGTTCTTGATAAGATTTTTTCCCTCTGGTAAAACAGCCAGACTTGGAAGTCAAATTCTAAGTTTCAAACAGAGGGAGGGAGAAAATTTATATCAAGCCTGGGAAAGATTTAAATCCATGTTGCGGGACTGTCCTCATCATCATCAGTCCAATGAGGTGTTGGTACACACATTTATTGAGGGTTTGGAACCCCATACTAAAATTTTGTTAGACTCAGCAGCTGGAGGGCAAGCGCTGGAAAAGACTTATGAGGAGCTGTACACTTTGCTCAATCGGATTTCACAGGGCAATCCAGAATGGAATGCTGACTCATCTCGAGGTGGAGCAAGGAAAGCAGCAAGAGTGCTTGAAGTGGATGGATTTACAGCTATCGCTGCACAGATAGCTGCCTTGCAGAATCAGTTGAACAACCACTTTAGCAACATGAACTTGAACCAACCTTCAGCTTCAGTCAATGTGGTCCAGCAATTGTGGTGTGAAGTGTGTGGAAGCAGTGAGCACTCAGCTGAGTGCTGTGGAGCAAACCCAGATTCTGTTAACTTTGTGGGCAATGAACAAAGAAATCAGCAGCAGTTTGGTAGTGGCTACAACTCAAATTGGAGGAACCATCCAAATTTTTCGTGGGGTAGCAACAACCAACAAGGCCAAAGTTCGGGTCAGGGTATGCACAGGAATCAAGGAGGGCAACAGAACTACCAATCTCAATTCAGAAATCACAATGCCCCTCCTCCACCACCATCACCTACCATTGAGGAAATGTTCAAGACCATGATCGCTAATCAGGCGCAATTGCAGGCTGACTATGTTAAATTGGCAGCCGAAGTGAAAAATAATCAATTAGCGACCAAGGCTCTTGAGTATCAATTTGGGCAATTTGCTAGTGCCCAAAACACAAGGCCCAGAGGTGGACTTCCTAGCGACACAGATCCTAATCCGAAGCAGGTAAATGCAGTGACCACAAGGAGTGGTTTGCAGCTGAAGGAGGTGGAACCAGAAAGACCACCTCAAAAGTCAGGAGCAGTAGATGTTGAGGAAGAACAAAGTTCGGATAGGGGGAAGACCAAAGAAGCTGAATCAGAAAGGCCTCCACCCCCGTTCCCTCAATGACTCAAGAAACACAAAGAGGAGGCGTGTTTCAAGAAATTTATGGACGTGCTTAAATAGGTACATGTTAATTTACCTCTTGTTGATGTCTTGCAGGGAGTGCCAAAATATGCCAAATATATTAAAGACATCGTGGACAACAAAAGTCGGTTGACTGAGTATGCCACGGTGGCTTTGACGGAGGAATGCACTTCCCGGATCCAAAACAGACTGCCTACGAAGCTAAAAGACCCTGAAAGTTTTACTATCCAGCTTACTCTTGGGCAGAGTATTCAAGCTCGTGGATTGTGTGACTTGGGGGCGAGCATAAATCTGATGCCATCTTCGGTATTCAGAAAGTTGGGTCTAGGGAGTCCTAGACCTACAACCGTAATCTTGCAGTTAGCAGACAGATCCTTAGCTAGGCCGATGGCATTATTGAGGATGTGCTTGTGCAAGTGGGCTCCCTTATTTTTCCGGTTGATTTTATTGTTTTGGATTTTGAACCAGACGCTGAAGTCCCATTTATTTTGGGACGACCCTTCTTGGCAACCGGGAAAGCATTAATCGACGTGGCTTCGGGTCAACTTACAATGCGATCACATGACAAGGTAGAGGTATTTGATGTGCTAAAAGCCATGAAGCTGCCAGCTATAAATGAGGAGCTTTTGGAAATTAGTGTGGTTGAACATGGAGAAATTAGGCAGGTTGTTGAATCTCAAGACCTATTGGAAAGAGCGTTGACGCATTCTGATCATTTTAGGGATAGAGAGGCGTGTGGAATGGTCCAATTGTTGAATGGGGCACCTAATCATCCGAGGAGACAGGAACTCCAGTCATTGATGAGATCTCTAAAGCCTTTGCCGAAACCATCCGTTGAGGAGGCACCGAAGCTGGAGCTGAAAGAATTGTCGCCCCATCTAAAATATATCTTTTTGGGGGAGGGGGAGACGTTACCAGTTATCATCTCTGCAGACTTGACGGAGGCACAGGAAAAGGCAGCATTGGGTGTCCTCAGAAAGAGGAAGAAAGTAATGGGTTGGCAAATGTCTGACATTCAGGGTATTAATCCAGCTTTCTGCACACACAGGATATTCATGGAGCAAGGAGCCAAACCAACCGTTCAGCTGCAACAGAGACTTAATCCAGCAATGAAGGATGTGGTACGGAAAGAAATAATCAAGTGGCTTGATGCAGGTGTGGTCTACCCAATTTCAGACAGTGAGTGGGTTAGCCCCGTTCAATGTGTTCCTAAGAAAGGGGGGATGACTGTAGTCCCCAACGAGAAAAATGAGTTGATCCCTACTCGAACCGTCACAGGCTGGCGGATTTGTATGGACTACAGAAAGCTAAACGAAGCCACGAGGAAAGATCATTACCCCATCCCTTTTATTGATCAAATACTTGATAGGTTGGTAGGACAGGAGTATTACTGCTTCCTTGATGGGTACTCTGGTTATAACCAAATAGCCATATCTCCGGAGGATCAAGAGAAGACTACTTTCACCTGTCCTTATGGGACATATGCTTTCAGGCGGATGCCGTTTGGGTTATGCAACGCACCTGCTACATTCCAGAGATGCATGATGGCTATTTTCCATGACATGGTTGAGGATTTTGTTGAGGTATTTATGGATGATTTTTCTATTTTCGGTAATTCGTTTGCTACTTGTTTGCAGAATCTTGACAGGGTGTTGGCTCGATGTGAAGAATCCAACCTTGTATTAAACTAGGAGAAATGCCACTTCTTAGTGAAGGAAGGGATTGTCCTTGGACACAAAGTATCTAAAAAGGGGTTGGAAGTCGATCGTGCTAAGATCAAAGTTATTGAAAAATTGCCACCACCAGTGTCAGTAAAAGGTGTGCGTAGTTTTCTGGGGCATGCAGGATTCTACAGACGATTCATCAAAAACTTTTCCAACATTTCTAGACCACTATGCAGACTGCTAGAAAAGGAGGTAAAGTTTGAGTTGAATGACGAGTGTGTTACAGCATTTGAAAAGTTGAAGCAGAAATTGATAGAAGTACCTATACTTACTTCTCCTGATTGGGAACAACCATTTGAGCTGATGTGTGATGCCAGTGATGTGGCTGTGGGAGCCGTATTGGGACAAAGAAAAAATAGAATTTTCCATTCTATTTATTATGCAAGCAAAACACTGAATACGACCCAGAGCAATTACACAGTCACAGAGAAAGAGATGCTAGCCTTGGTGTTTGCATTTGACAAATTCAGGTCTTATTTGGTGGGTTCGAAAGTTGTGGTGTACACCGATCATGCAGCTATTCGGTACCTATTCAACAAGAAGGATGCTAAGCCTAGATTGATTAGATGGATCTTATTGTTGCAGGAGTTTGACCTTGAGATCAGAGACAGAAAGGGAAGCGAGAACCAAGTAGCAGATCACCTATCACGACTGGAAAGTCGGTCGCATGTGATGGAAAGTGATAACATAAATGAAGAATTCCCAGATGAGCAACTCTTGGCGGTGGGAGAAGCTGAAGTTCCCTGGTATGCAGACATAGTCAACTTGCTAGTGAGCGGAGTCTACCCACCTGAAACAACAGACCAGCAAAGAAGGAAATTAAGGCATGACAGCCGGCATTATGTATGGGATGAGCCATATTTTTTCAAACAGGGACCAGATCAGGTGATGAGAAGATGCATCCCAGAGAGTCAGATAGCAGAAGTGTTGAGGGGCTGCCATTCTTCGTTGTATGGAGGGCATCACGGAGGCGAGAGAACAGCGCACAAGGTTCTACAGTCAGGTTTCTTTTGGCCAACACTGTTCAGAGACTCTATGGCGTATGTCAAAATGTGTGATAGATGTCCGCGTACAGGATCAATTGGCAGAAGACAAGAGATGCCTTTGCAGAATATACTGGAAGTTGAGCCCTTTGATGTATGGGGCATTGACTTCATGGGTCCATTCCCACCGTCATTTGGTAATCGTTACATCTTGGTGGCTGTAGATTATGTGTCAAAATGGGTGGAAGCAATAGCTTTCCCCAGAAATGACAACAAGGTAGTAACGAAGTTTGTGAAAAAACACATCCTCACAAGGTTCGGGACACCCCGAGCAATTATCAGTGATGGAGGGGCTCATTTTGTCAATGCAAGTTTCAAGAAATTACTAGCCAAGTATGGGGTGCGCCATAAAGTGGCAACAGCATACCACCCCCAAACTAGTGGGCAAGTAGAGGTGTCAAATAGGGAGGTGAAGCAGATTCTTCAGAAAACGGTGAATACACAACGGAATGATTGGTCAAGCAAACTTGACGATGCGTTGTGGGCTTACCGAACTGCTTATAAGACACCGATTGGAACCTCACCATACCGATTGGTCTACGGCAAAACATGTCATCTCCCGGTGGAATTAGAGCACCGAGCTTTCTGGGCTGTCAGAAAACTAAATATGGACTCAGAGCTGGCGGGCAAAAAGAGACTAATGCGGCTCAGTGAACTTGATGAGTTCCACTGGCATGCCTATGAGAGTGCTAAGTACTACAAGGAAAGAACCAAAAGATGGCATGATAAGAATGTGGTGCATCGCATTTTCGAGCCGGGACAGAAAGTTTTGCTCTTTAATTCGAGGTTGAAGTTGTTTCCTGGTAAGCTAAGGTCTAAATGGTCGGGACCATTTGAAGTGGTAAGAATGACCCCTCACGGGGCCGTAGAACTGCGGCAAGAAGATCGGAGTACTATGTTCTTGGTAAATGGGCAAAGATGTAAGCACTACTGGGGGGAGGACAATGATCGTGAAAAATCGTCCATCACCCTAGTGGATAATTGAGCATAAAGGACATCGAGCCGCGACGGTAAACCAGGCGCTGCACGGGAGGCAACCCGTGAAATATATATTTTTTTCTTTTATTTTGTAAAGTGTAATTAGATTTTATTTTAATTTTCTTTTTCTTGATTTAGTACAAAATTTTTCGTTTTAGTTAGTATTTTTCATTTTAGTTAGGGAAATCTATTAATCTAACCAATTTTGTTTAGCGAGGTGATTTTCAGGTCAAACGGAGAAAAATATGCATGGAATCGGGAAGGAAAAGGCAAGGTATGAAAAAATGAATAAAATGAAGAGACAGTGAGCTGGGGCGATGGCTCCGTGTCACGGAGGAGGACCTCCGCGTTACCCTCCGTGACACTTTGAGCTTTAATCTGGAATTTTTAAAAATTCCAGAGGACCATCACGATAGCTCCATGTCACGGAGGAGGGTCTCCGCGTTACCCTCCGTGACACGTTGCCCTATATTTTGTGACGGGTCACACCGGGTTGTCGGGTGACCTGCGTACTTTTCTTCATTTTAAACCCCGAAAAACCCCTTTTCCCCTCATTTTCTTACTTCTCCGCGACCAAACACCCGAATTTCCCTCCCCCAACCAACGTGCCACGGTATTAAGCAAAGAAATTACCGAGTTTCTTCGATTATTCAACTTAAAGGTATGTTTTCCTCTTCTCTCTCAAGTTTTTGTCGATTTTAGTCGAATTTGGGCATGGGAGGTGAGATAAATCACCCTAAGTCGAAATTTAGCATGAAATTGAGTTATTCTTTGATTGATAAATGTTCGGAATGTTGTAATACGCGTTTGAACTTGTCGATTGCATGAATGATTCGAATTTGATTGTGAAATTCAATTCTAGGGCTTTGGTTGTTGAATTTGAATTGGGTAACTTGGTAAATTTGTGAATTATATGCCGTGGTGTGCTTGTGAATTGAGATAAGTCGTTGTAAATATTGTTTGAATGTAATAGACGATGAATTCTCGGGTTTTTGGGAAAATGTGAAAATTGTTCGAATTGGTTGATTATATAGGTTCATATATATATAGAATTTTTGTTGTTGTTTTTGGTTGTTGTTTTCGTTGCTAAGTGCGATGGTTGAATTGCTAGCGATGGTAGGACTGGGATTAGTTGTATGAAGTCTGAGTAGTACGCTAAAAGTTATACTGTCGAAATTGTCTTTGCGAACGCACTAAGCATAAATTGTACACTTGTTTGTTTTTGGTGTAAATAAAGTGATCCTTGCCGTAGTATCGTAACTATAGCTAAGGACTAAGTGTGGGGTAAACTTAGCTTAACCCGACCTTAGCCGAAGCTAATATGCATTTAGCTTGACATGGTGCTTGTTTATTTGTGTTGACAGGTACAATGGCAAGTAGGCAGGATAAGGGTAAAGGTGCATCTACTTTAGGCACCGGGAGAAAATGACTTAGACTGGGCACAGCAATCCCAGCTGCACCAGCTGTTCCGCGCGGCCAACGCCGCCAATACGGAATGAGGTGGGTAACCGATGAAGGGAAGAAGTGGTACGCTAAACAAAAGGAAAACAAATACTTCCCTGAGGAGCATATTGCGCGGGAACCACTAGCACAGGAGTTCCCCCGTATAGTGCAGAGGATCGAGGCAGCTGGGCTCAGCTTCATATTTCAGGAGCCCAAGGAGTGCAACTTACATCTAGTCTGGGAATTCTATGCAAACTGGAACCCGGCAATCAGAAGCCACACAATAAAGATCAGAGGGTAGATTGTCACTCTGGAACCCCAGAAATTAAATGCCATCATTGGAGCGCGGGACACAGACGCCCACGTTCTCCGCCAGCTGAACATCACCCCACCATATGCCAATATCAGACGCACATTGTGTGGGGCTCGATCCACAGCCAGATGGAGCAGACATAAGGAGATGGGTTACCACCAGACTCTGCCGTATTCTCAAATGAACAGGGAGGCCAGAATATGGTTGAAGATGGTTTGTTCGTGCCTGATCCCGGGGGTGCACATGACGGATGTGACCCGGGACCGTGTCTGCCTGGTGTATGCCCTGATGAAAGGGCTAGAGATTAATGTTGGGGCGGTCATCATATCCGCCATGAAGAGAGCCCGATTACACCAGGGCCACAGGTATGGGTTCGGAGGACTTATCACCACCTTCCTCTGGGGCCTCGACGTCGAGGAAGAGGCTTTGGACTACATCCCGCAGTTGGAGCAGAGGGCCCTTGATGTGACCAAAACTAAGGCCCCCGACACCACACACGAGCCACTGCTGACACTTGGCGAGCGACATGCTTGCGACGATCAGTACATGGCACGGATGTTTGGTATGCAAATGCTTCAGCTTCGGATTGGTGGGAGACCAGCCACAGAGGAGGAGTTATGGCAGCTGGAGCTGGATTACCCATTTGGCGAAAACGCCAGAGCTTTGTGCCGAGTGGGGCCAGCCTTTGTAGAGCCCACTGACAATGATGTCCCCACGGACGAGGAGACACATCGAGAGGACTCCGATGTGGAGTCGAATGACGACGACGGAGGTGACTCGGACATGAGCGATGAGGCAGCAGCACCGGATGAAGAAGTCGAATATTTCGACTGATCAGGGAGTTCCACCACCCGAAAGTTTGTGATTTTTAATTTTTGTGAACACTGGGGACAATGTTCGATTTAAGTGTGGCGTGAGGAGTAATTAGGTGCTGGGGCTAGGTTGGTTTGCTTGTATGTTCTTTCCTCTGTTTGTTTTGTATGTTTATGTTGCCCTGTGTTTGTGAAGTGCAAACTGGTTTGTATCTGTATATATTTGTGGTAATTGATGATGTGTGTTGTGAAATGTTGTGGTTTGCCAGCTAAGTCTGTAGAAAAAAAAATTGTAAATATTTTCTTATGTTTTTTTTTCTCTATCGAAATGATCGATATTTTAAAATTTTTGCGAAAATATTTTGTACATATTAAAAATATTTTGTAAATGACAATGAATAAACCCAAAGATCTTATCTAGACAGGTACAAGAGCTCTAATTTAGAGTACAAACAAATAAAAGACACAACTCCGTATGCAGAAGAGTGCCGAAGTTGATGCTAAATATGCCACATCAATGCTAAAACTTCAAACCTGCCACAACCTACAACCAGAAGGCGTAACAAGAGTAGTATCTATACACACATGTACTGGTATGCATCATCGACCGACTAAAATTAGTTCATGCAATTGCATAAAATTAATGTGCAATCCATTAATCAATTTTAAATAACAATTCAATATATTGTCAATACAATCACATTTCCTCTATTTACCCATATCATTCAACAATATATCCATGCTTCCATACATATTATTAGCCATAAAGGCTGGCCTGCATACTGTTTAGGCCTCACTGCAGCGGCAACTTGACCATTTCCACAGCCTCACCATAACAGGTATACTACCGTTGCAGCGATATTGCTCTAGGCAGTAGCTTGATTTCGCTGACAACCTTCATTTTTCAATAGTTTTCGATAACTATTCACTACCAACAGTCTATTCACTATATCAAGTCTAACATCATCAACCACTCAGAAAATGTATATAATCCTCAACAATCAATTCATAATACTTCACAGTCTTACAATGCAAGCAAGTCACACACAAGGAAATAAAATCATAGGCACACTTAAATACACACATAAATAGTCCGATCTCATCAGTTTCTCATCTATGCACAAATCTGGTCTCACATAGACCGCTCATCACTATTATATCTTTTGTTTCGTGTCTGTAACTCGACTCTATCACATAATTGTACACACATGCCAAAGGTTCTTATGTTTTCCCTTTCAGTCATAACATGCAGGGGACTCTAGAAACCATGTATTCTACCGGCGTGGTATCCCCTCCCACTTATCTGCTCTTATGGATGCATCATATGTTGTGGTTTTATGATACTTTCAATGCTTAAAAAATAGAAAATATGCTATTACTTGGGACATTTATGTGGATATGAGGTTCTTTTGTTAATGTTGTAGGGAAAATAGGTTTCAGTAGATGGATTTTAGAAAAGAATAGAAAAGTGTAGAAAGTGCATCTTACAAGCTTCAGTACGAATCGTACCACCATGGTACGAGTTGTCCTGAGCGTTCGTGATAAGGAATCATAGAATTGTCAATATCACACCTTCAAGGCACTAGCAGATACCACATATTATACTAGCATAATACGACTCATACTGATGATCCGTGATGTGATGATAAGAGAAAGTGAATTTCAGGAGTTCAAACCATGACTAAAAGTCGCGCTCATGGTGTCATACTACATATTTTACTAAGCATTCGTACTTGAAGAGATCAAAACCTGATTTTGCCGCTACTAGTAGAACAGATGAGTCATGGTATCTTACCATTATTTGTAGGACCTCTAGACGTTGAAATCCCTGTTAAATTAGGAAATAATTTTAGTGATTGTACAAATATTTTCCTTAGGGTTTATTTTATTGTTACTAAACGTTTGAAGTTTCCTAACCACTATTGGAGACCTATTATGACATTATAGTTCAATAAAAAATAATTTCTTCATTGTGTTCTTGATTTTGGAGATAATTGCAATTGCTATCTTGGGTTTATTCAATTTAATTTGTAAGTTCTTGATTATTTTTTCACATATAAATTCTTCTTGTCTTCTTACAAATATGCGTAGCTAAATCCCACAACTGGGGTTGTGGGAACCATACATATTAGTGATTTTAAACCAATGGGTATGCTTGCATTGTTATTCCTATCACTATGAATGCTTTTTAATCGTGCGCAGTGTTAGAACTTGCTTGTATTCTTTATTTACTTTAATGTATAGAGTTACAGATTAGGAAAAAGGAATAACAATAGAGACTTGAAACTACAAGCTTTCATTTAATAGCTTGAGTTGTGGTCGCGGGAAAGCTAATATGAAACTCAATGATAAGGGTTAAAATACCAAACTCATGAGACCTATTTGGGTGATTGAGGATAGTCATCTAATAGAGTTAAACCAGCCATTTAGATGAATATATATAATACCTTGAAGGTTCCTAAAACTAGACCCCGAGATTTTGTATGTGTTCAGCAGAAAAGTAGGAAAATGTTTTATAGGACGACTCGTTGTATGAGTCGTTATGAGAAGGTACAACTCATAAGAAGTGTCACGGTTAGAATCTCCAGGGGGATTTTAGTGACAACGAGTAAAGCTACAACTCGTGGTTTCATGTCACGAGTCATAGAATGAACCGTTATTTGAAAGGAATGAGTCAGGGTACAACCTGTAGTGTGAAACAATAAGTCGTGGCCTGCACCCGTGAGGAGGAACTAAGGCACTTGGAAGCAGTGACCACGAGTGGATCTAACAACTCGTAGGTTGGTGGTACGAGGTGTAGTCTGACTCATGGAAAACATTGAAATATTAGGAAAAATAGTGGTGACTATGGACGATAACCATGAGTTGTGGTATGGAGGTACAACTCGTGGTGTGAGTCGTGACATCTGGTAGAGTAAAATTTTCTGCAACTTGAGTAAGGGTATTTTCGTACTTTTAAGCTCTTAAGCCCTAAACTATGTAATTTTAAGCTATGCTAGGTGGAGTTTAAGAAGATTTATCCTATTCTAACCCATTCCCTTCTCATGTATGCAAGTTAAGAGGATCCCATAGGAGATCAAGCCTAGAAATCTTCAAGTTCTTCCTCAAATCTCTTGGGCTTTCAAGGAAGGGTGTAGATTTAGCTTATCTAGGTATGTGAGGCCATGAATGAGGATTTCTTCCAACCTCATGCGCATAGTTCTCCTTAATTTCATGAAGCAAATCTCAAATCAAATCATGATTTAAAAGTGATCTTAATCTAATTTCATAGATTTCTTACAAATTATTTATGGGTTGATTTCCTCTGTATTTTAAAGTATGTTTAATGATTAGTGGGAAACTTTTATGCATATTTTTAATTACAAATTCATGGGTTAAAGTTTTAGGAGATTTTGCCAATTATGCAAGTTTATGAAAAAGTATAATCTATGATTGAGGGTTTTAAGTATGATGAAATATCTAGCATATACGAATGTCTGCAAACTGCCCATGTACGTATTTATGATTTTATTTATGATATCTATTTCTTGCAAACTTGATGTTAAGATCTGGGCAAGCCCACTCAAGTAAAGCACGATTTCATGATATAGCTGAGGCTAATATGTTCAATTATCTCATGTTTAGGAGTCAGGACTCCTCATATGTTAAGATTTAAGTTATGTTTTGATATATGATTATATGAGCATTATATATGTTGTGGGAGTAGTGTCTAGCACCGAGTAGGCTAGGGGTTTCAAGGTTCCCCAGTCTCATAAACTACGCGCCAACATAGGTATTCTTTGGGGCCTCTGAAGAGAGTATTTCCCCGGCCCAAGGGCACACCATGATATCACACCTTCCTTAATCCTTCACCCTGGCAAGGCTTAGGATGGCCCTCCTCCATGTGGGCAAGACATATGATCATCATGCGCTCATACATGGTGGTTGTCGATTAAGACCAGTCTCCCATTATTCCTCATGATTTCAGTAATGCATATACTATAAGATATTATATCATGTTTTCAACAAGTTTAATCCAAGGATCAATTTATGATGTTTTACCTATGATTTCAGTGTCACAACACGTACTACACCCGGATTGTAGACACGGTAAAAGGGACCCCGAGAGATCCCAAGTCGACCCATGACACATGCATAAAACTAATCTCATTCAAATAAGCGGAATGATAATCATATAACATAGAGAAAACGTAATTATAGCATAACATCAGGAAATACTGGATGTATACATAGCTGAGTACTACATACTTGTCTGAAAGCCTGTAATACATAAGATGGGTTGATGGGACAACATCCCCAACTAACCCAAAAAATACTGAAATATAAATAACATGAAAGTCTATCAATCGGCCCTTGGAACATGAGGACTTACCAATAAGCTGAAAGCGTAAGCTGAGATGGACTAAGGGTGAGGATGATCCTCAGATCCGGACCCTATATCATGAAATGATACAACATAGAAAGTATGTTGCCAGTACGTTGAATGTACCGAGTATGCAGGGTAAGTAAAACAGACCTTTTAGAGTAAATAAAACTTATAAATGAACATAAAAGAAGGAAATCATGCTTACATCAAAATCTTCGTAATAAAACATAAGGCTTAAGACTTTCAAATCATTCATAATCATTCATTTTCATAATCGTAAGTAAACTTTATCAAAACATAACTTGAGCTAATAACATAAACATAAAAATGCATCGAACATGCGGAACAATGGGAGGACTCATCATAATCGACACCATCATGGTAGAGCCTTTCATGATGCCCCATTGTCTCGCTCAAGTGGGCAGAGCCGACCCTGGCTTGCCAGGCGAGGGTCGTGCATTAGGCGTGATATCACATTTGAGGGAATCATTATCATCAAAATATATTATTAGAAACACAAGGTGACATGGGGTTATGAGACACAGACGTAGTCCTTTGAATACCGGGCTGCTCGATGCTAGAAACGGCTGCAAAAAACATGCATATAGACTCATACTTAATCAATATCATCATGCATTAAATTCATTGGCTAAAATATAACATTTATCATCATTGATCCCCTTTAAACATGCTTAGCCAAGAATCAAAGGCCCTTTTTCATCAGTCAACATTGTAAATTGATAAACTAAGTAATCGCTTCATAAATCATAAATCATTCTTCAACATGTGGGCATCGCCCAATACTTCATCATATTCAATTCTTTCAAAAATATGCTCATAAACATGGGTAACTTGAAATCATTATTTTCCATCATCAATAAACTAAAAATATTGAATATTCATCATAAATCATAAATTTCATGAACTTTCACCAATGGGAAATTTAGATTTAAAAAAGCTTGAAACATGATTTTTAAGAAAATAATATAAAACCTGCCCATCATTTATAATTCATAACTAAAACTCAATTAAATCATACCCATAAAAAGAAATCACATTTTCATGCATTTGTATAGGACTTGAAAAGTAGGATTCATGATTTAGATCGAAATTTGGGCATGGGTGAGGAAGAATCTCATCCATTCTAAAACTCTACATAACTGGAAATGGATAGATGCGAAGTTCCCTGAATACCCACAAAGAAATATATGGAAACTTGGGGAAGAATACCTTGAATCTCCCAAAAATCTCTCTAAGCTTTTGCAATAGAATGGGCATGCATGAAGGACTTAACTCATCTTATCACACTCAGAAAAATATAAAAAACGACCTAGTTTTAGGGTCTTAAATGTGGAAAAGTCGAAAATGCCTTTAAAATTATTTCCCCAAAAATGTTTCAGATGGACCAACGACCGAGCCAACGGGTCGTTGCAACATACCATGACTCGTTGTATCGGTTCATTGGTTCCATTGCATCATATCGTATCTCAGATCCTTCCAACGACTCATCAGGATGAGTCATTACTTCAAACGACGAGTCGTTGAATCGACCATCGTCAACTCCTTCACAAAATCTGACTTTCCTTTCCACGAGCCTCACCACGACTCGTGGTGGAATCCAACAAGTCATTGTCTCCATCTGTTGAATGCACTAAAATCCTAGGCCCTCAAACAACGACTAGAAGCAACGGGCCATTGCCTCTCACAATGAATCGTGGGATGCCCCATTGTTTCCCCCTCAGCCTAAGTCCAGTCCTTCCAACGATTGGTAACAACGACTCATTGTTCCCGAAAATGAGTCGTTACACTGTCCGCTGTCTCCACTGCTTCCCTGAACTTCCAAAACCATGACAACTTACGACGACTCATGGTATCCAACCATGAGTCGTTGGGTCGCCCGTCCTATGATGTTTTTGCTAGTTTTCTACATTTTTCAAATTCAACTCCTGGGTCTATTCTTAGGCCTCTCCAGGGTATTACAATATCTCCCCCTTGGAAACATTCTTCCTCGAATGTAGGAAACAAGAATCAAATCGAAACATACAATTTATCATATCCATATACTGACCATTTTAACCAAAATTTTCATGGAATGAATACCTCCGAATAAAACCACATAGTTGCACCGATCTTATACTTCACATACACATTCATACATATAAAAGAAACTTGAACACATGAACTAAATATGAATACTAGATAGGTCATAAGGCAAAACTAATACCTCAAGACGGAACCGAGCAGGTAGAGAACAAATGTGGATACCTAGCCATCATATCTGCTTTGGCTTCCCACATAGCTCCCTCAACATGCTGATTTCTCCATAATACCTTAACTGAAGCTACTTCTTTGTTCCTTAGCTTATGGACTTGACGATCTAAGATTTTCCCTGGAATTTCTTCATAGCGGAGGCTATCCTTTACACCAATGCTGTCTACTGGGACTACTAAAGCTGGATCACCCAAGCACTTTTTCAAGAGTGATACATGAAACACGGGATGAACTGAAGCTAACTCTGAAGGCAAGTCCAACTCATACGCCACCTTACCAACTCTCCTCATAACCCGGTAAGGACCAATATAACGGGGATTGAGCGTTCCTTTCTTCCCGAACCGCATGACTCCCTTTATGGGAAATACTTTTAAAAATACCCAATCATCCACACTAAACTCTAAATCCCTTCTCCTCACATCAGCATATGATTTCTGACGACTCTGAGCGGTTTTTAACCGATCCCTTATCAACTGAACCTTCACCATCGTCTGGTGAAACGAATATGGTCCTATTATAGCTGCCTCGCTAATCTCAAATCATTCGATGGGAGATCTATGCCTTCACCCATAAAGAGCCTCGAATGGTTCCATCTCTATACTAGAGTGATAAATGTTATTATAGGCAAACTCAATCAAGGGTAAATGGTCGTTCCAACTTCCTTTTAAATCCATAACACAAGACCTCAACATATCCTTGAGGGTTTGATCATTCACTCTGCCTGGCCGTCTGTTTGCGGATGGAAGGCTGTATTAAGCTTAACCTGCGTCCCAAGCCCTTTTTGAAAAGAACTCCAGAATTGAGAGGTAAACTGAGTACCTCGGTCTGAAATAATAGACAAGGGCACACCATGAAGTTGAACTAACTCCCGAATATACAACTTAGCATAATCATCCACTAAATCCGTGGTTTTGATTGGTAGAAAGTGTGCAGCCTTAGTTAACATATCTACCACCACCCAAATGGAGTCATAGTGTCAGAGAGTACGAGGTTGGCCTGTAAAAAAATCCATATTTATTTCCTCCCACTTCCAAGTGGGAATGCTAATATCCTGAAGTACACCTCCCCGCCTTTGATGCTCAACTTTCACTTGCTGATAGTTTTGAAATTTAGCTACGAACTCCGTAATATCCTTCTTCATACCATCCCACCAATAGATTTCTCACAAGTCCTGATACATCTTCGTGGATCCTAGATGGATAGAATATCTGGTACCATGTGCCTCATATATTTTCTTAACCATCAAATTATATACGTCCAGATCACATAGTTGACTCTAGTATCACAGCACACCATCTCCCCCTTGGGAGAAAACCTCTACCTTTTGATTCCACACTGCTTCCTTCAGCTTCCTGAAGGTCAGCTCCTCATCTTGCTTAGATTTTACATCGGCCACTAAGAACGATTCTGACCCATTCTGCACAATAATGTCACCATCAGTTGAGTCGATCCATCTAACTCCTAACCTTGCAAGTCGATGGACATCTCCCACCAACTCCTTCTTTCCCTCATCCACTTGGGATACACTCTCCATAGAGAGCCTACTAAGCACATCCACAACCATGTTAGCCTTGCCCGGATGGTAGAGGACACTCATGTCATAGTCCTTTAGTAACTCCAACCACCTCCTTTGCCGAAGATTTAGATCCTTCTGTGTGAATACATATTGCAAGCTCTTGTGATCCATAAATACATCCATGTGGACCCTATAAAAGTAATGCCGCCATATCTTAAATGCAAACAACACCGCGACCAACTCAAGATCGTGGGTCGGGTAATTCTTTTCATGAACTTTCAGCTGTCTCAAGGCATATGCTATTACCTTCCCATGCTGCATCAACACACATCCCAGTCCAACTCTTGAAGCATCGCAATACACTATAATGCCTTCAGTGCCCTCAGGTAAAGTCAACACTGGTGCTGAAGTGAGTCGGGTCTTCAACTCTTGGAAGCTCTTCTCGCAAGCATCCGACCATTGGAACTTTACCTTTTTCTAACTCAACTTGGTCATTAGGGATGCAATTGATTAAAAGACCTCAACAAATCTTCGGTAGTAGCCTGCTAGGCCTAAGAAACTCTAAATTTCTGAAGGATTCACCGGTCTGGGCCAATTTTTCACCGCCTCAATCTTCTGGGAATCTACCCTTATGCCTTCACATGATACCACATGACCCAGAAATTCCACCGAGTTTAGCCAAAATTCACACTTGCTAAACTTTGCATACAACTGACAATCCTTAAGGATTTGCAATGCTATTCTCAAATGAGTGGCATGCTCCTCCTCGCTCCGGGAGTATATAAGAATGTCATCGACGAACATGATCACGAACAGATCCAAATATGCCTTGAACATCCTATTCATTAAATCGATAAAAGCTATAAGGGCATTGGTTAGTCCGAAAGACATAACAACAAATTCGTAATGACCATACTGAGTCCTAAAAGCGATCTTCGGGATGTCACTCTCCTGAACTCTGAGTTGGTGATACACGAACCTGAGATCAATCTTGGAGAAGAACTTGGCACCTTGAAGCTAGTCAAACAGATTGTCACGTCCCATAACTGGGGGGAGGGAACGACCGGATCCCCATACCTGATTGACTGGGAAGCCGGCTATATGACATCTGTAATTGTAACACTTAGGCCGTCCAGGCCACCTGTCATAATCAAATGGAGCACAAACTAGACCAATTTAATGTATCGCTTGAGTAGAAACACATAGATTCCCATTTCTATACAATCCTTTGACATCTAGGAACTACATATCTAGACTGCCAACAGGGTGGTTCCTTTATATGTATCAACAACTATACATTGGAATTTCACTGCAAAACTTATCACGTCGATGAGCACATACAGTTCTCAATTCATTTGCCTTATTCGTAGGAAGACATGGGACTTATAACTTGGATCTTGGAGTTATTTGTCATAACTCTTAACATATACGTAGAGTTGAGAGCTGAATTACAGACATATAATGTATGAGACACCTGTATAACGTATAAACTCATATTTAGTTAGCTGAGTGACCTCCATGTGACTTCCAAGGGTTAGAAGTTCTAAGCTTAACTGATCATTTTCATAGCTTGTGCTTATATTTACTTAGACGTTAGGAACATTGGTACATGGGAGAATTTCTCCGCTGAATTTAGGAAATTCAAATGATAACTCAACAAGAGCTAAACATATCGACACATGACTTGAATATAACTGAAAATATTCAACTGTATGTTATAATATGAAAATCTTATACATTAAGACTTCTTACTAGAAAAACATATAAAGGCTTAAGTTCTTAGGACGATATGAAACTTCAAATACTTGATCGAGACATTAGCATGATTTGCGGAATATGATCTCTTGAAAACTTCTTAGCATAACACACTTCAACATAACTTAGGGACTGGAAGACATTACTTAAGAATCTGAGATTTGGATTTGTTCAACTTGAGAATTCATAAGCAACTCTCCAAGTGCAGCCTTATAGGCAAATAAAGACATATAACCATAATTCGGACGCCGCTGGATTGACTTTCACAACTTTGTAATTAACCGAGGAGCTCAAGAAAGCTTACATCATTATAAATGGATTAGAAGCTCCTAGGATCACCCTTTTCAGTCATGGAAGAAAATTTCAACACTTAGAATCGATAACTTAACATAAACGTTTAGAGGTATAGCAGAGAGCTTCTCTTTAACTTAAGTTACTATTTTACAAACATTCAGCTCTAGCTGATTTATAGAAGGTCGTCACCTAATATTCATTATATCATTACCACATAATGTATTTATATCACTTATTTAAATTAATGCCTTGGAGACTCTCAGGAAGTTCAGATAGCACAAGAGTTACAGTAAATTTGCGAAGACATTCTAAAGACAAATTTTGTTGCCCTAGCGTGTAACTTGAACGTAAGCATAAGCATAAATATATTTAGTATAACCTTATAACATTAAAATATTGTGTATTACCTGCCAATAAATATGGTTTCATAGAAATATCAATAATTTACACATTCGAGTTCTATCTTTCAAGTTCAATGTATCGGTTGGTTCGAAAACTCGTTAACTAGTCAGTTAGATAAAGGGAGAGAAATCAAGGAATATCCTCTTTGCCTTATATACCTTAGAACATGTTCATAAGAGGGTGGATAACTACTGTAAGGCATTTTCATTTCGTTGTTCTCATTTACCCTTATTTAGCTTAAAATTGTTTTCTAGCGTTAGGTTCGTTCACGTGTTGTCTTCTTTCCTTTTTACCAATTTCACATAGAAACTAGAATTTTGAACACATTTTATATCACATGAATGAAATAATATAAAGGACCAGCTCACGGTGCCCACGCTGAGGGGACTTCAGACTCGATTTACAACTAGAACAATAAAAATTGTAAACAATACGCCTTTCACTTCCATTTGTTCACTTCAAGCATATTTAACTCTTCAAGCCTTCTATGAAGTATTTCTAATACTTTGGGAAGAATCATGTATGCCTCAATAGGAAAACAAAACATAGGAACATTGGACCGATCAACTACAAGATTTCGTACTTGGAAAATAAGAATAGGGATGCCTTTACATACCTCACTTCGTTGCGTCTTTTTAGCCAATTTCTTCCGCTTGATAGAAACTCCGACACCTTCAACTTCCTTACTTACACTACATGGAATGAGGACTGGTTTATGCCAAGTTCCCAGTCACAATTCATGTCCCAAAACTTACAACCAAACAGCCACATCATAATATAATTTTCAGCAAACCTACGTACCTTAGGCGTCTTAAACTTGAGGCAATTCAAGAGAGTTTCGCTTATGTGCTTTTGGTGTTTAACCTCCCCAAAGATGTGCTGTATTCCTTCCATCTTTTGGATAAATTCCAGAATCTATGTAGTTGTAACAACCACCCAAAAATGGGCTGAAAACTCAGTCAAATATCACATAAAACACATATTGACATTATTTCATTTCCTTACTTTAGCTTGGGAATTTAAGCGGATAAACCAAGTGGGAACACTAATCTTTCACTTGTGTATAACCCCTGCCCATATGGAGTTCCTCTTCAGCCAAATACTGTTCCAAAAATGTAGCAACCATGCTGCCAAACCGCAGCAACAACACACACCCAAGCAAAACATAAGTTGCAACTTCACTTCCAACATAACTTGTTAATTCATGATAATTTAAAGGGGAAAAACACCTACCTCTTTTTCTACTCAACTCTCACCAATATGGAGGTAGAACTTCACCTCCCTACTACCCCAAAATATAGTAACTCGACGATTAGAAGCTCACGACATAAGAAACCATTTCGAAGCTTGGACTGTAAGGAAATTTGACCTATCCATACAATTTCTTACCTGGGATTTGTTTTCACCATTGGATAGAGCTCTTAATTCTGTGAATTTTGAAAAAAAATGAGGTGAAATGGAGTAGAAATGAGCTTTTTAGATCAAAATTACTTCATATAGGAAGGCTGACCGGTGCCCGCGTGCGGCTCCCGTGCGACATGCCCTCGCGCCTACTGCCTGCCTATCTCGGTGCCCGTGCGCATGGGTGTTTTTCCAGCCGACAGTGCTGTCTTTAAACGAGCATAACTTTTTAATCCGAACTCCGATTGAAGAGTGGTGTTTTTCACTGTAAACTAGACTCAAATACCTTTCATTTGATAGGCTATAGAACCTCTGAATCATTAAATATTGGAGATATGTCAATCTAAAGTTGAAACTTATTTACAAACTTCACATACTCTTCGCTTTTCCCTTTGCATATGTTTTCCTCCTTACGTATGGACAACCTACAACCTATAATTATTCCCTTAATATGACATATAAACATCAAATAGTCAGAAAAAAATAAATATGATTTTTGGAGTGTAACATAGATCATCAATTCTGGGTGAGGGGTACCTGTTCTTGACAGTCACCCTATTCAACTGCCAATAGTCAATACACATGAGAAGGAAACCGTCCTTCTTTCAAACAAATAGAACTAGTGCACCCCATGGAGACTGGCTCGGTGTAATGAAACCCTTATCCAACAGGTGCTTTAACTAATCCTTCAATTCCTTTAGTTCAGCTGGGGCCATCCTATAGGGAGGAATAGAGATAGGCGACGTATCGGGTAATAGATCAATACCGAAATAACTTTCCCTCTCTGTAGGAACACCTGGAAAATCATCAAGAAACACCTTCGGATATTCGCACACCACCGAAACTGACTGAATAGTTGGGGTCTCGGACTCTACATCCTTAACCCTAACTAGGTGGTACATGCAACCTTTAGAGATCATCTTCCTGGCCTTAAAATAGGTAATAAACCGATATGTTGGTACCGCCGAACCACCCTCCCACTCCAAAACTGATCACTTGGAAAATGAAATTCTACTGTATGGGTCCTACAATTAATCGAAGCATAACATGCAAACAACCAATCCATGCCGATAATAACTTCAAAGTCAGTCATGGCTAACTCTACATGGTATGCGGAGGTAACCTTATGCAACACAGTGACCGGGCATCCTCTATATACTTGTCTAGCTACGACATAATCACTAACAGGGGTCAAAATTAAAAATGGTTCTGACAAGGTCTCGGGACTAACTCCAAGGCTACTAGCAACATAAGGAGTCATGAAAGACAATGTAGCTCCCGGATCTAGCAAGGCATAAACATCAATATGAGAGACACATAACATAACAGTGACCATGTCTAGCGAAGCCTCCTAATCCTGGCATGAGGCAATGGCATAGAATCAGTTTTCGCGCTATCCTCCACCTCCAATAGTCGATGCTCCTTGCAGAGCGGAGCAGGCTGGAGTTGCTGTTGTCCTGGTGGTTTGTGCACGATCCCTATCATCACCCTATCTAGCATATGGGGAAGATCAGTGCATGTGCCCAGATCTTCCACACCAATAGCGGACATCTGAACCGAGCAGGCACTCCCCAGCTTGACTTTTACCGCACCTCCCGCAGGTTGGAGAGGTATACTCTAACTGGGTGCGCCTATGATCCCTCAACCCTGAAGCCCTGCCCCTATGATCACTCCTGGGCCTGGATGGAACACTAGCTGATGATGGTGTTGGGGCTAGTGACCTCTGCTAGAGTTGTGGACGGTAGCCACTGCCAGACCTCTGATGCAAAAACCCACGACTATCCTTCCGAGCCCTCTTTGCCTCCCTCTCCCTCACAAGAGCCGCCTCCATCTACTGGGCGTACAACACTATGCAAAGAAAGTGTATATCATGGTAAAGCATGGCAGTCCTACAATCCCTGTCTAAATAACCAGCCATACCATGAACGAATCGTCTCACCCGCACCCTCTTATCCATCACTAACTCTAGGGCGTATTTTGACAAACGAGCAAACTCAAGTGAATACTCCAAAACTGTTATATTTCCCTGCTTAACGTTCACAAACTCAGATGCCTTCAACTCTCTCATCTCCCGAGGGAAGAACCTGTCGAGAAAGGCCATGTGGAACTCATCCGAGCTAATAGGGCCCGCTCCCGCTGCCCTGCTTTCCTTCCATTTCTTTTACCAAATATGAGTGGCTTATTTTAACTAATAAGAGGCCAAGTAACCTCACTCCCCATTTGTCACCCCCATAACCTGAGTGACCTTCAAGATCCCTTCAATGAACTCGTGTGGATCCTCATCCACCTTTGATCCCATGAACTCAAGAGGGTTCATCCTCAAGAAGTCTCTAAATCGAGCAGCCGCTGCATTGCCATTCTGTGGGACCTACGCAACAGCCTGCTGCTTGACTTGAGCGGTCAAGGCCTGCGCCAAAATCTAAATAGCCGCCTGAAACTTAGCTGGGCAGCTGGCTCTAGTGCCTGGGGCTCCGGAACAGGTGGGGCTTGCTGATGCCCATGGTCATTGCCACCCCCCTGTCCTTCATCATTTCCATTCCTCCTTTTGTTCATTCTTCTAGGAGCCATAATTCTACAATCACGAATTGCACGAACTAGAAGGATGGAGAGACTTTTCATCACACGACATAGAACATGAAAGAAAGGAACATTTCCTAAATGTCTAGTAGCCTCTTCATCATAAGTGTGGCACGCTTCACACCCATGAAAACGAATCTACTTAATGAGGCTTTCAGACTCCCTAGGACACATAAACCTATCGCTTTAATACCAAGTTTTGTCACGACCCGAACGTACACCCAAGGGACCCCGAGAGACCCCAAGTAAACCCATGGCACATGCATACAACTAATCTTATTCAAATAAGCGGAATGTTAATCATAAAACATAGCAAAAATGTAATTATAGCATAACAGCAGGAAATACTGGACGTATACATAACTGAGTACTATATACTTGTCTGAAAGCCTCTAATACATAAGAGGGGTTGATGGGAAAACATCCCCAACTAACCCGACCAATACTGAAACATAAATAACATGAAAGTCTGTCAATCGGCCCTCGGAACATGAGGAGTCACCAATAAGCTGAAACCGTAAGCTGAGATGGACTAAGGGTGAGGATGAGCCTAAGATCCGGACCCTGTATCATGAAACGGTACAACATAGAAAGTATGCGGTCAGTACGTGGAATGTACCGAGTATGCAGGGTAAGTAAAACGGACCTTTTAGAGTAAATAAAACTCATAAATAAATATAAGAGACGAACATCATGCTTACATCAAAATCTTCATAATAAAACATAAAGTTCAAGACTTTCAAATCATTCATAATCATAAGTAAACTTTATCAAAGAATAACTTGAGCCAATAACATAAACATAACACTGCATCAAACATGCGGAACAATGGGAGGACTCTTCATAACCGACACCATCATGGTAGAGCCTTTGATAATGCCTCACTATCTCGCTCAAGTGGGCAGAGCCGACCCTAGTTTGCCAGGCGAGGGTCGTGCATTAGGCGTGATATCACATTTGAGGGGATCATCATCATTAAAATATATCATTAGAAACATATGGTGGCACGTGGTTATGAGACACAGGCATAGTCCTTTGAACGTCGGGCTGCTCGGTGCTAGACACGACTCCTAAAAACATGCATATAGGCTCATACTTAATCAATATCATCATGCATTAAATTCATTGGCTAAAATATAACATTTATCATCATTGATCCCCTTTAAACATGCTTAGCCAAGAATCAAAGGGCCTTTTTCATCGCCAACATTGTAAATTGATAAATCAAGTAATTCGCTTCATAATCATAAATCATTCTTCAACATGTGGGCATCGCCCAATACATCATCATACTCAATTCTTTCAGAAATATGCTCATAAACATGGATAACTTTAAATCATGCTTATCCATCATCAATAAACTCAAAAAATTGAATATTCATCATAAATTATAACTTTCATGAACTTTCATCAATGGGAAATTTAGATTTAAAAAAGCTTGAAACATGATTTTTAATAAAAAAAAATATAAAACCTGCACATCATTTATAATTCAATAACTAAAACTAAATTAAATCATACCCATAAAGAGAAATCACATTTTTCATGTAGTTGGGTAAAACCCCATAGGACTTGAAAAGTAGGATACATGATTTTGATCGAAATTTGGGCATGGGTGAGGAAGAATTTCACCCATTCTAAAACCCTACATACCTGAAATGGATAGATGCAAAGTTCCTTGAATACCCACAAAGAAATAGATGGAAACTTGGGGAAGAAGACCTTGAATCTCCCAAAAATCTCTCTAAGCTTTTGCATGAGAATGGGCATGCATAAAGGACTTAACTCATCTTATCACACTCAAAAAAATAGCCAAAACGACGTAGTTTTCGGGTGTTAAACATGGAAAATTTGAAAATGCCCTTAAAATTACTTTCCTGAAAACTGTTCCAGACGGACCAATGACCGACCCAACGGGTCATTGCAACATACCACGACTCGTTGTATCGAGTCATTGGGTCCACTGCATTATATCATATCTCAGATTCTTCAAACGACTCATCAGAATGTGTTGTTACTTCAGACGACGAGTCGTTGGATCGACCGTCGTCAACTCCTTGACCAAATCTGACTTTCCTTTCCACGAGCCTCACCACGACTCGTGGTGGCATCCAATTAGTCATGGTATCCATCTTTTGAATGCACTAAAATCCTCAACCCTCAAACAATAACTAGAAACAACAGGTTCGTTGCCTCTCACAATGAATCATGGGATGCCCCGTTGTTTCCCCCTTAGCCAAAGTCTAGTCCTTCCAACGACTGGTAACAATGACTCGTTGTTCCTGACAATGAGTCGTTACACCATCCTCTGTCTCCACTGCTTCCCTGAACTTCCAGAACCATGACAGCTTACGACGGCTTATGGTATCCAACCACGAGTTATTTGGTCACCCATCTTGTGGTGTTTTTGCCAGTTTTTTGCACTTTTCAAATTCAACTCCAGGGTCTATTCTTAGGCCTCTCCGAGGTAATAAAATATCACCCCCTTGGAAACATTCATCCTCGAATGTAGGAAAAAAGAAGCAAACAAAAACATACAATTTATCATAGCCATGTACTGATCATTTTAACCGAAATTTTCACGGAATGACTACCTCCGAATAAAACCACATAGCTGAACTGATCTATACTTCACATACACATTCTTACATATGAAAGAAACTTGAACACATGAGCTGAATATGAAAACTAGATAGAGTCATAAGGCAAAAATGGTACCTCAAGTCAGAACCGAGCCAGTAGAGAACAAATGTGGATACCTAGCCATCATATCCGCTTCAGCTTCCCACAAAGCTCCCTCAACATGATGATTTCTCCATAATACCTAAACTCAAGCTACTTCTTTGTTCCTTAGCTTACGGACTTGATGATCTAAGATTTTCACCGGAATTACTTCATAGAGGAGGCTATCCTTTACACCAACGCTGTCTACCAGGACTACTAAAGTTGGATCACCCAAGCACTTTTTCAAGAGAGATACATGAAACATGAGATGAACTGTAGCTAACTTCAAAGGCAAGTCCAACTCATATGCCACCTTACCAACTCTCCTCATAACCCGATAAGGACCAACACAACGGGGACTAAGCTTCCCTTTCTTCCCGAACCGCATGACTCCCTTCATGGGAGATACCTTTAGAAATACCCAGTCGTCCACCTTAAACACCAAATCCCTTCTCCTCACATCAGCATACAATTTATGATGACTCAGAGCGATTTTTAACCGGTCCCTTATCCACTGAACCTTCACCATTACCTCCTGAACCGAATCTGGTCCTATCATAGCTGCCTCGCTAACCTCAAACCATCTGATGGGAGATATACATCTTCGCCTGTAAAGAGCCTCAAACAGTGCCATCTGGATAGTAGAGTGATAAATATTTTTATAGGCAAACTCAATCAAGGGTAAATGGTCGTCCCAACTTGCTTTGAAATCCATAACATATGCCCTCAACATATCCTCGAGGGTTTGAATCATTCACTCTGCCTGGCCATTTATTTGCGGATGGAAGGCTATACTGAGCTTAACCTGCGTCCCAAGTCCTTTTTGAAAATAACGCCAGAATTGAGAGGTAAACTGAGTACCTCGGTCTGAAATAATAGACAACGGAACTCCATGAAGTCGAACCAACTCCCTAATATACAACTTAGCATAATCTTCCACTGAAATCGTGGTCTTGACTGGTAGGAAGAGTGCAACCTTAGTTAACCTGTCTACCACCACCAAAATGGAGTCATAGTATCGGCGAGTAACAAAATCCATATTTATTTCCTTCAACTTCCAAGTGGGAATGGTAATATCCTGAAGTACACCTCCCAGCCTTTGATGCTCAACTTTCACTTGCTGACAGTTTGGATATTTAGCTACGAACTTTGTAATATACTTCTTCATACCATCCCACTAATAGATTTCTCGCAAGCCCCGATACACCTTCGTGGATCCCGGATGGATAGAATATATGGTACCATGTGCCTCATGCAATATTCGAACCCTCAAATTATCGACGTTCGGAAAACATAGTCAACTTTGGTATTGCAGCACACCATCTCCCCCTTGGGGAAAAACCTCTACCTTTTGACTCCGCACTGCTTCCTTCAGCTTCCTCAAGGTCGGATCCTCAACTTTCTTAGATTTGACATTGTCCAGTAAGGACGATTCTGACCCATTCTGCATAATAACGCCGCCATCAGTCGAGTCGATCAATCTAACTCTCAACCTTGCAAGTCGATGGACATCTCTCACCAACTCCTTCTTTCCCTCGTCCACGTGGGACACACTCTCCATATAAAGCCTACTAAGCTCATCCGCAACCACGTTAGCCTTGCCTGGATGGTAGAGGACACTCATGTCATAGTCCTTTAGTAACTCCAACCACCTCCTTTGCCGAATATTTAGATCCTTCTGTGTGAATACATATTGCAAGCTCTTGTGA
This sequence comes from Datura wrightii, assembly GCA_035772735.1. Classification (NCBI taxonomy): domain Eukaryota; kingdom Viridiplantae; phylum Streptophyta; class Magnoliopsida; order Solanales; family Solanaceae; genus Datura; species Datura wrightii. The sequence goes on from JASDFA010000010.1 coordinate 9,760,926, forward strand.
TCCATAAATACAAACATGTGTACCCCATACAAGAAATGCCGCCATATCTTCAATGCAAACACCACCGCGGCAAGCTCATGATCGTTGGTTGGGTAATTCTTTTCATGAACTTTTTGCTATCTCGAGGCATATGCTATTACCTTCCCATGATGCATCAACACACATCCCAGTCTAACTCTCAAAGCATCGCAATACACTATAAAGCCATTTGTGCCCTCGGGTAAAGTCAACGCTAGTGCTAAAGTGAGTCGGGTCTTCAACTCTTGCAAGCTCTTCTCGAAAGCGTCCTATCATGCCCCGAGCCTACACCCTAGACGTAACACCATACTTGAAGCCACAAGTGACCCTAATTCAAACCTTGGTCTTTCGTACACTAGCATTCTGTCTAAACATGCACAGCGGAACTTTTAAATAATAGGTTTATTAGTTTAAGAAAATGTAAAGACTGAAAGAAGAGAAAGAAATAATATATCTGAAAATACAATTCGGAAAGACAAGTATAGTCTAAAATCAAAATACTGAGGAGTTGCTGGGACAGGCCCCCAGCTAACTCTAAGTCCATACAAACCCATATCCAACTTAAATAATTAAACAAGACCCTCGAATGATGAGTACTCACACTCTGATCTGCTGAAATGGGATGCTTTGAAACTGAAGTAACTATTTGTGTTGATTCTAAAAACCTGAAGCTGTATCATGAAACGATACAACATGAAAAGCATGCATCAGTACTTTGAATGTACTGAGTAAGTGGGAGAAACATACTAAACATAAATTATGAACTAAAATGACACGCCATGACCAACAGGTAAGTTGTACTAAACTACTAATATAATCTGAAATGGTCAAGATGACCTTGTCTAGTGGTCAAGGACATGCCCTAAGTCTGAAACACTAAATCTAAGATACTGTACTGAACTGAGCTGCTTATTTTGATACTGGACTGGACTGACTAGTGGGAGAGTCTATAACTGACATATAACCACGTGATCTAGACGTGGTCCGATGTATACACCCCATCGGTAGGACCCAATATACCTTGCAAGGGTATAAAGGCATGAACTGGGTGATCATAAAGAATATCTGGGGCCAATAAGGCCAGTAATACTTAAACCTACGTGGGCAACGTAGTTCTGGGAACCGGGGTGCACTGGAACCATGGCCCGTTCGGTGCTAAGTTTTACTCCCACTGGAAATCTAAACCAAACTACTAAGCTGATAGCTTGAAATTGGGGACCAAGACTAGTCAGAGACGAATAACTGCATGTTCCCTGAGAGCCTTATCGGACCGGATTCTGAAATTGGGTTCTAAGACTGGTCAGAGCTGCTTATCTAGAAGCGTCGTAACTGTCTACAGAACAACTAATAACTGAATGGGGTCCTGGGGCTGGTTAGAGCTATAACTAAATGTCATGACTGCCTAATGTACCAATTAACTGAAATCTGAATCTAAGTTTGAAAATTAGGAGGCACCACTGACATCTCAAAAATAAACTAGAGTAAAACTGATCAGTTGACATTTTATGGACAACACTGAGAATGCTAAAATCTAACTGAAGCTAGACTGATATGATTTTGACTGAGACTATACTGATAGAGTTCTGTGTTCTAACTGACTAAATTACTAAAAAGCTAATAGAGAATTTCATTCAATGTAATAAAGTCATTCTGATTCATGGGATATTTACCCAGCACATATGTAAAGCAAGACAATCCTAGGAATTCAACCCAAAGTATTCTTCATTCACTAGAGGGAATTTAACAAGTGAAATCATTACTCAAAAGTTAGGGCTTAAATTCACTTTTCTAATAATACTGACAATTTTATGAGGAACTGATGAAGATTATATTAACAATAGGTATAAACATCGTTCTGAGTGAAATCAATGAAAATAAACATGAATGCTTCTCATACTCGAAAGCTCAGGGCTTAAAACCGATAGAAGAAATTGAGGAGGACTTTGGGGACACAAGGGAAGGACATTCCCCTTGATAAAACCCCACATACCTGGCGAAGAAACCTGGAGAATCTACCTGAAAATCGAAGAGAAAAGTTCAGCCCTAGCCCTTGCTCTGAAATAATCTAAGAGAGAATTCTATAATGTTCTTCTGAGGATTAGCGTGAGAAAACTTGGGAGAATAGGAAATTACGAAATAGCCCTTAGAGACTAGCTAGAAAAAACTGTTAGGTGTCCCTAACGAGTGACCTAATGACTCGTTATCAGGTCCAACGAGTCATTGGGTCCTTCCATCAAGTTCATTGGAAAAAAATCTACTGACTCCTGACGGGCACATGACAAGTCGTCATGACTGGAAACGACTCGTTGTGTCGTCCATCAGGGACACTGGTAAGAAAGCTATAAGGGATTGGAAACGAAGGACCTGACAAGTCGTCACTGCTGATGACGACTCGTGGTGACCTTTCGTCAAGTACACTGTAAAATCTATGAATTTCTAACTCCGGCTTGGCAACGGGCGACTTAACGGGTCGTAGGGCCTGCTAATGACTCGTGGTGTCGTCCGTTAGGAATACTGGTGTATATTCTTGGCATCTTTCACACGGTTGGCATGACGAGTCATTGGGTCGCTTAACGACTCGTCAGGTTGGTCGTTCTGCAACTTTTCTGCAGTTTTCTAGATTTTCTAATTAAAGTCCCGGATATTGATTTTGAGCTTCCGGGGCATTATAATATCTCCCCCTTGGAATTATTCATCACCGAATGTTAGAAAACTCATAGAAACCAGAAAGATAACAATCAAGGTACTCAAATACTACTCATACAACTTCAAAACAACCGAAATGACTACCTCCATTTTAGAGAATATAACTGAACTATATTTTTCCTTTTCATAAATACAACCAAAGTTAGAAACAAAATTTATTTACATAAACTGATTTCAACAACTAGTTTAGTTCTTCAAACAAAATTCACATATCAAGCTATAGTAGAGTCGGTAGAGAACAAGTGTGGGTATTTGGCCCTTATATCTGCTTCGGCCTCCCACGTAGCTCCTTCAACTTGCTGATTCCTCCATAAAACCTTGACTGAAGCTATTTCCTTATTCCTCAATCTACAAACCTGACGGTCTAGGATTCGGACTGGTACCTCTTTATAGGTGAGGCTATCCTTCACTGCCACACTATCCAATGGCACCACAGAGGTTGGATCTCCGATACACTTTTTCAAAAGTGATACATGGAAACTGGATGTACAACTGTTAGTTCTAAAGGAAACTCTAGCTCATAGGCCACCTTGATGATACACCATAAAATTCTATAGGGTCCCACATACCTAGGACTGAGTTTCCCCTTCTTTCCAAACCTCATCATCCCTTTCATGGGAGAAATTTTCAGGTATACCCAGTCATAAATTGAAAACTCCAGCTCTCTTTTTCGCACATCGGCATAGGATTTCTAATGGCTTTGGGCTGTTTTCAATCTTTCTCCGATGAGCTGAACTTTCTGCATTGCCTCGTGAATCAAGTCTGGCCCTGTCAAAGTAGCTTCACCGACTTTAAACCAACCTATAGGAGATCTACACCTCCTATCATACAATGCCTCGAACGGGGCCATCTGAATGCTGGAATGGTAGTTGTTGTTGTACACAAATTTGATATGAGGCAAATGATCATCCCAATTACCCTTAAAATCAATCACGCACGCTCTTAGCATATCCTCCAAGGTTGGTATGGTCTGTTCATCTTGTCCATCAGTATGCGAATGAAAAGCGGTACTGAGTTTGACCTGAGTTCCAAGTCCTTTCTGAAAAGACTTCCAAAAATAGGAGGTGAACTGGGCTCCCCTGTTTGAAATGATTGATAAGGGCACCCCATGAAGTCTGACTAACTCCCATACATAAAGTTTGGCATAGTCCTCCGCTGAGGCTGTGGTTTTAACTGGAAGGAAGTGGGATGACTTGGTCATCCAATCTACAACCACCCAGATTGAGTCATGTTGCCGGCGAGTCCGTGATAGACCTATAATAAAGTTCATATTTACCTCTTCCCACTTCTAAGTGGGTATACTGATATCTTGAGTCATGCCCTATGGATTTGGATGTTCTACCTTGACTTGCTGGCAGTTCGGGCACTTAGCTATGAATTCGGCAATGTCGTTCCACTAGTAAATGTCCCTCAAGTCCCGGTACATTTTAGTTGCACCCGGGTGAATGGAGTCCCTTGAGCTGTGTGCTTTAGCAAAAATCTACTGCCTCAACTCGCCAACATCTGGCACATATAGCCTTTCCTGGTAATGGAGCACTCCATCTCCCCCTTAGGAGAAAGCCTCAACCTCTTTTCTAAGCACCGCTTCCTTGAGTTTAAGTAGAACCGAATCTTCATCTTGTCTGGATTTAACTTCAACTACCAAAGATGAATTTGACCCGCTTTGTACTACTACTCCACCTTTGGCTGAGTCTACCAGCTGTGTTCGGTCGGTTTGGTAAAACCACACGCAAGAGCACGTGGTCGAACAAGTAGTAAAGTGGCTCAAGTAAGCCAAGTATCGAGCCCACAGGGACTGGACTAAGGTATCGATCTAATCAAGTGTCAATAAACTTTAACTCTAAATAGCAGACAACAATGTGAAGAAGATTTTGATATTTTGTTCCTAATTTTATACTAAGTCTAAAATGAATATACAATTTGAGTCTGAACTATAAGTATGAGCATGCTGAGGCTAAAATGAACATGTAGAGAAATAAATTATCGATACAATTTGGTTACTCTTTCCTCCGGTTGCTAGTCAAGAATTATTGCCTATGGATTAAAACTCTCGTATTTAACCCAACTTAAGAATTATGAACCTTCCATCTACATCTCTGTGATAAAAAGAAATTCATGGTCTAGCCATACAAAACCGATTCCTTAATTGACTAATACGACTTTCAGGTATATTTCTATCCTGAAGGTAAATCAATTCTCAATTTTCCCAAATTAAGAAAAGATCATATCCTATTAATTCACAACTTTCCAATTTCTTGCTCTCTCGAGTGAGACCAGACTTTTTAGATATACATTAACGTTGGCCACACATTAATGCAGTAAGAACAAGAATCAATAGAACAACCATGGAAGAAAAGATGAAAAACCAATTTTTCAATAATCACATTTCAATACAATTGTTCTTAACCTCAGCAAGAAGGGAATTTAGCCACTCATTTATGGATTAAACATCGTTAAATGAGTGTTAATCATACAAGCAATTGAAATAAAGAAGAAGGAGATAGAGAAAAACCCTGAGATTTTCGTCCCCTCAACTGCCTGTAACCCACGTTCTTGCTCCACCAAGTCAGAATTTATTAAAAATCAACCTAAGTGTTCTATTTATACTAGTGGAAATTTTTCCCGAAATAACAAGCAACGTGTCACGGAGTGCATCGCGGAGCACTACCTCCGTGACACGCCACCAACGCGGACCCTCACTGGAATCCGGTCTTCCAAGTCTTCACACCCAACGTGGCACGGCGTGCAACGCGAGGCTAGGCCAACGTGCCACGGCCCCAACGTGCACCTTCACTGTATTTTTGCATAATTTCAGCCTCCAGGAAGAATGCATCCGCGATGGTGGCATGACACGGCTCCATCGCGGAGCCCCTTTACTTCGTGCTTTCCTTGTGCTTTTTCCCTTGCTAGTTTCCGAGTCCAATCCAGATTTCTCCCAACCTTCATCTTAGCTTCATAAAATTATATTTTTCCTGCAAAACCACGCTAATCATGTTGGTTAGTATAAATTCACATTTTATTACAATTCACATGAGAATATACAAACATCGATAGATAAACAAAGAAAAATGACACATTTGAGTATCACTTGGGCATATAAATCTGCCCAAGATCACTTACCCCACACTTAAATCCTTGTTCATCCCCGAACAATGATCTTACACCTCATGCGGTTGACACCCAATCCTGGCTACTTTGGCTCAACAATTCAAGCTACGGTTATACCGATTATTTAATATAGCAAATCATCAAGAAAACATGCATAGTCTTATCAATATATTGACCTTCAACACATTAAGACCTCCTAGACTCAAGAATCGACTCTCGATATTGGAAAACTCATGCAAATCAGCTGATCAAGATATCCGACACGAAACTCAATCTCTCGTCGAGCATGTGCCCTCACAACACAAGAGAATGTTCCCCTTTTTAATCACATGAACTCAAAGACATTACATGCAGGGGCTTATAAACAAGATTTCGCTCTCTCTCCCAAAAGAATTCACATGCATCATGTCATGAACCATAGGCTTGCCTTTAGGGTATTACTCCACTAATATAAGGACGCGTGATGTAAGATCACGTAGGACTTAACGGGTTGGAGTGTAAGCTACGGAACTAGCAAATACTGGGCTAACCAATAATACAAACTAGCCTCCTTAAGCGCTTTTTCAATACATCCCATCAACCTTATGGGAATTTTTTTTCTTCCTTCATCCTCCCATTCATGAAGGTTGTCTTTATTTTTGACACCATATCTTTAAGCACACTCGACTTAATGACAAAGAGTAGTTATACACCTTCATTATATTTAATTTATCCGAGTGCACCTTCGACCTTTTCTTTCCTTTCATCACTCTACTTTTTTCTTTTCTTTTCAAAATTCTCACTCCCTGGCACTGTGGGAAAATTATTTTTTTCTTGAGCGCTTAAGAGTTTTTGATCAAATTCACGGATAATGAAAAGAAGGGGTTAAGCTCGGTTTACACCTTTTTGAAAAAAGAAACAAAATAGGCTAAAGGCTCAATGGACTAACAAGGATGAACAGTCAAGGTAGGTTCGATAATGAGGAAAAAAAATCTTTCGGCTAAAGCAAAAAAATGCCTACATCCTTTCCTACAATACACATCCTTCATTTCATTTTGTACACACACCAGGCAAGTTCTAGACACTTCACAATAGCATGGAAGAAAAGAAACCTCACCACACACTCATTGCACATGCTCAACTCAAGACATATTCACAGACTCTTCAATTAGCTAATTACAAGAATTCAAACATTAAGCCTCAATCACACCAAATCATACTCTATGGCCTAGGTATCTCAAAATATTTACAAAGTTGCATGCTTTCATACGAATCACCTTTGCATTTTAAATATCATGTACAACATGCAACCAGAATTTCGCAACCATAAAGTAACGACATGTTTGGGATACACAAAAACAAAAGAAAAAAAATTTAAAAGAACAAAAGAAATCTACTCATATCGACTACATTTCCCTTAAGACGGTCGTCATCCATCCATCATAGGGAACGATCACTAACTACGACTTCGGTTCAATGGGACCATTCTCGGTAAAAGAACCAAAAACAAACGCCGAGAAACCCAAAAATAAAAAGTTTCACAAAAATTTTTAAAAATATTGATAATTTCGATAAAACAAAAATATTTACAAAACCGGCTAACAACATTCAACAGCACACAACAGCTTCACATTAATTACAATATAGACATACACACAAAAGTCACAGGGTCAAGTTTTTCCAAGCACAACAACAGAACAGAGACATTAATAACAACAACAACCAGCACCTAACTACTCCCACCCCACACTTAAATCGAACACTGTCCCCAGTGTTCACAAAATTCAGCATAGCACAAAAGTGGGTGGTGAAACTTCCTGATCAATCGAAGTATTCCACTTCTTCGTCAGGTGCCGCTGCCTCGTCTCCCATGTCTTAATAGCCTCTGTCGTCATCATCTGACTCAACATCGGAGTCATCACGACGTGTCTCCTCATCTATGGGGACATCATCATCAGTGGGCTCCACAAAAGCTGGCCCCACTCGGCATAGAGCCCTGGCATTTTAGCCAAAAGGGTAGTCTAGCTCGAGCTGCCACAACTCATCTTCCGTTGCCGGCCTCCCGCCTATGCTTTGATGGAGCATCTGCATCCCGAACATGCGAGCCATGTACTGATCATCCCGAGCATGTTGTTCGGCTAGTGTAAGAACTGGCCCGTGAGTGGTGTCGGGTGCCTTAGTTTTGGTGACATATAAGGCCCGCCTCTCCATCTGCGGGATGTAGTCAAGGGCCTCTTCCTCAATATCCAAGCCCCTCAGGAACGTGGTCAGTAATCCACAAAAGTCGTACCTGTGCCCTTGATGCAAACGGGCACTCTTCATGGTGGAGATAATCACCGCCCCAACATTGATCTCCAGCCCTTTCATCAAGGCATCGACCAAGCACACACGATCTCGGGTGACATCTGTCATATGCACCCCTGGGATCAGGTAGGAACAAACAATCTTAAGCCATATCCTGGCTTCCCTGTTCATCTGTGAGTAGGGCAATGTCTGATGGTAGCCCCTCTCCTTATGCCTGCTCCATCGTGCTGTAGACCAGGCTCCACACAAAGTGTGTTTGATGTCCGCATATGGTGGAGTGATATTCAGCTGCCGAAGCACATGGGCGTCTGTGTCCCGCGCCCCCAAGATGGCATTAAGGTGATGGGGCTCAAAAGTGATTATCTACTCTCTTATCTTTATGGTGTGACTTCTGAGTGTCGGGTTCCAGTTGACGTAGAATTCCCAAATTAGGTGTAGATTGCACTCCTTGGGCTCTTCAAAGATAAAATTCAGCCCGGCTGCCTCAAGCCTGTGGACAATCCTGGGGAATTCCTGTGCCAATGGTTCCCTAGCAATGTTGTTCCTCGGGGAAGTATTTGCTTTCCTTATGCTTTACGTACCATTTCTTCCCCTCCTCTGTCACCCATCGGGTTTCGTATTGCCGACGTTGGCCACGCAGAACCACTGGTGCTGCTGGGACTACTGTTCCCAGTCTGATTCTTTTCCTTTCAACGCCCGATGTAGATGCGCCCTTCCCTTTATCTTGCCTGCTTGCCATTGTTTCTGTCAAACCAAATAGACAAGTCCAATGTTATTCCAATTAATATTAGCTTCGCCTAAGGTTGGTTCAAGCTAGGCCACCCACACTTAGTCTTTAGCCACAATCACAACATTACGGAAAGATCATACTTATTTTCAATTTACATAAAAAACAAAAACACAACAAATATGCCTCGTGCATTCAGAGAATTCGACAGTATAAATTCTTTTGTACTACTCAGACTTCGTACAACTAACCACAACATTGCCATCGATCACATTTCTATACATAGCACTTAGCAAGGAAAAACAAAGAAAAAAATTTATCTACATAAACCTATACAATTCACCCATTTCTTGCATATCACAATTTCGTTACCCCAAAAATCCGTCGGTCTTTTAGCATATTAACAGTTAGCACAACCAACTCATCTCACCCAACATACACAACCCAACAAGAATTTCACATGTCAACTAAAATTTTCCCCTTTTCATATTCAAATTCAAGCCCTATCTACAATTTTACAAAAATTCTATCAAGCTATGTAATTCTCGAGTTCATACAATCACAATGATGCTACAGACATCAACCAACAATAACTCAATTGAATTTAATCTTAATTTCTAATTAGGGCAAGTTTTGCTCACATCACATGTTCAAGATCAAAAAATTCGACAAGAATTGAGATAGAGTTGAAGAACATACCTTGAATTCGATGAAATGAAGAAAACTTGATGAAAATGTGTGCCTAGGTCTGTGTCACGTTGAGGGAGAAGGGGGTTTTGGGATGTTTGTCGCGGAGGGGATGAAAAATGAGGAAAAATGAGGGGAATTTGGGGTTAAAAAGTGAGGATTTCACGCGGGTAAAACGGCGACCCGGTGTGACCCGACGTGAATAACACCTCAACGTGTCACGAAGGGTAACGCGGAGCACCCCCTCTGTGACATGGAGCCATTGCGCAGGTGTTATGGAATTTGTAAAAATTCCAGAATACCTTCAACGTGTCACGGAGGGTAACGCGGAGGCCCTCCTCCGTGACACGGAGCCATCGCGTGGGCTCACTGTTTTGCCACTTTTTATTATTTATTTATTTTTTTTTCTTACCTCAATTTTCTCCTTTGCGATTCTTTACATTTTGCTCTCTGATCAACCTGAAATTTATCTTACAACAAGAAATCGGTTAGAATCCCAAGGTTTGAAAACATAACACAATATATATATTTTTTATATATTTACATTTATATATATATATATATATATTTTTTTTTTTCTCCTTTTTTTCTTTTTTTTTTCTTTTTCTTAACTAATGTACAAATACAATACAACAAATTCACGGGTTGCCTCCCGTGCAGTGCCTGGTTTACCGTCGCGGCTCGACGTCATTAAGCTCAGTCATCCTCTAGGGTGACAGACGTCTTCTCTCGACTACCGTCCTCACCCCAGTAGTGCTTACATCGCTGCCCATTGACTAGAACGTGGCACTCTGATCTTCTTACCACAACTCTACTGCCCCGTGCGAGGTCATTCGCACTACCTCAAATGGCCCTGACCATTTGGACCGCAGTTTCCCTGGAAACAGCTTCAATCTTGAATTGAAGAGTAGTACTTTCTGCCCCGACTCAAAAATACGATGCACCACATGCTTGTCATGCCACATCTTTGTTTTTTCTTTGTAGTATTTGGCACTCTCATAAGCATGCCAACGAAACTCTTCAAGTTTGCTGAGTTGCATTAGCCTCTTCTTGCCCGGTAGCCCTAAGTCCATATTCAATTTCTTCACAGCCCAGAAGGCTTGGTGCTCTAGCTCCACTGGCAGATGACACGCCTTACCATAGACCAATCGGTATGGAGAAGTTCCAATTGGTGTCTTGTAAGCAGTTCTGTATGCCCACAATGCATCATCAAGTTTGCTTGACCAATCATTACGTTGTGCATTTACTGTTTTTTGGAGAATCTGCTTCACTTCTCTATTCGACACCTCCACTTGCCCTCTAGTTTGGGGGTGATATGCTTTTGCCACCTGGTGGCGCACCCCATACTTGGCTAGTAGCTTCTTGAAGCTTGCATTCACGAAATGAGCCCCTCCACCACTGATAATGGCTTGGGGTGTCCCGAACCTGGTGAGAATGTGTTTTTTCACAAATTTTGTTACCACCTTGTTGTCATTCTTGGGGCAAGCTATTGATTCAACCCACTTTGATACATAATCAATGGCCACCAAGATGTAACGATTACCAAATGACGGCGGGAACGGGCCCATGAAATCTATGCCCCATAGATCAAAGGTCTCCACTTCTAGTACATTCTGCAGCGTCATCTCTTGCCTCCTACCAATTGTGCCTGTATGCTGGCATCTATCGCACATTTTGACGTATGCCATAGAGTCTCTGAATAGTGTAGGCCAAAAGAAACCTGACTGTAGAACCTTGTGCGCTGTCCGCTCACCTCCATGGTGCCCCCCATACAATGAAGAGTGACAACTCCTCAATACCTCTGCAATCTGGCTCTCCGGGATGCATCTTCTCATCACCTGGTCCGGTCCCTGTTTAAATATGTATGGCTCATCCCAAATAAAATACCGACAATCATGCCTCAATTTTCTTCTCTACTGAACTGTCGCCTCAGGTGGATAGACTCCACTCACTAGCAAGTTGACTATGTCTGTGTACCAAGGAACTTCAGCTTCCCCTATTACCAAGAGCTGCTCATCCGGGAACTCCTCATTGATGTTATCACCTTCCTTCACATGCGACCGGCTTTCAAATCACGATAAGTGATCTGCCACCTGATTTTCGCTCCTCTTTTTGTCCTTAATTTCGAGGTCGAACTCTTGCAACAATAGGATCCATCTGATCAGCCTGGTCTTTGCATCCTTCTTGTTAAACAGATACCGAATCGCTGCATGATCGGTGTACACCACTACTTTCAAACCCACCAAATAGGACCTGAATTTATCAAATGCAAACACCAATGCTAGCATCTCCTTTTCTGTGACTGTATAATTACTCTGGGTAGTGTTCAGTGTTTTGCATGCATAATGAATACAATGAAGGATTCTATTTTTCCTTTGCCCCAATACAGCTCCCATAGCCACATCACTTGCATCACACATCAATTCAAATGGTTGTTCCTAATGCGGAGAAATAAGGACAGGTGCTTCTATCAATTTCTGCTTCAACTCCTCGAATGCTTTAACACACTCATCATCCAACTCAAACTTCACCTCTTTTTCTAGCAATCTGCATAGTGGTCTAGAAATTTTTGAGAAGTTTCTGATGAACAGTCTGTAGAACCCTGCATGCCCAAGAAAACTGCGAACACCTTTCACTGACACAGGTGGTGGTAACTTCTCAATAACCTCAATCTTAGCATGATCGACCTCTAGCCCCTTGCAAGACACTTAATGGCCAAGGACGATACCCTCCTTGAACAAGAAATGGCATTTCTCCCAGTTTAGTACAAGGTTGGATTCTTCGCAGCGAGCCAGCACCCTGTCAAGATTCTGCAAACAAGTAGCAAACTGATCACCGAAAACAAAAAAATCATCCATAAATACCTCAATAAAATCCTCCACCATGTCGTGGAAAATAGCCATCATGCATCTCTAGAATGTGGCGGGTGCATTGCATAACCCAAATGGCATCCGCCTAAAAGCATATGTCCCATAAGGACAGGTAAAAGTAGTTTTCTCCTGATCCTCCGGTGCTATGGCTATTTGATTATAGCCAGAGTACCCATCAAGGAAACAAAAATATTTCTGTCCAGCCAACCTATCTAATATCTGATCAATGAATGGGATAGGATAATGATCTTTCCTTGTGGCTTCATTAAGCTTTCTATAGTCCATGCAAATCTGCCAGCCTGTGACGGTTCGTGTAGGAATCAGCTCATTTTTTTCATTGGTGACCATGGTCATCCCTCTTTTCTTTGGAACGCACTGAACGGGGCTAACCCATTCACTGTCCGAGATAGGGTAGACCACACCTGCATCAAGCCACTTAATTATTTCTTTCCTCACCACATCCTTCATTGCTGGATTTAACCTTCGCTGCGGCTGAATAGTTGGCTTTGCTCCTGTCTCCATGAAAATCCTGTGTGTGCAAAAAGCTGGATTGATACCTTGAATATCTGACATTTGCCAGCCCATTGCTTTCTTCCTTTTCCTGAGGACACCCAATGCTTCTTCTCCTGTGCCTCCATCAATTCTGCGGAGATGATGACCGACAAAGTCTCATCTTCCCCCCCAAAAGACATATTTTATATGGGGAGGCAATTCTTTCAATTCCACCTTTGGTGCTTCCTCAATAGATGGTTTCGGCAATGGTTCTAGAGACCTCATTAGAGACTGAAATTCCTATTTCCTAGGATGCCTTTGTGACTCATTCAGCATTTGTACTACCTCATAAGCATCTCTATCTCCGAAATGATCGGAGTTCATCAACACTCTTTTCAGTGGGTCTTGAGATTCAACAATCTGACGAATTTCTTCTTGATCAAACACACTGATTGCTGAAAGCTCCTCATGTATGGCCGGCAGCTTCATGGCCTTAAATAAATCAAATACTTCAACTTTGTCATGTGCCCGCATAGTTAGCTGCCCTGCAGTTACATCAATAAGTGCTTTCCTGGTCGCCAAGAAAGGACATCCCAAAATAAATGGGACTTCCGCGTCTGGCTCGAAGTCCAGCACGATGAAGTCTACCGCGAAGATAAGGGAGCCCACTTGCACCAGCACGTCTTCCACAATGCCATCAGGTCTTGCCAAGGAACGATCTGCTAGTTTCAAGATCATTGTTGTTGGTCTAGGACTCCCTAATCCCAACTTCTTGAATACCGATATCGGCATCAAGTTAATGCTCGCTCCCAAATCACATAGTCCGCGAGCTCGGATACTCTGCCCAATTGTAATTTGTATTGTAAAGCTCCCAGGGTCCTTGAGGTTTGTGGGCAACCTGTTTTGTATCCATGAAGTGCACTCCTCCATAAGCGCCACCATAGCGTACTCAGTCAACCTACTTTTGTTTGCCACGATGTCCTTGATATATTTTGCGTACTTCGGCACTCCCTGCAAAACATCAACAAGAGGTAAGTTAATGTGTACCTGTTTAAGCACCTCCATGAACTTTTTGAAACACGCCTCCTCCTTGTGTTTCTTTAATCTTTGAGGGAACGAGGGTGGTGGTCTTTCTGGTTCAGCATCCTTTTTCTTCCCCCTCTCATCACTTTGCTCCCTCTCAATTTCTGCTGCTCTCGACTGTTGAGGTGGTCTTTCTGGTTCCACCACCTTGAGTTGCAAACCACTCCTCGTGGTCACCGCATTTACTTGCTTGGGGTTGGGGTCAGTGTCACTCGGAAGTCCTCCTCTAGTCCTGGTGTTTTGGGCTCCAGCGAATTGCCCAAACTGGTTCTCCAGCGCCTTGGTAGCTAACTGATTATTCTTCACATCGGCTGCCAATTTCACGTAGTCAGCCAGCAATTGAGCTTGGTTAGCTATCATTGTCTTGAACATTTCCTCAATGCTGGGTGATGGTGGTGGAGGAGGTGCATTGTTGTTTCTGTATTGTGACTGATAGTTCTGTTGCCCTCCTTGATTTCTCTGCGCCCCCTGACTCGAACTTTGCCCTTGATGGTTGTTGCTACCCCAAGAGAAATTCAGGTGATTCCTCCAGTTGGATTGTAGCTGTTTCCATACTGTAGGTGGTTGTTTCTCTGTACATTACCAACAAAGTTCACCGAATCAGGATTTGCTCCACAACACTCAGCTGAGTGTTCATTTCTCCCGCACACTTCACACCAAATCTGCTGATCTACATTCACTGGGGCCTGAGACTGGTTCATGCTCATGTTACTGAAGTGGGTGTTGAGTTGATTCTATAATGCAGCTATCTGTGCTGCAATAACTGTAAAACCATCCACGTCTAGGACTGCTACTGCTTTCCTTGTTCCTCCTCTTGACGAATCCGCATTCCACTCCGGATTCCCCCACGAAATACGATTTAACAAGGTATACAAATCTTCATAAGTCTTCTCTAATGCTTCTCCCCCAGCTGTTGAGTCTAGCAAGATTTTTGTATGGGGTTCCAAACCCTCTATGAAAGTATGTACCAGCACATTATTGGATTGGTGATGATGAGGACAATCCCATAACCTCGATTTGAATCTCTCCCAGGCCTGATACAGATTCTCTCCCTCTCTCTGTTTAAAACTTAGAATTTGACTTCTAAGTCTGGCTGTTTTACCGGATGGAAAGAACCGTATCAAGAATTTCTTTGCAAGATCATCCCACGTGGTGATGGAATTAGGTGGTTCAGTTTTCAACCACCTCTTAGCTTCTCCCAAAAGTGAAAATGGGAACAATGTAAGCCTGACATAATCTGATGACACTCCAGCGGGGATGTACGTGTCACTTATCTCCAAAAAAATTTGGAGATGTTGCTGTGGATCCTCATGAGGGAGCCCTGTGAACTGCCCGCTGGTGTGCAGCAATTGCACCATGTTCTATTTAAGCTCGAACCTCCCTCCTGGCTCAGGTTTGCGGATGCTAGATGTGACATTGTTAGCATGTGGGATTGCCACCTCGCGAACCGGCCTAGCTGCCATTTCCTTGGGCACTAACATTGCCCTTACAACTGGTGTATTCTGTTGTTGCTCCAGGATTGTTTGTCTGAGCAGCTGTAGCTTTTTCTCTGGAGCTTCTCTCCTTTGACGATGGAATTGTCTTTCCGGCTCTAAAGATGAGTCCACCAGCTCCTTGTCTCTTGCCAGTGTTCAACAGAAATTAGTATCTCCAAAATATAGGCTAAGACCAAGTTGTCAACACTAAGAAGAAATAGTAAACTAGCACTTAAGAAAAATTTACCAATTGCCAGTCCCCGGCAAAGGCGCCAAAAACTTGTTCGGTCGGTTTGGTATAACCACACGCAAGTGCACGTGGTCGACCAAGTAGTAAAGTGGCTCAAGTAAGCTAAGTATCGATCCCACAGGGACTGGACTAAGGTATCAATCTAATCAAGTGTCAATAAACTTTAACTCTAAACAACAGACAACAGTGTGAAGAAGATTCTGAGGCTAAAATGAACATGTAGAGAAATAAATTATCGATACAATTTGGTTACTCTTTCCTCCGGTTGCTAGTCAAGAGTTATTGCCTATGGATTAAAATTGTCGTATTTAACCCAACTTAAGAATCATGAACCTTCCACTTACATCTTTGTGATAAAAAGAAATTCATGGTCTAGCCATACAAAATCGATTCCATAATTGACAAATACGACTTTCAAGTATATTTCTATCCTGAAGGTAAATCAATTCTCAATTTTACCAAATTAAGAAAAGATCATATCCTATCAATTCACAACTTTCCAATTTCTTGCTCTCTCGAGTGAAACCAGACTTTTTAGATATACATTAACGTTGGCCACACATTAAAGCAGTAAGAACAAGAATCAATAGAACAACCATGGAAGAAAAGATGAAAACCAATTTATCAATAATCACATTTCAATACAATTGTTCTTAACCTCAGCAAGAAGGGAATTTAGCCACTCATTTGTGGATTAAACATCGTTAAATGAGTGTTAATCATACAAGCAATTGAAATAAAGAAGAAGGAGATCGAGAAAAACCCTGAGATTTTCATCCCCTCAACTGCCTGTAACCCACGTTCTTGCTCCACCAAGTCAGAATTTATTAAAAATGAACCTAAGTGTTATATTTATACTAGTGGGAATTTTTCCTGGAATAACAAGCAACGTGTCACGGAGTGCATCGCGGAGCACTGCCTCCATGACACGCCACCAATGCGGACCCTCACTGGAATCCGGTCGTCCAAGTATTCACACCCAACGTGGCACGGCGTGCAACGCGGGGTTAGGCCAATGTGCCACAGCCCCAACGCGCATTTTCACTAGATTTTGGCATAATTTCAGCCTCCAGCCAGAATGCATCCGCGATGGCAGCGTGACACGGCTCCATCGTGGAGCCCCTTTACTTCGTGCTTTCCTTGTGCTTTTTCCCTTGCTAGCTTCCGAGTCCAATCCCGATTTCTCCCAACCTTCATCTTAGCTTTGTAAAATTATTATTTTCCTGCAAAACCACGCTAATCATGTTGGTTAGTATAAATTCATATTTTATTACAAATCACATGAGAATATACAAACATCGATAGATAAACAAGGAAAAATGACATATTTGAGTATCACTTGGGCATATAAATCTGCCCAAGATCAAGCTGCACCCCTAACCGGGCTAGTCTGTGCACATCCTTTGCTAACTCTCTTTTTCCTCCCTCAAAGTGAGCTACACTTCCCATAGATCGCCTGCTTAGGGCGCCAGCAACCACATTGGCCTTTCCCGGGTGATACAACACACTTATGTCATAATCTTTCAGGAGCTCTAACCATCTTCTCTGTTGGAGGTTTAGGTCCTTCTGGCTGAATACATATTGAAGGCTCTTGTGATCTGGGAACACGTCCAAGTGAGCTCTGTACAAGTAGTGTCGCCATATTTTTAATGCGAATACCACTGCTTCCAACTCTAAGTCATGAGTTGGATAATTCTTCTCGTGAACTTTGAGTTGCCTAGAGGCATAGGCTATATCTTTGCCTCGCTGCATCTGAATGCAACCAAGTCCAACTCTGGAGGCGTCACAATATAATACAAACCCATCTATTCCTTCTGGCAGGGTCAAAACTGGAACGACAGTGAATCAAGCCTTCAACTCCTGAAAAATCTTCTCACACTCATTCGACCACTAAAACTTTACCTTATTTTGGGTTAGCTTGGTCAGAGGGGATGCTATGGAGGAGAAACATTCAACAAATCGTCGGTAATAGCCTGCTTAGCCCAAGAAACTCCTGATCTCAGTAGGAGAGGTAGGTCTTGGCCAATCCTTTACTGTTCAAATTTTATGAGGATCTACTTGTATCCCTTCGCCTGTTACCACATGACCCAAGAATGACACAGACTTGAACCAGAATTCACACTTACTGAATTTGGTGAATAGCTAGCAATCTAGGAGGGTCTATAATGCTAACCTTAGATGATTGGCATTCTCTTCCTCATTTCTAGAGCACACCAGAATGTCGTCCATAAGTACAATGACGAACATATCTAGGTACTGCTTGAAGATCCTGTTCATTAGGTCCATGAAGGCTTCTGGGGAATTTGTTAACCCAAAGGACATCACCACAAACTGTAGTGACCATACCGAGTTCTGAATGCTGTTTTCGGTATGTCACACTCCCTAACCCATAACTAATGGTATCCTGACCGAAGATCAATCTTGGAGAAACAGCTAGCTTCCTGAAGCGGGTTGAACAGGTGATTAATTCTAGGTAAGGGATATTTGTTCTTAATTGTTACCTTGTTCAGCTGACAGTAATCTATGCACATTCTGAGGGTACCATCTTTCTTACGCACGAATAGCACTGGAGAACCCCAGGGAGAGATGCTAGGTCTGATGAAACCCTTATCAAGGAGGTCCTTTAACTGCTCCTTCAGCTCCTTAAGCTCAGCTGGAGCCATTCTATAAGGAGGTATGCAAATGGGCTGAGTGTCTGGAAGGAGATCTATTCCGAAGTCTATTTCCCATTTAGGGGGGACTCTAGGAAGATCTTCAGGAAATATATCTGGTAACTCGCTGACAACTGAAACTGACTGAATGGTTGGGGCCTTAGAGTTGGAATATTTGACCCAAACCAGATGATATAAACATCCCTTAGAAATGCGTTTCTGGGCCTTAAGGAAGGAAATAAGCCTACTCTTCGACGCTGAACTACTGCCCGATCATTCTAACACGGGCTCATCTGGAAACTAAAACTTGACAACTTTAGTCCTGTAGTCAACTGAGGCATAGAAGGAGCGTAACCAATCCATGCCTAGAATAAGGTCGAAGTCGACCATGTCTAGCTCTACAAGATCAGCTGGAATGATTTTATTTAAGACTGAGACTAGGCAACTTCTATACACCCGGCTGGCTCTAATTGACTTGCCAACTGGGGAGGAAACTGAGAAGGGTTCTGATAGGACCTCTGGACTAATACTGAACTGAACTGCTACATATGGAGTTACAAAAGAAATAGTAACTCTTAGATCTACGAGGGCATACACATCTAGCTGAAAGAGACATAACATACCAATAACTACGTCAGGAGAGCATTCCTGATCCTGTCGAGAAGAGAGAGCATAAAAACGATTCAGGCGTTGACTGCCATCTGTACCTGATGGGTTGGCCTGCTGAGCTGGTCGGCCTGTTGGAGCTGATGAGGTAGTGGATTGTGATATCCCTCGCCCTGCTGATGGGCACTCCCTAAGCTTGTGTCCAAGTTGTACACACCCAAAGTAGCCCTCTCGTCCCTGAAGGCATTCTCCTAGGTGATTCCTACCACAGACAAGCTGGATACTTGTTTCCTGTATTGTGGGCTTAAGACTAAGTGCCAAAAGACCTACCTCTCCGATCCTGGTGGGACCGAAAGGTTGGGGGCTGGCTGAGCTAGGTGTTGTGGCCCTCTACTGTTGCTGCTGTGGGCGGCTATCACCGCTAGATCTCTGGTGGCCAAAATCTATATGACCAGTTCTTGCCCGCTTGTTCTTACGTTCCATATCTTTTAGCTTCTCCGCCTCAATCTGCTGGGCATACACAATTAAGATAGAAAGGTCCATGTCCTTGATTAGCATTACCGTCCTGCACTCTTTGAGTACCAGATTAGATACTCCATTTACGAACTTCAACATGCGAGTCCTTGGCTCGGCCATCATCTCCGGAGCATTCTTTTATAATCTGGTGAACTTCAGAGCATACTCCTCCACTATCCGGTTGCCTTCTCATAGATTCATAAGTTCCGCCATCTTAGCCTCCCTCAGCTCCTGGTAAAGAACCTATCCAGAAAAGTTGTATGAAACTCCTCCCACTCAACCTATCCTGCTTCTGCTGACCGTCCCTCCTTTCACTACTCGTACCAAACCTGGGCTACCCCTTTTAGATGGTAGGCAGCTAGGTCAGCACTCTCAGAGAAGCTGACACCCATGATCTGGATGATCTTTCTAATCTCATCTACAAAGTCTTGTGGGTCCTCTCCCACCTTTGTTTCGTGAAAGTATAGAGGGTTCATCCAGGTGAAATCCCACACCCGGGCAGTAGCTACAGACCCATTTGTGGCTACTAGAACCACCCGTTGGTTCACTTGATTGGTGACGGTCTAAGCAAGCAACTAAATGGGCGCCCTGAATTCGGCGGTACACAGAGAGTCATCTTGAGGAACTGTCGGAGCTGGTGGAGTGGGTCTGTTGGAGTTTCCTGCTCTTCGTCCATTCTTACATCAAGGAGGCATTGTTCACTGAAAGGAAATAGGACACGATTTAGAAAGACGCCTTTGGAATTGGACTTTAACGCCCGATAATGAGCATGAACAAAAGGGAAATTTTCCTAATAACATCTCGTAGTATCCTCGTCATATGTGTGGAACGCTTCACACCATGAAAAGGACTCTACACGATGCGGCTTTTAGACTTTCCGAGGATACTCTAAACCTAGTTCTCTAATACCAAGTTTGTCACGCCCCGAGCCTACACCCTGGACGTAACATTGTACTTGAAGCCACAAGTGACCCCAAGTCAACCCCTGGTATATCATAAACTAGCATTCTGAGTAAACATGCACAATGAAACTTTTAAATAACAGGTTTATCAGTTTAAGAAAATGTAAAGATTGAAAGAAGAGAAAGAAATAATATATCTGAAAATACAATTCTGAAAGACAAGTCTTGTCTGAAAGCCAACTACTGAGGAGTCGTTGGGACAGGCCTCCCACTAACTCTAAGTCTATACAAAACCATATCTAACTTAAATAATTAAACAAGGACTTCGAATGATGAGGAATCACACTCTGATCTGCTGAAATGGGATGCTCTAAAACTAAAGTAACTATCAATGCTGAATCTGAGAACCTGCACCTGTATAATGAAATAATACAACATGAAAAGCATGTGTCAGTACTTTGAATGTACTGAGTAAGTGGGAGAAACATACTGAAAATATAAAGTCTATATTGAAATGACACGTCATGACCAATAGGTAAGCTGAACTGAACTACTAATATAATCTGAAATGGTCAACACGACCTTGTCTTGTGGTCAAGGACATGCCCTAAGTCTAAAACACTGAATCTGAGATACTATACTGAACTGAGCTGCTTATTATGAAACTGGATTGGACTGACTAGTGGGAGAGTCTATAACCACGTGAGCTAGACGTGGAGCCCGATGTATACACCCACCGGTAGGACCCAATATACCTTGCCAGGGTATAAGGGCATGAACTGGGTGATCACAAAAATATCTGGGGCCAATTAGGCCAAGTAATACTGAAACCTACACTGGCAACATAGTTCTGGGAACCTGGGTGCACTGAAACCCGACCCGCTCGGTGCTAAGTTCTACTCCCACTGGAAATCTAAGCCGATCTACAAAGCTGATAGTTCAAAATTGGGGCCCAAGACTAGTCAAGTACGAATAATAGAATATACCCTGAGAGCTTTATCAGACCAGATTCTGAAACTGGGTTCTAAGACTGGTTAGAGCTACTTATCTAGAAGTGTCGTAACCGTCTACCAATAACTAAACTGCGGTCCTGGGGCTGGTCAGAGCTATAACTGAATGTCATGACCGCCTAATGGACCAATTAATTGAAATCTAAATCTGAGTCTGAAAACTAGGAGGTACCACTGACACCTCGAAAATAACTAGAGTCAAGCTGATCAGTTGACATTTTTCGGACAACACTGAGGTTGCTAATATCTGACTGAAGCTAGATTGATATGATTCTGATTGAGACTAGAATAATAGAGTTCTGTCTTCTAACTGACTTAATTACTAAACAGCTAATAGAGAATTTCATTCAACGTACTAAAGTCATTCTGATTCATGGGATATTTACCCAACACATATGTAAAGCAATAAAATTCTATAAGTTCAACCCAAAGCATTATTCATTCACTAGAGGGAATTTAACAAGTAAAATCATTACTCAAAAGTTATGTCTTAAATTCACTTTTGTAATAATACTGACAATTTGATGAGGAACTGATAAAGATTATATTAACAATAGGTATAAACATCGTTCTGAGTGAAATCAACGAAAATCAAAATGACTGCTTCTCATACTCGAAATCTTAGGGATTAAAACCGATAGAAAAATTTGAGGAGGACTTTGGGGACACAAGGGAAGGAAAATCCCCTTGCTAAAACCCCACATACTTGGCGAAGAAACCTGGAGAATCTGCCTGAAAATCAAAGAGAAAAGTTCAGTCGTCGCCCTTGCTCTGAAATACTCTAAGAGGGAATTCTATGATGTTCTTCTTAGGATTAGCGTGAGAATGAGGGGAGGAACCATTTTTACCCACTGAAACATCTGAAATTAGTGCTTAAACAACGTGGTTTAATGCTTTGAAGAATATTAAATTACTAAATAGCCCTTAAAGATTCACTGGGAAAAACTGTCAGGTGTCCCTAACGGGTGACCTAACGACTCGTTACCAGGTCCAACGAGTCGTTGGGTACTTCCGTCAAGTTCACTAGAACAAAATCAACTGACTCCTGACAGGCACATGATGAGTTGTCATGAGTGGAAACAACTCGTCGTGTCGTCCATCAGGGACACTGGTAAGAAAGCCAGAAAGGACTGGAAACGAAGGACCTGACGAGTCGTTACTGCTGATGACGACTCGTGGTGACCTTCCATCAAGTACACTGTAAAATCCTTGAATTTCTGAACTCCGTCTTGGTAATGGGAGACTTATCGAGTTTTAGGTCCTGCTAATGACTCGCGGCGTCGTCCATTAGGAATACTGGTGTATATTCTTTGCATCTTTCACATGGTTGGCCTGATGAGTCATTCGGTCCCTTAATGATTCATTAGGTTGGTCATTCTACAACTTTTCTATAGTTTTCCAGATTTTCTGATTAAAGTCCCGAATATTGATTTTGAGCTTCCGAGGCATTACACGTCTGACCATTGGAACTTCACCTTTTTCTGAGTCACCCTAGTCAGTGGGGATGCAATTGATTAAAATCTCTCAACAAATCTTCAGCTGTAGCCTGCTAGGCCCAAGAAACTCTGAATTTCTTAAGGATTCACTAGTCTGGGCCAATTCTTCACTGCCTAAATCATCTGGGAATCTACCCTTATGTCTTCCCTTGATACCACAAGAACCAGAAATTCCACCGAGTTTTGCCAAAATTCACACTTGCTAAACTTTGCATACACTTGACGATCCTTGAGGGTTTGCAGCACTATTCTCAAATGAGTGGCATGCTCCTCCTCACTCCGGGAGTATATAAGAATGTCATCGATGAACACGATCATGAACAGATCCAAATATGCATTGAACACCCTATTAATTAAATCCATAAAAGTTGTAGGGGCATTGGTTAGTCCGAAAGACATAACAACAAATATGCAATGACCATACCGAGTCCTAAAAGCAGTCTTCAGGATGTCACTCTTCCGAACTCTGAGCTGGTGATACCCGGACCTGAGATCATTCTTGAAGAAGCACTTGGCACCTTGAAGCTGGACAAACAGATCATTGATTCTAGGTAAGGGGTACCTGTTCTTGATGGTAACCTTGTTCAACTGTCGATAGTCAATACACATGCGAAAGGAACCGTCCATCTTTCGAACAAATAGAACTGGTGCACCCCATGGAGACTGGCTCGGTCTAATGAAACCTTTATCCAATAGGTCCTTTAACTGATCCTTCAATTCCTTTAGTTCGGGTGGGGCCATCCTATAGGGAGGAATAGAGATAGGCGACATATCGGGCAATAGATCAACATCAAAATAAATTTCCCTCTCCAGAGGAACACCAGGCAAATCATTAGGAAACACCTCTAGATATTCGCACACCACCAAAACTGACTGAATAGTTGGGGTCTCGGACTCCACAT
Source organism: Datura wrightii (assembly GCA_035772735.1). Classification (NCBI taxonomy): domain Eukaryota; kingdom Viridiplantae; phylum Streptophyta; class Magnoliopsida; order Solanales; family Solanaceae; genus Datura; species Datura wrightii. The sequence goes on from JASDFA010000010.1 coordinate 9,784,708, forward strand.
TCTTAACCCTAACAAGGTGGTACATGCAACCTTTAGAGATCATCTTCCTGGCATTAATATAGGTAATAAACCGACCTGCTTGTACCACCGAACTACCCTCCCTCTCAAAAACTAACTCACCCAAAAAATGAAATTCTACCATATGGGTCCTACAATTAATCAAAGCATAACATGGAAAAAACCAATCCATACCGAGAATAACGTCAAAGTCAATCATGGCTAACTCTACAAGGTATGCAGAGTAACCTTATGCAACATAGTGACTGGGAATCCTCTATATACTCGTCTAGCTACGATCGAATCACCAACAAGGGTCAAAACATAAAATGGTTCTGACAAGGTCTTGGGAATAACTCCAAGGCTACTAGCAATGTAAGGAGTCACAAAAAGACAATGTATCTCCCGAATCTAGCAAGGAATAAACATCAATATGAGAGACACGTAACATACCAGTGACCACGTCTGGTGAAGGATCTTGATCTTGGCATGATGCAATGGCATAGAATTGGTTTTGGTGCCGTCCGCCACCCCCACTAGTCGATGCTCCCTGTGGAGAAGAACCGACTAGAGCTGCTGTTGTCCTGGTGGTCTGTGCATGACCCCTATCATCACCCTATCTAGCATATGGGCACGCTCGACGCATGTGCCCAGATCTACCACACTCATAGCAGACTTCTGAACCGAGCAGGCACTCCCCAGCATGACTCTTGCCACACTTCCCACAGGATGGAGAGATATACTCTAACTGGGTGCCCCTCTGATCCCTCAACCCTTAAGCCCTTCTTCTCTGGTCACTCCTGGGCCTAGATAGAACCCTAGCTGATGATGGTGCTGGGGCTAGTAATCTCTTCTAGGACAAGGAATCACCTATTTGCCTTATATACCTTAGAACATGTTCATAAGAGGGTGGATAACTATTGTAAGGTATTTTCATTTCGTTGTTCTAATTTACCATTATTTAGCTTAAAAAGTTTTTCTAGCGTTAAGTTCATTCGCGTGTTGTCTTATTGCCTTTTTACCAATTTCACATAGAAACTAGAATTTTTAACACATTTGATATCACCTGCATGAAATAATATAAAGGACCAGCTCATGGTGCCCATGTTGAGGGGACTTTAGACTCGATTTACAACTACTACAATAAAAATCGTAAACTATACGCCTTTCACTTCACATTTGTTCACTTCAAGCATATTTAACTCTTCAAGCTTTCTATGAAGTATTTCTAATACTTTGGGCAGAATCATCTATGCCTCAATAGGAAAATAAAACATATGAACATCCGTCCGATCGACAACAAGATTTTGTTCTTGGAAAATAAGAATAGGGACGCCTTTACATACCTCACTTCGTCGTGTCTTTTTAGCCAATTTCTTCCGCTTTCTAGAAAATCCGACATCTTCAACATCCTTACTTACACTACATGGAAAGAGAACTGGTTTATTCATGGTTACCAGTCAAAATTCATGTCCCAAAATGTACAACCAAACATCCACATCAAAATATAATTTTCAGCAAACCTACGTACCTTAGGCGTCTTAAACTTGAGGCAATTGAAGAGAGTTTCGCTTATTTGCTTTTGGTGTTTAACCTCCCCAAAGGTGTGATGTAATCCTTCCATCGTTTGGATAAATTCCAGCATCTATATAATTGTAACAACCTCCCAAAAAGGAAAGAAAACTCAGTCAAATATCACATACAACACATATTGACTTTATTTCATTTCTTTACTTTAGCTTGGGAATTTGAGCGGATAAATCAAGTAGGAACACTTACCTTTCACTTGTGTATAACCCCTGCCATATGGAGTTCCTCTTCAGACAAATACTATTCCAAAAATGTAGCAACCATGCTGCCAAACCGCAGCAACAACACACACCCAAGAAACACGTAAGTTCAAACTTCACTTCCAACAAAAATTGTTAATTCATGATAATTTAAAGAGTAAGAACACCTACATCCTTTTGTACTCAACTCTCACCAATATGGAGGTGGAACTTCACCTCCCACTGCCCAAAAACGCAGCAACTTGACGATTAGAAGATCCTGACTTAAGAAACCCTTTCCAAGCTTGGACTATAAGGAAATTTGACCTATCCATATAATTTCTTACCTGGGATTTGTTTTCACCATTGGATAGAGATCTTAATTCTGTGAATTCTTTTTAAAAATGAGGTGAAACGGAGTAGAAATGAGCTTTTTAGCTCAAAATTACTTCATATAGGCGGGCTGGGTGGTGCCCGCGTGCGGCGCTCGTGCGACGTGCCCTGGTGCGCGCGCGCACCTGCTGCCTGCCTGTCTCGGCGCCCGCACGTATGGTCTCTTTTCCAGCCAAGAATGATGTCTTCAAACGAGCATAACTTTTTACTCTGAACTCCGATTGACGAGCGGATTTTTTCACTGTTAACTAGACTCAAATACCTTTCATTTGGGCTATCTAACCTCTGAATCATTATATATATTTGGAGATATATCCATTTAAAGTTGACCCTTATTTAAAAACTTCACATAATCTTCGCTTTTCCCTTTGCACATGTTTTCCTTCTCACCTATGGACAACCTGCAACTCATAATTCCCTTAATATGACATATGAACATCAAATAATCTAAAAATAAATAAATAAGATTTTTCGAGTGTAACACAAATCATCGATTCTGGGTAAGGGGAACCTTTTCTTGATGGTAACCTTGTTCAACTTCCAATAGTCAATACACATGATAAGGGAACCTTCCTTCTTTCGAAAAAATAAAACTGGTGCACCCCATGGAGATTGGATCGGTCTAATGAAACCCTTATCCAACAGGTCCTTTAACTGATCCTTCAATTCCTTTAGTTTGGGTGGGGCCATCTTGTAGGGAGGAATAGAGATAGGCGACGTATCGGGTAATAGATTAATACCGAAATAAATTTCCCTCTCCAGAGGAACACCGGGCAAATCATCAGGAAATACCTCCGGATATTCGCACACCACCAAAACTGACTGAATAATTGGGGTCTCGCACTGCACATCCTTAACCCTAACTAGGTGGTACATGCAACCTTTAGAGATCATCTTCGTTGCCTTAAGATAGGTAATAAAACGACATGCTGGTACCACCAAACTACCCTCCCACTCCAAAACTGACTCACCCGGAAAATGAAATTCTACCATACGTATCCTATAATTAATCGAAGCATAACATGTAAACAACCAATCCATGCCGAGAATAACGTCAAAGTCAGTCATGGCTATCTCTACATGGCCTGCAGAGGTAACCTTATGTAACACAGTGACCGGGCATCCTCTATATACTCGTCTAGCTACGACCGAATCACCAACAAGGGTTGAAACTGAAAATGATTCTGATAAGGTCTCTGGACTAACTCCAAGGCTACTAGCAATGTAAGGAGTCACGAAAGACAACGTAGCTCCCGAATTTAGAAAGGCATAAACATCAATATGAGAGACACGTAACATACCAGTGACCACATCTGGTGAAGCCTCCTGATCGTGGCACGAGGCGAGGGAATAAAATCGATTTTGGCACTGTCTGCCACCCCCATAAAATCAGAATGGGTTGGAGTTGTTGCTATCTTGGTGGTCTGTGCACGATCCCTATCATCACCCTGTCTAGCATATTGGCACGCTCAACGCATGTGCCCAGATCTACCACACCTATAGCAGACATCTGAACCGAGCAAACACTCCCCAGCATGAATCTTGCCGCACTTCCCGCAGGCTGGAGAGGTATACTCTAACTCGGTGCCCCTCTGGTCACTCAACCCTAAAGCCCTGCTCCTTTGATCACTCCTGGGCTTGGATGGAACACTAGCTAATGATGGTGCTGGGGCTAGTGACCTCTGCTAGAGCTGTGGACAGTAGCCACTGCCAGACCTCTGATGCGAATACCCATGACTTATCTTGTTGCAGCAAATGCTCGTTAGGTAGAATATATTTTCAAACTACATGTCTCCAAAATACTATTGTTCCTTGTTCATCATTGTTATACATACAACTATAAGTTCATGAATCAATATGACTACGTCTTCAGATACTAATTAGAATTTAATAAATACCAATTGAGTCGATCGAGATACCAATTAAAATTTTTCAGATACCAATTGGACTTAATCCAGGAGGATATTGCATTCGGACCGCATGATAAGAAAGAGATAAAGTGAAACTTCCTAGTGTCCTATAACTTCTCGAAGATTAGATGTGGCGTCTACATACCAATCCGCGGAATTCTACTTGGCATTGCTCTCGTAATTGTAAGATTGGTAACGTTGATTCTCTGATACCAACTTTTCACGACACAAATTGACGGATCAAGCGAGCACCTACTCGACTTTAGTTTGATAGGAGAATCCCCCTTTAAAAGCATCATTCTATCAATATTAATATACATACGGTGGAACCTCATTCAAACATCATTGTATCATAAACTCTCCTAAATAACCAATCATAATATTACAATAAATAAACCCAAAGATCTTATCTAGACAGGTACAAGAGCTCTAGTTTAGAGTACAAACAAATAATAGACACAACTTCGTATGTAGAAGAGTGCCGAAGCTTATGCTAAATATGCCACATCAATCCTAGAACTTCAAACCTGCCACAACCTACAACCAGAAATGCGTAGCAAGAGTAGTATTAGTACACACATGTACTGGTAGGCATCATCGACCGGCTAAAATTAGTTCCTAACATAAAATTAATATGTAATCCATTAATTAATTCTAAATAACAACTCAATATGTTGTCAATACAATCATATTTCCTCTATTTACCCATATCATTTAACAATACAACCATGCTTCCATACCTATAATTAGCCACAAAGGCTGGCCTGCATACTGTTTAGGCCTCACTGCTGCAACAAGTTGACCATTTCCACAGCCTCACCATAACAGGTATACTACCGTTGCAGCGATACTACTCTAGGCAGTAGCTTGATTTCGCTGACAACCTTCATTTTTCTACAGTTTTCAATAACTATTCACTACCAACAGTCTATTCACTATATCAAGTCTAACATCATCAACCACTCAGAACATGTATATAATCCTCAATGATCAATTCATAATACATCACAAGCTTACAGTGCAAGAAAGTTACACACAAGGAAATAAAATCAAGGCACACTGAAATACACAGATAAATAGTCTGATCTCATCAGTTTCTCATCTATGCACAAATCTGGTCTCACATAGACCGCTTATCACCATCATATCTCCTGTATCGTGTCTTTAACTCGACTCTATCACATAATTGTGCACACATGACAAAGGTTCTTATGTTTTCCCTTTCATTCATGACATGCAGGGGACTCTAGAAACCATGTACTATACCGGTGTGGTACCCCCTCCCACTTATCTGCTCTTCTGGATGCTTCATATGTTGTGGTTTTACGATACTTTCGACACTTAAAACATAGAAAATATGCTATTACTTAGGATATTTATGTGGATATGAGGTTATTTTGTTAATGTTGTAGGGAAAATAGGTTTCAGTAGTTGGTTTTTAGAGAAGAATAGAAAAGTGCAGAAAGTGCATCTTACAAGCTTTAGTACGAATCGTACCACCATGGTACGAGTCATCCTGAGCGTTCATGATAAGGAATCAAAGAATTGTCAATATCACACCTTCAGGCACTAGCAGATACCACATATTATACTAGCATAATACAACTAATACTGATGACCCGTGGTGTGATGATAAGAGAAAGTGAATTTCAGGAGTTCAAACCATGACTAAAAGTCACACTCGTGGTGTCATACTACATATTGTACTAAGCATTCATAGTTGAAGAGATCAAAACCTGAATTTGCTGCTACTAGTAGAACAGACGAGTCAAGGTATCTTACCATTATTTGTAGGACCTCTAGACGCTGAAATCCTTATTAAATTAGGAAAGAGTTTTAGCGATTGTATAAATATTTTCCTTAGGGTTTATTTTATTGTTACTAAACGTTTTAAGTGTCCTAACCACTATTGGGGACCTATTATGACATTATAGTTTAATGAAAAATAATATCTTCATTGTGTTCTTGATTTTGGAGATAATTGCAATTGCTACCTTGGGTTTATTCTATTTAATTTGTAAGTTCTTGATTATTTTTTCACATATAAATTCTTCTTGTCTTCTTACAAATATGCGTAGCTAAATCCCACAACTGGGGTTGTGGGAACCATTACGAATTAATAAATTAGGGTTACATATTAGTGATTCTAAACCAATGGGTATGCTTGCATTGTTATTCCTATCACTATGAATGCTTTTTAATCGTGCGCAATGTTAGAACTTGAGTGTGTTCTTTATTTACTTTAATATAGAGAGGTACAGATTAGGAAAAAGGAATAACAATAGAGACTTGAAACTACCAACTTTCATTTAATAGCTTGAGCTGTGGTCGCGGGAAAGCTAATATGAAACTCAATGATAAGGGTTCAAATAGCAAACTCATGATACCTATTTAGGTGATTGAGAATAGTCATCTAATATGGTTAAACCAGTCATTTGGGTGAATATATGTACTACCTTGAAGGTTCCTAAGACTAGACATGATATTTGGTATGTGTTCAGCAGAAAAGAAGGAAAACATCTTATAGGACGACTCATTGTACGAGTTGTAATGAGAAGGCACGACTCATAGGAAGTGTCACGGTTAGAATCTCCAGGAGGATTTTAGTGACAACAAGTAAAGGTATGACTCATGGTTTCATTTTACGAGTCGTAGAATGAACCATGATTTGAAAGGAATGAGTCAGGGTACGACCCGTAGTGTGAAATAATAAGTCGTGGTCTGCACCCGTGAGGAGGAACTAAGGAGCTTAGAAGCAATGACCACGAGTGGATCTAACGACTCATAGGTTGGTGTACGAGGTGTGGTCTGACCCGTGGAAAACTTTAAAATGTTAGGAAAAATAGTTGTGACTACGGACAGTAACCATTAGTCGAGGTATGGAGGTACGACTCGTGGTGTGAGTCGTTACATCTGGTAGAGTAAAATTTTCTGCTATTTAAGTAAGGGCATTTTCATAATTTCTAAGCTCTTAAGCCCTAAACTACATCATTTTTAAGCTCTTCTAGGTGGAGTTTAAGAGGATTTATCCTATTCTAACCCATTCCCTTCCCATGTATGCAACTTAAGAGGATCCCGTAGGAGATCAAGCCTAGAAATCTTTAAGTTCTTCCTCAAATGTCTTGGGCTTTCAAGGAAGGGTGTAGCCCGGTATATGAGGCCATGAATGAGGATTTCTTCCACATTCATGCTCATAATTCTCCTTAATTTCATGAAGCAAGTCTCAAATCAAATCATGATATAAAAGTGATCTTAATCTAATTTCATAGATTTCTTACAAATTATTTATGGGTTGATTTCCTTTGTATTTTAAAGTATGTTTAATGATTAGTGGGAAAATTTTATGCATATTTTTAATTACAAATTCATGGGTTCAAGTTTTAGAAGATTTTGCAATTATGCAAGTTTATGAAAACGTATAGTTTATGATTGAGGGTTTTAAGTATGATGAAATATCTAGCATATATGAATATCTGCAAACTGCCCATGTATGTATTTATGATTTTATTTATAATGTCTATTTCATGCAAGCTTGATGTTAAGATTTGGGCAAGCCCACTCAAGTTAAGCACGATTTCATGATTTAGCTGAGGCTAATATGTTCAATTATCTCAAGTTTTGGAGTCAGGACTCCTCATATGTTAAGATTTAAGTTATGTTTTGATATATGATTATATGAGCATTATATATGTTGTGGCAGTAGTGTCTAGCACCGAGTAGACTAGGGGTTCCAAGGTTCCCCAGTCTCATAAACTATGCGCCAATATAGGTATACTTTGGGGCCTTTGAAGAGAGTATTTCCCTGGCCCAAGGGCGCACCATGATATCACATCTTACTTAATCCTTCACCCTGGAAAGGCTTAGGATGGCCCTCCTCCATGTGGGCAAGACATGCGATCATCATGCGCTCATACATAGTGGTTGTCGGTTAAGACCAGTCTCCCATTATTCCTCATGATTTTAGTAATGCATATACTATAAGATATTATATCATGTTTTCAACATGTTTGATCCAAGGATCAGTTTATGAGGTTTTACCTATGATTTTAGTGTCATGACCCGAACGTACACCCAGATTGTAGACATAGGACAAGGGTCCCCGACAGACCCAAGTCGACCCACGACACGTGCATATAACTAATCTCATTCAAATAAGCGGAATGATAATCATAAAACATAGCAGAAACGTAATTATAGCATAACATCAGGAAATACTGGATGTATACATAGCTGACTACTAAATACTTGTCTGAAAGCCTCTAATAAATAAGATGGGCTGATGGGACAACATCCCAAACTAACCCGACCAATACTGAAACATAAATAACATGAAAGTCTATCAATCGGCCCTCGGAACATGAGGACTCACCAATAAGCTGAAAATGTAAGCTGCGATGGACTAAGGGTGAGGATGATCCTGAGATCCGGACCCTGTATCATGAAATGATACAACATAGAAAGTATGGGGTCAGTACGTGGAATGTACCAAGTATGCAGGGTAAGTAAAACGGACCTTTTAGAGTAAATAAAACTCATAAATAAATATAAGAGAAGGACATCATGTTTACATCAAAATCTTCTTAATAAAACATAAGGGTCAAGACTTTCAAGTCATTCATAATCATTCATTTTCATAATCGTAAATAAACTTTATCAAAATATAACTTGAGCCAATAACATAAACTTAAAAATGGATCAAACATGCGGAACAATGGGAGGACTCGTCATAACTGACACCATCATGGTAGTGCCTTTCATGATGCCCCACTGTTTCACTCAAGTAGGCAGAGCCGACCCTGGCTTGCCAGGAGAGGGTCGTGCATTAGGCGTGATATCACATTGAGGGGATCATCATCATTACAATATATCATTAGAAACACATGGTGACACGTGGCTATGAGACATAGACATAGTCCTTTGAACGTCGGGCTGCTCAGTGGTAGAAACAACTGCCAAAAATATGCATATAGGTTCATACTTAATCAATATCATCATGCATTAAATTCATTGGCTAAAATATAACATTTATCATCATTGATCTCCTTTAAACAATCTTAGACAAGAATCAAAGGCCCTTTTTCATTGGCCAACATTGTAAATTGATAAATCAAGTAATTCGCTTCATAAATCATAAATCGTTCTTCAACATGTGGGAATCACCCAATACTTCATCACATTCAATTCTTTCAAAAATATGCTCATAAACATGGGTAACTTGAAATCGTGATTTTCCATCATCAATAAACTCAAAAAATTGAATATTCATCATAAATCATAACTTTCATGAACTTTCATCAATGGGAAATTTAGATTTAAAAAAGCTTGAAACATGATTTTTAAGAAAATAATATAAAACTTGCCCATCATTTATAATTCAATTACTAAAACTCAATTAAATCATACCCATAAAGAGAAATCACATTTTCATGCATTTGGGTAAAACCCCATAGGACTTGAAAAGGAGGATTCAAGATTTAGATCGAAATTTGGGCATGTGTGAGGAAGAATTTCACCCATTCTAAAACCCTACATACCTTGAAATGGATAGATGCGAAGTTCCTTGAATACCCACAAAGAAATAGATGGAAACTTGGGGAAGAAGACCTTGAATCTCCCAAAAATCTCTGTGAGCTTTTGCATGAGAATGGTCATGCATAGAGGACTTAACTCATCTTATGACACTCAGAAAAATAGCCAAAACGACGTAGTTTTAGGGTCTTAAATGCAGAAAAGTCAATAATGCCCTTGAAATTATTTCCCTGAAAACTATTCTGGATGGACCAACGACCGAGCCAAAGGGTCATTGCAACATACCACGACTCATTGTATCGAGTCGTTGGGTCCACTGCATCATATCATATCTCAGATCCTTTAAACGACTCATCAAGATGAGTCGTTACATAAAATGACATGTCATTGGATCGACCGTCATCAACTCCTTGACCAAATCTGACTTTCCTTTCCACGAGCATCACCACGACTCGTGGTGGCATCCAACAAGTTGTGGTCTCCATCCATTGAATGCACTTAAATCCTAAACCGTCAAACAACTACTAGAAGCAACGGGTCATTGCCTCTCATAATGAATCGTGGGATGCCCCGTTGTTTGCTTATCATCCTAAGTCCGGTCCTTCCAACGACTGGTAACAACAACTCGTTGTTCCTGGCAATGAGTCGTTACACCGTCTACTGCCTCCACTTCTTCCATGAACTTCCAAAATCACGACAGCTTACAACAGCTCATGGTATCCAACCACGAGTCGTTGGATCGCCCGTCCTATGATGTTTTTCCCAGTTTTCTGCACTTTTCAAATTCAACATTTGGGTCTATTCTTAGGCCTCTCTGGGGTATTATAATATCTCCCCGTTGGAAACATTCATCCTCGATTTATCATAGCCATATACTGACCATTTTAACCGAAATTTTCACGTAACCACTACCTCCAAATAAAACCACATAGCTGAACTGATCTTATACTTCACATACACATTCATTCATACAAAATAAACTTACACACATGAACTAAATATGAAAACTAGATAGAGTCATAAGGCAAAACTGATACCTCAAGTCGGAATCGAGTCAGTAGAGAACAGATGTGGATACCTAGCCATCATATCCACTTCGGCTTCCCAAATAGCTCCCTCAACATGCTGATTTCTCCATAATACCTTAACTGAAGCTACTTCTTTGTTCCTTAGCTTACGGACTTGACGATCTAAGATTTTCACTAGAATTTCTTCATAGCGGAGGCTATCATTTACACCAATGCTGACTACCGGGACTACTAAAGCTAGATCACCCAAGCACTTTTTAAAGAGTGATACATGTAACACGGGATGAACTGAAGCTAACTCTGAACGTAATTTAAACTGATACGCCACCTTACCAACTCTTTTCATAACCCTATAAGGACCAATATAGCGGGGACTGAGGTTCCCTTTCTTCCGGAACCCATGACTCCCTTCATGGGAGATACCTTTAGAAATACCCAGTCATCCACATTAAACTCCAGATCCCTTCTCCTCACATCAGCATACGATTTATGATGACTCACAGTGGTTTTTAATCGGTCCCTTATCAACTGAACCTTCACCATCGCCTCGTGAACTGAATCTGGTCCTATCATAGCTGCCTTGCTAACCTCAAACCATCTGATGGGAGATCTACACCTTCGCCATTAAAGAGCCTCGAATGGTGTCATCTGGATACTAGAGTGATAATTGTTATTATAGGCAAACTCAATCAAGGGTAAATGGTCATTCCAACTTCCTTTGAAATCCATAATTCATGCCCTCAACATATCCTCGAGGGTTTGAATCATTCACTTTGCCTGGCCGTCTGTTTGCGGATGGAAGACTGTAGTGAGCTTACCCTGCGTCCCAAGTCCTTTTTGAAAAGAACGCCAGAATTGAGAGGTAAACTAAGTACCTCAGTTTGAAATAATAGACAAGGGCACTCCATAAACTCGAACCAACTCCCAAATGTACAACTTAGCATAATCATCCGCTGAATTTGTGGTCTCTACAGGTAGGAAGTGTGCAACCTTAGTTAACCTGTCTACCACAACCCAAATGGAGTCCTAGTGTCGGCGAGTACGAGGTAGGCCTGTAACAAAATCCATATTTATTTCCTCCAACTTCCAAGTGGGAATGCTAATATCTTGAAGTACACCTCCCGGCCTTTGATGCTCAACTTTGACTTGCTCATAGTCTGGATATTTATCTACGAACTCTGTGATATACTTCTTCATACCATCCCACTAATAGATTTCTCGCAAGTCCTGATACATCTTTGTGGATCCTGGATGGATAGAATATCTGGTACCATGTGCCTCATGCAATATCCGAACCCTCAAATTATCAACGTTGAGAACACATAGTTGACTTTGGTATCGCAGCACACCATCTCCCCCTTGGGAGAAAACCTCTACCTTTTGACTCTGCACTGCTTCCTTCAGCTTCCTCAAGGTCGGAGCTCATCTTTCTTAGATTTGACATCGGCCACTAAGGATGATTCTGACCCATTCTGCATAATAATGTCGCCATCAGTCGAGTCGATCAATCTAACTTCCAACCTTGCAAGTCGATGGAAATCTCTTACCAACTCCTTCTTTCCCTCGTCCACGTGGGACACACTCTCCATAGAGAGCCTACTAAGCGCATCCACAACCACGTTAGCATTGCCCGGATGGTAGAGGACACTCATGTCGTAGTCCTTTAGTAACTCCAACCACCTCCTTTGCCGAAGATTTAGATCCTTTTGTGTGAAAACTTATTGCAAGCTGTTTTGATCCGTAAATACATCCACGTGGACCCCATATAAGTAATGTCGCCATATCTTCAATGCAAACACCACCGCAGCCAACTCAAGATCGTGGGTCGGGTAATTCTTTTCATGAACTTTCAGCTATCTCGAGGCATATACTATTACCTTCCCATGCTGCATCAACACACATCCTAGTCAAACTCTCGAAGCATCACAATACACTATAAAGCCATCAGTTCCCTCAAGTAAAGTCAACATTGGTGCTGAAGTTAGTCGGGTCTTCAACTCTTGGAAGCTCTTCTCACAAGCGTCCGACCATTAGAACTTCACCCTTTTCTGAGTCAACCTGGTCAGTGGGGTTGCTAATCTTCAGTATTAGCTTGCTAGGCCAAAGAAACTTCGGTATTAGCGTGCAAGGCCCAAGAAACTAAGAAGGATTCACCGATCTAGGCCAATTCTTCACCGCCTTAATCCTATGGGAATCTACCCTTATGCCTTCACTTGATACCACATGACCCAGAAATGCCACCGAGTTTAGCCAAAATTCACACTTTTTAAACTTTGCATACAACTGACGATCCTTGAGGGTTTGCAGTACTATTCTCAAATGAGTGGAATGCTCCTCCTTGCTACCGGAGTATATAAGAATGCCATCGATGAACACAATCACGAACAAATCAAGATATGCCTTGAACACCCTATTCATTAAATCCATAAAAGCTGCAGGAGAATTGGTTAGTCCGAAAGACATAACAACAAAGTCGTAGTGACCATACTGAGTCCTGAAAGTGGTCTTCGGGAAGTCACTCTCCCAAACTTTGAGCTGGTGATACCCGGACTTGAGATCAATCTTGTAGAAGCAGTTGGCACCCTGAAGCTAGTCAAATAGATTGGCAGGCCCCATAATTGGGGGGAGGGCGCGACTGACTCCTCATACCTGATTGACTGGGAAGCCAGCTATATGACATTTGTAACAATAACACTTAGGCCGTCCAGGCCACCTATAAAAATAAACTGGAGCACAAACTGGACCCATAATGTCTCAACAATACAGGGTAAAAAAATGAAATGCAAACAAGGCTATGAGTGTGCTAAACTAAACAACAAAAAGCCGACAAGAAAAAAAATTGAATACCATTGTACACACTAAGTCCACAAAGCATCTAAAGAATAACTAACTGATGGTCAGAACAGGGCTCCGACCTACCCATAACTGCATCTCAAAAATCTAAATGAAACAAAACCAGTCTTAGATCCAGAAAGAAAGGAGCATACCAACACATCCGCTAATCTCACGAACTGCTACTGCAACTGGCAATCCCAACCTCTACCTGCACTTGCGGCATGTACGCAGGTCCCCAGGCGAAGGGATGTCAGTACGAATGAAATGTACTAGTATGTAAGGCAAAAAACTTTAAACATGTAAGATATCAATGATAACTGATCCAGAAATAAGGAATAGTAACAACCTGGATTCATGGAAACTGAAACCTGACAATAAGTCAATACTGAAGTGCAAATGCAACAAAGTAATGCACAAGAAAAACTATAACTGTAATGTTGCCTGCCAACCGACCATTAAAACCATATAAAAATGCCTTCAGCCGGTGTACCATACCAGGGTAAAATAATATATCTCCAGCCGGTGTACCATACAGGAGTAAAAATAAAAATATCTCCAAGCGGTGTACCATACCAGGGTAAAATTAAAAATATCTCCAGCCGGCGTGCCATATCGGGGTAAAATAAAATATCTCCAGCCGGTGTGCCATACTAGGATAAGCATAAAAATATATCTAGCCGGTGTATCATACCAGGGTAAAAATAAAAATATCTCCAGCCGGTGAACCATACTGGGGTAAAATAAAAATATCTCCAGTCGGTGTGCCATACCTGGGTAAAATAAAAACATCTCCAGTTGGTGTGCCATACCGGGGTAAAAATAAAAATACTCAGTCATAAACATGAATGGAACCGATAAAGCTTATACAATGTCAATTTCACATATGTAGCATCGATATGACAAATGCTTAATCTGTGGCCGTAATAGGTCTCTTTAATAACATATAAATGCAAGTGAGCACATATACCACGTAAAATTGGCAAATATGCACATATATCATGTAAAACTGTCATATTATATACAAACATGTAAACTCAGTGACTCGACGAACCTTCGGGAGTTTTAGCCAACATAAGAATTTTAGTAGGCTTAAAAGAAATGTCCTATAGATAGTCTTACCAATTTAACGTATCCCTTGAGTAGAAGCATATAGATTCCCATTTCTATACAATTATTTGACATCTGGGAACTACATATGTAGACTGCCAACAGGGTGGTTCCTTTACATGTATCGAAAACTATACATTGGAATTTCATTGCCAAACTTTTCACGTCGATGAGCACATACATTTCTCAATTCATTTGCCTTATTTGCATGGAAAACATGGGACTTAAAACTTGGAGCTTGGAGTTATTTGTCAAAACGCTTAACATATACTTAGAGATGAGATCTGAATTACAAACATACAACATCTGAGACTCCTGTATAACGTATAAACTCATATTTAGTTAGTTGAGTGACCTCTAGGTGACTTCCTAGGATTAGAAGTTCTAAGCTTAACTGATCATTTTCATAGCTTGTGCTTATACTTACTTATATGTTAGGATCATTGGTACATGGGAGAATCTCTCTGCTAAATTTAGGAAATTCAAATGATAACTCAACAAGAGCTAAACATATAGACACATGACTTGAATATAACTTAAAGAATTCAACTGTATGTTATTATATGAAAATCATATACATTAAGACTTCTTATTGGAAAGACATATAAAGACTTAAGTTCTTGGGCCGATACGCAACTTCAAATACTTGATCGAGACATTAGCATGATTCTCGGAATATGATCTCTTGAAAACTTCTTAGCATAACACAGCTCAACATAACTTAGGGACTGGAAGACATTACTTAAGAATTTGAGATTTGGATTTGTTCAACTTGAGAATTCATAAGAAACTCTTCAAGTGCTGCCTTATAGGAAAATAAAGACTTATAACCATAATTTGGACCGCTGGATTGACTTTCACAACTTTGTAATTAACCGAGGAGCTCAAGAAAGCTTACATCATTAAAAATGGATTTGAAGCTCCTAGGATCACCCTTTCGGTCATGGAAGAAAATTTCAACACTTAGAATCGATAACTTAACATAAACATTTAGGGGTATAACAGAGAGCTTCTCTTTAACTTAAGTTACTATTTTACAAACATTCAACTCTAGCTGATTTATAAAAGGTCATCACCTAATATTCATTATATAATTACCATATAATGTATTTACATCACTTATTTAAATTAATGCCTTGGCGACTCTCTGGAGGTTCAGATAGCAGAAGAGTTACAGTAAATTTACAACGACATTTTAAAGACAAATTTTGTTGGCCTAGCATTTAACTTGAACGTAAGCATAAGCATAAATATATACTTATTTTCGTATAACCTGATAACATTAAAATATTTTGTATGACCTGCCTATAAAGTGTGTTTCATAGACATATCAATAATTTACACATTCGAGTTCTATCTTTCAAGTTCAATGTGTCGGTTGGTTCAAAAACTTGTTAACTAGTCAGTAGATAAAGGGAGAGAAATCAAGGAATCTCCTCTTTGCCTTATATACCTTAGAACATGTTTA
This sequence comes from Datura wrightii, assembly GCA_035772735.1. Lineage (NCBI taxonomy): Eukaryota > Viridiplantae > Streptophyta > Magnoliopsida > Solanales > Solanaceae > Datura > Datura wrightii. The sequence continues at coordinate 9,800,744 of JASDFA010000010.1, forward strand.
TATGAGGGTGATTAACTATTGTAAGGAATTTTCATTTCATTGTTCTCATTTACCATTATTTAGCTAAAAATTATTTTCTAGCGTTAGGTTCGTTCGCGTGTTGACTTCTTTCCTTTTTACCAATTTCACATAGAAAATAGAATTTTGAACTCATTTTATATCACATACTTGAAATAATATAAAGGACCATCTCACAGTGCCCACATTGAGGGGAATTCAGACTCGATTTACAACTACAATAATAAAAATCGTAAACAATACGCCTTTCACATCACATTTGTTCCCTTGAAGAATATTTAACTCTTCAAGCTTTCTATGAAGTATTTCTAAAACTTTGGGCAGAATCATGTATGCCTAATTAGGAAAACAAAACATAGGAACATTGGCCCGATCAACAACAAGATTTCGTGCTTAGAAAAGAAGAATAGGGATGCATTTACATACCTCACTTCGTCACGTCTTTTTAGCCAATTTCTTTCGCTTTCTAGAAACTCCGACACCTTCAACTTCCTTAATTACACTACATGGCATGAGGACTGGTATATGCAAAGTTCCCAGTCACAATTCATGTCTCAAAATGTACAACCAAGCAGCCACATCATAATATAATTTTCAGCAAACCGACGTACCTTAGGCGTCTTAAACTTGAGGAAATTCAAGAGAGCTTCGCTTACGTGATTTTGGTGTTTAACCTCCCCAAAGTTTTGGTATATTTCTTCCATCTTTTGGATAAGTTCCAGCATCTATATAGTTGTAACAACCTCCCAAAAATGGGCAGAAACCTCAATCAAATATCATATAAAATATATATTGACTTTACTTCATTTTCTTACTTTAGCTTGGGAATTTGAGCGGATAAACCAAGTAGGAACACTTACCTTTCACTTGTGTATAACCCATGCCCATACGGAGTTCCTCTTTAGCCAAATACTATTCCAAAAATGTAGCAACCATGCTTCCAAACCGCAACAACAACACACACCCAAGCAACACATTCCAACTTCACTTCCAACATAACTTGTTAATTCATGATAATTTAAAGAGTAAAAACACCTACCTCCTTTTGTACTCAACTCTCACCAATATGGAGGTAGAACTTCACCTCCCTACTTCCCAAAAATACAGCAACTAGACAATTAGAAGCTCACAACATAAGAAAACCCTTTCCAAGCTTGGACTATAAGGAAATTTGACCTATCCATACAATTTCTTACTTGGGATTTGTTTTCACCATTGGATAGAGCTCTTAATTCTATGAATTTTGAAAAAAAATGAGGTCAAATGGATCAGAAATGCTTTGTAGCTCAAAATTACCTCATATAGGCGGGCTGGGTGGTGCCCGCGTGCGATGCCCGTGTGACGTGCCCTCGCGCTCACGCGCGCCTGCTGCCTGCCTGTCTCGGAGCCCGCGCGCATTGGCGCTTTTCCAGTCGACAATGCTGTCTTCAAACGGGCAGAACTTTTTACTTCGAACTCCGATTGACGAGCGGTTTTTTTCAATTTAAACTAGACTCAAATACCTTTCATTTGATAGGTTGTAGGACCTATGAATCATTATATATTTGGAGCTATGTCCATTTAAAGTTTACCCTTATTTACAAACTTCACATACTATTCGCTTTTCCCTTTGCACATGTTTTCCTGCTCACCTATGGAAAACCTACAACCCATAATTCCCTTAATATGACATATAAACATCAAATAATCATCAAAATAAATAAATTAGCTTTTCGGGGTGTATCATACTTTCCCCCTTAAAATCATTCATCCTCGAATGAGGGTTATACTTCAGTAGCCGTAACTTTATCCATAACATCTTTAAATTTTCCTTGCCTTGTGTCATAAACATACATTCCATTTTTCGTAAGCACATCCTCTTTTTATTGTCGCTTCTTATCAAACCGTACTTACTCAACTTATCTATTCGTCTAATGTATGATAGGCATGCTTTAGTACCATCAAATCGGTAACTTTTCTAACCCTAAGCAAATTAATACACTACCATGGGAGTTATGATTTACTCCAATACCTCCTTTCCATTCATACCATTAGGAAATATCATAGAAAAAAAAATGAAAATCACAACTTAACGACTTAACATGTAGAATCAGAGTCAAACTTGAAGTTGCTTTTTTACCTTTGCTTTTACCACGACCTATCACTGCCTATCTTGGAAACGGGGGATAAAAGAAATTGTAGTCTAATCTAGGGACAATGTAGAGACTGAATCTTAAGGAGAAACTGAATGTCTGGATGGCTGGGGTCTCCAAGCACTACGAGGGTCCTTAAATAGTCTTATCGACCTAGTTTCCTTACTCTGTTCTACTACCTTGTCATTACTTGGGAGACTGTGAATCTGATCGTCCGTCTTTTGAGAAAATACTAGCATCTAAGCAAAAGATATTTTTGTCAGGGTAGACATTCCAAAACACTCTCGGACCAAATGGGATCCCAAACCTAATACAATCGATATACTCTATCCCTCATATTCCACACCCTATCTGAAACATATTGGGCCAAAGAATTAAACTTGAGATTATATTCATGAATACTCATGCTGCCCTGCTCTAGGTACAAAGCCTTATTTGCTCAAACCCGTCAAAGTTCCCGTGGTAAGTACTGATTCGCGAAGGCTAGGGGATTTAGGCACAAAACCTAAGGGAACTAGAGCTCTCAAAAGTCCCCCTGGACCCTACAATTAATTTTAACTATTTATTTTAAAACGTCACTACTCGGGCTAACATGAAAAATGCTTTCTCAAAATCTCGTCCCTTTGATATACCTGAAGGTACAATAGGTGAATGAAGGATCAATAACTCTACATTCTCTTAACTCTACTGAATCTGAAACAACAGGAGGGGCTGAATCCCTTCCCGTAGTAATTCTGACTGGAACTTGGAGGAACTATGGTATGAGGAATGGGAAACTCACTTCGAGCCTCTAATCTATTTCTCGGATCGGCAGGAGGGCGATTAGGACCCTTTCAAAGATTAGTGCCGATAAATCTCATAGCAATTTGCCTTACTCCAAGCGAATTTTAAGACATAAGCACGATTTAGATTTAACACACCTCTTACATCTTTTCTCTATCGCACGATCTATTAATGAAAAAACTGAAACAACTCTTAAATGCCCTGTAGCCTCCAGATTATAAGTATGGTGTACAGATACCCATAAGTAAGACTCTACTAGACACGACTTGTGGACTCCCTAGGATATGACTTCTCTCTGATACCAAGTCTGTCACGCCCCATAACTGGGGCGAGGGCGCGACTGGCTCCGCATACCTGACTGACTGGGAAGCCGGCTATATGACATCTGTAACTAGACCCATAATGTCTCAACAATACAGGGTAAACAAATGAAATGCAAACAAGGCTATGAGTATGCTAAACTAAACAACAAAAAGCCGACAAGGCCACAAACTACATACCATTGTATACACTAAGTCCACAAAACCTCTAAAGAGTAAACTTACTGATGGTCAAAACAGGGCTCCGACCTACCCATAACAGCATCTTAAAACTCTAACTGAAACTAAACCAGTCTTAGCTCCATAAAGAAAGGAGCATACCAACACATCTGCTAATCACACAAACTTCTACTGCAACTGGCAATCCCAACCTCTACCTGCACCTACGACATGAACGCAGATCCCCAGGTGAAGGGACGCAAGTACGAATGAAATGTACTGGTATTTAAGGCATAAAACTGTAAACATGTAAGATACCAATGATAACTAAGCCAGAAATAAGGTATAGTAACAACCTGGAATCCTGGAAACTGAAACCTGACAATAAGTCAATAATGAAGCGCAAATGCAACCAAGTAATGAATAAGAAAAACTTTAACTGTAATGTTGGCGGCCAACCGACCATAAAAACCATATAAAAATGCCTCCGGCCGGTGTACCATACTAGGGTAAAATAATATATCTCCATTCGGTGTACCATACTGGGGTAAAAATAAAAATTTCTCCAGCCGGTGTACCATACCGGGGTAAAAATAAAAATATCTCCAGTTGGTCTGCCATACTGGGATAAAATTAAAAATATCTCCAGTTAGTGCTCCATATCGGGGTAAAATAAAAATATCTCTAGCTGGTGCGCCATACTGGGGTAAAATAAAAACATCTCTAGCCAGTTTTCCATACTGCGGTAAAAATAAAAATATTCTCAATCATAGAATGGAACCGATAAAGCTTATACTGATCAATTTAACACATGTAGCATTGAAATGAAAATTGCTTAATCTGTGGTCGTAATAGGTCTCTTTCATAACATATAAATGCAAGTGAGCACATATACCACGTAAAATTGGCAAACATGCACATATATCACGTAAAGTTGTCATATTATATACAAACATGTAAACTGAGTGACTCGACGGACCTTCAGGAGTTTTAGCCAACATAAGAATTTAGTAGGCTTACAAGAAATGTCCTATAGATAGTCTTACCAATTTAATGTATCTCTTGAGTAGAAGCACATAAATTTCCATTTCTATACAATTATTTGACATCTGGGAACTAGATATGTGGACTGCCAACAGGGTGGTTCCTTTACATGTATCGACAACTATACATTGGAATTTCATTGCCAAACTTTTCACGTCGATGAGCATATACATTTCTCAATTCATTTGCCTTATTTGCACGGAAAACATGGGACTTATAACTTGGAGCTTGGAGTTATTTGTCAAAACGCTTAACATATACTTAAAGATGAGAGCTGAATTACAAACATACAACATCTGAGACTCTTGTACAACGTATAAACTCATATTTAGTTAGTTGAGTGACCTCTAGGTGACTTCCTGGGATTATAAGTTCTAAGCTTAACTGATCACTTTCATATCTTGTGCTTATACTTACTTAGATGTTAGGATCATTGGTACATGGGAGAATCTCTCTGCTAAATTTAGGAAATTCAAATGATAACTCAACAAGACCTAAACATATAGACGCATGACTTGAATATAATTGAAAGAATACTACTGTATGTTATTATATGAAAATCATATACATTAAGACTTCTTACTGGAAAGACATATAAAGACTTAAGTTCTTAGGCCGATACGCAATTTCAAATACTTGATCGAGACATTAGCATGATTCTCGGAATATGATCTCTTGAAAACTTCTTAGCATAACACAGTTCAACATAACTTAGGGACTGGAAGACATTACTTAAGAATCTAAGATTCAGATTTGTTCAACTTGATAATTCATAAGAAACTCTCCAAGGGCTGCCTTATAGGCAAATAAAGACTTATAACCATAATTTGGACGCCACTAGATTGACTTTCACAACTTTGTAATTAACCGAGGAGCTCAAGAAAGCTTACATCATTAAAAATGGATTAGAAGCTCCTAGGATCACCCTTTTCGGTCATGGAAGACAATTTCAACACTTAGAATTGATAACTTAACATACACATTTAGGGGTATAATAGAGAGCTTCTCTTTAACTTAAGTTACTATTTTACAAACATTCAACTCTAGCTGATTTATAAAAGGTCGTCACCTAATATTCATTATATAATTACCACATAATGTATTTATATCACTTATTTAAATTAATTCCCATGCGACTCTCAGGAGGTTCAGATAGCACAAGAGTTACTGTAAATTTACAACGACATTCTAAAGACAAATTTTGTTGCCCAAGCGTTTAACTTGAACGTTAGCATAAGTGTAAATATATACTTATTTTCGTATAAACTGCTAACATTAAAATATTTTTTATAACCTTCCCATAAATATGGTTTCATAGAAATATCAATAATTTATACATTCGAGTTCTATCTTTCAAGTTCAACGTATCGGTTGGTTCGAAAACACGTTAACTAGTAAGTTAGATAAAGGGAGAGAAATCAAGGAATCTCCTCTTGGCCTTATATACCTTAGAACATATTCATAAGAGGGTGGATAACTATTGTAAGGCATTTTCATTTCGTTGTTCTCATTTACCCTTATTTAGCTTAAAATTGTTTTCTAGCGTTAAGTTCGTTCGCGTGTTGTCTTCTTGCCTTTTTACCAATTTCACATTGCAACTAGAATTTTGAACACATTTGATATCAAATGCATGAAATAATATAAAGGACCAGATCACGGTGCCCACGCTGAGTGGACTTCAGACTCAATTTACAACTTCAACAATAAAAATCGTAAACTATACGCCTTTCACTTCACATTTGTTCACTTCAAGCATATTTAACTCTTAAATCTTTCTATGAAGTATTTCTAATACTTTGGGAAGAATCATGTATGCCTCAATAGGAAAACAAAACATAGGAACATTGGCCCGATCAACAACAAGATTTTGTGCTTGAAAAATAAGAATAGGGACGCCTTTACATACCTCACTTCGTCGCGTCTTTTTTAGCCAATTTTATCCGCTTTCTAGAAACTCCGACACCTTCAACTTCCTTAGTTACACTACATGGAATGAGGACTGGTTTATGCCAAGTTCCCAATCACAATTCATGTTCCAAAATGTACAACCAAACAGCCACTTCATAATATAATTTTCAGCAAACCTACATACCTTAGGCGTCTTAAACTTGAGGCAATTCAAGAGAATTTCGCTTACGTGCTTTTCGTGTTTAACCTCCCCAAAGATGTGGTGTATTCCTTCCATATTTTGGATAGATTCCAGCATCTATATAGCTGTAACAACCTCCAAAAAACGGGCAGAAAACTCAGTCAAATATCACATAAAATACATATTGACTTTATTTCATTTCCTTACTTTAGCTTGGGAATTTGAGCGGATAAACCAAGTAGGAACACTTACCTTTCACTTTTTTATAAACCCTGCCCATATGGAGTTCCTCTTCAGCCATATACTGTACCAAAAATGTAGAAACCATGCTGCCACACCGCAGCAGCGACACACACCCAAGCAACACATAAGTTCCAACTTCACTTCAAACATAACTTGTTAATTCATGATAATTTAAAGAGTAAAATCACCTACCTCCTTTTGTACTCTACTCTCACCAATATGGAGGTAGAACTTCACCTCCTTACTTCCAAAAAATGCAGCAACTCGATGATTAGAAGCTCACGACATAAGAAACCCTTTCCAAGCTTAGACTATAAGGAAATTTGACCAATACATACAATTTATTACCTGGGATTTGTTATCACCATTGGATAGAGCTCTTAATATGTGAATTATGAAAATAATTGAGGTGAAACGGAGTAGAAATGAGATTTTTATCTCAAAGTTACTTCATATAGGCGGGCTGGGCGGTGCCCTCTGGGTCGCCTGCTGCCTGCCTGTCTTGGTGCCCGTGCGCATGGGCACTTTTCCAGCCGATAGTGCTATCTTCAAACGAGCATAATGTTTTACTCCGAACTTCGAGTGATGAGAGGTTTTTTTCACTGTAAACTAGAACCAAATACCTTTCATTTGATAGGCGATAGAACCTCTGAATCATTATATATTTAGATATATGTCCATTTAAATTTGACCCTTATTTACAAGATTCACATACTCTTTGCTTTTCCCTTTGCACATCTTTTCCTCCTCACCTATGGACAACCTACAACCCATAATTCCTTTAATATGATATATAAACATCAAATTATAATAAAAAATAAATAAGATTTTTGGGGTGTAATACAGATCATCGATTCTAGGTAAGGGGTACCTGTTCTTGATGGTAACCTTGTTCAACTGCCAATAGTCAATACACATGAGAAGGAAACCATCCTTCTTTCGAACAAATAGAACTGTTGCACCCCATGGAGACTGGCTCAGTCTAATGAAACCCTTATCCAACAGGTCCTTTAACTGATCCTTCAATTCCTTTAGTTCGACTGGGGCCATCCTGTAGGGAGGAATAGAGATAAGCGACGTATCGAGTAATAAATCAATGCTGAAATAAATATCCCTCTACAGAGGAACACCGGGAAAATCATCAGGAAACACCTTTGGATAATCGTACACCACCGAAACTTACTGAATAGTTAGGGTCGCAGACTCCACATCCTTAACCCTAACTAGGTGGTACATGAAACCTTTAGAGGCAATATTGGTAATAAACCGACATGCTGGTACTACCGAACTACCCTCCCACTCCAAAACTGACTCACCTGGAAAATGAAATTTTACCGTACATGTCCTACAATTAATCAAAGCATAACATGCAAACAACTAATCCATGCCGAGTATAATGTCAAAGTTAGTCATGGATAACTCTACATGGTCTGCGGAGGTAACCTTATGCAACACAGTGACCGGGCATCCTCTATATACTCGTCTAGCTATGACCTAATCACCAACCAGGGTCGAAACTAAAAATGGTTTTGACAAGGTCTCGGGACTAACTCCAAGGCTACTAGAAATGTAAGGAGTCACGAAAGACAATGTAGCTCCCGGATCTAGAAAGGAATAAACATCAATATGAGAGACACGTAACATACTAGTGACCATGTCTAGCGAAGCCTCCTAATCAAAGCACGAGGCAATGGCATAGAATAGGTTTTGGCACTGTCCGCCACCCCAACTAGACGATGCTCCCTACGGAGCGGAACGGGCTGGAGCTGCTGCTATCCTGGTGGTCTGTGCACGACCCTTGTCATCACCCTATCTAGCATATGGGCATGCTCTGCACATATGACCAGATCTACCAAAATGATAGCAGACATCTGAACTGAGCAAGCACTCCCTAGGATGACTCTTGCCGCACTTCTTGCAGGCTGGAGAGGTATACTCTAACTGGGTGCCCCTCTGATCCCTCAACCCTAAAGCCCTGCTCCTCTAACACTCCTAGGCCTGGATGGAACACTAGTTTATGATGGTGTTGGGGATAGTGACCTTTGCTGGAGCTGGGGACGGTAGCCACTACCGGACCTCTGATGCGAAAACCCATGACTATCCATCCGAGCCCTCTTTGCCTCCTATCCCTCTAACGAGCCGCCTCCATCTACTAGGCATACAACATTATGTGAGGAAAGTCCATATCTTGGTGAAGCTTGGCAGTTCTGCAATCCTTGTCCAAATAACCAGCCACACCATGAATGAATCGGCTCGCCCACATCCTTTGATCCATTACTAACTCTGGGGCGTATTTTGACATACGAGTGAACTCAAGTGAATACTCCAAAACTGTTATCTTTCCCTTCTTGAGGTTCAAAAAATCAACTGCCTTCAACTCTGATCTTGGGCAGATTTATATGCCCAAGTGATACCCAAAAGTATCATTTTCGCCTTGTTTATCTAGAAATGTGTATACGTTTTCATGTAATTGGTAATAAAATGTGAATTTATACTAACCAACATGATTAGCATTGTTTTGTAGGTAAAATGTGATTTCAGGAAGCTAAAATGCATGTTGGATGATATCGGAGTTGGACTTGGATGCGAGCAAGGAAAAAGGCATAGGACTGCATGAATTAAAGGGGCTCCGCGATGGAGCCGTGTCACGCTACCATAGCGGAGGCATTCTGCTTGGAGGGTTAAAATTCACCAATTTCCAGTGGAGGTTTGCGTCTGCTCCGTGGCACGGTGGCTAGCCTCCGCATTGCACGTCGTGCCATGTTGGTGTTTGATTTCCCGGACCCCCAGTTCCAGTGAGGGTCCGCGTTCACGGCGTGTCACGGAGGCAGTGCTCCGCGATGCACTCCGTGACACGTTGCTCATTATTCCGGGAAAAATTCCCACTAGTATAAATAGAACACTTAAGTGTATTTTTCATAAGGCAGACTTGGTGGAGCAAGGACGTGGGTTACAGGCAGTTGAGGGACGAAAAGTTCAGGGTTTTTTCTCTCTTTCTTTCTTCTCTAATTCAATTGTTTGTATGATTAACACTTGTTTTAGGATGATTAATCCACAAATGAGTGGCTAATTCCCTTCCTTGCTGAGGTTGTGAACACTTGTGATGAATTTTGATTATTAATTATATGGTTTTTCATCTTTTTCTTCCATGTTGTTCTATTAATTCTTGTTTCTACTGCATTGGTGTGTGGCCTACATTAATGTACATCTAAAAAGTCCGATTTCACTCGAGAGAGCACGAAATTGGAAAGTTGTGAATTAATAGGATATTTTTCTTTACTTGATTTGGGAAAATTGAGTTTTGATGTGCTTTCCTGATAGAAATATACTTGAAAGTCGTATTAGTCAATTTAGGAACCGAAATTGTATGGCTAGAACATGAACTGCATTTGATCACAGAAATGTAGACGGATGGTTCATGATTCTTAAGTGAGATTAAATATGAGAGTTTTAATCTCTTGGCAATTGTTCTTGGCTAGCAACTGGAAGAAACGATTAACCAATTTATGATGATAATCAGTTTCATTACATGTTCTTTAACCTCGGCATGCTCTTATTCATAGTCCAAATTCAAAGTAGATAATTGTTTGTAGTTTAGTATAGAATTTATAAACCAAATTATTCACTTTTTGGTTATTTAGTTGTCAGCATATTTAGAAGTAAAAATATAGTATACTTGAGCAAATTGCACTTAACTCAAGTCTCTGAGGGATCGATACTTGGCTTACTAAAGCCACTTACTACTTGTTAGACCACGTGCACTTGCGTGTCGGTTTTATAACCCCAACAACGCACCGAACAAGTTTTTGGCGCCGTTGTCGGGGACTTGGCAATTGGTGAATTTGTTTTAAGTGTTAATTTTACTGTATTTTTATATTTTTTCTCTTAAGTGTTGACGACTTGGTCTTAGCCTGTATTTTGCAGACTTAATTGCTGTGAACACTGGCAGGAGACAAAGAGCTGGTGGAATCTTATATAGAGCCTGAACGTATATTTCACAGTAAACAGCAGACCCATCAGACCTAATCAGACCCAGTATCTTCAGCACTAAGTGTGCCATCTAGGCCCAGACATGATCAAAGAGGGTGAGCGTCAAGATCAAGGGGTTAGAGTAGTAGGCCCGCAGACTCTAGAAGTCCAGCTTGTCGCAGGTGTGGCCGAGGGCACACAGGCCAGTGTTTGGCAGGTTTAGGAGCTTGTTTTGGATGTGTGCAGCCTGTTCATATGCTTATATTATCCTGCTATAGGATCAGGTTGGGGGCCGAGGCCCAGCTTTGAGTTCAGTAGCCCCTCCCCCACGCATAGCACATCAGGGGGCTTCTACTAACATAGCTGGCGGGCAGCGCCAGAACAGATTCTATGCCTTAGCCACTCGTTAGGAGAAGAAGGCCTCACCAGATATAGTAACAGGTATGTTGAGAGTCTTTTATCTTGATGTATATGTATAACTAGATCCAGGGGCTACCCTATCTTGTATGACATCATATATAGCCAGTAACTTCAAAATCATTCCCGATGTATTATCAGAGCCCTTCTCAGTTTCCACTCTAGTAGGTGACTCTGTTATAGCTAGACGGGTATATAGAGATTGCCCAATATCATTTCTTTATAAGGTCATCTCAGCGGACTTGATAGAGTTAGCCATGACCGATTTCGATGTTATTCTCAGCATGGATTGGCTATTTTCATTCTATGCTTCAGTTAATTGTAGGACCCGGTCAGTAGAATTCAGATTTTTGGGTGAGCTTGTCTTAGAATGGAAGGGTAGTTTAGCTGTGCCTATAGGTCGATTTATTTCCTACCTTAAGGCCAGGAAGATGATTTCTAAGGGTTGTTTGTACCATAGTTAGGGTTAAGGACGTGGAGTCTGAAACCCCGACTACCCAGTCTGTGCTAGTAGTATGTGAGTATCCAGAGGTCTTCCCTGATGATTTTCAAGGTATTCCTCCCGAGCGGGAGATTGACTTCGATATTGACCTCCTTCCCGATATGTAGCCTATATCTATTCCACCCTACAGGATGGCTCCACCCGAGCTAAAAGTGTTGAAGGATAAGTTAGATTTACTAGATAAGGGCTTCATTAGACCGAGCCAGTCTCCATGGGGCGCACCAATATTATTTGTTTGGAAAAAAGATGGTTCCCTTTGTATATGCATTGATTATCGATAGATGAACAAAGTCACTATCAAGAATAGGTATCCTTTACCCAAGATCGATGATTTGTTCGATCAGCTTCAGGGTGCTAAGCATTTCTCGAAGATACATCTCAATCTGGGTATCATCAACTTAGAGTCCAGGAGAGTGATATCCCGAAGACTGCATTCAGAACACGGTATGGACATTACAATTTTGTACTTATGTCTTTTGGACTAACGAATGCCCCTGTAGCTCTTGTGGAGCTGATGAACAGGGTGCAAGCCATATTTGGACATGTTCGTGATCGTGTTCATTGATAACATGTTGATATACTCTTGGAGCAAGGAGGACCATGCCATCCACTTGAGAGTAGTGCTTCAGACCTTCAAGGACCACCAATTGTATGCAAATTTCAGCAAGTGTGAGTTTTTGTTAGACTCCGTGGCATTCTTGGGCCATGTGGTGTCTAGCGAAGGCATAAAAATGGACTCGCAGAAAATTGAAGCGGTGAAGAACTGGCCCAGACTGGTGAATCCTTTGGATATTCAGAGTTTCTTGGGCATAGATGGTTACTATCGGAGGTTTGTTGAGGGTTTCTCATCCACTGCAACGCCTTTGACTTAGTTGACTCGGAAGAAGGTAAAGTTTCAGTGGTTGGAGGCTTCTGAGAAAAGCTTTCAAGAGTTAAAGGCTCGACTTACTTCGGCACTAGTGTTGACCCTACCCAAGGGTAACGATGGCTTTGTGGTGTATTCTGATGCTTCTAGAGTTGGACTTGGGTGTGTGTTGATGCAGCCTGGGAGGGTGATAGCTTATGCCTCTCGACACCTGAAGGTGCATGACAAGAATTACCCAACCCATGATCTGGATTTGGCTACGGTGGTGTTCACATTGAAGATATGGTAGCATTACTTGTATGAGGTCCATATGGATGTATTTATGGACCACAAGAACTTGCAATATGTGTTCACACAGAAGGATCTAAATCTTCGGCAAAGGAGGTCCTTTGAGTTACTTAAGGAATATGACATAAGTGTCCTTTACCACCCAGGCAAGGCTAATGTGGTCGCGGATGCGCTTAGTAGGCTCTCAATGGAGAGTGTGTCCCATGTGGATGAGGGGAAGAGGAATTGGTGAAAAGTGTTCACCAGCTTGCAAGGCTAGGAGTTAGATTGATCGACGCGACCTATGGCGGTATTGTTGTACATAATAGGTCAGAGTCGTCCTTGGTGGTCGATGTTAATTCCAGGAAAGTTGAGGATCCAAATTTGAGAAAGCTGAAGGAGGAGGCGCAGAGACAGAAGGTGTAGGTTTTCTCCAAAGGGGGAGATGGTGTTCTACGATACTAGGGTCGACTATGTGTTTCGGATGTTGACAATTTGAGAGTTCGAATATTACATGAGGCAAATGGTACTAGATATTCTATCTATCCAGGATCCACAAAAACGTATCGGGACTTGCGAGAAATTTATTGGTGGGACGGTATTAAGAAGTATATTGTAGTGTTCATAGCAAAATGTCCAAACTGCCAGCAAGTGAAAGTCGAGCATCAAAGGCTGGGAGGTATACTTTAGGATATCAGCATCCCCACTTGGAAGTGGGAAGAAATTAACATGGACTTCATTACAGGTCTACCATATACTCACCGGCAATATGACTCCATTTGGGTGGTGGTTGACCAAGGCTGCACACTTCCTACCAGCTAAGACCACAAATTAAGTGGATGATTATGCTATGTTGTATATTCGGGAGTTGGTTCGGCTTCATGGAGTGCCCTTGTCTATTATTTCGGACTAAGATGGACGGCCAAGCAGAACGGACCATTTAGACCCTTGAGGATATGTTAAGTACTTGTGTTATGGATTTTAAAGGTAGTTGGGATGAGCATTTGCCCTTGATTGAGTTTGCTTATAAAAATATTTACCACTCTAGTATCCAGATGGCACCGTTTGAGGCTTTCTACGGGCGGAGGTGTTGATCTCCCAACGGATGGTTCGAGTTTGTGAGGCAACTATGGTAGGACGAGATTCGGTTCCTGAGGCGATGGTGAAGGTTCAGCTGATAAGGGACCGGTTAAAAACTACTCAGAGTCATCAAAAATTGTATGCTGGTGTGAGAAGAAGAGATTTGGAGTTTAATGTGGACGATTGGGTGTTTGTAAAGGTATCTCCCATGAAGAGAGTCATGCAGTTTGCAAAGAAGGGTAAACTCAGTCCCAACTATATTGGCCCCTACCAGGTTGTGAGAAGAGTTTGTGGGGTGGCATATGAGTTGGACTTTCCTTCAGAATTGGCTTCAGTGAATCCCATGTTCCATGTATCGCTTTTGAAGAAGTGCTTGGGTGATCCAGCCTTGGTAGTTCCGGTAGACAGCGTTGGTGTGAAAGACGGTCTTAGTTATGAAGAAATTCCGGCTGAAATATTGGATCGACAAGTTCAGAGGTTAAGGAACAAAGAGGTAGCTTCATTTAAGGTTTTATGGATGAATCAACATGTTTAGGGAGCTATGGGGGAGGCCAAAGCGGAAATGATGGCTAGATACCCATATTTGTTCTCTATCAGCTAAGTTCCGACTTGAGGTATCAGTTTTTGCCCTAATTCTCTAATCAGTTTCCATGTTTAGTTCAGGTGCGCAAGTTTGAATTATGTTATGATAAATGTATGTGATGCCTGAATTTAGTTCATCTATGTGGTTCTTTTCGGAGGTAGTCATTCTGTCAAATTTTGGTTAAAATAATTAGTGTTGGAGTATGATAATTGCTTGTTTCGGTTTCCTCTTTGTTTCAAACATTTTTAGGACGAATGTTCCCAAGGAGGAGATATTGTTATACCCTGTGAATTCTTGAATCGGACCTGGAAGTCGAAATGGAGAAAAAACTGGAAAATGTTGCAGCAGTTGTAGAACGAGTCACTGAATGACTCGTGAGAAGACCTCACGAGTCGTCAAGTGACTCGTGGGAAGGCCTAGAGTGATCAAGGGATCGAAGTCCCCATGAGTGAATCAACGACTCGTGGTCAGCCACCACAAGTCTTCATGTCAATCGTGGGGTGGAGTTGGAATGTTAAAGGAGGATTTATCCAATGTACTTAACGAATGGGACCCCACAAGTCGTGGTCAGTCCCAACGACTTGTGAGGAGAGTCATGAGCAAGCATGTATTATAATTGGGAATTAAGGCAGTGTACTTGATGGAAGGTGACCACAAGTCGTGTTCTCGAGGCACGAGTTATTATCTTCCCCGTTACGAACCCTAGCAGATCAGTTGACCAGTGTACTTGACGGGTGACTCGATTAGTCATTGCCCGTTTTGACGAATCATCAGGTCACCCGTTAGGATCACCTAGCAGTGTTTTGCTGCGAATTTAGTAAGGGTCTTTTCATAATTCTAAGTTCCTAAGACCTATACTACGTCATTTTAAGCTCGTTTTAGTGGGTTTTTAGCTGGGGAAAACCTATTCTAAGCCATTACTCTCATACATGCAAGTTTGAAGGTGTGAAGGGAAGGTTCAAGGTGAAATCTCAAGGTTTCCAATTGGAATCTAAGCTGGGAAATTAGGAAGGGCTAGAATTCTTCAATCCCAAGTATGTAAGGCTATGAGTGGGTGCTTTCTTCCACAGCAATGCCCATTTCCTACCAAATTTTGATTGGATTGTAATAATCAAGTATGGGGTTTCATTAAATTGCATGATTCTTACATCTCTATTCATGGGTGTGATTAAATTGAGTTGATATTGATGATTTACCAAGCTTGGGAGAATTCTATCTTAATTTCTTTTACAAAATTGTTTTTCTAAAAATTGAATCTAAAATGCCAATGTGTGGATAGTTCATAATAGAAGTGATTATGGAAGAATGTCATAATGATGGAATAGATGAAGAAAAGCCTGTTTCCAACCTTACCCATTATTTCGATGATGTTTTCAAAGAAGATTAAATAGACCCAAGTATGGTAGAGCTTTGGGTGATGCACATATGATGTTTTCAAATAGTGATTTTTCCCCGACATGAGCTTACCACATGGTTGAGATGAAATTTTCCTTTAACTCTTATTATGAATCCTAGATTGTGGTATGTTTCAAAGTACAACCCTTTATATGCGTAATTCCTTAATTGATATTCCTATTATTATCGAGCTTTGTCAAGGACAATGTTAAGCTTCATTCCACATGATGTTGAGTCTATGCATGATTCCATTTTAAGCTTTTTCAAAATGACATTGTTGAGCTTCATATTTATATGATGTCTAGTGTATGCATGATTTCATAATGAGCTTTTTAATAGACAATGTTGAGCTTCATTTCATACGATGTTGAGTTTATGCATGATTTCACGTTGAGCTTCGTTACTAGACGATGTTGAGCTTTGTATTTATACGATGAAGAACATTGCATGTTTTAGGAGAAGAGTCTAGCACCGAGCGGGCTAAGGATCGATAACCCTATTGCCCAGAACTACGCGCCAATGTAGGTTGATTCTATTACATCATTGGGACCTCCCTTGTGAGATATCCCCGGCCAGTTTGGCCCTTCAACTTGATATCGATATCATGGTAGCGTCCTTAGCCCTGTCAAGATTTTGGACGGCTCTTCTCACTTGAGTGTAATAATAGGGACCACATAAGCTTTATTGTGGTATGTCAATTATGTGACGATTCTCCCACTGTCTATATCATTCGAATATGCGTATTCATTACTCATGATAATTATCTTATGTATGCATGTTCAAAAAGCAAGGTTTAACTCATTGTTCAGCTTTTTATATTAATGTTATGTTTTAGCTTTTAGTCATTCGATTCAATCGTGATGTTATAAAGCTATGCATGGTCATGTTATGGTAGGAGTACGATTTCAGAATGATTGCATGTAGCCTTCTATTTTCACTTAAAAGCTTATGATATGTCATGGAATGTTTTAAATGATTTATTTACGTAAGCGATTTTACTTACCTTACATACTTGGTACATTCCATGTACTAACCTCATACATTATATGCTGCATCAGTTCATGATACAGGATCCGGTTCTCAGGTCCAGCCCCGTTCGTAGTCTCTTATCAGAGTCAGTACCTGCTTGGTTGGTGAGTCCTCATCTTTTGAGGACTAGACTTTCTATTATCTTGGTTGTATGTTCAGTTTCAGTATTGTTGAGCTAGTTGGGGGTGTTTTCCCATCAGCTCGTCCATATTAGAGGCTTTTCAGACTTAGACATGCATTCAACTTCAGATGTTCATTCTGTTGTTATGTTAAGTTAGACTTCCGTTGAGTTTATAATTTTGTTTTCGTCATGTTTATTGAATGAGTTGGTGAACTATTATGCCATGGGTTGACTTGGGGTCTCTCGAGGTCCCTTGTCCCATGTCTATGATCTAGGTCTATGCTTGGGTCATTAAAATGTCCTTAAGAAAACTAAACTAAACTATAAAATGACGCTTAATTAGAAAGTAAACTAGATGACCTATAGCAAAGATAACCAAATTAGAACAAAAAACCATTATAAGCTTTTGACCCCTCTTTCATTCAAACGAAGTTAACTATGCACGTATGTAACTACAACTCATAACATACATTGATCAAGATATGACATCTAACTGTCAGCAGAGAATTAAGCTATCACTAGTGCTATTCACACAGACAACTAGCAGAATGCAATACAAACCATGTACCCTCACAGCAAACGAAGTACCCAAAACTCACACACATATAGGATTATGAATCTTGGAACTAATTGGGTAAGACTCTCACTCTCACAATGATGTTCCAAATACTCACCTCGAATACCACAGGCTTGCCTTTATTTTCTCTACTTTGGTTTTTTTGGACAGTTAGGCTAGGATCACTATAGGATTTTTCTCGGCTTGTAATGTAGGCTTCAAATTGGGTATGATAGATATTGATATTAGTGACTAACCCTCCTTGGCACTACACAATATGGCTTCACTTTACACTTTTTTCCCTTTCTTCTCCTTTCAGCCTTTTCCTCCCTTTTCACCATTCAAATACAATGAGTTGATGTGGTGTTTTTTTCCTCAACTTTTTTCTTTCAACTCGTTTTATTTTCTTTTCATTTTTATGTTTCAGCTCCTTTTTTCTTTTTTTCACAACACACCTCACTTTTCTTTGACTCTTTTCATTCTTTTCCACCTCCTCACAGTCTACACACCCTCAACTTAGGCATTTTGCCTTAGTTGAGGTTCACAATGTCCAAGGAGGGACCAGGGCCAAACAAGTTCATTATAAACAATGGAAAGGTGAATGGGTAAAGAAAAATGGTAAACTTTTAGGTTCAAAATCAGGATCAACGGATTCATTTTGATTTGAAGGTAATTTAAGCTAAAGTGGGCTAAATAAAAAACAGTCTATGATCCTTTCCTAACCAATTATCTTACAACCTATGTAAAGACTAATCGGGCAAGTTGTATATCCTTTACGTAGTATTAAACGAGGTAAGCATCCTCACTCACTCACTATACGGGTTTGCATTGACTCCACCTATCTAGTTCATGCACAACTAAACTAATCCTCACTCACTCACGGTACGGGTTTGCATTGACTCTACCTATCTAGTTCATGCACAACTAAACTACAATTACACATGCTACTACACTAAATTCCATACAAAGATCCACAGTAGTCATGCATCGCAACTAATATACACTACTAAACACCAAAAAATTTTAAAACGGGTCATTTATTCAACATTGCAAAGATTGTGTATTTATTGGCTAAGTACTCCTAACTACTTCTTGCCAAACAAAATAAAAAAATAAAATCCCAAACATGCCGGTTCTACTAGATAGGAAGTCTGAGGGAAAAGAAACACGACAACAAAATCCCTTAGAGAAAATCCAAAATCAAAAACCAAAAATTACAAGTACACCCCCCTTTAAAAAGCATTTGTCCCCAAAGTATAAAATGGATGATCTGGGAAAGGAACATACCTATGGCGATCTGGTCAGCTATTCAGACTTCACTAACCATTCATGGGTTGCCTCCCACGCACCACCTGCTTTTACATCGCGGCATGACCCAACTTTCTTTACTATTCAGGATCGTCAAGGTACATCGAATCAATTCCTCTTAACCCCTCGGTGTTTCCCATATACAGTTTCACTCTTTGTCCATTTACATTTAACCTTTTGCAATCCTTATTCTAAAGTTCCATATCACCATATGGGGACCCATTCACCACTCGATACGGTCCCATACATCTAGATTTTTATTTACCTGGATGTAAGCGGAGCCTCAAATTAGACAGGAGTACCAAGTCACCATTGTTGAACTCTCTTTTTGAAGTTCCGTTATGGTAGATTTTTGTCCTCTATTTATGAATAGCTGCACTCTTAAAAGCTCGAAGGAAAAATTCATCTAACTTATTTAGGTTATCTAGCCTCAACTTGGTTGCTTCGTTCCAATCCAAGTTCAGCCTTTTTAGTGCCCATAATGCCTTATGCTCCAGCTCCACCAGCATATGACACGACTTTCCATAGACAATTTGATATAGTGATGAACCAATAGGGGTCTTATAAGTTGTTCAATATGCCCAAAGTGCATCATCGAGCGTCCTTTGCCAATCTACCTGATTGGTGTTCACTGTTTTAGCCAAAATCGTCTTGATCTCCCTGTTGGAGACATCCACTTGTCAACTTGACTAAGGATAGTAAGGTGTTGCCACCTTATATTTCATACTATATTTCTCAAGTAGAGTTCTAAAGAGACGATTATAAAAGTGTGACCCACCATTACTGATGATGGCTCTTGGAGTACCAAATCTTGCAAATATATACTTCCGCAGAAATATTGTGACACTTTTCCCTTCATTGGTATGGAGTGCAATGGATTCTACGAACATTGAGACATAATCTACCGCCACTAAGATATACTTCATCCTATATGAGCTCATCAACGAACCCATTAAATCAATACCCCATATATCAAGCAATTCTATATCTAGAAATGGTGTCAATGGTAGCTCATGCTTGCAAGTGACACGGCCTAGTCTTTGGCATTGATCACAGGCTTGGGAAAAATCATATGCAACCTAGTGGATTGTGGGCCAATAGTGACCGCACTAAAGAATTTTTAATGCAGTTCGAATACCATTGTGATGACCCTCAATTGGAGATGAGTGGCACGCCTCAAGTATACTTAGCATCTAAACTTCTGGCACGCACCTATGAATTAACTCATCCTTACAAATATGAAACAAATAAGGCTCATCCTAGTAGTGTCTTCGAGCGTCAAATAAGAACTTCTTTTGTTGTGAAGTTAGATCTGTCGGGATCATTCACTCACCTAGTAATTTGCATAGTCGGCAAACCATGGGATCAAATCATGTGATGCAGCCAAGACCTAATAATCTGGGAAGGCATCATTAATGTCAATCTCATATTTTATTCTGGCCTCTACCTCTAATCTGGATAAGTGATCAGCCACTTTTTTCTCAGTACCCTTTCGGTCTTTTACCTCAAACTCAAATTCTTGTATGAGTAATACCTAGCAGATCAGCCTTGGTTTAGCATCCTTCTTTGACATTAGATATCGCGATGCTGAATGGTCTTTATAGACTATCACCTTTTTTTCAAGAAAGTATGCCCAAAACTTTTTGAATGCAAAGACTACTGCTAGCAGGTCATGTTCGGTCACCGTGTAATTCTTGTGAGCTGCATTGAGTGTCTTACTGGTGTAATAGATCAAGGGAAATATTTTTTCTCTCCGTTGTCCCAAGACAGCACCAAGGGCCTCCTTACTAGCATCACACATCACCTCAAAGGAGAGACCAATCTGGGGCTATTATGATGGGGGCTGAGGTGAACCATTCCTTTAGGGATTCAAAGGCTTTCAAGCATGCCTCATCAAAAATGAATTTAACCTCCTTCTCAAGTAGTTTTCGCAATGATTGTGCAATTTTAGAAGTCCTTGATGAACCTCCTATAGAATCCTGCATGCCCTAAAAAGATTTTGATCCTTTGATAAAAATAGGTGGTGGAAATCCTTCAATTACCTCGACTTTTGCCTTTTCCACCTCTATCCCTTTTCCTGAAATTATATGGCCTAGCACAATCCCCTCTATGACCATGAAATTACATTTCTCCTAATGGAGGACCGGATTGGTTTCTTCACATCTGTTTAGCACCTTACTCAAATGTTCAAGGCAGTTTGTGAATGAGTCACCCACAATCGAGAAGTCATCCATAACACTTCAATAGTGTCTTCCACCATGTTTGAAATGATGGACATCATGCAGTGGCTTTAATATGGTCGGTGCACTGCACAACCCAAAGGGCATCTGCATAAAAGCAAAAGCACCATAAGGGTAGGTGAAGGTGGTATTCTCTTGATCCTCAGGATCTATTGAAATTTGATTATACCACGAGTAACCATTAAGAAAATAGTACCATCCTTTGCCTGCCAACCTGTAAAGCATCTGATCCATGAAGGGCATCTGAAAGTTATCCTTTTGGGTATATTGATTAAGTTTCTAGTAGTCCATGCAAACCTGCCAACCAGTAATTGGCCTTGTTGGTATCATCTCATTTCGCTCGTTTGGCATGACTGTGATCCCGCCTTTTATTGGGACACACTATACCAGGCTCACCCACTTACTGTCAGCAATAGGGTAAACTACACAACCATCAACCCTTTTTATAATCTCTTTCTTAACCACCTCTTGCATCGGTAGGTTTAGTCGGCTCTGGTACTCTATGCTAGGTACACAGTTTTTCTCAAAGTGAATTTTGTTGGTGCAAGTTCCTGGGGGAGTACGGATGATGTAAGCAATGGTCCACCCAAATGCCTTTTTATATCTTCTCAGTACTGACACCAAGGTCTTCACTTGCCATTCTATAAGATCTGCTGCTATAATCACTAGAAAGGTGTTGTTCTCCCCCAAAATAGCATATCTAAAGTATGGGGTACAACTTTGAGTTTCAGGAGTAGTGGTACCTCAGCTAATGGTTTTAATAGAGGGGTTACCCTATTCTTTAAATCAAGGTCCAACTTCCTTGTCCTGAATATATGTGACCCCATTCCCTCTAGGGCATTGACCATTAAAATATATCCCTTTACATTATCCCCCTCATAATTCATTAAAACTGTTGCCAATGTCTCAACACATATTCGTGCCACCATAGGCACGACAGCCTCTTATCCTCTATCAAGATGTTTACAGGGGTTGATCTTTTGCTAAGGTTTCCTTACTGTAGCCTAAATGGAAAAAAACAAAAGAAAAAAATAACTGAGGAAAATAACGACTAAAAGTTAAACACAAGCAATTACTCTAATCCTAAGTCATACTCTCCGGCAACGGTGCCACATTTGATAACGCTAAAATCACATTCCAGTAAAAGTATGATGTGAACGTTATCAATAAAGAACCAAACTTGGTTGGGGTCAATCCCACAGGAATGTGTTCAAGATATCAAATAATGCTAGTATTTAAGCTTTTAAGTCTGTTATTTTCTAATGGGGGGATTTTGTAAGGAAGTAAGCACGTAACAATATTGACAATTGGATTGTTATATATATAATGAAATTTTCGAGGGAAGTGTTCTCCATGGATTCATAACTACTTCGGGTTTTACACTGGTGATCTATCCAAATACATGACTTATAGAACTAATAACATAGGTTACTGGTTTGTTCCCATTGGATGACTATTCTCAATTACCAGATTAAGTCTCTTGAGAGATTTCACTTTAACCGTTATCAATTCGTTATAAATTAACCATCTTGCGATTGTAGCTCAAGTCATACAATGAACCATAAAGTTTAAGGATTTGTTGTTATTCTTTTTTCCTAATCCCTATCTCTCTAGAATCAAGCAAGTAGAGAATTCGGACAAGTCCTAATATTTCGCTCGACTTAGCAATGTGTAGGATTGAAGAGAATACAATACAAGCATTAGCATTGGTGTAGAATCAATTTGTGCAAACCCTATATTGTTAATTCACCATGGTTCACATAATCCTAGTTGTTGAGGTTTTAGGCTCTCATGATTGTAAGAAAACAAGTAGCATTCATACAGGAAAAACATAATTTACAACTTATAATGACGATTGAAAAGTAAATCCACTTGATTATTGCAAAAGATCAATAAAGAACAATTCAAGAACAATGGAAGAATTAATGCAAGAAACCATCCAAAAGTTGTTCTCAATATTCTCAAAAGTCAAATACTAGTCAAAAGAATCGAATTTTTTTCTTCTCTTAACAAAAATAACATAGAAAAGTATTTATACAAATAATTAGAAACCTTTCCTATATTAACAGGGAAACTGATAAACCGTCGCCCCTTTACCTATGACTCATACCGCGACTGTACGGGTCACACCTTTGATCGTACAATATCTAGCAACTCTAAATCTAGCTAAGTGTTGTAACTTTGTACGACTGGTACATTGATCCTACGATTTGTACAATCCTGTCGCGATCTGAATCTTACAGTTCTGGCATCCTATGAATAATTTAAGGAGTGTATCGTTATGACTTGTACCTTCATCCTACACCTTATGACTCACTCTTATACCTTGAGATTGTCCATTCCTCAATCCTTATGAACTATACCATAACTCCTTGGCACAGGTTGTAGGTAGATATGTTATACCGCGGGAACCCAAGGATCAGACCGGAGAGTCAAAATGGTGAAAACTGAAATTTCGCACCAGGTTACAGGATGAGCCATGACGAGGCCCGTGAGGAGTGACCACGAGTCGTGAGGTGACTCGTGGTCTAGCAAGGTTGGCAAGATTTGAGAGGAGACCACGGGCATGACCACGAGTCGTGGCCAGGCCTCACGACTTGTGAAGTCACCCGTGGCCTAGACTAGATGCTGGACTAGGGATTTTGGGCAGTGTTGACCATGGATGGTGACCACCGGTCGTTGAGTCCCTCGTTGCGATCCCCTAACAGTTATTTTCTGTGAATTAGTAAGGGCTTTTTCATAAATTTCTAACATCCTAAGGCCTAAACTATGATGATTTGGGTTATGACTAGGGAAATTTAAAGAGGTTAAGTTTTGTTTTCACTTCATTCATTCATGCATGCAAGGTAGGGGAAGTGGGAAAGTGATTCAAGCTTAGAACTCATCAATTCATTGCAATTGCTTCTTGGGTTATAAAGAGAGGTTAAGGACTAGTGATTCCTAGGTATGTAAGGCTATCAATGGGTGATTTCTTCCACACCCATGCCCCTCTATGATTTTTACAAAAGATTCATTGAAAACTCATGGGGTAATGAATTTGGCTTACTTAAAATCTAATGATTTGGTTATGAGTTTTGTGAATTTAAAATCTTATCATAATTTATGGGTTTTAATCAGATTTTGTGATTTAAATTAATTATAATACTATTGATTTGGAAGTTCTATGTATTTATGCCTAAGTATGCATGCCCCATGTTGAATAGATTTAAGATCTAATTACCTCTTTGACGATATTTATAAGCCCAACATGAATTATGATTTAAATCATGAATTTATTGTGTTATCCATTATGATTTTATGAAATTCAAGCTATATGCATGATTTACGAGTATGTATGAGCCTTATGAATCATGAATTATATTATTTGGCCGACTCACGGGTCATATGTCATGGATAGTACAAGCATGTACAATCATGTTTACGATTATAATGATTTAACTAGCCCATGAATTCATGTAAGTATTACTATGAGCATTATATATGTTTTGGGAGTAGTATCGAACACCGAGTAGGTTCGGAGCCTAGGTTCTACCCCGGATCTTATAAATAATGTGCCACTGTAGGTATCTTGGGACCTCCTATGGACTGTCACCGGCCCAAACGGTCTTTTCGTGGTGATATCACACTTTCATGGTTCTACCCTTGCAAGGTATGAACACCCTCCCAACTAGGGTTACAAATCGGGCTTCACGTGTGCTCATATGGGGTATGTCAGTTAAGAGAATCTCCCCTTGTTCCTCATGATTTATGCATTTTTATGAGTATATATATTGGCTCAATTCATGTTACATAAAGCTTTTCTCTGATGATTATGATTTTTATTATGTTACGAATGTTTTTAAAACCTTGAGCCTTATGTTATGTTACAATATTTATGTCATGAACATGTTTTCCTACTCTTATGATCATTTATGA
Organism: Datura wrightii; assembly: GCA_035772735.1. Lineage (NCBI taxonomy): Eukaryota > Viridiplantae > Streptophyta > Magnoliopsida > Solanales > Solanaceae > Datura > Datura wrightii. The sequence continues at coordinate 9,825,779 of JASDFA010000010.1, forward strand.
GTTTTATATATTTTAAATGTCCATTTTACTTACCTTGTATACTCAGAACATTCTAAGTACTGACCGCATACTTTCTATACCGTATCGTTCTATGATACAAGACCCAGCTCTCAGGCTCACCTTCCTCGGTAGTGTTTCAAAAGATTGCTATTAGTGTACCTGGTGAGTCCTCATGTTTCGAGGACCATATGCTTAGACTTTATTCTTTTCTTTTAGTTTCAGAATTGTTGGGTAGTTGGGGAGTTGTCCTATCAACTGATCCTTCATGGTTAGAGGCTTTTCAGACTACTAGTTGTATTCAGCCGTCATGTATGGATGTTTATTTTTCTTTTTCCATATTAATGATATGTATACATTTTCTTATATGAAGTCTTCCTCTTTTTTGATTGTATTATATGTGTGCTCATGCCATGGGTTGACTTGGGGTCTCTCGGGGCTCGTTATCCCGTGTCTATGATCTGGGTGTACGTTCGGGTCGTGACAAGATATCATGATCCATAGTTTGCTAGCCATACCAGGGGACTAACCCAGTGCAGCTTCTACTGATGTTTTCTATGACACCTTGGTACGGCTTGAACCAGGATGGTACAACTCATACCAACAGTCGTAACTTTTCCCCTACCTTAAGCTCATCCTCTGGACTTTCACATGACTCCAGGTACAGCTCGTACCATGATTATATGACTCATATTGAGGTCTGTACTCTACCCTTTTCAGCACTCTTTTCACTTCTTTTTTAGATTTCAACTCCAACACCTAATTTCCCTGAAAATGACGCAAAAGTGCATCATTTCCCTATAAACACACATAAGACCGTGCTTATTCATAGTTTTAAGCATTGAAAAGTGTTGTAAACCCACAGCACATCACTTTCCACCCATCTAAAACACGAACCACACAACATATAAAACACAAGCATGCAACATATCTTCAAGCATCTGAATGGTGCATTCAGCTTTTCCATCTATCTGACGATGAAATGCGGTACACAGCCTAAGCCGATCCTATAGGCATCACGATAAACCACATAACCCTATGTAGCTTCTGAAAGTTTCAACACAGGTGTTGAGGTCAACCTATCTTTCAACTCCTAAAAACTATGCTTACATGCCTCTGACAACTAAAACTTAGTTGCTTTATGGGTCAACTTTTTCAATGGCACGGAGATAGTAGAAAAAGCTTCTACAAATTTGCAATAGTAAGCTACCAATCCCAGAAAACTGTGAACCTCTATAGGATTCAAGGGTCTAGGACAACTCTTTACTTCCCCTATCTTCTGACTATCCACTCTTATATTTTCAATTGTAATTACATGACCATGGAAAGCCACAAATGATAGCCAAAATTCACACTTACAAAATTTAGCATAAAAAATATTCTCCTGGAGAGTCTGTAACATAGCACTCAGGTGATCTGCATGCTCAACCTCAGATCGTGAATAAATCATGATCTCATCAATAAAGTCAATCACAAATACATCAAGGAAGGGCCTAAATAGCTTATTCATCAAATCCATAAAAGTTTTTGGGGCATTAGTAAGCATAAATGACATCATTAAAAACTCATAATGGCCATATTTAGTTCTGAAGGCAATCTTAGGGATATCAACTTCCCTAACCCATAGTTGATGGTACCTGGATGTCAAATCAATCTTTGAGAAGCATCTGGCACCTTGTAACTGATCAAACAGTTCACTAATCCTTGGAAGTGGGTACTTGTTCTTAATTGTAACCTTATTCTGATGTCTATATTCAATAAATATTAGTAATGATCCATATTTCTTTGGCACAAAGAGCACCGGTGTACCCCAAGGCGATAAACTAGGTCCAATAAATCCCTTCTAAAGTAGAATTCTCAACTACTCTTTCAATTCCCTTAGCTCTGCTAGAGACATTTTGTAAGGAGGGATCAACATAAGCTGAGTACCTGGAAGTAGATCAATAGAAAAATCTATCCCACTTTCAGGAGGAATTCAATGAAAATCCTCTAGAAATACCTTGGGGGACTCATTTACAATAGAAATTGCCTAGAGAGTTGCGGGCTCATATTCCAAGTGTCATACCCGAACCAAGTGAGAAATACAACCTTTGGATATCAACTTCAGAGACTTAAGGTATGAAATAAACTTACCTTTAGGCGTAGCAGCATTACCTTACCATTCTCGGACTAGCTCGCCAGGAAAATGGAATCTAACAACTATGACTCTGCAATGAAAATTAGCATAACATGCCATAAACCAATCCATCCCATAATGACATGAAAATCAACCATTTCAAGTTCAAATAGATCAGCTAAGGTTGATCGATCACATATCAATACTACATTGTTCTGGTAAACTCATCTAGCTCACACCGATTCACCAATTGGGGTAGAAAAAGCAAATGATATAGATAATAACTCAGTGACTGTCTCAAACTGACTTGCAACCAACAGTGTAACATAAGGGACTATAGAACCAGGATAAAGAAAGACATATACTACACGAGAATAAATAATCAAAGTACCTATAACAACATCACGTGAGGCCTCCTGGTCCTGTCGACCGCTTAAAACATAAAATTGATTCAGGGTTACCCCAGTACTAGAAGCCTCTCTCCCGTTTCCTTTGCTATGGCTGCTACCAATTGAGGATCAGGTCTAGGAGGTCAAATGGAGGATGACGAAGCAACCGCTAATCACTTTTTGATCTAGCCTGATCCACCTCGATCCTATTTGAAAAATCCCTCATAATGTGGTCTGGCTGCCCACAATGATAGAATACACTTTTCCCCTGATGCTACTGACCTAAATGAGATCTCCCATATTGAGGAAAAGGAAGCAATGACGGTCTCCTTTGCCCCGCCTGCTCCTATCATCGAGAGCAAGATGAAGTTGGGCCTTGGTCTCTTCTCCATCCCTAAAATTGAGGTGGGGCACTCCCTACAGGCGTAACTGACTTCCTGGATGACTGGCCCCCTAGGTTACACTGCGGCCCTCTATAAGGACCCATGGTCCTAGCTCTCTTCCTATGCTCCTGCTATTTTTGAGCATCTTGTAATTGATGAACTATCACGACCTGAACATAGGCTCGGATAAAGATATGGGACAAAGAATCCCGAGAGTCGCCAAGTCGACCCATGGCATGAACATGACATCTAAAGCACAACATAATAATGCGAAAGTCTAACATGTATAATAGAGGATGTCTGAATATTTCATAACATCTGAATATCTGAATACATAACAGCGATCTGAAACTGAAAACATGCTATGTCTGAATAGCCTCTACATACTGACGAGTTGATGGGACAAGACACCAACTAACTCACTAAAACTGAAACTGAATATAATGAGTGCAAACTAATAAAGGGTTCTGAAAGGATGAGGACTCACCAACTCTTGCTCAGTGATGCTAACTTCGATGATTTGGCTAATGGTGGGACCAAGCCTAAATTTTCAAGCCTATATCATGAAACAATACTGAAAATGCTCAAACCATACCTCTTACTGAAGTATGAAGCGGACGTTGTCAATAAAGAACCCAACTAGAGGTTGGGGTCGATCCCACAGTGAATATGGAAGGATATAGAAGAACATTGTAGCTTAAGCTTTTTAGTCAATTATTTCCTAAGAGAGGGGATTCGTAAGATTAATAAGTAACAATGTTGAGAAATTGATGGTTGTTTCCAAACTAATGCAATTAACTAGGGTAAATGTTCCCTATGGATCCTTAACTACTTTGGGTTTTACACTAGTGATCTATCCCAATACTTTACTTGTAGTACTGATAACTTAGGTTCATTCAAACGACCGACCAATCCTTATTGAATGACTATGCTCAATTACTTGACCAAGTCTCATGAGCGATTGCAATTTAACCATTATCAACTTGTTCCAAATATAACTATCCTACTATCACAACTCAAGTCGATACGATGATCATCAAGATCAAGGCTTTGTTGCAATTCTCTTTTCCTAATCTCTACCTCTTTGACATAAGAAAGTTAAGAATTCGGGCATGTCCTCAATGTTGTGCACTTTTAAGAAACGTTTAAGCATGAAGAGAATACAATAGAAGCATTTAGTATTGGTTTAGAATCACGTCGTGCAAATCCTAGTTCATTAATTCACCATGGTTCCCACAACCCTAGTTGTGGTGGTTTTAACCTCTCATGTTCATAAGTTAATTAATATCATTCATAAAAAAAACTAAAATTTATACTTACAACAATGATTGGAAGAACCTTCACTTGATTAATGCTTAATTCATAATTTAGATGTATGTTGGCATTAAGCTTCATTTCACATGATGTTGAGTCTAACCATGATTTCATTCTAAGATTTGTTGAGACGACATTGTTGAGCTTCATATTTATATGATGTCTAGTGTATGCAGTATTTGATAATGAGCTTTGTCAATAGACAATGTTGAGCTTCATCTCATATGATGTTGAGTTTATGTATGGTTTCATGTTGAGCTTCATCACTAGACGATGTTGAGCTTCGTATTTATACGATGTAGAGCATGGCATGTTTTGCGAGAAGAGTCTAGCATCGAGCGGGCTAAGGGTCGACTACCCTATGCCCCAGAACTACGCGCCAACATAGGTTGATTCTGTTATATTATCGGGACCTCCCTTCTGAGTTATCCCTGGCCCAATTGGCCCTTTCAGCTTGATATCGATATCATAGTAGCGTCCCTAACCCTGTCAAGGTTTTAGACGGCTCTGCCAACTTTAGTGTAATAGCCGGGACCACGTAAGCTCTATCGTGGTATGTGATCTTGGGCAGATTTATATGCCCAAGTGATACTCAAACGTATCATTTTTACCTTGTTTGTTGTGCAATGTGTATATAATATCATGTATTTGGTAATAAAATGTGAATTTATACTAACCAACATGATTAGCATTTGTTTTGCAGGATAATGTGATTTTTAAGAGCTAAAATGCGTGTTGGAACTATGTCGGAGTTGGACTTGGATGCGAGCGTGGAAAAGACCTCGGATGGCACATTTTACAGTGGCTCCGCGATGGAGCCGTGCCACGCTGCCATCGCGGTAGCACACTGCCTGGGCAGAAATAAAAGTGGCAATTTCCAGTGTGCCTGCGCGTCAGCTCCGTGGCACGGAGATAGGCCTCCGCGATGGCCTTCGTGCCACGTTGAGGCTAATTATCCGGACCATGCAATTTCCAGAGAGGGTCCGCGTCCACGCTGTGTCACGGAGGCAGTGCTCCGCGTTGGCCTCCGTGACACGTTGCTTGTTATTCCGGGAAAAATTTCCCACTAGTATAAATAGCACACTTAGGTTATTTTTAAAGGAGTTTTTTTAGTTTTAGTTTTTTGGAGCCTGAGTTCAGAAGTGGGAGCAGGAACGTGGTTTTGTGGCAGTTGAAGAATAGAAAAGATAAGAGTTTTCTTCTCTTCCCTTCTTCTTTCCTTCAATTGTATGCTTGATTCACACTCATTCTAGGATGATTAATCCAAGAATGAGTGGCTAATTCCTTTCTTGCTGAGGTTTTGAACTTGTGAAATGAATGTTGGTAATAATTGATATGGTTTCTTCTTCTTCTTGCATGTTGTTCTATTAATTCTTGTGCTTATTACATTCTTGACTGGCCACCATCAATGTATATCTAAAAAGTCCAATTTCACTCGAGAGAGCATTAAATTGGAAAGTTGTGAATTAATAGGGTATTGTTCTTAACTTGATTTGGGAAAATTGGGTTTTGATGTGCTTCCTTGATAGAAATATACTTGAAAGCCGTATTAGTCAATTTAGGAACCGGAATTGTAGTGTTAGGTCATAAATTGCATTTGATCACAGAAATGTAGACGAATGGTTTATGAATCTAAAGTGAAATTAAATACGGAAGTTTCAATTTCTAGGCAAACGTTCTTGGCTAGCAATATGAAGAAGAAGATGACCAAATTATCATGATTATCAAGTTCATTACTCGTTCTTAACCTTGGCATGTGCATATCCATTGTCTAAACTCAACGTAAATAGTAGTTATTAATTTTAGTAGATAATTAGTTTAGAAACAAAACTCACTCAAATCTTGGTTGGATTGTTGTTAACATAGTTAGAAATAGAATAGAGATATAGTAAACTAGGCAGTTTTGCATATCTAGAGCAGCCTCCTTGGATCGATACTTGGCTACTTAGCCACTTTATTACTTGTTTGACCACGTACACTTGCGTGTCGGCGTATAATATATACCGAGCAGCAGAGCGCGAGCAAGTTTTTGGCGCCTTTGCCGGGGAGGCTAGGCGATTTGTAAAATTTTGTTTAGTGTAAATTTACTGTATTTGTATTTTTATTTTCTTAAGTGTTAACAACTTGGTCTTAGCCTGTATTTTGCAGATTTTTATTTCTGTGAACACTGGCAAGGGACAAGGAGCTGGTGGAATCTTACTTAGAGCCAGAACGTGAATTGCACAGTCAACATAGAGAAGCTCTTCGGATGAAGTTGCAGTTGCTGAAACAGTCTATAATGGAGCAACCCAATCCACCAGTTGTGCGGGCAGTGTTAGTGCCCGAGGAAGTAGCAGCCAGGCCGGTTCGCGAGGTGGCAATCCCACACGCTAATAATGTACATTCCAGCATCCGCAAACCAGAGCCTGGGGGGAGATTTGAGTTAAAGCAAAATATGGTGCAACTTTTGCACACTAGCAGGCAGTTTACCGGTCTCCCTCACGAAGATCCGCAACAACATCTCCAGAACTTTTTGGAGATAAGTGACACTTACATCCCCGCTGGAGTGTCACCTGATTATGTTCGGCTCACCTTATTTCCATTTTCCTTACTTGGTGAAGCCAAGAGGTGGTTAAAAGCTGAACCACCCAACTCTATATCAACGTGGGAGGATCTTGCAAAGAAGTTCTTGATCAGATTTTTCCCTTCAGGTAAAACAGCTAAACTTAGAAGTCAGATTCTATGTTTTAAACAGAGGGAAGGAGAAAATCTTTATCAAGCCTGGGAAAGATTCAAGTCCATGTTGCGGGACTGTCCTCATCATCATCAGTCAAATGAGGTGTTGGTCCACACTTTTATTGAGGGTTTGGAACCCCACACTAAAATTTTGTTAGACTCAGCAGCTGGAGGGCAAGCGCTGGAGAAGACTTATGAGGAGCTGTACACTTTGCTCAACCGAATTTCACAAGGCAATCCAGAATGGAATGCAGATTCTTCAAGAGGTTGAGCAAGGAAAGCAGCGGGAGTGCTTGAAGTGGATGGATTCACAGCTATCGCTGCACAGATAGCTTCTTTGCAAAATCAGTTAAACACTCACTTCAGCAATATGAATTTGAACCAGCCTTCAGCCTCAGTCAATGCAGTCCAACAGATGTGGTGTGAAGTGTGTGGTAGTAGTGAGCATTCAGCTGAATGCTGTGGTGCAAATCCTTATTCTGTCAACTTTGTGGGCAATGCACAGAGGAATCAACTGCAGTTTGGTGGTGGCTACAACTCGAATTGGAGGAATCATCCAAATTTTTTGTGGGGTAGCAACAATCAACAAGGCCAGGGTTCAGGGCAGGGTATGCACAGAAACCAAGGAGGGCAACAAGGGTATCAGAATCAGTTTAGAAATCACAATGCCCCTCCTCCACCACCATCACCGACTATTGAGGAAATGTTCAAGACCATGATTGCCAACCAGGCACAATTGCAGGCTGACTATGTCAAACTGGCGGCCGAAGTAAAGAACAATCAATTGGCAACCAAGGCTCTTGAATATCAGTTTGGGCAATTTGCCAGTGCCCAAAATACTAGACCAAGGGGAGGACTACCTAGCGAAACGGATCCCAATCCTAAGCAGGTAAATGCAGTGACCACGAGGAGTGGTTTACAATTAAAGGAGGTGGAACCGGAAAGACCGCCTCAGAAGTCAGGAGCAGCAGATGTTGAGGGAGAACAAACCTTAGATACGGGGAAGACCAAAGAAGCTGAACCAACAAGGCCTCCACCCCCGTTCCCTCAACGACTTAAGAAACACAAGGAGGAGGCGTGTTTCCAGAAATTCATGGAGGTACTTAAACAGGTACATGTTAACTTACCTCTTGTTGATGTCTTGCAGGGTGTGCCAAAATATGCAAAGTATATCAAAGACATCGTGGCCAATAAAAGTCGCTTGACCGAGTATGCCACGGTGGCTTTAACGGAGGAATGCACATCCCGTATTCAGAACAGGTTGCCTACTAAACTGAAGGATCCTGGAAGTTTTACTATCCAGCTGACGATTGGGCAAAGTATCCGAGCTCGTGGGTTATGCGACTTGGGGGCAAGTATAAATCTAATGCCATCTTCGGTATTTAGAAAGTTAGGGCTAGGGAGTCCTAGACCTACAACAGTGATCTTGCAGCTAGCAGACAGATCTTTAGCTAAGCCGGATGGCATAGTTGAGGATGTGCTAGTGCAGGTAGGCTCCCTCATTTTTCCGGTAGATTTCATTGTTCTGGATTTTGAGCCAGATGCAGAAGTCCCATTTATTTTGGGACGACCATTTTTGGCAACCGGAAAGGCATTGATCGATGTAGCTGCGGGTCAACTCACGATGCAAGCACACGACAAGGTTGAGGTGTTCGACGTGTACAAGGCACCTAAGCTCCCGACTGTCTATAAGGAACTCTCGGTGATCAACGTGATTGATCATGGGAATGCAAATGGATTGAGTGATTCCCGAGAGTTACTAGGTAGGCCACCAGAAAAGGTTGAGAACTACTGGGGAGATGACCATGATCGGGTCAAATCGTCCATCTCCCTAGTAGAAAATTGAGCGTAAAGGCTGTCGAGCCGCGACGTTAAACCAGGCGCTGCACGGGAGGCAACCCATGAAAACTATTTTTCTTTCTTTTTCCTTAGTGTAAAGTTTTTCTGTTATTTTATTTTCTTTTCTTTTTCTTGACTAGGTTTAGATGTGCATTTTAATTAGTAATTTTTATTTTTTTAGTAGGGAATCTAGTCATTTAACCAATTTTTGTTTAGTGAGGTGATTTTCAGGTATACCGGAGGAAAAATACGTGGAATCGAGAAAACGAGGCGAGGTATGAAAAATAAAATTTGATAGTGAAACAGAGCACTGGCGCGTTGGCGCCGTGTCACGGAGGCAATGCTCCGCGTTACCCTCCGTGACACGTTGAAGGCAAATCTGGAATTTTTTAAAATTCCAGTAAGCCAACGCATTGGCTCCGTGTCACGGAGGAGGGCCTCTGCGTTACCCTCCGTGACACGTTGCCCTTATCCCAGTGCCAGGTCACACCAGGTTTCCGAGTGACCCGCGTGTTTTCTTAATAAAAACCCCCGATTTCGCCCCTATTTTCCCCATTCCCTCTTCCCTCCGCGACCAAACACCCATTCCCCTACCCCCAAGCTCCGTGCCACGTTAATAGGCAAGGAAAATGTCAAGTTTTCGTCGATTCTTCAATTCCAAGGTATGTTTTCATCGTCTATCTCAAAGTTTTGGTGATTTTTGTCGATTTTGAGCATGTGAGGTGAGATATATCACCCTAGGTAGAAATTAAACATGACGTGAATTATTTTGCGATTGATTGTGTTCAGATTGTTGTAGTTGACGGGTGAACTTATCGATTGATTGAATAATTCATTGTTGATTGTCGAATTGAGTTCTAGGGCTTGGGGTTGTTGAATTTTAACTTGGGTACCTTGATAGTTTGACGAAATTGATGCCGGGGTGTGTTTATTATTTGAGATAAGTCGTGGTAAATATTGTATAATTGGTGAAAGACGACTAATTCTCGAATTTTTTGTGGGACATTGCGTAATATGTGAATTGGTTGAATTGCTTAGATTAGTGTATATAAAATGTTTATATTGTTGTTTCTATTTTGTTGTTGTTATCGTTGCTAAGTGCTATGGGTGAATAGCTGTCGATAGTAGGATTGGGTTAGCTGTATGAAGTCTGAGTAGTTCGCTAGCCGTTATGCTGTCGAATTTTTGTGAACGCACTAAGCAATATGTTTATAGTGATTGTGTTTGGGGTGTAAATAGAGCTATCCTTGCTAACATGTTGTAAATATTGTTAAAGACTAAGTGTGGGGTAAATTTTGTTTAACCCGACCTTAGCCAAAGCTAACAAGTTTTTAGCTTAACGTTGTGCTTGTCTGTGTAAATTGACATGTACAATGGCCAGCCGACAAGATAAAGGCAAGGGTGCTTCAACCTCAGGCACCGGCAGAAAGAGAATGAGACTGGGCACTGCTGTCCCAGCTGCACCTGCTGTTCCACGCGGTCAACACCGCCGATACGGGACACGATGGGTCACCGATGAAGGGAAGAAATGGTACACAAAGCATAAGGAGAACAAGTACTTCCCGGAGGAACATATTGCAAGGAAACCACTCGCACAGGAGTTCCCTCGCATCGTACAGAGGATTGAAGCAGCTGGGCTCAGCTTTATTTTTCAGGAGCCCAAGGAGTGCAACCTTCACTTGGTCCGGGAATTTTATGCCAACTGGAACCCGGCCATCAGAAGCCACACTATTAAAATCAGAGGGCAGATTGTCACTCTGGAACCCCAGCAGCTGAATGCCATCGTTGGAGCGCGGGACACAGACGCCCACGTTCTCCGCTAGCTCAACATCACCCCACCGTACGCCGACATCAGACGTACATTGTGTGGGGCTCGATCCACAGCCCGATGGAGTAGACACAAAGAGAGGGGTTACCACCAGACTCTGCCTTATTCGCAGATGAACAGGGAGGCCAGAATCTGGCTAAAAATTGTATGTTCGTGTTTGATCCCGGGAGTACATATGACAGACGTGACCTGGGACCGTGTCTGCCTGGTATATGCCCTTATGAAAGGGCTTGAGATTAATGTGGGGGCGGTTATAATATCCGCCATGAAGAGAGCCAGACTACACCAGGGCCATAGATACGGGTTTGGCGGACTCATCACCACCTTCCTCCGAGGCCTCGACGTTGAGGAAGAAGCCTTGGATTACATTCCGCAGTTGGAGCGGAGGGCCCTTGATGTGACAAAGACCAAGGCCCCCGACACTACACACGGACCTATGCTGACTCTGGGTGAGCGACATGCTCATGACGACCAGTATATAGCCCGTATGTTCGGTATGCAGATGCTGCAGCTACGGATAGGTGGGAGACCAGCCACCGAGGATGAATTATGGCAGTTGGAGCTAGACTACCCTTTTGGCGAGAACGCCAGAGCTTTATGCAAGGTGGGGCCAGCCTTTGTGGAGCCGACTGACGACGACGTCCCTACTGATGAGGAGACACGTCGTGAGGACTCTGATGTGGAGTCCGATGACGGCGAGGGAGCTGATTCAGATATGGGCGACGAGGCTGCACCACCGGATGAGGAAGTCGAATATTTCGACTGAGCAGGGAGTTTCACCACCCAAAATTTTGTGCTTTGTATTTTTGTGAACACTGGGGACAGTGTTCGATTTAAGTGTGGGGTGGGGAGCAGTTAGGTGCTGGGTCATAGGCTCTAAATCTGCTGTATATTCTTCCTTGACGTTTATGTATGTCTGTGCTTTCCCTGTTGTTGTGAACTGATTTGTGAATGATGTGTATATATTTGTTTGTGGCTAATGATGTGTGTCTTTAAAAAGTTATGGTTGCCTTTGTAAATATTTTGTAAATATTTTTTCTCTATCGATATGATCGATATTTTTCAAAATTTTTGCGAAAAGATGTTGCACTTATCAACATATTTTGTAAATTTTTTTTTTCATCGAAATGATCGATGTGTTGCAAAAATTTTGAAGTTTTATTTTTGGGTTTCTCGGAGTTTGTTTTCGGTTCTTTTACCGAGAATAGTCCCATTGAACCGATGTCATAGTTAGTGAACATTCCCTATGATGGATGGATGACGACCGTCTTAAGGGAAATGTAGTCGATAGGAGTAGATGTTTTGTTTTTAGTTTCTTTGGTGGATTGCATCAATAAACTGTAGTTGCTTATGGTTGCTAAAATTTTGTTGCGTGTGTAATTGATGTTCGAAATGTGAAAGTGATTCGTTTGAAAGCATGTAATTGTGTAAATTTGTTGAGTTACCTAGGCTATAGAATTTGGTTCATTATGATTGAGGCTTAATCTTGAATTCATGTAATTGACTAATTAAAGAGTCTGTGAATGCATCTTGATTCGAGCATGTGCATGAAGTGTGAGTGAGGTTTTGCTATTCCATGTCATTGTGAATTGTCTATAACTTGCCTGGCGTGTGTACAAACCGAAATGAAGGAGGTGTAGTGTCGGAAAGGATGTAGGCATTTCTTTGTTTTAACCGTTAGTTTACATTGTTTTCTTGTCAACTTCTACCTTTTTATATGTTGTATACCCTAGTCAGCCCGTTGAGCCTTTAGCCGATTTCTTTCTTTTGTCCAGAATTGTATGAACTAAGATTTATTCCTTCTTTTCATTAGCCTTAAAGTCTGTAAGAAGCTCTTAAGCGCTTACAAAGAACAGAAAATTGTTTCCCAAAGTGTTAACGAGTGAAAAGAGTGAAAAGAAAAGAAAAGCAAAGTGAGGAAAGAAAAGATGATGTTGAAGAGGCACTAGTTGTAATTAAATGAAATTGAGGGTACATGAAAACCTTCCGTTTGGGGTCAAGTGTGCCTGATGAAATGGGTTGTATGAAAGTAAACCAGCATGAATGGGAGAAAAAGAGAAAAGAGAGGAACAATGTCCATGAGTCGATGGGAATGAGTTGAAAAGGCGCTTAAGGATGCTAGCGACTATTATTGGCTAATCCAATATATATATACTAGATCCATAGCCCAGTTACAACCCATTGAAAGTCCTATTTGATCCTACACTGCATTTCTTTATATTAGTGGAGTAATACATTAAGGGCAAGCCTATGGGTCATGACATGATGCATGTGAATTCTTTTGGGAGAGAGAGTGAAATTAATTTTTATATGCCCCTACTTGCATGTTTGTGTGCTGCACGAGCATAAAAGGGGAAGTTTTTCTCGAGTTGTGAGGGTACATGCTTGATGACAGATTGATTTTCGTGTCGGATTTCTTGATTAGTTGATTTGCATGAGTTTGCCGATATGAAGAATCAATTCTTAAAAGTCTAGGAAGCCTCGATGTATTAAGGTCATTGTCTTGTACGACCAAGCATGTTTTCTTGATGATTTGCAAAAATCGAATAATCGGTATGACCGTAACGTAAATGGTTGCACCATAGTGACAAAGGTTGAGATGTGATGTGCATGATTTGTGTATGTGTTGTTCGAGGACGAACAAGGATTTAAGTGTGGGGTAAGTGATCTTGGGCAGATTTATATGCCCAAGTGATACTCAAACGTATCATTTTTACCTTGTTTGTTGTGCAATGTGTATATAATATCATGTATTTGGTAATAAAATGCGAATTTATACTAACCAACATGATTAGCATTTGTTTTGCAGGATAATGTGATTTTTAAGAGCTAAAATGCGTGTTCGAACTATGTCGGAGTTGGACATGGATGCGAGCGTGGAAAAGACCTCGGATGGCACATTTTATAGTGGCTCCGCGATGGAGACGTGCCACGCTGCCATCGCGGTAGCACACTGCCTGGGCAGAAATAAAAGTGGCAATTTCCAGTGTGCCTGCGCGTCAGCTCTGTGGCACGGAGATAGGCCTCCGCGATGGCCTCCGTGCCACGTTGAGGCTAATTATCCGGACCATGCAATTTCCAGAGAGGGTCCGCGTCCACGCCGTGTCACGGAGGCAGTGCTCCGCGTTGGCCTCCGTGACACGTTGCTTGTTATTCCGGGAAAAATTTCCCACTAGTATAAATAGCACACTTAGGTTATTTTTAAAGGAGTTTTTTTAGTTTTAGTTTTTTGGAGCCTGAGTTCAGAAGTGGGAGCAGGAACGTGGTTTTGTGGCAGTTGAAGAATAGAAAAGATAAGAGTTTTCTTCTCTTCCCTTCTTCTTTCCTTCAATTGTATGCATGATTCACACTCATTCTAGGATGATTAATCCAAGAATGAGTGGCTAATTCCTTTCTTACTGAGGTTTTGAACTTGTGAAATGAATGTTGGTAATAATTGATATGGTTTCTTCTTCTTCTTGCATGTTGTTCTATTAATTCTTGTGCTTATTACATTCTTGACTGGCCACCATCAATGTATATCTAAAAAGTCCAATTTCACTCGAGAGAGCATGAAATTGGAAAGTTGTGAATTAATAGGGTATTGTTCTTAACTTGATTTGGGAAAATTGGGTTTTGATGTGCTTCCTTGATAGAAATATACTTGAAAGCCGTATTAGTCAATTTAGGAACCGGAATTGTACTGTTAGGTCATAAATTGCATTTGATCACAGAAATGTAGACGAATGGTTTATGAATCTAAAGTGAAATTAAATACGGAATTTTCAATTTCTAGGCATTGGCTAGCAATATGAAGAGGAAGATGACCAAATTATCATGATTATCAAGTTCATTACTCGTTCTTAACCTTGGCATGTGCATATCCATTGTCTAAACTCAACGTAAATAGTAGTTATTAATTTTAGTAGATAATTAGTTTAGAAACAAAACTCACTCAAATCTTGGTTGGATTGTTGTTAACATAGTTAGAAATAGAATAGAGATATAGTAAACTAGGCAGTTTTGCATATCTAGAGCAGCCTCCTTGGATCGATACTTGGCTACTTAGCCACTTTATTACTTGTTTGACCACGTACACTTGCGTGTCGGTGTATAATATATACCGAGCAGCAGAGCGCGAGCAGTATGTAGGTTAAGTGACGAGTCTCCCACTATCTATATCATTCGGGTTTTCTTATCCATTACTCATGGTGATTATCCTGTGCATGCATGTTTAAAAAGCATGGTTTGCCTCATTCTTCAGCTTTTGATGTAAATGTTATGATTTAGCTTGAGTCATTTGATTTAGTCATGATAATATAAAACCATGCACGACCATTTATAAAATAAGCATGCTTTCATAATAAATTCTTGTGATCTTTTTCTTATTCTTAATGGCTATCATATATGTACGACTTGTTTTAAAATACTATGATTTCCCTAGCGAGTTTACTTACCTTTCATACTCGGTACATTCCACGTATTGACAACATACTTTTTATGATGCATCGTTTCATGATGCAGGATCGGGTACTAAGGTTTAACCCCGTTTCATAGCCGCTTATCAGAGTTAGCATTTGCTTGCTTGGTGAGTCCTCATCCTCCGAGGACTAGAATTTTAGTTATTTTAAGCGTACTTTAAGTTTCAGTATTTCTGAGCTAGTTGGGGGTGTTGTCCCATCAGCTCGTCTAGATTATAGGCTTATAAGACATAGACATGTATTCAGCTTCAGATGTTCATTCTGTTGTTATGTTAAGTTAGTCGTTCAATGAGTTTATATTTATGTTTCCGTTACGTTTATTGAATAAGTTAGTGAATGCTTATGCTATGGGCTGATTTTTGGTCTCTCGAGGTCGTTGTCCCGTGTCTAAGATTCGGGTCTTCTCTCGGGTCGTGACAAACTTGGTATCAGAGCAATAAGGTTGAAGTGTCCTACGGAGTCTATGAGTTACGTTAAGTAGAGTTTTTTTCATGGGTGTGAAGCGCACCACACTTATGATGAAGAGTCTACGAAACGTTCTAGGAAATATTCCCATCTTTCATGATCTATGTCATGCGATGAAGAGACATTCTACCCCTATAATTCGTTCTATTTGTGATTGCAGAATCATGCTTCCTCGAAGGATGAATGGAAGGTGAAATGGAGACGGTGAAAGCCACAAATATGGCATGGGTTATGGGCATCAGCAGGTCCCACCAGTTCAGGAGCCTCAGGCATCAGAGCTAGCCACGCACGCTGATTTTCGGGCCCTCTCCAGATGCTTGCACAGGCCTTGACCGCTCAGGTCAATTAGCAGGCCATTGTGCATGTTCCAAAGAATGGCAATGCAACGGCGGCTCGAGTGAGGGACTTCTTACGAATGAACCCGCTGGAGTACATGGGGTCCAAGGTAGGTGAGGACCCATATGACTTCATTGATGAGATCGTCAAGATCACCCAGGTTATGGGGGTGAGCAATTTTGAATGCACAGAGTTGGCCTCCTACCAGTTGAAGGGGGTTGCGTATATCTGGGTCCATCAATAGAAGGACAACAGAGTGCTGGAGCAGGTCTGGTCACTTGGAAAAGTTTCATGTTGCATTCCTTGATCAGTTCTTCCCTCGGGAGATGATCGAGCTAAAGGAAGCTAAGTTCGTAAACTTGAAACAAGGGAGGATGACAGTACTAGAGTATTCCCTTGAGTCCTGAGTTAGTGGCTGATCAGAGGGCGCGAGTGAGCCGGTTTGTGCATGGTATAGTAGGTTACTTGGATAAGGAATGTAGGATTGCTATGCTCCATTAGGATATGGACTTCCCTCGAATGGTGTTGTACGCCAAGCAGATAGCGGTGGCACATTCGAGAGAGAGAGAGAGGCCAAGAGGGCCAGGATTGAGGACCACAGATTCTCCCAGTAGAGGTTCGGCGGTGGGCACCGTCAGCAGACTCACCAGAGATCATCTTCCCCAGCTTCATCAACCTTGAGTGTGTCATCTCAGCCTAGGTATTATCAGAGAGGGCAACATTAGGCTCGAGGGGACAGGGTAGTAGGCCTGCAGATTTAGGTGTTCTAGCTTATCGCATATGTGGTCGAGGGCATACAGGCCAGTGCTTGGCAGGTTCGGGTGCATGTTTTGGGTGCTGGCAACCCAGACACATTTTTAGAGATTGTCCATCGGCGAGATAGGATCAGGTTGGGGGCCATGGCCCAGCTTCTAGCTCAGCAGTCCCACCCCTCGCTTAGCACATCAAGGGGCATCTACCAGTGCAGCTGGCGGTCTGCGCCAGAACAGATTCTATGCCCTAGAATCCCGTCAGGAGAAGGAGGTCTCCCTAGACATGGTTACTAGTATTTGATGAATCTTCCATGTTGATGTTTATGCATTTTTAGATCCATGGGCCACCTTATCCTTTGTGACACCTTATGTAGCAGGTAGCTTCAGAGTCAGTCCCAATGTCTTGTCAGAATCCTTCTCGGTTTCTACTCTAGTAGGTGACTCAGTTATAGCTAGACGGGTGTATAGATATTGCCTGGTCTTGGTTCTCCATAATGTCACCTCAGCAGATCTGATAGAGTTAGCCATGATCAATTTCGATGTTATTCTCGGCATGGATTTGTTGTATGCTTGTTATGCTTCCATTAATTGCAGGACACGGTCAGTAGAGTTTCGATTCTCGGGTGAGCCAGTCTTAGAATGAAAGGGTAGTTAGCTATTCCTGTAGGTCACTTTGTTTCCTACCTCACTTTGTAGTTATGTCTTTTGG
Organism: Datura wrightii; assembly: GCA_035772735.1. Taxonomy (NCBI): domain Eukaryota; kingdom Viridiplantae; phylum Streptophyta; class Magnoliopsida; order Solanales; family Solanaceae; genus Datura; species Datura wrightii. The sequence continues at coordinate 9,843,082 of JASDFA010000010.1, forward strand.
ACTAACGAATGCTCTAGCAGCTTTTATTGACTTGATGAACAGAGTGTTCAAGCCATATTTGGATATGTTCGTGATCGTGTTCATTAATGACATCTTGGTGTACTCTCGGAGCAAGGAGGAGCATGTCGCTCACTTGAGAGTAATGCTCCAGACCCTCAAGGACCGCCAATTGTATGCAAAGTTCAGCAAGTGTGAGTTTTTGTTGGACTCCGTGGCAGTTTTGGGCCATATGGTGTCTAGCGAAGGCATAAAAGTAGACTCGCAGAAAATTGAGGCGGTGAATAATTGGCCTAGACTGGTGAATCCTTTGGACGTTCGGAGATTCTCGGGCTTAGCTAGCTTCTATCGGAGGTTTGTTGAGGGTTTCTCAACCATTGCAGCGCCTTTGACTAAGATGACTCAGAAGATGGTGAAGTTTCAGTGGTCGGAGGCTTGTGAGAAAAGCATCCAAGAGTTGAAGGCTTGACTTACCTCAGCACCAGTATTGACCCTACCCGAGGGTAACGATGTTTTCATGGTATATTTTTATGCTTCTAGAGTTGGACTTGGGTGTGTGTTGATGTAGTGTGGGAGGGTGATAGCTTATGCCTCTCGACAACTGAAAGTGCATGAAAAGAATTATCCGACCCACAATCTAGAATTGGCCGCGGTGGTGTTCACATTGAAGATATAGCGACATTACTTGTATGGGGTCGACGTGGATGTATTACGGACCACAAGAGTTTGCAATATGTGTTCACACAGAAAGAACGAAATCTTCAGAAAAAGAGGTGGTTGGAGTTACTTAAGGATACTTAAGGATTACGACATGAGTGTCCTTTACCACCCAAGCAGGCTAATGTTGTTGCGGATGCGCTTAATAGACTTTCAATGGAAAGTGTGTCCCATGTGGATGAGGGGAAGAAGGAGTTGGTGAAAAATGTTCACCGGCTTTCAAGGCTGGGAGTTAGACTGATCGATTCGACTGATAGCAGTGATGTTGTGCACAACGGGTCGGAATCGTCCTTGGTAATTGATGTTAAATCCAGGCAAGATGAGGATCCAATATTGACGAAATTGAAGGAGGTAGTGCGGAGTCAGAAGGTATAGGATTTCTCCTAAGGGGGAGATGGCATGCTACGATACTAGGGTCAACTATGTGTTTCGGACGTTGATAATTTGAGAGTTTGGTATTGCATGAGGCACATGGTACCAGATATTCTATTCATCTCGAATCCACGAAAATGTATTGGGATTTTGCAAGAAATCTATTGGTGGGATGGTATGAAAAGGGATATTGTGGAGTTTGTTGCAAAATGTCCAAACTGTCAGCAAGTAAAAGCTGAGCATCAAAAACCTGGAGGTGTACTTCAGGATATTGCCATCCCCACTTGGAAGTGGGAGGAAATAATATGGACTTCATTACAGGTCTACCTCGTACTCGCCGGCAATACGACTCTATTTGGGTTATGGTGGACAGGTTGACCAAGTCTGCACACTTCCTACCGGTCAAGACCATGGATTCAGCTGACAATTATGCTAAGTTGTACATTCGAGAGTTGGTTCGGCTTAATGGAATGCCCTTGTTTATTATTTCTAATCGAGGTACTCAGTTTACTTCTCAATTCTAACATTTGTTTCAAAAAGGACTCGCGACTCAAGTTAAGCTAAGAACAACTTTTCACCCTCAGATAGACGGCCAAGCTGAACGAACCATTCAGACTCTTGAGGATATGTTGAGGGCATGGGTTATGGATTTCAAAGGTAGTTGGGATGATCATTTACCTTTGATTGAGTTTGCTTATAATAACAATTACCGCTCTACTATCCAAATGGCACCGTTCGAGGCTCTCTACGGGCAAAGGTGCAGATCTCCCATTGGATGGTTCAAGGTTGGTGAGGCAGTTGTTGTAGGACCAGATTCGGTTCATGAGGTGATGGTGAAGGTTCAGTTGATAAGGGACCAGTTGAAAACCGCTCAGAGTCGTTAGAAATCGTATGCTGATGTGAGAAGAAGAGAATTGGAGTTTCATGTTGACGACTGGGTGTTTCTAAAGTTATCTCCCATGAAGGAAGTCATGCGGTTTGGAAAGAAAGGTAAACTCAGTCCCCGCTATGTTGGTTCGCAACCGGTTGTGAGAAACGTTGGTACGGTGGCGTGTGAGTTGGACTTGCATTCAGAATTTTCTCCAGTTCATCCCATGTTCAATGTATCGCTGTTGAAAAAGTGTTTGGGTGATCCAGCCTTGGTAGTTCCAATAGAGAGCATTGGTGTGAAAGACAGTCTCAGTTATGGAGAAATTCTAGTTAAAATCTTGGATCGAAAAGTTCGAAGGCTGAGGAACAAGGAAGTAGCCTTAGTAAAGGTGTTATGGAGGAATCATCATGTCGAGGGAGCCACGTGGGAGGCCAAAGCGGGTATGATGGCTAAACACCCCCATTTGTTCCCTACCGGTTCAACTTCAGTTTGAGGTATCAAATTTTTTCCCTAACCTCTAGTCAGTTTTTCATGTTCTATTCATGCGAATAATTTTTTTATTGATATTATATGTGTATGTGATGTCTGAACTCTGACCAGCTATGTGGCTCTCTTCAAGGGTAGATGTTCCGTCAGTTTTCGGCTTGAATGTCAATGATTATTATCTATATATATAGTGATTGTTGTTTCTGGGTTTTTTGCTTGTTTATAACATTCGAGGATGAATGTTCCCAAAGGGGAGATATTTTTATAACTCGGGAATTGAAGAATCGGACACGAAAGTGAATTAGGAGAAAACTGGAAAAATGTTGTAGTAGTTGCAGAGAAGGTCACTTAACGACTCGTGAAGAGGCCAAACTAGTCGTAATGTTACTCGTGGGGAAGGCCTAGGATGATGGAGGACTCGAGGTTCTCACGGGTGATGTAACGACATGTGGTCAGTCACCATGAGTCGTCATGTCAGTTGTGGGGTGTTCCTAGAGAAAGATAATGAAGCTTATCCAGTGTACCTGATGGGTGGTACCTAATGAGTCATCGTCATTCCTAACGACCCGTTAGGAGGGCCATCACCAAGCCTGTTGAATTTTCATGAATGATCAGGCAGTGTACTTGACGGGTGAACCAACGGATCGTGTTCCCTAGTAATGAGTCGTCAGGTAATCTGTTAGGACCCCTTGAACGTTACTTTCAGCCATTTCAGTAAGGGCGTTTTCGTAATTCCTAAGTTTTAAGGGCCTATACTACGTCATTTTAAGCTCGTAATAGAGGGTTTTAAGCTGAGAAAGACCCATCTTAGGCTATTTCTTCATGCATGCAAGGTTGAAGGCTTGAGGGGAGGAAATTGAGGAGAATTTCAAGGTTTTCAAGGAAAATCTCAGTTGGGCAATTAGGAAGAGTTAGGATTCTTCATTCCCAGGTATGTAAGGCTATGAGTGGGTGCTTTCTTAAACACCCATGCCCATTCCCTATCAATTTGTAATTGTTTTGTGATGATCAATTTTAGGTTTTCATTCAAATGCATGATTCTTACATTTCTACTCATGGGTATGCTTAAATGGAGTTGATATTGATGATTATCGAGCTTGGGCGGATTCTAACTTAATTTCTTTTACAAAATTATTTTCTAAAAATTGAATCTAAAACACCCATGTGTGGGAAGTTCCTAATATAGGGTGATGATGATGGAGTAGATGATGAAAAACATGTTTTCAACCTTACCCATGATTTTGATGATGTTTTCAAAGAAGATTAAATAGACCCATGTATGGTGATGCTTTGGGTAGTGCCCAATGTTGAGTATGAATGACGATTTTCATGAATTGACAATATTATTTTGTTTTGGTGTGAAATCTCCCAAATTATAATGCTTTCAAATGATTTGAATGCGTTCAAGCATGATAAGGTTTTGGGCAAGGCCCTCATATTGATGATTATGAAGTGATATTTCTAAGTAGGCTTACAAGATGATTTTTGGAGTAAAGTCTCCCATTATTCTTTGAGCTTGTGGTAGGTACTATAGTAAAGCTTCTCATATGCATGAATTCATAATTGAGATGTATGTGGCATTAAGCTTCATTTCACATGATGTTGAGTCTAACCATGATTTCATTCTAAGCTTTGTCGAGACGACATTGTTGAGCTTCATATTTATATGATGTCTAGTGTATTCATGATTTCCTAATGAGCTTTGTCAATCGACAATTTTAAGCTTCATTTCATACGATGTTGAGTTTATGCGTGATTTCATGTTGAGCTTCGTCACTAGACAATGTTGAGCTTCGTATTTATATGATGTAGAGCATGGCATGTTTTGAGAGAAGAGTCTAGCACCGAGCGGGCTTAGGGTCGACTACCCTATTCCCCAGAACTACGCGCCAACATAGGTTGATTCTATTATATTATTAGGACCTCCCTTGTGAGCTATCCCCGGCCCGGTTGGCCCTTTTAGCTTGATATCGATATCATGGTAGTGTCTCTAACCTTGGCAAGGTTTTGGATGGCTCTGCCCACTTGAGTGTAATAGTTGGGGCCACGTAAGCTCTATCATGGTATGTCGGCTAAGTGATGAGTCTCCCGCTGTCTGTATATCATTCAGGTTTGTGTATCATCACTCATGATGATTATCCTATGCATGCATGTTTAAAAATCAAGGTTTGACTCATTGCGGCTTTTAATGAAATGTTATGATTTAGCTTGAGTCATTCGATTTAGTGATGATATTCTAAAGCCATGCACGACCATGTATAAATAAGAATGCTTTCATAATGAATGCTTGTGATCTTTTTCTTATCCTTAAAGGCTATCATGTATGTAGACTTGTTTTAAAAGACTATTATTGCTCTAGCAGTTTTCCTTACCTTGCATACTCGGTACATTCCACGTACTAATCGCATACTTTCTATGTTGCATCATTTCATGATGCAGGATCAGGTTCTTAGGTTCAGCCCCGTTCGTAGCCACTTATCAGAGTTAGCATTTTCTTGCTTGGTGAGTCCTCATCCTCCGAGGACTAGACTTTTAGTTATTTCGCGCGTAGTTTCAGTTTCAGTATTTCTGAGCTAGTTGGGGGTGTTGTCCCATCAATTCGTCCAGATTAGAGGCTTGTCAGACCTAGACATGTATTTAGCTTCAGATATTCATTCTTCTGTTATGTTAAGTTAGTCTTCTGCTGAGTTTATATTTATGTTTCTGTTATGTTTGTTGAATAAGTTAGTGAATGCTTATGCTATGGGTTGACTTAGGGTCTCTCGGTGTCCAATTTCCCGTGTCTACGATCAGGGCCTCCTCTCTAGTCGTGACATGTTAGGAGGAATAGATATAGGCTATGTATCAGAAAGAAGGTCAATACCTAAATTGATATCATGCTCGGGAGGAATTCTCGATAAATCATCTGGAAATAGTTCTTGATATTCACACTCTACAAGAACTGACCGGATAGTCGGGGTTTCAGATGTAGCATCTTTAACCCTAACTAGATGGTACATGCAACGCTTTGAAATTTTCTTTCTGGCCTTAAGGTAGAAAATGAAATGACCTACAGGTATAGCTGAACTACCCTTCCACTCTAGGACTGGCTCACCCGGAAATCGGAACTCTACTGCACGGGTTCTACAGTTTACTGAGGGATAACATGAATGTAGCCAATCCATGCCAAAGATAACATCAAAATCTTTCTTGGCTAGCTCTACTAAATCTGTTGATGTGACTTTCTGAAGAACGGTGACAGGGAAATTTCTATATACACGTCGAGCAATAACTGAATCATTGAATGGAGTAGAGATTGAAAAGGGTTCTGATAGGATTTCGGGACGGACTCTATAACTACTAGCAACATGGGGCATCAAAAAAGATAAAGTAGCACCTAGATCTAACAAAGCATATAAATTAAGGTGTAATACTCATAACATACCAGTGACTACATTTTGAGAGGCCTCCTACTCATGACAAGGTGTGAGGGCATAGAATCTATTCTGATGCTGACCACCACCTGCACTAGTGGAGGCACCCTGCTGAGCTGATCGTGCTGGTGGGGCTGCTGAGCTAGTGGTTTAGTCCAGGCATCTTCCATGGCCCCGTCTAGCTGTTGGACAACCTATGATCATATGTCTGGGCTTCCCACACCCGAAACAAGAACCTATATCTGCTAAAAACTGACTAATGAGCTTCCTGGCACACCTATCACAAGCTAGAATACTATGCTATATAGATCAACTCCCCTGGCTCTGAGATCACGATGCTCGTCCCCTTTGGTTGCACCTGGATCTGGATGGTACCCTCGCTGCTGACGGCGTTGGGGCTGATGATCTCTGGTGCGATTGCTAACAGTGCCTACCACCAGGTCTCTGCTGGGAGAATCCAAAGCTATCATTCCTGGCCCTCTTGGCCTCTCTCTCCCACTCACTCTTTTGCATTGCCTCCATCTTTTGGGCATAGAGGACTATCCATGAGAAGTCAATATCCTGATGAAGCATCACAGTTCGACAATCTTTGACCAAACAATCTATTATCCCATGAACGAATAGACTCACATGAGCCCTCTGGTCCGCCACAATCTCAGTTGCATATTTTGATAGGTGGGTGAACTCTAGAGCATACTCGTGGAAAGTCATGTTGTTCTGTCTCAAGTTCACAAACTCAGCTGCTTTGATTTCCCGCATATCTCGGGGAAAGAGCACTCCAATAATGTGGTATGGAAATCATTCCAACCAATAGAGCCCGCTACAACTACCCTACCATCCTTCTACTGTCTAAACCAGATATGTGCCAGCCCTTTTAGCTGAGAAGAGGATAAATCTGCACACTCCTCCCCTCTCATCCCCATGATCTGGGTGATTTTCTGAATCTCATCAATAAACTCGTGTGGATCCTCATCCACATTTGATCCGAGAAACTCTGAAGGGTTCATCCTCATAAAGTCCCCGACTCTCACCGCTGCTGCATTCCCATTCTGGGGGACATGCACTACTGCCTGTGGGTTGACTTAGGCGATCAAAGCCTAAGTTAACATCTGAATAGATGCCCTAAACTCTACATGGGCCACCTGCTCGGGCACATGATCCTCGGGGGATGGTGGGGCCTTTTGGTGCCCATCCCAATTGCCATTCTCATGGTCATTTCTATTTCCATTCCTTCTTCCATTAACTCGGTGAGGAGGCATGATTCTACAAACACGTATAGCACCAGTTAGAAGGATAGAGAGACATTTCGTCGCATGACATAGATCAAGAAATAAGGGAAGTTTTCCAAAAACGCTTCATAGCCTCTTCGTCATAAGTGTGGCACGCTTCACACCCATAAAAAGGACTCTACTTAATGAAACTTTTAGACACCCAAGGACACTTCAAAATCTATTGCTCTGATACCAAGTTTGTCATGACCCAAACATAGGCCCGAATTGAGACACGGAACAAAGAACCCCAAGAGTCTCCAAGTCAACCCATGGCATGAACATGACATCTAAAAAGCTCAACAAAATAATGCAAAAATCTACCATATATAATAGAGGAAGTCTAAAAATCTCATAATATCAATCTGAAACTAAAAACATACTATGTCTGAATAGCCTCTACATACTGATGAGTTGATGGGTCAAAACCCAAACAAACTCACTAAAGCTGAAATTGAAAATACTGAGTGCAAACTGCTAAAGGGTCCTCAAATGATGAGGACTCACCAACTCTGGCAGACTGATGTTAACTTTGAGGATCTAGCTAATGGAGGGACTGAGCGTGAATGTCCGAGCTTGTATCATGAGACGATACAACATAGAGTATGCGATCCGTACGTGGAATGCATCGCGTATGCAAGGTAAGTAAAACTACTAAGTAAGTAAAATCATAAATCATACATATCATAAAACATAATCAAGATAAGATTCTGAGAGTAAGGCTTGCATGCAATTTTCTGAAATCTTGATTTGAACATAACTGAATATCATAACTGAATCAAATGACCCAAAGCTGAAAACTGATAATCATAAGTAGAACCGACCATTGGGTCAACCTTGTTGAAAACATAATATCATGAATAATGAACATGCATAACTGAAATTATAAGGAACAATGGGAGACTCGTCATATAACCGACATTACCATGATAGGGCTTATGCGGTCCCGACTATTATACTCAAGTAGGTAGGGCTAAGAACGCTACCATGATAATAATATAAAGCTGAAGGCCCATTTAGGGAAGGGGAGAATCACAAGGGAGGTCCTAAATAATCTGATCATACCAACATTGGCACATAATTCTGAGGCACAGGGTTTACTGACCCATAGTCTACTCGGTGCTAGACACTACTCCCAAAAGCATGTGTACGCTTTCCATTGTTTCTCAATGAAGCTGAACCATCATCCTTAGATTAAGCTGAATCATAATTATACATGCATATTCTAAAATCATTAAATGAGGAGCCTTGGCTCAAACCAAACCACAAGCTAAAAAGAGTGGGAGTCTAGACTCCAAAAATCAATGTGGTAAGCTAATAACATGAAATCATGAAACATACTTGATCATATGGGCTTGAACAAACTTAAACATACTTGAAATAGACTTTGATAGTAAAACATTAATTTAGAAATAGGTAATTTGAAATCATACTTTGATCATATACATCTCATCATGCTTGAAAACATAGATCATAATCTCTAGCTTTCATGAACTTTCATAATTGGGCATTATAATTTGTAAAATTTTGAATACATAAATTATAATTGAAAACATTATAAAAATTCCCATAAATTATAATTCAACATTAGAAGGATGAATAGAAATTACCTATGATTGATACTTAGAAAATTCACAAGTTGGGTTAGAACCCCATAGATTCAGCAACTTAGAATTTCCATGAATTTGTGAAGGAACTGCGCATGGGAGTGGAAGATTACACCCATTCATAACCCTATATACCTAGAAAAATTCTAATTTCCCAACCTTCTTGAATGCCTAAAGGAAATTGGAGAAGACTTGATGAACTTCTAAGATTGATCACCCTTAAGAAATTCTAGGCTTGCATGCATTGAGAGGGATAGGTTTAGAATGAGCTAAGCCCTCTTAAAAGACACCTATCTAAGCTTAAAATGATGTAGTTTAGGTATTAGGAACATAGGAATTCCAAAGAAGCCCTTATTAAATTCGTAGGAAAAATCACATTGTCAGCTCCAATATGGGACTCGACGACTTGTTGCCTAAGGGATGAGTCATACCCTGCTTCTCATTACTAATACTGGGAACTATAATCCTGTCAGTCACAACGAGGGACACCATGACTAGTGGTGCACCTAACAACTCGTGGGGTAACAAGTCGTGATGATTAATCCTTCATGCCGGCTCCTTGACCACGACCAACCTGACGACTAGTGGCCCTGACCAAGGGTCGTGGATTCACCCGTGGTCAACCCCCAGACAAAAAAATTCAATCAAACTGTGCCTCCTCTCCATGAGTCATTAAGGACTAGTGGTGCACCTCATGGATCACTGGACGACTCGTCCAGTGACATGGTGCAGAAATTCCTATTTTCTCTATTTAAAACCTCGGATATGATCTTAGGGCTTTCGAGGTGTTACATGAACCAAATTGTAACACCCTGAATGTTTCTAAGATCAGATTCCAGGTTTAAGAGGGAGAATTCAAGTAGAAAATGGATATTTTGCAGGATGAGCAGGTGGCAACGGGCAACTTAACGAGTCGTCTAGGTAGGCCACGACTCGTCAGGTTGGTCGTTGGGTGGGCTAGGTGTTTGGACAAGGTCTCAGGCAGTGGAGGTGACGGGTGCAGGAAATGAGTCGTCATGTGGGAGCACGACTCATGTAGTGAGTCGTTGGTGGAGTTGGGAATTTGGTGAACTTGGGGAAGTAGAGTTGACGGCTTAATCCTCACGAGTCGTTACCTGACCACACGACTCATGGGGTGCCTCGTGGGATCTGGCATGGTGACATTTTCCTACATTTTTCTAGGGGTGTTTTTGTAAAATACTATGTTCTAACTTCTAAGCCTCGTCATTTTGAGTTCTATTTAGGACGTTTTGAGGGTTCTTTTAGCCTAAACTTTCATTCTCTCAAGATACCTCTCAAAGCCCTTCTTCCTCCTCTCCTTTCAAGATTCAAGGACCTCACCAAGGTGTTCCTCAAAGCTTCTAGACCATGCTCAAGTGGGGGATTCTTCGAAGCAGGTATGAGGGTTTTTCAACAAATATATTCTTCCATCCTAGTGCCTCAAAATATTTTATCAAAATGCCCAATTTCAATTACTCTAGAAAAGCATGACCTAGGGTTTTTAAATTGATGGTGACTTATTCTATTATTCCCTAAATTCCAAGACCTAATATGATTATGAGTTGAATACGATGTAGAATAAGTGAGTTACCTTGAATTATGGATGGGGTGATGGAAAAATTTGGGGTTATAGAATGTTCCTCATAAATTGATGGAAATTTTGAATAAGGCTTTATTATTGTTCACTCAATTATTGTAATTACTTGCACCCACGTTTAAACTATGTGAAGGTTGTATGATCATCCCTACGAAATTGAATGTGCTATTGATAGGCATGTAGAGAAGAAATTAGAGTGTATGGGCTTGAATAATTGAAATTAAAGTATGTATGTCTCTTATGTTTTCGATGGAAGCGACTGGGCAGGGGGTAAATCCATGATAATAGTCTAATTAATGCATCCTTCTCAAGAACTGGAATAATCTCAAAATGAGTCTTATGAATTGAATATGTATGCTTCTCCCATGATCTCGTTGAATATGTATAAGTTTCGTGTCAAGGATATGGTTTTCTGTAAATCTAGAACTATATCAATCAATGGATGTGCATTAAGGTATGAATGGCATGTATAGATCACGAATGACTTTATGATACATGTTGAATGATATAAAGCCAGAATTTTAACAAGAATCTTTAGATACTCAATAATGTAAGATGATTAAAGAAATATTGATTTGACTCTATGAGGATATGAATTATGAGAACAAAGCATGAGAATGGAATTTTTAGAATGGTGGGCTTGTTGTTAGTAGAAAGTAGCCCTACCCATTCCGAACTGAATGTTGTATGATGGAAATGAAGAAACGCTCAAGATAGACTCAGCGTTGTATCAAGTGTTGCTATGATTGTCCTTATGATTTATGTTAGATTATTGTCGTTATCTTCTGCTTATTCATATTATTGGTTGTTCCTTATGCTATGTGTTATGCTATGATTATGCCACGGGTCAACTTGGAACCTTTCGGGGTTCCTTGTCCCTTTTTATTGTCCGGGTCTACTCTCGAGTCGTGACACAAATCCACCGCCCTCTGGATGAAAGCTTGAATTCATGCGATATCCATGTGCTCTTAAGTAGATAACCCCAAACAATCTCGAGCTATATGAAGCCCCAACCCAAATATGAACTGATGAACTCTATCCTCCATCATCTGAACCATGTGTAGAGCATACCTGGCAAGAGAATTAAACCAAAGAAAATACTCACGCACACTCATACTGCCCTACTCTTGGTGCGAAAATGGCTCAGCTCGAGAGTCGAAGCTGTTGGGGTAGATAGTGGTGCATAAATTCCTTAGAGAGGTCTTCCCACTCAGCTTATGATACATCAGCTCCTCTGGATTGAGCCCAAGCCTCATACCAGAATATAGCCACACCATGTAGGCTAAAGGACACCAAATCTACTTCCTCAATCACTGTAGCTCACATCACCTTCAACACACTATATATCTGATCAATAATGTCCTAAGGATCCTTGATTGGGCCTGATCCAGTGAATATGGGAGGGCTCAAACTCAAGAACCCACGTGCCTTGGAACTCTCAGTTTCCTAGCATTTATGTCTCACTATCACCTCCAATCGCCGCTCCTGACCTACGGCTATATCATCCATCAGCTGAATAACTCCCTCAAGACCCTGTCCTTCAAGAACAATCTGAGGTACCGCATGCGCGGGAGGGTCTGCCACTCTACTTCCCCCAGGTACTGCTGGTGTAGGAGGAGTAGTAGGTCTATCTGCCACTGCTCTAACCGGTGTTGGAGGAACTGTAATACCTGGGGCAGGAAACTCACTCTAAGCCTCTGACTTGTCTCCCTGATCCATTGGAGGGCGACTAGTACCCTCTCCAACGGCTGTGCCAATCAATCTCGTAGCCATCTTCCTTCTCACAGGCATACAGTGAAACAATAAAATGATTGAGATATCACAATACTTATGATCTCGCTCTATAGCAAGAACTATTAGTAAAAGAAGTGAAACAATTCCTAGATGTCCTGTAGCCTCCTAGTTATATATATGGTGCACAACATACCCATAAGATAGACTCTACTAGACACGGCTTAATGGACACCCTAGGACACGTCTTCGCTCTGATACCAAGTCTATCATGCCCTAAAATGGGGTATGGCACAACTGGCACTCGATTCATTATTGATCGAGAAGCCGGCTGCTTCGTGTCTGAAAATGTAACACTTAAGCTGATCAAGCCACCTATCACAACCAACAAAGATAAATACTGGACCTATAAGATCTCGATAATGATGAATAAGCAATCTTGAAAGCCAACAAGGCTGCAATAAAGCTAAACATAGCAATGGAAAACCAACACGACTACACAACTAAAACTACTATACAAACTAGTCCACATCAGTCTCTACAAAGTAAACAAATTGTAATGCACTGGACAGGGCCCCAGCCTACCCCTACTGTACACAAAACTAAAATTAGCCAAAATTAGGACATGCCTCTTGGAAGAGAGGAGTATACCACTATTCCGCTGAAATCTGACTCCTATTGCATCTGATGATCTGAGCCTCGGCCTGTACCCGCAGCACGATTATAGGAAGGGTTCACAGACTAAGGGATGTCGGTAAAATGTACTGGTATGTACGGCTAAAGACGATAAACATATAATATAACAATGATAACTGAGCTAGAAATTAGGAATGGTAACAACCCAGAATCCTAAAAATTAAAAACTGACAATAACTCAATAATTAAGTGTAAATACAACAATCTAATGCACAATAAAAACTATAACTGAAATTCCAATGTCCAGTCGATCATAAAATTTATATAAAATTCCTCTAGCCAGTGTACCACACTGGGGTAAAAATAAAAAAAGCCTCTAGCGTGCCTACCACACTGAGCTACAATCTGTCTAACCGATGTACCACACCAAGGTAAAATTAATAAATCTTCATCAAAATTATAAACAGAGCGGATATGGCTTATACTGGATAAATTTTACACATATAAAATAGAAATGACGAATACTAAATTTGTGGCTCGCATAGGCCTCCTTCATAATACATAACTGCAACTGAGCATATATGACATGTAAATCTAGAAAGTAGCACATATATGCATGTATTCAAAACTTGTATAAATCATAAGGAACTGCGGATGACCTATGTGATTCAACAAGATTTATTGATCGTGTTCGAAGGGACATTAGAGCTCGGAGACTTGCTAACTTGTCGTTCGACCAAGGGAAAGGGATAATGAAATCTCCCCTTTGCCTAACATATTTAATAATATAAATATAAGATAAAGGAGAACCATAACAAGGCAATCCTAATTCAATAAGCTCATTTACCCTTAATAGCTTGCGACGTCTTTACTTGGCTTAAAATCATTTATACGCCATCGTCTTGGCTCTTTCACAAATTTTAGTTAGCAACCAGACCTTTAAACACATTTAACATCACACACATATATGTAACATACAGTACGGAACAACTAACAATGCCCACACTAAGGGGTCTCCAACATGATGTACAACTACGACAACAATAAACATGATATCACACTTTAAATGCCTCACTAATATTGCTCAAACCACACCTCCTACTGAAGTATGAAGCAGACGTTGTCAATAAAGAACCAAACTAGAGGTTGGGGTCGAACCCATAGGGAATATGGAAGAACTAGATTATAGCCGGTAAGTGAACTTGTGAGGTAGTTACTTCAATATTGGGGGGTTCTAAAGAAAATCTATAATGAAAACAATTATGACAATTATGGTTTTGAATCAATATTAAAGGATAACTAGAGTTTGTGTTCCCCATGGTTTCATAACTACTTTGGGTATACACCCGTGATTACCACCAATACTTACAACTTAGGTTCATTCAAACGACCGACCAGTCCCTATTGAAGGACTATACTCAATCACTCCACCAAGTGTCATGAGCGGTTTCAAACTATTCGTTATGACTAAGTTCCAGATTTAACCATCCTGTGACCACAACTCAAATTAATACAATGATTATCAAAATCAAGACTCTGTTGTAATTCTCTTTTCCTAATCTATACCTCTTAGTCCTAAGCAAGTAAAGAATTCAGGCGTGTCCTAATGTTGCGACCGTTAAGAAACATTTAAGCATGAAGAGAATACAATATAAGTATTTTGTATTGGTTTAAAAATCACTTTGTGCAACCCTAGCTTGTTAATCCACCATGGTTCTCACAACCTTAGGTATGGAAGCTTTAGCCTCTCATAGTTGTAAGGTTTTGAATTGCATTCATGATTAAGAACATAAATCAATACTTACAAGAATGAATGAGAAAAACACTTTCTTTAATTAATCAACAAAATCTTGAAGAACAAGTAGCAAGAACAAGAAGAATTCAAGAAAAGGTTGATCACAAGTAGAATCTTCTCAATTCTCCAAAAATCTCTTCTCTCGAACTCTACTTTTGTCTTCAGAAAAATAAAACCTAGAACATATTTATACATACACAAGAATCCTTTTCCTAGGCTAGCAAGATGAATTTCCATATCTGTTTCCGCATTCGTCATGATCCAACCTGCAATCCGTAGCAGCATCCTACGATTTGTAGGTTCCTTTCGTACCTTGCATGGTCGGTTGAATTTTTTGGCTAATGTTGAATCCTGGTACGATTCGTACCTCCTTCCTATGATCCATACTAAGCTCCCATGGTTTGATTATGAAACTTTGGAATTCTTCTAAAGTTCATCACGACCGTCATGGTACGACTCATACCTTCTTCCCACCAGTCGTACTTTCTTTCCGTAGTAGGAGTTAGTCTCTTACGCAAATTTTCTGGATTTTTTCACGACTTCAACACCGTGACTCGTACCAGCTTTGTATGGCTAGTATTAAGGCTCGTACATTGCATCTCTTCAATTCTAGCCTTCTGCAACTTTTCACGGCCATCAGTACTACTCGTAGGACCTTCTCATGGCTTGTACTGTGGTCTGCACTTTGAGCATATTATGCATACTTTAGGCTTTCTTTTGCAATTTTTAGGTCCAACACAAATTTATCCTGCAACCAAAGGAGAAGTGCCTTACATCCACATAAACACAAATACTTCCATGCTATTTTCTTCGTTTTGAGCGTCGAAATTGCTGTAAACCCACAACACA
Source organism: Datura wrightii (assembly GCA_035772735.1). Taxonomy (NCBI): domain Eukaryota; kingdom Viridiplantae; phylum Streptophyta; class Magnoliopsida; order Solanales; family Solanaceae; genus Datura; species Datura wrightii. Next base: position 9,858,421 of record JASDFA010000010.1, read on the forward strand.
TCAACACCCTCAACTTAAGACTTTTGCATGTCCTCAAGAAAAGAAAAGAAAAACCAAATATGACGCTCAACTACAAAATAAACTTAAGATACTACAGCCAATACTCAAACAAACTTGCACTTTCTATACAAACTCTATTGACCCTTTCTCATGGAACAACATCATCTAATGCATTACAAGCAACCTCAAAACATCATAAACAAGGATAAAAACATGTAACCAATCTATCAACAGGCAATCAAGTCATCACCAATGTTTTTCACATAGAATAATGGTAAAAGAAAACATAATCCATGTACCCTCGCAAAAATGAAGTCCCCACTCAGATATAAGATGTCAAACATAACATGGGACTAGACAAGTAAGGCTCTCACTCTCACAATGAAGTTAGAAGTATTATGTGTCAGATACCATAGGCTTGCCCTTATTTTCTCAGCTTTGGTTTATCAAATGGTCAAGTTTGGATCACCATAGGACTTGATATGGCTTATAATGTAGGCTCAGGGATGGACATGCTAAAGATGGAAGATTTTATAAGTGAATATCCCTTCCTTGGCACTACATACATTGGCTACACCATTCACCTATTTCACCCTTTTACTCTTTCATTCCCTTTTCTTCCCTTTTTACCCCTTTTTATACATTTGCATAGGTGTGGTGAGTTTTCAACTTTTTCATCATTTTGGTTTTCTTTTGAAACTTCTTTTTCAAGATTCTAAACATTTTTCATCTTTTTTCTTTTCATCTCACAACACCTTATTTTTCACCATCTCTTTTCTCTTTTCTTTTTCTTTCTTCCGTTCCCACTATTTACGAACCCCTACTCTAGCCACCCTCTACTTAAGCATTTTGCTTATGTTGATATTCATAATATCCAAGGAAGGACTAGGGAAAAAACTGGTTCATTGTAAAAAATGGGTATGGTTAATCGGTGAATCAAAGAAATATGGTCTATTAATGCACAAACTTGGGATCAAGGGATTCATGCATCTTTGGTAGGGTAATATAGGCTAAAAGTGAGATAAACAAAAATGTCCTATGATAATATCCTAACCAACCATCCTTAGCATATGAAAAGACCAACCAGGCAAGTTCTAGATCTTCAACACAATACCGAACTGAATACTATACCTCACTCACACATGGTACATGAACTATTTTCACCTCACCTATTTGGTTTATACATGTCTTAACAAGACTACTCATGTTGAAAAACTAAATGAAATAAAAAGATCCACAACAATCATGCATGTTGTCACAAATACATAGCTAATGCATCAAAAAATTTTTATACAGGGTTAATTTTTTTTAAAAACCAAAACTAATGCATTTTTATTGGCTGAGTACTCCTAAGCTACTTTATAATTAAACAAAAATCACAAACTAAAAATAAAAATCCTACACATGCCAGTTCTACTAGATAGCATGCTCGAGGGAAAAGAAACACGGTAAGAAAAACCCTCAAACGAACCACAAATCCCAAAAATCACAAGTACACCCCCTCTTCTTTTCGAAAAGTAAGCTTCGTCCCCAAAGCATAAACAATATGAACATAGGGAAGAGAACATACCTGGGACTACTAAGACTTCACCTTCCATGGGTTGCCTCCCATGCAGAGCCTGATTTATTGCGGCACAATGTGACTTTTGTGACTCCTTAAGCATCATCAAGGTATACTTCCTCTATTCTTTTTAATTCTTCCTCATCTCCCAAACACACTTTTATTTTGTTCCCATTTAATTTAAATCTCTTTCCTTCTTTGTTCTCAAGTTCCACTGCACCATATGGAGATACTTGCATTACTTTGTAAGGTCCCATCCATCTAGATTTCAACATCCAAGGATGCAACCCAAGTCTTGAGTTACACGGTAGGACCAAATCACCTGGGCTGAACTCCCTTCTTGCAATCTTTTTTTCATGGTAGATCTTCATTCTTTCTTTATAGATGGCTGCACTCTCATAAGCCTAAAGTCGGATTTCATCCAACTCATTAAGCTGGTTAAGTCTTAGTTTGGCATCTTCTTTCCAATTCATGTTCAACCTTTTTAGAACCCATTATGTTGTTATGCTGTTATGCTCTAGCTCAAATTGTAATTGGCATGCTTTTCCATAAACCAGCTGGTACGGAGATGAACCAATAGGATTCTTATAAGTTGTTCTGTACGCCCATAATGCGTCATCAAGATTCCTTGACCAATCCGTCCGACTAGTATTCACTGTCTTGGCTAGGATGGTCTTGATTTCCCTGTACAAAACTTCCACTTGTCCACTCAACTGAGGGTGGTAGGGTGTGGCCACCTTATGCTTGACACAATATTTCTCCAACAAGGTTTTGAAGAGGTGATTGCAGAAGTGAGATCCACCATCACTGATAATAGCTCTGGGAGTACCAAACCTAGAAAAGATATGTTTCCTAAGGAATGCTGTAGCACTCTTGCCTTCATTGTTTGGTAGGGAAATTGCCTCCACCCATTTGGAGACATAATACACAACCATCAGAATATACTTCATTCCATATGAGCTGATGAATGGGCCCATGAAATAAATCCCCCGTACATCAAATAACTTTACCTCCAATATGTGGGTTAGTGGCAACTCATGTCTTTGAGTAATATTTCCCAGCATTTGGAATTAATCACAAGACTTGGAGAAGTCATATGCATCTTGCTGAATATATGGCCAGAAATATCTGCATTGTAAAATTTTATGTGCCGTTTTGATACCACTGTGATGACCCCTAACTGGAGATGACTGACATTCCTCCGGAATGCTCAACATCTCTATTTCAGGGACACACCTACGATTGATACCATTTGCACAAATGCAGAATAAATATGGATCATCCCAGTAATACCTACAGGTATCGAATAAGAACTTCTTCTTTTGCTAAGGAGTTAGGTCTGCTGGCATCACATCATTAACCAAGTAATTTGCAAAGTCGGAAAACAACCGAATCAAATCCTGCGATGCAGCTAGTACTTGTTTGTCTGGGAAGGCATCATTGATATCAAACTCCATCCTCTCCTTTTCTTCAGACACATGCCTAGATAGCTAATCTGCCACCTGATTTTCTATTCCCTTGTGAACCTTTACCTCAAAATCAAATTCTTTGAGTAAGAGCACGCACCAAATCAATTTGGTCTTGTCATCCTTCTTGGACATTAGGTACCTCAACGCAGCATCATCTGTATGATTAATCACCCTGGTTCCAAGAAAATATGCTTGGAATTTTTCAAATGCAAAGACCACCGCCAGTAGTTCCTGTTCTGTGATTGTATAATTTTACTGGCCTATGTTGAGTGTTCTGCTTGCATAATATATTGGATGAAACATATATGATCTCCTTTGGCCTAAGACAGCACCAAGAGCAACGATGCTAGAGTAATACATCACCTCGAAGGGAAGAGAGTAATCTGGAGCTATGATGATAGGAGTAGTGGTAAGCTTTTCCTTTAGACACTCAAAGTCCTTTAGACATGCCTCAACGAACATGAACTTTACCTCTTTCTCTAGTAATTTTCACAATGGCTATGCAATTTTTGAAAAATCCTTGATAAAGTACCGGTAGAATCTTGCATGCCCTAAAAAGCTTCTGACCCCTTTTACGGAAATAGGGGTGGCAATCCCGCTATAACCTCAATTTTTGCCTTTTCCACCTCAATCCCCTTTCCTGAGATTTTATGGCCCAAACTATCCACTCTTTAACCATGAAATGACATTTTTCCCAGTTTAGGTCCAGATTGGTTTCTTCACATCTTTTCAGTACTCTGGCAAGATGATTAAGGCACGATTCAAATGAGTCGCCTACAACAGAAAAATCATTCATAAATACTTCAATGGTGTCCTCCACCATGTCTGAGAATATGGACATTATACAACGCTGGAAAGCGGCTAGTGCATTACACAATCCAAATGGCATTCTTTTGAAGGAAAAGGTTCCATATGGACAGGTGAAGATTGTCTTCTCCTGATATTTTGGAGCAAAAGTGATCTGATTATACCCTGAATATAAATCAACGAAATAGTACCATCCTCTACCTGTGAGTCTATCAAGCATTTGATCCAAAAATGGCATCGGAAAATGGTCTTTCCGGGTACAACGATTAAGATTCCTATAATCAATACATACACGCCATCCTTTGACTGGTTGTGTCGGTATCAACTCAGTCTTTTCATTGGGAACCACTATAAATCCTCCCTTCTTTGGCATGCACTGCACAGGACTTACCCACTAACTATCTGCTATAGGATATATCACCCCAACATCCAACCACTTGATAATCTTCTTTTTGATGACTTTTTGCACTGGAGGGTTCAGGCGGCGCTGATGCTCTATACTCGGCTTACAATCTGGGTCAAGCTGGATCTTATAGGTGCATATGCCTGGTGGAATTCCGATGATGTCAGCTATAGTCCAGCCAATTGCCTTTTTGTATCTTTTTAGGATGCTAACCAAGGGTTCCACCTACTCATCTAACAGGTTTACTGCAATGATGACTGGCAAAGTATTGTCCTCCCCAAGGAATGCATACTTGAGATGATGAGGTAATGCTTTCAGTTCAAGTATTGGTGATACCTCCACAGATGTCTTCGCCGGCGGTTTTGAATGGTTCTTTAAGTCCAAGTCTAACTTCTTTGGGCTGAAGTTATATGACCCTGTCCCATTTAAAGCATTAACCGCATTTCTGTATTCTGGGTTTCCATCTTCTTCATAATTCATTATCACATATGCCAATGTATCTTCAATCACTATTTCTTCCATAGGTGTTGGAAGCTTCTTATGGTCCATTTGAATGTTTGAGTGAAAGCTTGTTACTTTGATGTAGCCTGAGATTCACTAAAGAAAAACAAAGAAAAAGCGTAAAAAGTAACGTAACTACCAACAAGTCAAATATAGGCTAATAACCTAGTCTCAGTCGTATTCCCTAGCAACGAAGCCACTTTTTGATAACGCTCAAACCACACCTCTTACTAAAATATCAAGCGAATGTTGTCAATAAAGAGCCCAACTAGAGGTTGGGGTCGAACCCACAGGGAATATGGAAGAACTAGATTACAGACGGTAAGTGAACTTGTGAGGTAGTTACTTAAAAATTGTAGGGTTCTAAAGAAAACAATAGTGAAAACAATTATCAAAATTATGGTTTTGAATCAATTTTAAAGGGTAACTAGGGTTTGTATTCCCCATGGTTTCATAACTGCTTTGGGTATACACTCATGATTATCACCAATACTTACTTATAGAACTGATAACTTAGGTTCATTCAAACGACCGACCAGTCCCTATTGAATGAATATACTCAATTACTCGACTAAGTCACATGAGCGGTTTCAAACTATCCATTATCACTAAGTTCCATATTTAACCATCCTACAACCAAAGCTCAAGTTAATACAATAATTATCAAAATCAAGGCTCTATTGTAATTCTCTTTTCCTAATATCTACCTCTTAGTCCTAATCAAGCAAAGAATTCGGGCATGTCCTAACGTTGCGCACCGCTAAGAAACGTTTAAGCATGAAGAAAATACAATATAAGTATTTTGTATTGGTTTTAAGATCACTTTGTGAAACCCTGGCTTGTTAATTCACCATGGTTCCCACAAACCTAGCTATGGAAGTTTTAGCCTCTCATAGTTATAAGGTTGTGAATTGCATTCATGATTCAGAACATAAATCAATACTTTCAATAATGAATGAGAAAAAACACTTCCTTTAATTAATCACCAAAATTTTGAAGAACAAGTAGCAAGAACAAGAAGAATTAAAGAAAAGGTTGATCACCAGTTGAATCAACTCAATTCTCCTAAAAATCTCTTCTCTCGAACTTGACTCTTGTCTATAGAAAATAAAACCTAAAACGTATTTATACAGACGCAAGAATCCTTTTGCTAGGCTAACAGGATGAATTTCCACATCTGCTGCCGCATTCGTCACGAGCCAACCTTTGATCCGTAGCAGCATCTTACGATCCATAGCTTCCTTTAGTACCTTGCATGGTTGGCTGAATTTCGGCTAAGGTTGAATCCTAGTATGATTTGTACCTCCTTCCGACGATCCATACTAAGCTCCCATGGTTTGATTTTTAAACTTTGGAATTCTTCTGAACTTCATCACAACCGTCATGGTACGACTCGTACCTTTTTCCCACGGATCATACTTTCTTTCCATAGCAGGAGTCAGTCTGTTACGCAAATTTTCTGGATATTGTTAGGACTTCAACACCATGACTAGTACTAAGACTCGTACATTGCATCTCTTTAGTTCTAGCGTTCTTCAACTTTTTAGGACCATCAGTACGACTCATAGGACCTTCGGACGGCTCGTACTGTGGTATGCACTTTGAGTATATTTTGCATACTTCAGGCTCTCTTTTGTAATTTTTTAGGTCCAACAAGACTTTATCCTGCAACCAAAGGAAAAGTGCCTTATATCCACATAAACACACCTAAGTCCTTGCTATTTTCTTAGTTTTGAGCGTCAAAAGTGCTATAAACCCACAACACATCACTCAGTTCGCCTAGGCATAATATTAACATTTAACCTCAACTAACATGAAACTTTAAAGCTTAAATGAAGCGTAAAATACTGCCTCAAAACTTGTTAAGAGGTTGCTGGCTTGTTCAATTCACAATGCACGAATCGTGCTTAAAAGAACGATGCATGGGGCGGCTTATATACCTTTTTTCGGAGAGCTTTCTTATGTCGTTTCTTTATTTCAAAAATCAGCACTTATCCCTTTAAATTACTTGAGTTTGTAACAAAGTTAAAAGGTCATTTCAGGCCAATATATACAGCAAACACATCACGTAACCAGCAGCCACAACAACAACACACAAGGCAATATTTTAGCATAACATTACAACTTGTTTAACACCTTTAAGGAATGAACGGAAATAGGAAATTATCTAACTTCCCTTACCATCTCATATTTATTTGGATATACTTGTATGTAGCTAGTCATGTTAGCTCCACATGAGAGCATTTTAAATAAAGGCTAAAAAGGCACTCATCAGTCATCTCGACCCCTTTCCTATTTTTCTTTGCCACCTATTAAGAGAATAGGTCCCGAAAAAGCGGCTCACCTTTCATCATCTATACCAGCTGCCACGAAAGAACCAATAGAAAGTTTGTAACCAAATCCCATCAACCTGGTATATATTACCAGTAATAGACAGCTATAACATCCTTCAAAAACGAGCAGGAACCTTCAAAAAAATTGCTCAAAAGAATGGCAGCCAAACTTGGCGCCTAACTACTACTTTCAAACTAGGATTCTTGCAAGTTGGTATACTAGAAATACATACCCTTTATCTGCGGGGGGTAGTTATTGGTTAAAAATAGGAGTAATTGAGCTTAAATTCTTGTCCAAAAATTCAGCAACCTTGTTTTCCAAAATGCGGCAAAAATAGTTCACAAACACACCTCCAACTTCTAGTCTTTTAATCAAGAATTCAAGCATGATTAGTAATAAAATTCTTACCTTTTTTACCGGTGTTTAATCCCTAACAAGAGGAATCACATATATAGCTTATAAATGATTCGAAAATGTGGCAAAGTCACCACAACAACACTGCAAAAACACAGCTATAAGGTAGCAACAACTTCACCACAATGTTTCCTTCACTTCCATGGACTTTTGCTTTAGTTTTGATGGTGTTTCCTTGAGGGATTCCTCTTGATTTCTGGCTTGGTGTTTTCCTTAGTATTTTCCTGAAAGTTTGAGAGGATTTCAAAGGATAAGAAAGCACCTCAAATCCTAGAAATATTAAAATGATCTCATAGCACAAAACTTAAAATATAAAAGTGTACGGGCGGTCACCGTTTTTTAGGGAGGTGGCACTTCCTGATAGCCCCACCATAAAATGCCTATAACTTTTTACTTTGAACTCCAGTTAACAAGCGGTTTGATGTTTTGAAAACAAGACTCAAAGACCTTTAATTTGATAGATTGCGGGGCTTCTAAAGTGTTATATGCTAGGAGATATGGTCATTTAAAATTGTCCCTTACTTATGAACTTCACATACTCTTCTCTTTTCCGTTCGTATACATTTCCCTTGTCATCTACGACCAATATACAACTTGTACTCCCCTTAACCTAGAATACAAAAATTAAATAATTACCTAAATATTTTTCAGGTTGTAACAGCTGTTACACCCTGGAATTTTTTTTTTATGATTATTTGATGGTTATATGTCATATTAAGGGAATTATGGGTCGTATGTTGTCCGTAGGTGAGGAGGGAAACATGTGCAAAGGGAAAAGTGATCTTGGGCAAAATAGCATGCCCAAGTGATGCTTTATAACTTAGTTTTGTCTTGTTTATTGGCTTAATTATATACATTCTCATGTAATTTTATGTAAATGTGAATATATATACTAACCAACATGATTAGTTCTTGTTTATGTAGGTTTAAAATTAATTTGAGGAACTAATCAATGATTTGGTGAAGTGGAGGAATGGAACCAAAAATAAAACGCGACATTCGGCAAGGAGGATGCACGAAACAGCCCACCTGCGCGTTCGCAACGTGCCACGGCAAGCAGGCTGCGCGACCAGTGGCGTGTCACGGCCCTTAACGCGCTGCACAAGTAGCGTGCCATGTTGCCATCGCGGCAAGGGGCTGCCTGGCGTGTATTTTATGCAAATTCCAGATTGCCTACGCGACGCCTCTGTGCCACGAAGGCAAATTGGTGAGATAACCTCCGTGGCACGGAGCTATTACATGCCAGGAATAATTTTATACACCTCACATTTACTATAAATAGGTCCCTTAGCTCCTAAAAACATTTTGTCACGTAATATTTCTTAAAAACTACTAAGGAGTGAAGGGAGAAGTGGGAGAACTCACCTAGGGTTCTTAAATTCCATCTTCTCTTCTACCAATTCTTGTAAGTATGTTACTTTAATTATGTTTTATTGTAATTATACGAACATGAGTGGCTAGAACCCTTCCTCAGGGTTGAAGCCACAAGGTATGATTGTGATTATGTGAATTTGTTTTGGTTTTAAGTTCTTGATTGTTGTTTTGTCTTACGTTCTTAATTATGGTTGTTTTTATGATTGATTACCATGAAAACACACACGTTACACCTCTGTAAAAGATTGAGAAAGTAAACCTACACAAGAACAAAGAATGTAGGGAGCAAGTTTGTATCTTACAATATAATTCGCGGTTAGGATAAGAAATTATATCTAATTTGCCTTGCTTGATTACTAAAATGAGATGAGCTAGACACCAACTCAAAATTATCACATCACCACCGTAGAATCAGTTGTGAAGCTAAGTTCGGTTAAATGATTAGAGGTACGAAAGTCCCTAATCAATAGCATAAACCCCGTACACCACATCCACGTAATTGAATTGCCCACGAACTAGAATGTCATATCCCCGCTCAACGATATAGTTGTGAGGCTAGTTTGTCGTGTTTAGAGGCTCGAATGACCATGAACATGCAATTGTAATTATGTGAGACAATAATTGATAATTCCATACTTAAACCATTACAAAGCGTGGTATCGCATGATTATCCGGCGTTAGCCCTAGTTGCTTCTTGAATGTTTTCAGAGTATTTCTGTGACCATCCCTAGACTTAATTAAAATTTATCGAAAAAGTCTAAATCAACACTTGTGAAAGTTAATATCACACTTGAACTTGATAATTAGCTGAATTGGTCCAGTCCCTGTGGGTTCGACATTCGGCTCTTAAAAAGGGCCACTGTATTACTTGTAAGACCACGTACACTTGCGTGTTTGCTTGGGTGCAGCCGTCAACAAGTTTTTGGCACTGCTGCTGCGCAGTCTCAACAAGTTTTTGGCACCGTTGCAGGGGACTCTTCAAAGTTTAGTAAATTTGTCTATTTTTGTGTGATTTTTAATTTCCTTAAGTGTTGAGAAACTTGGTCTTAGTCTGACTTATTGCAGGTGATAGGTTGTCTTACCTAGATGGCTAGGAATAGAGAGCTTGTAGAACCGTTTCTTGAACCAGAACATATAATTCATTTGCTAAGGAGAGTAGCTCTTGAGAAAAAGCTGAAAAGAGTTCAGGAAAAGGTACAACAACAACCACCCGCAGGACAAGCACAATGTTCACCGAAAGCAATGGCAGCCAGACCAGTTCGCGAAGTGGCAATCCCACAAGCGACGAATGTGAACTCTAGTATCTGTAAATTGGAACCTGGAGGGAACTTTGAATTGAAACAGAACATGGTGCAGTTGCTACATTCTAGCGGTCAGTTCACTGGGATGGCACAGGAGGACCCACTGCAGCACCTACAGAACTTTTCAGAGATTAGCGACACTTTCGTCCCCACCGGAGTGTCCACAGACTATGTCCGACTTACCCTCTTTCAATTTCCATTGTTGGGAGAGGCAAAAAGGGTGTTGAAAGCAGAGCCACCAAACTCCATAACTTCTTGGGATGATTTGGCGAAGAAGTTCTTGATTAGATTCTTTCCTTCAGGCAAGACTGCAAAATTGAGAAGTGAAATACTGAGTTTCAAGCAGAGGCCTGATGAGAACTTATATTTGCCTTGGGAGAGATTCAAGTCATTACTGAGAGATGGTCCCCATCACCAGCAATCCAATGAAGTGCTGGCTCATACCATTGTAGAAAGTCCAGACCCACATAAAAAAAATTTCTAGGCTCTGCATCGGGTGGGAAAGTCTTAGAGAAGACGTATGATGAGCTGTACACGCTGTTGAATAGAATTGCTCAAGGAAATCCAGAATGGCACAGTGAATCATCGAGAGGGATAAGAAAACGAGCAGGGATGATAGAAGTAGATGGTATGAATGCCTTGGCGGCACAGATAGCATCATTCCAGCATCAGATTATGACTCAATTCAATAAACTGAGTATGAACTAACAACATGGTCAGGTTAATGCAGTTCAGCAAGCTTTGAGTTGGTGTGAAATTTGCGAAAACAATGGGCACAATGCAGAATCTTGTGGAGCCAATCCGGAATCAGTCAATTTTGTTGGGAATGTATAGAGGAACACTCAGAATTTTTGAAACAACTAGAATAAAAATTGGCAAAGCCAACTGAATTTTTCTTGGGGTGGAAATAAAAGAAAAGTTATCAGCAACCTCAACAGCAGCAGTATTAGTAGAATAGGCAGAATGATGGCCAGTTGAGCAGCAACATTGAGGAAACATTGCAGAAATCATGGAGACCCAGACTCAATTAGCAAAAAATCAGGCGAGGATTGCATCAGAATTTAAGAATCAGCAATTGGCCACCCGCAATCTGGAAAAGCAGATGGGTCAGATAGCAGCTGCTCAAAATATGAGATCGCAGGGAGGAATACCATGTGACATTTACCCTGACCCCCGTCAAGTCAATGCCATCATTCTAAGGAGCGACAAACAAGTAGCTGATACAATGCCAAAAAAGAAAAGAAGTGAGGTGCAGCCGGAGTTGGTTAGACAAGGACCATTCACTAACAAGGGAGAGAATCTGAGTGTTGTGCAACAAAATGCACAATCTTCATTGCAGCCAGAACAAAGACCGCCGCCACCATTTCCGCAGAGATTCAGAAAGAGCAAAGAAGAGAAAGGCTTCAAAAAGTTCTTTGAGATTTTCAAAGAACTTCACATAAATTTTCCTCTTATTGATGTATTGCAGGGAATGCCCAAGTATGCTAAATTCTTGAAGGATGTGATGGATAACAAAGTGAGATTAGTGGATGTCCAAATAGTAGCACTTACGGAGGAGTGCAGTCACCGGGTATTGAGCAAAATTTCGAAGAAGCTCAAAGACCCAGGGAGTTTTACCCTCCCCATACAAATTGGTAAAGATGAGGTGATACGAGCTTTGTCTGATTTAGGGACAGCAGTTAATCTAATGCCCCTATCTTTATTTAACACCCTGGGGTTGGGAAAGCCGAGGGCAACAAGATTGATGCTGCAGCTGGCGGACTAGTCGCGAGTGGCACCGGATGGAATCATAGAGGACCTTCTCATCAAAGTGGGTAAGTTTATTATACCTGCTGATTTTATTATCTTAGATTTTCATGTTGATGACCACGTACCCTTAATCTTAGGACGACCATTCTTGGCCACACGAGGAGCTGTAATTGACTTAAGAGCAGGGACCCTGAAATGAGGGTCGAGGATGAAGAAGAACTCTTTCGGGTATACCAAGAGATTAACCCACCCACACACTACAGAAACCTTTGTAAAGTTAGTATGTTGTCAGAGGATAAGTGTGGAGTGGGTGATTCCACAGGTCCACAGCCAAAGGTAATGATAAGTGTTCAGCCCGAGTCTGATAAAAGGCTTTAGTTTGAAAAGAAGTTGGAGGAAGAGAGGAACAGATTGGAGGTTGTTTCCTCTAAAAATCAAAAGAAAAGAAGTTGGTTCTTGAAAGGGAACCCAGGTATGAGGATGTCCTAAAAAAGATAGTCCACGTCGTGCCGCGACGTAAAATAAGGCGCTGCTTGGGAGGCCACCCAAGGGTACCACAGGTAAAATTTGTGATTGTTGTTTATGTGTTTTTGTTTATTTTCAATTTGTGTTGTTTTTGGTGGAAAGCTAGGCACAGATGGAGGGGAAGTCTGAGTACCCGTGGAGGAGGAAGCTTAAAAGCATGGAAGAGGAAAAGTGTGGGGATGAATACCGACTTGTGCAAAAATGAAGAAAAACATGTTGTTAGCTAGGCATAGAGGCCAGGGAGTATTTCTCACCCTTTTGAATTTTAATTGGATGCTTTGGTGACATAACATGATTCAAGTGTGGGGTGAGGGAAATTTCAAAAATTTTGTGCTTAATGATTTTGGATAATGTAGTTCTTGATACATATTGGAAAAATTTTTGAGTTGAGCATGACTTCACCACCCGTTGGTTTTCCTTGTCGGTTCTTTTCTGACGGGGGGGTCTTTCAACCGAAGAATAAAAAAATATTCTTTGTATGTATGCAATGTTTTTAGTCATAGTTAGACACTATTTCCGATGATGGATGGATGACGACCATCTTGAGGAACAATTAGTCAATAGGTTTTGGGTTATGAACCCGTAGCTAATTGATGGCTTGATGTTCTTGTTATGTGCTATACATGATTGTAAGATACAAGTTTGGTTAGTGTTGAAGCATGTAAGAACTGTATAACTTTGTTTGAGACACTTAGGCTCTTGAATTTGACTCAATGTGATTGAAGCTTAATTCTGAATTTTTGTGATTAGGTGAGGAAGAGTCTGCTGAATGTGTCTTGAATTGAGCATGTGCTGTGAATGTAAGTTTTTCGAATATTCCGTGCTACTGTGGAGTGTCTAGAACTTTCCTGGTGTGTATATAAAACAAAATGAAGGATGTGGACTATAGGAGATGATTTAGGCATTTCTTTGAATGAACCTAATTTTTATCCCTCACTTTACCTACCTTGAATGTTGAATCCTAGTGAGCCCCATTGAGCCTTAAGCCTATTCATTGATAGCTACAACATAAGCTTAATCCTTTTTCTTTTATTAGCCTTGAATTTGATCCAAAACTCTTAAGCACTTAAGGGAAAAATCCAAAATAATGAAGGAGTGAGAAGCATGAAAGAGAAGGAAAAGTGGCAGTTGTAAAAGTTGAGAAAGGTCAAGGATGCACTTGTTTGAAAATGCTTGATTATTGGTAGGGAGTAGGAAAATAAATGAATGAAAAAGTTGTTTAAGTACTTCTTACTAATAAGCTAAGTGTGCTTAAAGAAATGGAAACAAGAAGAGGAAATTCAAGATTGAAAAGAATGAGGAGGAAGTAAGAAAAGAGATGTCCTTAATGAAGGTTAAAGTTATTAGAAGCGCTAGGGGAAGATAGCAACTGTTATTATCCATAATATTACTTACACGTCCCTTGGCTTACATTACAACCCACTAAGTCTTACTTGATCTTACACTCATACATCCTTAAATTAGTGGAGTAAAACACTAAGGTCAAGCTTACGGTTCACTACATGATGTATTTGAACTCTTTGAGAGAGTGAGCGTAATTCTATTCATATACCCATACATGTTATGTTTTAGAAACTTTCGAGTAAGAATGGGTAAGTCTCTTGTTTTGAGGGCACATGTTTAACGAAAGAGAACATTCATGTCGGATTTCTTGATCGGTTGATTTGCATGAGTTTGCTAAGATTGAGAGTCGATTCTTGAGGTTAGGAAGTCTTAACATAGTTGTATTTCATTTAAATGATTAAATCGTGCATGCTCTATTTTTAACTTGCTATCTTAAACAATCATTGTAGCCGTAGTTTAAGTTGTCTTGCTAAATTAGTTATGTGTGAGTCTTCATCCAGATGAGATGTAAAAAGGTTGTTAAAGGACGAACAAGGCTTTAAGTGTGGTGTAGGTGATCTTGGGCAAAATAGCATGCCCAAGTAATGCTTCATAACTTAGTTTTGTCTCGTTTATCGGCTTAATTATATACATTCTCATGTAATTTTATGTAAATGTGAATATATATACTAACAAACATGATTAGTTCTTGTTTTTGTAGGTTTAAAATGAATTTGAGGAACTAATCTATGATTTGGTGAAGTGGAGAAATGGAATCGGAAGTAAAATGCAAACTTTGGCAAGGAGGATGCGCGAAACAGCCCACCTGCGCATTGGCAACGTGCCACGGCAGGCAGGATGCGCGACCACTGGCGTGTCACGGCCCTTAACACGCTGCACAAGAAGCGTGCCATGCTGCCATCGCGGCAAGGGGCTGCCTGGCGTGTATTTTATGAAAATTCCAGATTGCCTACATGATGCCTCCATGTCACAGAGGCAAATTGGCGCGATAACCTCCATGGCACGGAGCTATTTCATGACGGGAATAATTTTATACACCTCACATTTACTATAAATAGGTCCCTTAGCTCCTAAAAACATTTTTTCATGTAATATTTCTGAAAAAACTACCAAGGAGTGAAGGGAGAAGTGGGAGAACTCACCTAGGGTTCTTAAATTTCATCTTCTCTTCTAGCAATTCGTGTAAGTATGCTACTTTAATTATGTTTTCTTGTAATTATACGAACATGAGTGGCTAGAACCCTTCCTCAGGGTTGAAGCCACAAGGTATGATTGTGATTATGTGAATTTGTTTTGGTTTTAAGTTCTTGATTGTTGTTTTGTCTTACGTTCTTAATTATGGTTGTTTTTATGATTGATCACCATGAAAACACCCACGTTACACCTCTGTAAAAGATTGAGAAAGTAAACCTAGGCAAGAACAAAGAATGTAGGGAGCAAGTTTGTATCTTACGATATAATTCGCGGTTAGGATAAGAAATTATACCTAATTTGCCTTGCTTGGTTACTAAAACGGGATGAGCTAGACACCAACTCAGAATTATCACATCACCACTCGTAGAAGTAGTTGTGAAGCTAAGTTCGGTTAAATGATTGGAGGTACGAAAGTCCCTAATCAAAAAGAGAAGAGTATGTGAAGTTTGTAAATAAGGGTCAACTTTAAATCGACATATCTCCAAATATATAATGATTAAGAGGTCCTAAAGCCTATAAAATGAAAGATATTATAGTCTAGTTTACAGTGAAAAAAAACACTGGTTAATCGGAGTTCGGAGTAAAAAGTTAAGCTCGTTTGAAGACAGCACTGTCGGCTGGAAAAGATTCCATGCGCGTGGGCGCCGAGACAGGCATGCAGCAGGCGCGCGTGCGAGGGCACGTCGCACAGGCGCCACACGCAGGCGCCGCATGCGGTCATCGCCCAGCCTGCCTATATGAAGTAATTTTGAGCTAAAAAGCTCATTTCTATTCCGGTTCACCTCATATTTTTTAAATTCGCAGAAATAACAGCTCTATCCAATGGTGAAAACAAATTCCCGGTAATAAATTGTATGGATAGGTAAAATTTCCTTATAGTCCAAGCTTGGGAAGGGTTTCTTATGTCGTGACCTTCTAATCGCCGAGTTGCTGCGTTTTTGGCTGCCAAGATGCTGCATATTTGGGCAATAGGAAGGTGAAGTTCTACCTCCATATTGGTGAGAGTTGATTACAAAAGGAGGTGGTGTTTTTACTCTTTAAATTATCATGAATTAACAAGTTATGTTGGAAGTGAAGTTGGAACTTATGTGTTGCTTGGGTGTGTGTTGTTGCTGCGTTTTCGCAGCATGGTTGCTACACTTTTGGAATGGAATTTAGCTTAAGAGGAACCCCATATGGGTAGGGGTTATACACAAGTGAAAGGTAAGTGTTCCTACTTGGTTTATCCGCTCAAATTCGCAAACTAAAGTAAGGAAATGACATAAAGTCAATATGTGTTTTATGTGATATTTGATTGAGGTTTCTTCCCGTTTTTGGGATGTAGTTACAGCTGTATAGATGCTGTAATTTATCCAAAAGATGGAAGGAATAAATCATACCTTTGGGGAGGTTAAACACCAAAAGCACGTAAGCGAAACTCTCTTGAATTGCCTCAAGTTTTAAGACGCCTAAGATATGTAGGATTGCTGAAAATTATATTATCATGTGGCTGTTTGGTTGTACGTTTTGGGACATGAATTGTTACTGGGAACTTGGCATAAACAGTACTCATTCCATGTAGTTTAATTAAGGAAGTTGAAGGTGTCGGAGTTTCTAGCAAACGGAAGAAATTGGTTAAAAGGACTCGACGAAGTGAGGTATGTAAAGGCCTCCCTTTCCTTGTTTTTCAAGCACGAAACTAAATTATTGAAAGGATCAATATTCCTATGTTTTTAAAATCATATTGAGGCATGTATGATCCTTTTCAAAGGGTTGGAACTACTTGGCATAAATCTTGAATCGTTAAGAATGGTTGAAGCGAACAAAAGTGAAACTAAAGGCGTAATTTTTTTACGATTGTTGCCGCAGTTCTAAATCGAGTCTGAAGTCCACTTAACATGGGAACCATGAGCTGGTCCTTTTCAGTATACTGTATATGTGATGTAGAATATATGTTAAGATCTGGTCACTTAGTTAAATTGATACGAAATGCTAAGACGACGACATGTAATTGAACTTAAGCTAAGAAGATGACGCTAAGCCGATTGAGGGTAAACGAGCTTATTGAAATGACATTTTAATAATATTGTTAATACCTACTATATGTTTATGTTTTAAAGTGCTTAAGGTAAAAAGTAGATCTTATATTTTTACTCTTTAAAGCTAAGCAAGCGGCACATACCGAATAAGCTAAATCGATATATGTTAACGGGGAAAGCGTGGCTAAATTGTCAATTAGGCAAAGAGGTAAGTGCATATAAGAATTGATGGAATAGTGAACATGAGGTTAAAAACATGAGTGTAGAGTGAATAACTTTTGGCAAAGAAGTTAAGATGAATAAGGAAAGTAGAGATAAATATTGTAAAATTAGACGATACGAGTTACGATGGTGAATGAGGTAGGCAACAACTAGGAAGATTAACCCTATTTTAAAGACGTTTAGCAAAAGAGTTATAAATCAAGTTGTTTATGTTCAATATGTTTTACGTTGATGAATAACAAATAAAGTGTTAACCTTCTACAATATAATTAGAGTTGAACGTCTGCAAAATAGTAACTTAAGTTGAGAAGCTCTCTACTATACCCCTAAAGGATTATGTTAAGTTATCTATTCTAAGTGTTGAAATTTTCTACCATGTCTGAAAAGGGTAATCCTAGGATCTTCTAAGTCACTTATGATTATGTAATCTTTCTTAAGCTCCGCGGATAATTGTAAAGTTATGTAAGTCAATCCAGCATCATCCAAATTACAGCTATATTTCTTTATTTGCCTATAAGGTATCACTTAGAGAGTTATTCACGAGTTCCTAAGTTATAGAGCTCCAAGTTTCAGATCCTTAAGTTATGAATTTACGTTGCTAATTTATGTTGAAATGTGCTACCTGATCTAAGAAGTTTTTGAGAGATCATATTTCGAGAATAATGCTAATGTCTCGGTCAAGTATCTGATATTGTATACGAGTCTAAAAAATCAAGTCTTTATATGTCTTTCAAGTAAGAAGTCTTAATTCATATGATTTACATGTTATAACATACAGTTGAATTCTTTCAGTTATATTCAAGTCATGCATCTTTATATTTAGCTCTTGTTGAGTTATCAGTTGAATATCCTAAATTCAGAGGAGAGATTCTCCCATGTACCAATGTTCCTAATGTCTAAGTAAGTATAAGTGCAGGCAATGATAATGATCAGTTAAGCTCAGAACTTTGAATACCAGGAAGTCTCGTAGAGGTCACCCAATTAACTAAATACGAGTTATACATTATATAGAAGTCTCATACGTTGTATGCCTATAGTTCAGTTCTCAACTCTATGTATATGACAAATAACTCCAAGTTCCTAGTTATAATTTCCATGTTTTCCTGCAAATAAGTCAAATGAATTTTGAAATGTATGTGCTTATCTACATGATAAAATTGGCAATGAAATTCCAATGTATAGTTGTCGATACAGGTAAAGTAACCACCTGGTAGACAGTATATATTTGCAGTTCCCAAATGTTAATGAATTGTGTAGAAATGCGCTCTATGTGTTTCTATCCATGTAATTACTTCAATTGGTAGGATTATTCATTATTTATAAGCCTACAAAAGTTCTTATGTTGTCTAAACCTCTTGAAGGTCCTTCAAGTAATTGAGTCGACATGTTCATGTATAATTTGACAACATTACATGATATATATACATATTTTCTAGCTTTACATGATATGGGTGTTCACATGCATTTATGGGTCACGAAAGAGGCCTATTCTGGCCTCAGATTTAACATTTGTCATTTATATGCCATCGTGTTAAATTGACTCAATATAAGCCATAACGGCCCTATTTATGATTATGATTGAAAACTATTTTTATTTTACCCCGATGTGGTACAATGGCTGGAGATATTTTTATGTTGCCCCGGTGTGTTCATCAGCTGGAGATATTTTTTTTTACCCCGGTGTGGTACATCGGCTGGAGATATTTTTATTTTACCCCCGTGTGGTACATTGACTGGAGATATTTTTATTTTACCCCGGTGTGGTACATCGGCTGGAGATATTTTTATTTTATCTCAGTGTGATACATCAGCTGAAGATACTTTTATTTTTCCTTGGTATTGTATACTGGCTGGATGAATTTTATATATGGATTTATGGTTGGTTGCTTGTTGGCATTAAATTTATACTTTTTCTTGCGCATTACTTGGTTGCATCTGCGCTTCGGTATTGACTTATTGCCAGGTTTCAGTTTCCAGGATTCCAGGTTGTTGTTATTCCTTATTTCTGGCTTAACTATCATTGCCATATTACATGTTTACAGTTTTTTCCTTACATACCAGTACATTTCATTCGTACGGACGTCCCTTCGCCTAGGGACCTGCATTCGTGCCGCAGGGGCAAGTAGAGGTCAGGATTGCCAGTTGCAATAGTAGTTCATGAGATTAGCGGATGTGTTGGTATGATCCTTTCTTTCTGGAGATAAGACTGGTTTTGTTTCAGTTAGTGTTTTCAGATGTAATTATGGGTGGGTCGGAGCCCTGTCCCGAGCATCAGTCAATTTACTCTCTAGAGGCTTTATGGACTTAGTGTGTACAATGGTATTCAGTTTGTGGCCTTGTCGGCTTTTTGTTGTTTAGTTTGGCACACTCATAGCCTTGTTTGCATTTCAGTTGTTTACCCTATATTATTGAGACATTACGGGTCCATTTTGTGCTCCAGTTGATTGTGATAAGTGGCCTGGACGGCCTAAGTATTACAATTACAGATGTCATATAGCCGGCTTCCCAGTTAGTCTGGTATGGGGAGCCAGTCATGCCCTCCCCCCAGTTATGGGGCGTGACAGACTTGGTATCAGAGTGAAGTCGTATCCTAGGGAGTCCACAAGTCGTGTCTAGTAGAGTCTTGCTTATGGGTATGTTGTGCAACATACTTATAATCAGGAAGATACATGGCATTTAGGAGTTGTTTCACTTTGTTCATTAATAGATCGTGCTATAGAAAAGACGTAAGAGGTGTGTTAAATCTATATCATGCTTATGTTTTAAAATTCACCTAGAGTAAGGCAAATTGCTACGGATTTATTGCCACTGATGTTTGAAAGGGTCCTAATCGCCCTCCTACCGATCCGAGAAATAGATTAGAGGCTCGAAGCGAGTTTCCTATTCCTCATACCATAGTTTCTCCAAGTTCCAGTTGGAATTACTATGGGAAGGGACTCAGCCCCTCCTATTGTTTCAGATTCGATAAAGCTAAGAGAATGTAGAGTTATTAATCCTTCAGCACCTGCTGTACCTTCAGATATATCAAAAGGATGAGATTTTGAGAGAGCATTTCAAATGTTAGCCCGAGCAGTGACGTTTCAAAATAAATAGTTAAATGTAATGGTAGGGTCCAAGGGTACTTTTGAGAGCTCTAGTGCCTATAGGTTTTGAGCATAAATGCCCTAGCCTTCACGAATCAGTACTTACCACGGGAACTTCAATGGGTTTGAGCTAATAAGGTTTTGTACTGAGAGAAGGGCAGCATGAGTATTTACGAATAAAGTCTCGAGTTTAATCCTTTGGCCCAATATGTATTAGATAGGGTGCGGAATATGAGGGATAGAGTATATCATTGTATTAGGTTTGGGACCCCATTTGGTCTGAAAGTGTTTGGGAATGTCTACCCTGACAAAATTATCTACTACTTAGATGCTAGTATTTGCTCAAAAGACGGACGATCTTATTCACCGTCTCCCAAGTAATGACAAGGTAGTGGAACAGGGTAAGGAAACCAGGTCGATAAGACTATTTAAGGACCCTTGTAGTGCTTGGAGACCCCGGCCAGCCAGACATTCAGTTTCTCCTTAAGATTCAGTCTCTACTTTTTCCCTAGATTAGACTACAATTTCTTTTATCCCCTGTTTCCAACATACGCAGTGACAGGTTGTGGTAAAAGCAAAGGTAAAAGAGCAACTTTAGGTTTGACACTGATTCTATATGTTAAGTGGTTAAGTTGTGATTTTCACTTTTTTGTTCTGTGATATTTCCTAATGGTATGAATGGAAAGGCGGTATTGGAGTAAATCATAACTCCCATGGTAGTTTAATAATATGCTTAGGGTTAGAAAAGTTACCAATTTTATGTTACTAAAGCATGTCTACCATATGTCAGACAAATAGATGGAGTTGAGTAAGTACGATTTGATTAGAAGCGGAAAGAAAGATGATGTGCTTATGAAAAATAGAATGTATGTTTGTGACACAAGTCAAGGAAAAGTTAAAGATGTTATGGCTAAAGTTACGGCTACCGAGGTATAACCCTCATTCGAGGACGAATGATTTTCAGTGGGGGAGGATGTTACACCCCAGAATTTTTTTTTATGATTATTTGATGGTTATATGTCATATTAAGGGAATTATGGGTCGTATATTGTCCGTAGGGGAGGAGGGAAACAACTGCAAAGGGAAAAGCGAAGAGTATGTGAAGTTTATAAATAAGGGTCAACTTTAAATGGACATATCTACAAATATATAATGAGTCAGAGGTCCTATAGCCTATCAAATGAAAGAAATTATAATCTAGTTTACAGTGAATAAAAACACTCATTAATCGGAGTTCAGAGTAAAAAGTTATGCTCATTTGAAGACAACACTGTCGGCTGGAAAAACACCCATGCACGCGGGCGCCGAGACAGGCAGGCAGCAGGCGTGGGCATGTGCGTGAGGGCACGTCGCACAGGCACCGCAGGCGGGCACCACCCAGCCTGCCTATATGAAGTAATTTTGAGCTAAAAAGCTCATTTCTACTCCGTCTCACCTTATTTTTTTTCAAAATTCGCATAATTAAGAGCTCTATCCAATGGTGAAAACAAATTCCAGGTAATAAATTGTATGGATAGGTAAAATTTCATTATAGTCCAAGCTTGGAAAAGGATTCTTATGTCGTGAGCTTCTAATCATCGAGTTGCTGCGTTTTTGGCTGCCAAGATGCTACATTTTTGGGCAATAGGTAGGTGAAATTCTACCTCCATATTGGTGAGAGTTGAGTACAAAAGGAAGTGGTGTTTTTACTCTTTAAATTATCATGAATTAACAAGTTATGTTGGAAGTGAAGTTGGAACTTATGTGTTGCTTGGGTGTGTGTTGTTGCTGCGGTTTCGCAGCATGGTTGCTACATTTTTGGAATGGAATTTAGCTGAAGAGGAACCCCTTATGGGAAGGGGTTATACACAAGTGAAAGGTAAGTGTTCCTACTTGGTTTATCCGCTCAAATTCGCAAGCTAAAGTAAGGAAATGACATAAAGTCAATATGTGTTTTATGTGATATTTGACTGAGGTTTCTGCCCGTTTTTGGGAGGTTGTTGCAGTTGTATAGATGCTGGAATTTATCCAAAAGATGGAAGGAATACACCACACCTTTGCCGAGGTTAAACACCAAAAGCACGTAAGCGAAACTCTCTTGAATTGCCTCAAGTTTAAGACGCCTAAGGTATGTCGGATTGCTGAAAATTATATTATGATGTCGCTGTTTGGTTGTATGTTTTGGGACATGGATTGTGACTGGGAACTTTGCATAAGCAGTACTCATTCCATGTATTGTACTTAAGGGAGTTGAAGGTGTCGGAGTTTCTAGCAAGTGGAAGAAATTGGCTAAAAAGACGCGACAAAGTGAGGTTTGTAAAGGCGTCCCTTTCCTTGTTTTTCAAGCACGAAACTGAGTTATTGAAAGGAACAACATTCCTATGTTTTTAAAATCATATTGCGGCATGTATTATCCTTTACAAATGGTTGGAACTACTTGGCATAAAGCTTGAATCGTTAAGAATGGTTGAAGCGATCAAATGTGAAGCGAAAGGCGTAAGTTTTATACGATTGTTGCCGTAGTTCTAAATCGAGTCTGCAGTCCCCTTAACGTGGGCATTGTGAGCTGGTCCTTTTTAGTATATTGCATATGTTATGTTGAATATATGTTAAGATCTGGTCACTTAGTGCAATTGGTACGAAATGCTAAGACGACGATATGTAATTGAACTTAAGCTAAGAAGATGACGCTAAGCAGATTGAGGGTAAATGGGCTTATTGAAATGACTTTTTAATAATATTGTTAATCCCTCCTATATGTTTATGCTTTAAAGTGCTTAAGCTAAAAGGTAGATTTTACATTTTTTCCTCTTTAAAGCTAAGCAAGCGGCACGTAGTGAATAAACTAAATCGATACATGTAAACAGGGAAAGCGTGACTAAGTTGTCAATTAGGCAAAGAGGTTAGTGCGTATCAGAATTGATGGAATAGTGAATACGAGGTTAAAAACTTGAGTGTAGAGTGAATAATTTTTGGCAATGAGGTTAAGATGAATAAGCAAAGTAGAGCTAAATATTGTTAAATTAGACGATACGGGTTACGATGGTGAACGATGTAGGCAACTGCTATGAAGATTAACCCTATTCTAAAGACGTTTAGCAAAAGAGTTATAAATTAAGTTGTTTATGTTCAATATGTATTATGTTGATGAATAACCACAAAACTGTTAACCTTCTATGATATAATTAGAGTTGAACGTCTGCAAAATGGTAACTTAAGTTGAGAAGCTCTGTGCTATACCCCTAAAGGATTATGTTAAGTTATCCATTCTAATTGTTGAAATTTTCTAGCATGTATGAAAAGGGTAATCCTAGAATCTTCTAAGTCACTTATGATTATGTAATCTTTCTTAAGCTTCGCCGATAATCACAAAGTTATGTAAGTCAATCCAGCATCGCCCGAATTACGGCTATATATCTTTATTTTCCTATAAGGAATCACTTATAGAGTTACTCACGAGTTCCTATGTTATAGAGCTCCAAGTGTCAGATCCTTAAGTTATGTCTTTACGTTCCTAATTTATGTTGAAATGTGCTACCTGATCTAAGAAGTTTTTGAGAGATCATATTTTGAGAATTATGCTAATGTCGCGGTCAAGAATCTGATGTTGTATACGAGTCTAAAAACTAAAGTCTTTATATGTCTTTCCAGTAAGAAGTCTTAATGTATATGATTATCATGTTATAACATATAGTTGAATTCTTTCAGTTATATTCAAGTCATGCATCTTTATGTTTAGCTCTTGTTGAGTTATCAGTTGAATTTCCTAAATTCAGAGGAGAGATTCTCCCATGTACCAATGTTCCTAATGTATAAGTAAGTATAAGTGCAGGCTATGATAATGATTAGTTAAGCTCAGAACATTGAAAACCAGGAAGTCTCCTGGAGGTCACCCAGTTAACTAAATACAAGTTATACATTATATAGAAGTCTCATACGTTGTATGTCTGTAGTTCAGTTCTCAACTCTATGTATATGACAAATAACTCCAAGTTCCTAGTTATAATTTCCATGTTTTCCTGCAAATAAGTCAAATGAATTTTGAAATGTATGTGCTTATCTACATGATAAATTTGGCAATGAAATTCCAATGTACAGTTGTCGATACAGGTAAAGGAACCACCTGGTAGGCAATATATATTTGTAGTTCCCAAATGTTAAAGAATTGTGTAGAAATGAGTGTAATTGTCGATACAGGTAAAGGAACCACCTGGTAGGCAGTTTATATTTGGTGTTCCCTAATGTTAAAGAATTGTGTAGAAAGGAGCTCTATGTGTTTCTATCCAAATAATATGTTCAATTGGTAGGTTTATTTTTAGGACTTTGTTTGTAAGCCTACAAAAGTTCTTATGTTGTCTAAACCTCTTGAAGGTCCTTCAAGTAACTGATTCGTCATGTTTATGTATCATTTGACAACTTTACGTGATATATATACATATTTTATAGCTTTACATGATATGGGTGCTCACTTGCATTTATGGGTTACGAAAGAGGCCTATTCCGGCCACAGATTTAACATTTTTCATTTAGATGCCATGCGTGTTAAATTGACTCAATATAAGCCATATCGAACCTACTTATGATTATGATTGAGAATTATTTTTATTTTACCCCGGTGTGGTACATCGGCTGGAGATATTTATATTTTACCTCGGTGTGCTACATCGGCTGGAGATATTTTTATGTTACCCCGGTGTGGTACATCGGCTGGAGATATTTTTATTTTATCCCTGTGTGGTACATCGACTGGAGATATTTTTATTTTACCCCAGTGTGGTACATCGGCTGGAGATATTTTTATTTTACCCCGATGTGATATATCAGTTGAAGATACTTTTATTTTTGCTTAATATGGTGCACTGGCTGGACAAATTTTATATATGGATTTATGGTTTATTGGTTGTTGGCATTACAGTTATAGTTTTTCTTGCGCATTACTTGGTTGCATTTGCACTTCAGTATTGACTTATTGCCAGGTTTCAGTTTCCAGGATTCCAGGTTGTTGTTATTCCTTATTTCTGGCTTAACTAGCATTGCTTTCTTACATGTTTATCGTTTTCTGCTTTACATACCAGTACATTTCATTCGTATTGACGTCCCTTCTCCTGGAGACCTGCGTTCATGCCGCAGGTGCAGGTAGAGGTCGGGATTGCCAGTTGTAGTAGCAGTTCATGAGATTAGCGGATGTGTTGGTACGGTCCTTTCTTTCTGGAGCTAAGACTGGTTTTGTTTCAGTTAGAGTTTTGAGATGTAATTATGTGTAGGTCGGAGCGCAATCCCGACCATCAGCCAGTTTACTCTCTAGACACTTTGTGAACTTAGTGTGTACAATGGTATTCAGTTTGTGGCCTTGTCAGCTTTTTGTAGTTTAGTTTGGCATACTCATAGCCTTGTTTGCATTTTAGTTGTTTACCCTATATTGTTGAGACTTTATGGGTCCAGTTTGTGCTCCAGTTGATTTTGACGGATGGCCTGGACGCCCTAAGTATTATAGTTATAGATTTCATATAGTCGGCTTCCCAGTTAGTCTGTTATGGGAAGCTGGTCGCGCCCTCCCCCCAGTTATGGGGCGTGACAACAGCAACACCACTTGTATCACACATTAGCTTAAATATTTTAGACCAATCTGGTATGGTGATGATAGGGGTTGATATAAGCTTCTCCATAAAACCAGGGGGTGCTTTCATGCATGCATCGTCAAAGTGGAACTTGCATCCTTCTCTAACTGTCGAATTAGAGGGTGAGAAACTTTGGAAAAATCCTTGATAAACTGATGATAAAAGCCTGCATGACCCAAGAAACTTCATATGCCTTTCACAGTCATTGGAGAAGGTAGATGAGAGATGGCTTAAATCTTTGCCCCTTTTAGAAATTTTATGCCCTAACACAATGCCTTCCTTCACCATGAAATGGAATTTCCCTAGTTAAGAACCAAATTTGTTTCTTCACACTTATTCAACAAATCATTCAAGTAAGCCAAGCTATTATCAAATGAATCTCGCACAACAGAAAAATCATCCATGGAAACCTGTATGGTATCCTCCACAATATCTGATAAAATTAACATCATGCATCATTGGAACTAGCTAGAGCATTAAAAATCTCGAAGGGAATCCTCTTGAATGCAAATGTCCTTTAGATGCATGTGAAGGTTGCCATCTATTGGTGTTATGGGGCTACAAAAATTTGATTATACCCTTAATATCCATCAAAAAAATAGTAATATTCTTTTCTGGCCAGTCGGTCTAACATTTGATCAATAAACGGCACTGGGAGGTGATCCTTCTTGGTCCATGAGTTCAACTTCCTATAATCCATTCAAACTCTCCATCCAGTGACCAGCCGCATAGCTATTAATTCTTCCTTCTCATTTGGAACCACGGTGATCCCTCCCTTTTTGGGCACACATTGGACCGCTCTCACCTAATTTCTATTAGCCCTTGGATATACAACCCCCGCGTTCAACCACTTGATGATCTCTTTCTTGACAACCTTTTTCATAGGTGGATTCAAACGTCTTTGATGTTCCACTGAAGGGTTACAATCATCTTGAAGGTTGATCTTATGAGTAGAAATGCCCCGGGGAATGCATATTATATCAGCTATAGTACAACAAATTGCTCAAATGTGCTTTTTTGTGAGTTCTAGGAGATCCTATACCCGCTGCTCGGTTAGCTTAGTTGAGATGATCACCGGTAAAGTTTTTTAAAACTCAGATAAGCATACTTCAAATGTGAGGGTAGCGGTTTAAGTTCTAGCACCGGAGGTTTATGAATTGAGAGATGTAATGGAGGAGTTTCCTAATTTTTAAGATCAGGGTCAAGATTCTTTGGTTGATAATGATAGGACCCAACACCCACTATAGCATGCCAAGTTTCTTCTAACCCTTGAGTACTTTTAACAATATTATTCAAGAGAATGTCATCTAGTAACTCTTTGAACAGTATCTCCTCAATATTTTGCTCCATTTCTTCCTCATCAATATTTCTTTGACTTGGAGTGCTATTTTTGATGAGCGGCTCCTTTTCCTTCATACTCATCTCCGATCTCATTTAAGAAGCTAAATCATTCATCCTACGTTCTAGTGTCTAATAAAGATGTCATGATCTTTCACTATTTCAGTGAGCGCTAAAAGATCACATTTCAATTCTCAAATCTCTAAGTCTGTGGAAAGCACCATTTCAATAACCATTTCAAGCATGCCTTTGATTCTCGAATGTACAATCTTCTCACTCTCCTAACTTCTCAATTTGGCTGCATTTTCATATTTTTTTACCTTGATTCTCATCAAGGGAATGCCGTAAACCTTGGAAAGTGCCTTGACATCCTAGAGAGAACCCCTTATTCAAATTGCTATCAGCCTAATCTGAGTCATAATTTTTACCAACATGGCGTTTCTTTCCTCCTCTTTTTCCATATTTCGTTCATCTGTTAACCAGAGCTTTTGCATTAAGATACTTTGGTATATCTTAGTATCAATTCAAGGTAGATCATTTTTATGCATCTAAACAACCAGAAAACTAAAAAGTTAATTCAACAGAAGATGCAATAATAAAATTGAATTACTTAACAACAAATGGATTTCATATTCAACTCCCTGAAAATGACTATTTTCTTGGGCACGCCCAATACAACTCTCCCTTTTACAGGTGGCGGCAGCGGTCATTGCCAAAAGATAAACTTTCAATGGTCGAGGTTGAATCCTACAGAGAGTTGGAATAAATCAATCAATAGTTGTTAAGTAAATCAATTTTGAATGCATCATTGTTTATATTGTAACAACGGGAAAATTGGGGGGGGGGGGGAGGGAGTGTAAGCTATAGAATTCTAATTTCAAAGTAAAAACAAGGCCAGTTGATTGTTGGAATCAATGAGAATGAAATAGAAATTTTCTTTGGATGGGGACGTCGATTGGGTCGGGGTTAATTAACAAGTCTCAAATATCAATTACAGCTTGAATAACTATGTCAAGCGTTACACCAAATCTTTCTCAACCACTTGGGTTAATTTGCCTATGGTTTTCTCAAACCCTAAGATCAATACAATTAATCAGCCACCCAAAACTTGAGGAAAAGCTGAATTACTTCTAGCTTCAGCCCTTTAATGTTGATGGAAATGGGTTTTTGCTCTCTCTAGCTCAACCCCGCATATCCATCACCCAAATCCTCACTAATGCTTCCTCACTCAGATCTTACTCCTATATTTCAAGTTAAGGAAAGATAAGAAAAATAAATTATTGTTTGCAACCATTAATTATAGCACTTAAACTTTGAGGGAACACTAGATTGATGCATTGTAATTAAATTTAAGACTAAATCAACAACACCCAATAAATTCTAAACCCCAATCATGCTCACACCTCTAGCAATTAAATTATCTACTCATAGATGAAGTTAATGAAGAGATACCAATGGGTGATTCCCTTACATTGATCATATTTGAATAGAAATTTAAGCTTAAAAATTTGCAACAATGGTGGGCTTAGCACAAGAATAGTAAAGAAGAAGAAGAAGAATGTAATTTTCTACTTCTCTCTACAATTCTCCTTAATTATGATTTACAAAATATGACTTGTACGATTACATTTAGGGTAATTCTACATATTCTTTTTTTGTACAACTTTCCTTAAATGCCCTTGGAAGCTTCCGCATTCAAGTTGTGCTAGAGTTGGACAATTTTATCCAATAAGAAATCTGGCCACTTGCGCGGTGCATCCGTAAGTTGCAGGTATTGTGCAGGTCTTGAGTAGATTTGGTGGACTACGTCTGCAGTTGCACCTATGTTTTGCAGGTGCCCTTTATCTTAATACTAGTGCTTTTTGTGCTGGCAGGTGCTAATGTGAATAACGCAGGTTCTTGTGTCTAGCAGACTCATTCTTTGTTTGATTGCTTTGGTTTTTTTGTCTCAATCCGATACCTACAAACTCGAAGGGAAAAGGCATAAAAACTTCCTCATTGATGTAAAAATAATTCAAAATTTCATGCTAAAGAGCCTGATGAGTTGGTAAATTACCAAATTATCAAGGTCTTAACCGGCTATGAAGTGATCCGTTAAGTGTCATGACGAATCGTTGAGTGGAGGTGTCAAGAAAAGACCAGAAAGTGTGAATTCTTTGCTAGTAGTAACCAGTGGTCTTACCAACTAGCAAAGTGGACTAACAGATCGTGGGGCGATCCGTTAAGTCTAGCAGAATCTAATTTTTAGTCGAGTTATTAAAGGCATTTCCAGACTTCCTATGTACTTAGCTCCTAAACTAACTCATTTTAAGCTCCTAAGAGGGTATTTTCTATCATGCCCTACCTTGGGAGGCACAACTGACACCTAGTGCAATACTGAAACTTGGCTGATGTAGCTGGGCATATGCACCTCTGGTGCCTGCCAACAACTCAAAGGGAAGAGAACAAATTGCTATATCTCAATTGTAAACACATCTTCAGGCTGACTAGGCCACGACATACAACCTGCAAAAGACAGCTAACCCAACAATCACAACATTTAAAGGATCCTATGTGGGCTCACAAGAACACCATGTTGTCCAAGTCATAAGAAAAAGAAGACAGGCAATTATATATAAACTATAACCAACAAGGCTGCTAACTGATAGATAAGATAGGCACCACACAGCCAACATACAAAATGTGACATACATAGGCCCCACATAGCCATCAACAACTAACAACTAGGAACCATAGTCCGCAAGCCTCTAAAAGTGGAATAGTGGTCGGGATAGGGCCCCAACCTATCAAAAGTTCTAGAACAAAATGAACAAGCCTTTCTAACTGACAACTCTGAAGAAAAGGAGCTGACAGACCTGGATACTCTGGATGACTACTAAGGAGGTCCTGAGACTTATTTTTCCGCACCTGTAGGCAAGTATGCAACGCCTCGTAGGTGGGTGTCAGTATAATACGTACTGAATATATAATGCAGTAATAAAAGCTAATAAAAGAACTGAAAGTAATCTATAAGAAAGATAAGAGTTTAACATGAATAGCCTCGCAATCTTGAGTATAGCTAGTAAGTAAATATACAAACAAGAACCTAACCTAGCCCCTCTAAGCCTGGAAGGTACAATCAACATAGAATGACCTAGCTAGGCCCCCATAAACCCTATAAAGTACAATTCAAGCAATATACCCCTAACAAGGTCTTTATGATTATACAGGCAACTATAGCCAACCTATCTGGCCTCTGGTTCTACACTTGAGCCCTTTGGGCTCCTGTAACTATATATGAACCCTCTGGGCTCCTATAAGTGCACCCTGGGCCCACAAGACTCGACGGAGGGTTAATGATGTCGTTATTGCATAAAGGAAATTCATACGTCAATGGACTTTGATACAGCTTTATAGGCCTGAATGTAGTCCTTTTAGACATCACATAACTTCTCTCAGCAATCTGTAGCCCCCTAAGAAATGATACAGTTAGCAACCCTGAGGTTGGTTAACGGAAGGCCATACTAGGTGGGGTCAATCCTAATAAGAGTACTATACTATAGTCTTGAATCTACCCGTAGAAGCTAATCACAATATACATGCTCCCAACGTACTTACAAAGGAATAGGTCTTATCAACTATACGACGAGGATAACATGCCGAAGAGGTTAGCCTTAACATACCTAAATTGTCGATTTCTATTCACCCAAACAGTTCCAACTCAAACTCGGTAATCCTATAAGTTACGACACTTGCATTGAGAGAATAAAGTTATTTTCAATACTGGGAAATGGCTAATAACAATATCCTATAAGGACATAAACTACAAATAAAACTTTGCCCAATTTGGCCCAAAATGTATGAATTCCGAAGAATTTAGAAGATAGAAACACTTAGATATCGCTTGTAGAAGCTTAGGAATCAATTTGAAATGATTTCTATAACTTCTACTTGGTGGTACTATGATAATCCAAGCTAGATGTAAAGAAATAACTCCGTAGATACATTCCTCATAGGCCCTAAACTTGTTATCCGAGACGAATTTGCAATTGAATGGAGTTTAATGGCATAATTTTACCTTTGATTGAAGAAAAGTATGGGAAGAGGGTCGCACATTAGAGGTTCTATTGTGGTGAAATGTTTTGGAATGAAACATACTACTCACTTCACATATAAATATATATAAGGTTGTGGGGGGGGGGGGGGGGGGGGGGACGGCGCGCCGCCTATCGCGCCAAATTACGGGCATAACGCGCCTGCCTGCGTGTATACATGGTTTCGCAGTGTGGCGCCTACTGCGTCCTTCCTCCAGCCCTGCCTCCTACTCGCTCAAGAACATGCTCGTATGCTCATCCCCCGAGCCCTTTCCCACATGCGTCATACTCCAAAACTCCCAGCATACATATGCATGCATCGGTTAACCAACAAAGACTTACAGGGTGTAACATCATCCCCCCTTAGGAACATTCATCCTTGAATGTAATCTAAGCTTTGAGAGACTCAACTCCTTTAACCATTGCTGGGAAATTTTTGGCAAAGTATCCTCTACAATATGGACTATCCGGAAACCTAAAACACAGAAACGTCAAACATAGGCATCCCATAAAACTATAAACAACTACTCAATAACATAAAAGTGAGGAACTAATCAACATTGATAACATAAGAACAAAACAATAACTAAACAACAATCTCACCTTAGCTGCACAATCTAAGTCAAGCTTGAAATAAGTATGGATATCTAGACCTCAAGTCATCATCACCTTCCCAAGTCATCTCTTCCACATTTTTGTGTCTCCATAAAACATTAATGGAGGCTACATTTTTAGTCCTCCGTCTACGAACTTTCTGATCTAATATTGCAATTTGAGTCTCTTCATAGGACAAATGCTCATTTACTTGAACATTCTCCACTAGGACAACCCGATAAGGGTCTCTTATGCACTTTCATAGTATTGAGACATGGAAAACTAGATGAACATATTCATGCCCTAAAGGTAGTTCTAACTCATAGGCCATTCGACCTATCTTCGAAGGATCCGATAGGGGTCAATACTCTAGGGCTAAGCTTGTCCTTCCTGTCAAACCTCATCACTCCCTTCATAGGAAAAACTTGAGAAATACCCAATCATCAACGTCAAACACCAAGTCTCTACACCGGACGTCGAAATAGGATTTCTAATTACTATGGGCTATCAATAAACGCTCTTGATAAGTTTCACCTTTTCTTCTGATTGATGTATCATATCAGGTTCAATCTGTCCTGACTCCCCTACTTCAAACCATCCTATTGGGGAACTATATTTGCGCCCATATAAAGCCTAATAGGGCACCATCTAAATAGAGGAATGATAATTGTTGTACGCAAACTAAATAAGAGGTAGATGCTCGTCCTAACTCCCTCCAAAGTCTAACACACACACCTGTAGCATGTCCTCAAGAGTTTGGATGGTGCGCTCTTCCTGACCCTCTGTCTGGGGATGAAAAACTATACTTAAATTAATCGGCGTCCCCAAACCCTTTTGAACAGACTTCCAAAATCTAGTTGTGAATTGTGCCCCTCTATTAGAAATAATAGATGCTGGCCCACTATGCAGTCAGACTAGTTTTTTAATATATAACTCAACATAATCTTAGGTTGCAAACATAGTCCTGACTTGCAAGAAATGAGCTAATTTCATCAACCTGTCGATGATGAACCAAATGGAGTCAAACTTATGCCTAGTGCAAGGTAACCCTATAACAAAATCCATATTAATTGCTTCCCATTTCCACATATGTACAACTATCTCCTGTATCAGCTGTCGGGTTTTTGATGTTTGGCTTTTACCTGATGGCAGTTAGGACACTGTACTACAAACTCAGCTACACCTCTCTTCACCCCAGGCCACTAATATATCTCCTTTATATCATGGTACATCTTTATTGAACCTAGTTGAAGGGAGTAACGGGGATAATGTACCTCTTCTATGATCTGCTGGCAAAACCCTGCTATATCAAGAACGCAAAGTCGATTTCTGAAGCTCAAGACACCGTCTCCCGCTAACTAAAGGTTGATAGATCGCCCTGATGAACCTTGTCTCTGAGATGTACCAGGCTAGGGTCCTCGTACTGCTGCTCCTTCACCTCTGCAACTAGAGATGATACTGTTGTATTATAGATCACGACTCCGTTATCTTCTGAATCCACTACCTGGACCCGCTAGATTAGCTAATTGGTATAGCTCTTGAGCCATTTTCCGTTGTTCTAGCCTCAAATATGCTAGGATTCCCATGGATCTACGGATAAGGGCATCAACCACAATATTAGCCTTCCTTGGTGATATAAGATATTCACATCATAGTCTTTCAGCAACTCTAGCCAACGACGCTGCTGTAAATTCAACTCTTCCTACGTGAAAATATACTGGAGGCTTTTGTGATAGTAAAGATATCTACATGACCATCATATAAATAATACCTCCAACTATTCAAATCATGAACGACTGTAGCCACTTCTAAATTCTGGGAAGGGTAATTCCTTTCGTGCTTTCTCAACTGCCTCGAAGAATAGTCAATTACCTTGCACTACTGCATCAGAACACATACTGGTGCAGATGCCAATCTATTTTTTAGTTCCTGGAAACTCTACTCACAAGTCTTCGTCAAGTGAAGTATAGCTGCTTTCTGAGTCAATCTTGTCAATGGCGCTGATAAGGCAAAGAATCCTTCCACGAACCTTCTGTAATACCCAGCTAACCCCAGGAAGCTATGAACTTCAGTTGGAGTCGTAGGTGTAGGCCATGTCTTTACTGCCTCGATTTTCTGTGAGTCAACCTGGATATCTGCATCTGACACAATATGACCCAACAAAGCTACAAAATTTAATTAGAACTCATATTTTGATAACTTTGCATATAATTGGCGATCTCTGAGAACCAGGAGTACGGTTCGCAATTGATCTCTATGTTCATCTTTTGAGCGTGAATATACAAGGATATCATCAATGAGCACTATCACAAATAGATCTAAATATGGCCTAATGATGCTATTCATCAAATCCATGGACACTGCTGGGGCATTCGTCAATCCGAAGGACATGGCCAAGCACTCAAAATAACCATACCGGGTCTTGAAAGTTATCTTCAGAATATCTTTCTCCCGAACTCGCACCTAGTGGTATCCTGACCTCAAGTTGATTTTGGAGAAATATTTCTCCCCTGCAGCTGATCAAACGAATCATCTATCCTTGGAAAGGGATATTTATTCTTAATAGTAACTTTATTCAACTATTGATAATCTATAAACATTCGTAAGGAGCCATCCTTCTTCCTTAAAAAAAAGCGGCGCACCCCACGACGAAGCACTAGGCCTGATAAAGCCCTTATCTAACAAATATTTCAACTATTCTTTCAGCTCCTTCAGTATGACAGGAGCCATTCAGTACGAAGGGATGGATATAGGTTGCATACCTGGTGGCGTGTCAATAGAGAAATCGATCTCACCCTCTGGGGGAATACCAGGAAGCTCATCTAGGAATACATCCAAAAACTCACTGACTACAGGAATAGACTAAAGAGTCGGGGATCCTGCCTGCATATCCCAAACCTTAACAATATGGTAAATGGAGCCCTTCACTATCAGCTTCCTTGCTCAAAGATAGGATATGAACCTACCTTTTAGCGTAATTACATTACCTTTCCATTTTCGCACTACCTTCCCTAGAAATTGAAAATTAGAAACTAGTCTAGCGCTCCACATTGGCATCCATTCCCATAATTACATCAAAACCAATCATTTCTTGCTCCACTAAGCCTGCTAAAGTTTAGTGACCAACAACCTCTACTGTACGGCCCCGTTAAATTCTCTTAGAAATAATAGAGTTACGAACTGGTGTAGACACTAAGAATGGCCACTGAAGCGATTCTAGTGTTATACCAAACATCCATGCCAATAGTCGAGTAACATAAGAAAAAGTAGAACCTAGATCTATCAGAACATAAACTAGGTGAGAGCACACATCCAGCTTACCCTGTCACAATATCTGGTGACGACTCTGACTTCTGTCGCCCTGGTAGGGCGTAAGTATAATCCGGACCACTGCCAAAATTGGATGCCCTAATCTACCTCTACCTTTGTTTGATGGAGCTGAGGACCTATGCCCTACCAAAGGTGCTAACACATATGATCTTTCTGAGGACCTGTTCTACTGATCCCCATCACCCTGGTCTCTAATCGGACATTCCCTCATCCTATGACCCTTCTGCCCACAAGTATATAGGAGCCATTCAGTACGAAGGGATGGATATAGGTTGCATACCTGGTGGCGTGTCAATAGAGAAATCGATCTCACCCTCTGGGGGAATACCAGGAAGCTCATCTAGGAATACATCCAAAAACTCACTGACTACAGGAATAGACTAAAGAGTCGGGGATCCTGCCTGCATATCCCAAACCTTAACAATATGGTAAACGGAGCCCTTCACTATCAGCTTCCTTGCTCAAAGATAGGATATGAACCTACCTTTTAGCGTAATTACATTACCATTCCATTTTCGAACTACCTCCCCTAGAAATTGAAATTAGAAACTGGTCTAGCACTCCACATTGGCATCCATTCCCATAATTACATCAAAACCAATCATTTCTTGCTCCACTAAGCCTGCTAAAGTTTAATGACCAACAACCTCTACTGTACGGCCCCGTTAAATTCTCTTAGAAATAATAGAGTTACGAACTGGTGTAGACACTAAGAATGGCCACTGAAGCGATTCTAGTGTTATACCAAACATCCATGCCAATAGTCGAGTAACATAAGAAAAAGTAGAACCTAGATCTATCAGAACATAAACTAGGTGAGAGCACACATCCAGCTTACCCTGTCACAATATCTGGTGACGACTCTGACTTCTGTCGCCCTGGTAGGGCGTAAGTATAATCCGGACCACTGCCAAAATTGGATGCCCCTAATCTACCTCTACCTTTGTTTTATGGAGCTGAGGACCTATGCCCTGCAAAGGTGCTAGCACATATGATCTTTCTGAGGACCTGTTCTACTGATCCCCATCACCCTGGTCTCTAATCGGACATTCCCTCATCCTATGACCCTCTTGCCCACAAGTATATAAAGTAGTAGAGCCGTGTCTGCACCTCCCAAAATGCCCTCAACTGCAAATGCTACAATGCAGGGCAACAAGCCTGCTCTAATCTAATCCCCTCTACTTTTGGGAACCCGACGCTTGTGAGCTCTCGCCGGGACCTCACTGTCCATGACGATCTGATCTACCACTCTTCTACTACTAAGGTGAGGGTCTACATTGCCTACCTTGCATCTACGACCTAGGCCCACCATAAAATTCAGCCTGCATGTCAGTGGGCTCGGCCCTCCGGTGCTACTCTTGATTTGCTCTCTCTACTTCATATTGACGCTCCCTAATCCCTTCTATATTTTGAGAAAAAGACTAGATATGTGAAATGTCCATATCCTTTGATAAGGTAACTGTAATACAGGTTTCCACATATTTTGAATAAGCCCCATAATGAACTAGTGTACCCTGGCTGGCATGGTATCCACTAACAAAGGCGCATATCTTTCCAAAGAGTCAAACCTCACCGTGTACTCTCGAAATCTCATCATGCCCTACTCCTAGTGTAAAAACTGATCAATCCAGCCCTGTAGGATCTCTTGAGGCACATAGTGATCTATGAAAGCCTCTGAAATATTGGACCAAGTAGGTGGGCTTACGTCTCTGCCTCTTGACCTATCCCAACTCTCGTACCATAGAACCATTGTATCTCATAGCGAAACACTGCCAACTCAACTGACTTTGCAGTCGTAGCATTCATCAACCTAAATATCCTTTGTAACTGATCTAGGAAGTCTTGAGGATCCTCTTCGTGGTCTATCCCCATAAACTGTGGAGAACATAGGGCAAGAAACCTGTGAACCCTTAAACTTCTGGGTCCTCTAATAGATTCAGCAAAAACTGGTGCCACTGGTTGACACTTAGAGGCCATCATTAGAGCTAGCATCTAAACCACACTCCTAACCGCCTGATCTGAGAGTATAGGGATAACTGGGGGTTGTGCTGATGTATTTGCTGTCCTGGGGGGCTCTTGGTGTGGCGTAGAATGCTGGGGAGATTGATGTGATGTCTCCCTCTTGCACTCAGATTGGGGTCATCTCCGACTGTGGCATTTTGCTAGTGCCATCTTGTGCCGCAGTATGCAACTCCCCACCAGCCATAGTCTGTCATGCATCGGACATTTTCTGTGTAGTTAAAGTAGAACAATGTAAGCTTAGGAATCAACCCTATACAACTTAGCTCTATAGCATGATTTGTGAAAGATGGAGGTAACCACGCTATCATGAATTATAGCCTCCTGCCTATAAAATGTGGTGCACAATACATCCACAGACAAGAATCTACTAGACACGACCTGCATACTACCTAAGTTATGATGTTGCTCTGATACCAAGTTTGTCACGCAGCATCTTGGGAGGCATGGCCAACATCTAGTGTCATACCTGAACCTGGCTGACCTAGCTAGGCATATGCACCTCTGGTGCCATCTAGCAACTAAGAATGAAGAGGACAAACAACTATATCTTACCTGTAAACACAGCCTTGGGCCGACTAGGCTGCGACATACAACCTGCAGAAGACAGCTAACCTAAGAATCACAATAATTAAAGAATCCTATGTGGACTGACAAGACCACCATGCTGTCTAAGTCATAAAAAAAATAAGACAGGAAATTCTATATAAACTATAGCTGAGAAAGTCTGCTAATTGGTATCTAAGCTAGGCACCACACGTCCAATATATAAAAATAACATACATAGGAACCTGTCCTCTGGGTCTGTACCTGAGCCCTTTGGGCTCCTGTAACTGTATCTAAGCCCTCTGGCTCCTGTAACTACACCCTGGCCCCAAAAATCTCGTCGAAGGGTCAGTGATGCCATTATGGCATAAGGGAAATCCCAATGTGAATGGACTTTGATACGGCCTTATAGGCCTGAATGTAGTCCTTTTAGACATTATATAGCTCCTCTGAGCAATCTGTAGCCCTGTAGGTAATGATATAGTTAGCAACCCTGAGGTTAGCTAATGGAAGGCCATACTAGGTGGGGTTAATCCCGACAGGAGTACTATACTGTAGTCTCAAATCTACCTGTAGAAGATAATCAAAATATACATGCTCATAACTTACTTACAAAGGCATGGGTTGTATCAACTATACGATGAGGATAACCTGTCAAAGAGGTAAGCCTTAA
Organism: Datura wrightii; assembly: GCA_035772735.1. Classification (NCBI taxonomy): domain Eukaryota; kingdom Viridiplantae; phylum Streptophyta; class Magnoliopsida; order Solanales; family Solanaceae; genus Datura; species Datura wrightii. The sequence goes on from JASDFA010000010.1 coordinate 9,896,890, forward strand.
CATACCTCAATTGTAGATTTTTGTCCACCCAAATAGTTCCAACTCAAATCCAGTAATTCTTCCATATTACGGCCCTTACGCTGAGAGAATAAAGCTATTTTAAACACTAGGAAACTACTAATAACAATATCCTTTAAGAACATTAACTACAAATCAAAAATTGCTCAATTCGGCCCAAAACGTATGAATTACGAAGAATTGATAAGGTAAATACTTACTTACCGCTTGTAGATGTTTAGGAGTTAATTTGAAATGATTTTTACACTTCTTGGCAGGACTCCGACAATCCGAGCAATATCTCATGAAATAACTCCATAGATACGTTCCTCATAGGCCCAAAACTTGATATTCGGAAAAAGTTTCAATTGAATGGAGTTTGATAGAGTAATTTTACCTTTGATCAATGAAAAGTTGGGGAAGAGGGTTGCACAACCGAGGTTCTATTTTTAGGGAAATGTTTTGGAATGAAACATACTACTCATTTAACATATAAATATATATGAGGTAGTGGCAAGGGGCACGACACGCCGTCCATTAGGCCAAATAATGGGCGCGACATGTTTGCCTGTGTGGAGTCATGGCTGTGCGGCGCGACGCCCAGTGCACCCTTCCTCTGGCCCTGGCCTCCTGCTCGCGCGACAATGTGCTCGTATGCTCTTCCCTCGTTCCCTTTCCCACATGAATCATACTTCAAAACTCTCAACATACATATGCACGCATTGGTTAACCAATGAAGACTTACGGGGCGTAACATTTTCTAGGGTTTTATTAACTCCTAATCCTTATTCTACTACTAACACCCTCTATTTATAAGATCAATTCTCTCAATACCTCAAGCATGAAGGTCCTCCCTCTTCTCCAAGACTCTTGGGCATTAAATCCTATCAAGAATTTTTCCAAGCCCTGGTATGTAGGGTCATGAATGGGGGAGTCCTTCCACCCTCATGCCTAATTTCATCTCTAATTCATGAATTCAAGTCTCCAAGCATGATTTATTGAAATTCAAGGGTTACACCCCATTTTCATGAAATCTCTTATGATCTCTTATGAATTCATGTCTCTTTCGATTCAATTCATGATTTATGATTATGAATGCACGTTCTTTCTAAGATCTCTCATGAATCTATGTTTTATGTTTATGATAATTTTACTCAATTATGTATGATCTATGAATTATAAGCTTACAACATATGATTCTATGTTATTAAAATTTATTCAGCTATGCAAGAATTTCTTGAATCTTAAGTTTATGTAAGAAGTAGCAACATTTTTTCATGGCTTGTTCATGTATAAAAAGTGTAATTATGATTCTCATGTTTTCTAACTAGACCACGTAAAACAAAGCATGTTCATGATTATGACTATGAGCAATATGTATGTTTTAGGAGTAGTATCTAGCAACGAGTATACCCAGGTTCCATGCACCTCTCAGAACTATGTGCCACCATTGGCATATATTCATGTTTGGGGCTTCTCCAGAGAGTGTTCCCCTAGCTCAATGGGGCTCACGAGTGATATCAAACCTTTATCGTTTATTGCCCTAGCAAGCCTTTGGCGGCTCTGCCTACTTGAGAAGGATAGTTAGGGGGCATCATATGCTCATTCATGATATGTCGGTTATGATAAGCCTCCCACTGTTCCTTATGTTTTATGTTATGCATGCACAAAATTTATGATATCATGTTTTATAGTATGATTGACCCATTTATTAGATTATGAGCTTTTACTTATGTTTTCGAGCATGTTAAACCATATTATCTTACTTTAAAAACCTTGGGTCATTATGCTTCAACTTTATGATGAATATCTCATGTTTATGACTATGTCATGATCATGATTTTAGCTTGTTGTTACTCTCATGTCATATGCTTACTTCATATTCATAATGGTGGAATATCCCCTAACTAGCATGTTTCACTTAATCTACATACTCAGTACATTCAAAGTATTGACTGCTAACTTGTATGCTATATCATCTCATGATATAGGTTCAGGTGATCTATTTTAGCTCCGTTGTTAGCCTTGGTACCACTTCAATCCTATTCCAGTTTAGGTGAGTCCTCATGATCCGAGGACATTACTTTTATCATATGTTTTCTTCCATTTATGTCTTTCAGTTTTTAGATATTGGAAGAGCTAGTTGGTGGTTTTGTCCTATCAGCTCATCTGCAATTATAGGCTTTTCAAACAGTTGTGTATAGATTGTTCAATGTTCTTGACTTGTTGTCTATGCTTATGCTTTATTATATTCAGTCTTCTACTTATGTTATGTCCATGAGTCCTTATTTCTTAGTTTATGCTATGTATATGCCATTTTTTAGCTTGGAGCCATTCGTGGTTCTAGGTCCCGTGTCGCAGTTCTATGTTTGGACCATGACAAAATTGGTATTAGAGCCTTAAGTTTAGCTGTGTCCTAGGGTGTCTAAAAGCTAGGTTGAGTAGAGTTTTTTTCATAGGTGTGAAGCGTGCCAACTTATGTGGAAGACGCTATGAAACATTTTAGGAAACTTTCCTTCATTAATGATTTATATCATGTGATGAAGTTCAACTCTCTTTAATCCACTAACTCATGCCATACGCATTTGTAGAGAAATGCTTCCTGGTTGAGTCAATGGATGATGAAATGTCAATGGTAGTGGAGATAGGCATCAGCCAGTCCCACCAGTTCAAGCTGATCATTTGCATGAGTAGGTTACTCATGCTAAGTTTAGGGTTTCTTTCTAGATGTTGGCACATTCTATGGAAACCCAGGTCAACTAGTAGGCAATGGCTCATGTGCATATGAATGGGAATGCAACAGCGGCTAGGGTGCGAGACTTCTCTAGGATGAACCCACCAAAGTTTTATGGTTCCTAGGTGGATGAGGATCAACAAGAGTTCATTGAGGAAATAACCCAGATTATGGGTGTCTGAGGAGGGGAGAGTGCAAACTTTGACTCCTATAAGCTGAAGTGGTTGTTCACATTTGGTTCCGATGGTGGAAGGAGGGTCATGTAGTAGGTGCGGTTCCTGTTGGTTGGGATAAGTTCATTACCGTATTCTTGGACAGTTCTTTCTTTGGAAGCCGAGGAAAGTAAAGCCAGTAGAGTTCATCAATTTGAAGGAGAATACCATGACTGTTTATAAGTATGCTTTGATATTCACCTAGATATCCATATATGCTCCAGAGATGGTGGCAAAGCCGAGAGCTCCCATGAGAATGTTCGTGAATGGGGTCATAGATTTATTGGTCAAAGTGTGTAGGACTGCTATGCTCATTAGTGGTGCAGATATCGCTCGATTGATGATTTATTATCAATAGATAGAGGAGGAGCAAATGAAGGAGGGGGTGTGAGAGGCCAAGAGGTCTAAGACATGGAGTCTTGGTTATTCTCAATGGAGGTCTAGTGGTGGACATCGTCCATAGTCCCATTAGAGGTCACCGGCAAAATCTCCATCATCATCCAGTGTTCTATCCAGGTCCAGGGTGATTAGAGTAGAGCATCAGGCTTTAGGAGTCAGGTGAATATGTCAGGGGAGCTCATATTCCTATATTGCAAGAAGTGTGGTAAGAACCACCTAAGAGAGTGCTTGATTGGCTATGATGCTTTCTATAAGTGTGGGGAACCTGGACAAAGACTTAGAGATTTTCCTACAACTATAAAGAGTGACGATAGAGGTCGTGGCCCAGCCACCACTTCAGTAGCTTCAGCAGCTCACCCACTTCAGCATGGTCATCTTCTAGTGCAAGTGCCTATCAACACTAGACCAAATTCTATGCCTTATCATCTTGGAGAGCTTACCATATGTGGTCACTCGCATGTTACAAGTATTCCATCTTGATGTTTATACATTATGAGATCCAGGAGTGACATTAACCCTTATGTTGCAATTAGTTTTGGCGCTAGTCCTGAAATACTCTCAGAAACCTTCCTAGCTTCTACTCCTATAGGTGAGTCAGTTATAGCCTGACGTGTTTAGAAAAATTTCCCTATCACAGTTCTGTAGAAGGTCACCTCAGCCGACTTAGTGGAGCTATCCATAACCTATTTAGACGTTATCTTCGGTATGGATTAGTTGTATGCATGATATGATTCAGTTAATCGTATAACCCAGTCTATAGAGTTTTAATTTCCAAGTGAACCAGTCTTAAAATAGAAGGGTAGTTTAGTTTTCCTATAGGATGCTCTACTTCCTATTTTAAGGCCAAAAAGATGAACCCAAGGGTTATGTGTACCATCTAGTTCAGGTGAAGGATTCTACTTACGAGACCGTAACTCTTCAGTCAGTTTTTGTTGTAGGTGAGTACTCAGAGGTGTTTCTAGATGATCTACCAAAAGTCCCTCCTAAGAAAAGATTTACTTTGGTATTATTGACCTTATCCCTAACACACAACCCATATTCATTCCTCCTTATGGAATGGCTCCAGCTATGCTTAAGAAGTTGACGAAAAAAGTTGAAGGATCTCCTAGCTAAGGGTTTCATTACGCCTAGAAAGTCACCATGGGGTGATCCAGTCCTTTAAGATCAGAAAAAAGATGGTTCTCTCAGGATATGCATCGATTATGTCAATTGAACAAGGTCATAAACAAGAATAATTTTCCCTTTCCTAGGATTGATGACTTATTCAACCAGCTTCATAGTACTAGGTGCTTTACAAAGATAGACCTTAGATCCAACTATCACCAGCTCAGAGTTAGGGAGAATGACATTTTGAAGAAAGCCTTCATGACATGATATAGTCAGTATGAGTTTGTGGTTATCTCTTTTTAACTAATGAATGCTCCTGCATCTTTTATGGATTTAACGAACATAGTGTTTAACTAGAATTTGGATATGATCATCATTTTTTTCATAAATGATATCCTCATATACTCTCAGAGAAAGGAGGAGCATGCCGCTTATTTGAAGATTGTGTTGCAGACTCTTAAGGATCGTCGGCTATTTGCTAAATTCATCAAGTGTGAGTTTTGGTTGAACTCAATGACATTTTTGGTTCATGTGGTGTCTAGTGAGGGTGTGTAGGTAGACTCTCAGATGTTTGAGATGGTGAATAATTGTCCTAGACTTGTCAGCCCTACTGATATTAGAAGCTTCTTGGGTTTAATTAGCTAGTATAGGAGGTTCATAGAGTGATTTTCATCCATTTCGACACCTTTGACTAAATTGTCCTATAAGAAGGTTAAATTTCAGTGTTTTGATGCTTGTGAGAAGAGTTTTCAGGAGTTAAAGTCTCGACTCACCTCAGCCCCAGTTTTGACCCTGTTGGAGGGCACGAATGGCTTTATTGTGTATTGTGATGCTTCTTATATTGGTCTTGGATGTGTGTCGATGCAGCATAGAAAGGTCATTGCCTATGCTTCCAGAGAGCTTTAAACTATTGAGAAGAATTACCAGACGCATGACCTAGAATTAGAAGCAGTGGTGTTTGCCTTGAAGATTTGGAGGGACTATTTATATTGGGTACATGTGAATGTGTTTATGGATCACAAGTGCCTTCAGTACGTGTTCACTCAAAAGGATTTGAATTCGCACCAAAGGAGATGGCTTGAGATACTCATGGACTATGACTTGAGTGTCCATTATCATACGTGCAAGGAAAATGTAGAGTGGATGCTCTTAGTAGGTTATCCATGGATAATGTGTCCCATGTTGAGGATGGGAAGAAAGAATTGTTGAAGGATGTTCATAGGATTGTTCTCTTGGGGTTTCACATTACAAATTTGACAGATGGTGTTGTTGTTGTCCAGAATGGGTAAGAATCTTTACTGGTGACGAATGTTAAAGCAAGGCAAGATGAGGATCCCATTATGGTGAAGTTGAAGAAAGATATTCGAAATCAGAAAGTGGAGGTTTCTCCTAAGGAGGAGATGGTGTACTCCGATATCAAGGCCAATTATTTGTTTCGGCTGTGGATGACTTGAGAGAGTGGATGTTGATCAAGGCTCATGGATCTCAGTACTCTATCCATCCAGGTGCCACAAAGATGTATCGTGAACAACGGGAAGTCTATTAGTGGAACAACATAAAGGATATTGCAGGGTTTGTGGCTAAGTGTTCAAATTACCAAAATGTCATGGTTGAGCATCAGAGGTCAGGACTTTAGGATATCAGTATTCCTATATGGAAATGGAAAGAGATCAATATGGACATTATTACAGAGTAGTGATGTTGGGAATATTCTTATGCGCATTTGCCATGTTTTTACCCATATTTAGCCTTGTTTTGAGTTCATAATCCATTTGAAGTGTGTGAATTCATGTTCTCGTGCATCTTGTGAGCTAATGAATGTTTCTAGATGTTTTTAGTAAGAAACCAAGAAAAAAGGACCCGAAAATGACTCAAGGTGTGAAGAACAAGAGTTTGCGAAAGTTAGCATAGGGCTATTTCTAGCATGGCGCGCCCAACATTTGTCTTTCAGAGAAAATGCAGCAAAGATAGTGCTATAGATGGTGTGGGCGCTAGGTACCTCAACTTCAGAGACAAGAATTTAATTAACATCCTAGCCAGATGGATAATATGGAGCCCCAGAAGCATTCCAGACTTAGGAATTTTCCTAACATTCGGGTGCTATAGTGAGAGTGAGGCGCCAGAGGTGTAAGAAGTGCAGAAACTTTTTTAATTCCTTGTTGCTATTATGAGAGTGGGGTGCCCATAGCCAATCATCAGAGGAAATTTGACTAACTCTATAGTTCTATACATGAGGAAATGTGTCAGACCTTGTTGGAAGAGAAAAAGTGTCATTTGAACGCTCACCTATATATAAAATGTAATACCCCAGAAGTGCCTAAGACTAGATCCGGGATTTAAAAATAAAAAGTAGCAGAAGACTGGGAAATTTTCTCAGAACAGGTCATTCTACGAGTCATTGGTGGGACCAATGACCCATTGGATGTGCCCTTGATGAGATATTACACGTCTAGAGTGGGGAGTAATAGGTCTAGGAATGACCCATTGTTTGATGTAACGAGTCGTGGGATATGAGCCATTGTGTGGTAGGTCTGGTTAAGGGAGGAAACAACAAATCAAGTGATGACTCGTCGTTAGGAGCAACAAGTCATTGTTAGTGTCCATTAGGAGGAATCCCAGGAGATGGATAGTGGTGACAACCACTGGACGCAATGAGTCGTTGGAGCTTGTAATGACTCATCTTGTCCAGTCGTGGTAGGAAATCCAAGACTTGAATAGAGGATGAAACAACGAGGTGTGTAACAGGCCGTTGGAGTCAGTAACGGTCCGTTGTGCCGCCCGTTGTCACTAGCAGAGCAGTGTTTCCAGAAAATTTATTTAGGGTATTTTCGTCATTCCTACTCCTTAGGGTCCTAAACTACATCATTTTAAGCTCGAAATGAAGAGTTTTAAAAAGGGTTATGTCATTCTAAACCTGTCCTAATTCATGCATGCAATCTTAGGGGTTTTGAGAGGTGATCAAGTCTAGTTTTCTACAAGTACTTCCTCAATTCTCTTTGCACTATCAAGGAAGTGTGAGAATCAAATTCCTTCAGGTATGTAAGGCCATGAATGGGTGAAATTGTCCACACCCATGCCCAATTCCTTCTCAATTTATGATGTTCTAATTGATGATTCCATGGGGTTCTTACCCAATGCTTGAATTCTTAAGTTTTATACATGGGTATGATGTAAGCATGTTTTAAATGATGAATTATGATGAATGGGAAGATTTGACAATTTTTTAAATTATAAATTATGTTTTTAAGTTTTCTAAATTATGATGCCCATCTATGAATGTTCATGAAAGTTGAGATCTATGTGTAATGAGTTCAAGTATGATGAGATGTTTATGAATAATATGATTTTGATATACCCATGTTTATGTTCATGTTTTCAAAGTGAATCAAGTTGATTTCAAGCATGTTAGGTATTGGGCAAGCCCATATGGTCAAGTATGTTTTATGATTTCATGAATTATCTTACCACGTGCTTTTGGAGTCAAGACTCCCATATTTTCAGCCTGTGGTACGGTTTGAGCCAAGGCTCCTCATGTTATAATTTCCGATTATGCATGTATATTATTATTCAGCTTCGTCACTAGACTATGGTTAGCTTCATTGAGAAATTATGGATAGCATATGCATATTTTTGGGAGTAGTGTCTAGCACCAAGTAGGCTAATGGTCAGTCAAACCTGTGCCTTAGAACTACGCGCAATCATAGGTTTACTTTTTTATTTTGGGACCTACCTTGGAGTTTTCCCCTACCCTATGGAGCCTTGAGCTTCATATCGATATTATGGTAGAGCCCTTAGCCCTGACAATGCTTTGGATGGCTCTGCAAACTTGAGTGTGATAGTCGGGACCACGTAAGCTCTATAGTGGTAATGTCGATTATTTGACGAGTCTTCCATTATTCCTCAAGATTTTAGTTATGCATGTACATCAGTTGTGATATTATGTTTTCAGTAGGTTTTACCCAATGTTCATTTTTTCTTACGATTATCCTTTTTTAGCTTTAGTTCATTCGATCCAGTTATGATGTTCCGTTATGTTCAGATCATGATTTCAGAAAATAGCATGTAAGTCCTACTCTCAGAATCTTATTTTGATTATGTTTTATACTTTGCATGATTTAATGATTTTAGTTACTTAGGAGTTTCACTTACCATGCATACTCCGTACATTCCACGTACTGACCGCATACTCTATGCTATATGCTTTCATGATATAGGCTCCGTTATCCAGAATCAGCCCCATCACTAGCCAGTTTTTTGTGTTAGCATTCAGTCTCAATTGTTGAGTCCACATCTCTCGAGGACCATTTTATCAGTTATCTTTGTATTTTCAATTTCAGACATAGAGAGTTAGTTGGGGTTTTTTCCCATCAACTCATCAGAAATAGAGGCTTTTCAAACATATATTATAATCATCTTTAGATTTACGTTTGTATTCTGATGTTATGTTTTGTTTAGACTTCCACTATGTTTATTATGATTGATCTTCCACTTTTATTGTTCGAGTTAGAAGTTATGTTCATGCCATGAGCCTCTCGGGGTTCCTTGTCCCATGTCTCAATCCGGGTCTATGTTCGGGTCGTGAAAACTTGGTATCAGAGCAATAGGTATTGAAGTGTCCTAGGGTGTTTGAAAGCCGCATTAGGTAGAGTCTTTTTCATGGGTGAAAAGCATGTCATACTTTCGAAGTAGAGGGGACGAGCATCAGGCTGGAGAGGTCATAGTAGCAGAACCACCGAGACTAGTCCTCTAGAGTATAGCAGATGTGGTCGGAGACACACATGCTAGTGTTTGGTGGGTACAGGTAATTGTTTTGTGTTCGGGAAGCCCGGACACATGATTAGGGACTTTCTAGTAGCCAGACAGGGTCAAGATAGGGGCCAAGGCCCAGCTTCTAGTTCAGCAGCTCCACTAGCATGCCCAGCCCAGCAAGGGGCAACAACTAGCACAGGTGGCGGACAGCGCCAAAACAGACTTTATGCCCTAGCATCTCGTCAGAAGCAGGAGTCTCCCTGGATGTGGTCATTGATATGTTATGTGTATTTCATCTTGATGTATGTGCATTGTTAAATCCAGGGGCTACTTTGTCTTTTGTGACACCCCTATGTCGCTAATAGTTTCAGAGTTAGTCCTGAAATCTTATCAAAACCCTTTGCAGTCTCTACTCCAGTTGGTGGTTTAGATATAGCTAGATGGGTGTATGGAAATTTTCCTATCATAGTTCTTCAGAAAGTCATCTAAGCGGATTTCTTAGAGTTATCCATGATTGTTCTTGATGTTATTCTTGGCATGAATTGGTTGTTTGCATGTTATGCCTTAGTCAATTGTAGAACTCGAGTAGTAGAGTTCAGATTTACGGGTGAGCCAGTCTTGGAATGGAAGGGCAGTTCAACTGTGACTGTAGGTCGTTTCATTTCCTACCTTAAAGCCAAATAGATGATTTCTAAAGGTTGTGTGTACCATCTAGTTGGGGTTAAGGATGCTACGTCTAAGACCCCGACAATCCATTTAGTTCTGGTAATATGTGAGTACCCAGAGGTCTTCTTAGATGATTTATTGGGAATCCCTTCCGAGCGGGAGATTGATTTTGGTATTGACCTTCTTCTCAATTTGCAGCCTATATCTATTCCTCCATACATAATGGCCCCAGCTGAGTAAAAGGAGTTGAAGGAGTAGTTGAAAGACCATTTAGACAAGGGATTCATTAGACATAGCAAATTCCCATAGGGTGCACCAGTTCTTTTTGTTCGAAAGAAAGATGGTTCTCTTCGCATGTGTATTGATTATCGACAATTGAACAAGGTCACCATCAAGAACAGGTATCCACTCCCCAGAATTGATGATTTGTTTGACCAGCTTCAGGGTGCTAAGTGCTATTTGAAGATAGATCTCAGATTCGGATACCATCAGCTCAGGGTTCAGGAGAGTGACATCCCGAAGAAAGACTTAAAGACTCAGTATGGTAATTACGAAGTTGTAGTTATATCTTTTGGACTAATGAATGCTCCTGCAGCCTTTATGGATTTGATGAAGAGGGTGTTCAAGGAATACATGGATATGTTCATGATTGTGTTCATATATGATAGCCTTATATACTCTCGGAGCGAGAAGGAGCATGCTGCTCATTTGAGGGTGGTGCTACAGGCTCTCAAGGACCACCAACTATATGCTAAATTCAGCAAGTGCGAATTTTTGTTGAACTCAGTGTCATTTTTGGGCCATGTGGTGTCAGGTGAGCGTATAAACGTGGACTCTCAAAAGATAGAAGTGATGAAGATTTGGCCTAGACCGGTGAATCCATCGGATATTAGGAGTTTCATGGGCTTAGGGGGTTATTATTGGATGTTCTTTGAGGGGTTTCCACACCATTGACTAAATTGACCCAAACGAAGGTATAGTTCCAATGGTCTGATAATTGTGAGAGGAGCTTCCAAGAGTTGAAGCCTCGACTCACCTCAGCACCGTTGTTAACCCTCCCAAAGGGTACTGATTTGTTTGTGGTATATTATGATGCTTTGAGAATCGGTCGTGGTTTTGTGTTGATGCAGCATGGTAAATTGATAGCATACGCTTCCAGGCAGCTGAAAGTTCATGAAAGAATTACCTGACCCACGATCTCGAATTGGAGACGGCGGTATTTGCCTTGAAGCTATGGAGACACTATTTGTACGGGGTCCATGTAGATGTGTTTACGGACCATAAGAGCCTACAATATGTGTTTACCTAGAAGGACCTAAATCTACATCAAAGAAGGTGGTTGGAGCTACTCAAGGATTATGATATTAGTGTCTTTCACCATTAGGGCAAGGATAATGTAGTAGTAGATACTCTTAGTAGGCTCCTATGGAGAGTGTGTCCTATGTAGATGAGGGGAGGAAGGAGCTAGTGAAGGATGTGCATCGGCTTGCATGGTTGGGAGTTAGTTTTGTTGACTAAACTGATGGTGGAGTTATTGTTCATAACACATCAGAATCATCTTTGGTGACTGATGTGGAAGCTAGAAAACATGAGGATCCTATTTTGGTAAATTTGAAGGAAGCCATCCAGAATCAAAAGGTAAAGGTCTTCTCCAAAGGGGGAGATGGTGTGCTTCGATATCAGGGTCACTTGTGTGTTGCAGATTTTGATGATTTGAGAGATCGGATATTGATCGATGCTCATGGTTCCAAATACTCCATACACCCACGTGCCACCAAGATGTACTGTGACCTATGGAAAGTCTAGTAGTGGAACTGCATGAAGAAGGACATAGAGGAGTTGGTGGCTAAATGTCCAAATTTTTAGCAAATGAAGGTTGAGCATCAAAGACTGGGACGTGGGCATCAAGACATTAGTATCCGTACTTGAAAGTGGGAGGAGATTAATATGGACTTTATCACAGGGTTTTCCCGCACTCATCGATAGTATGACTCTATATGGGTGGTCGTGGATAGGTTGACCAGAGCCGCTCAATTCTAACAAGTCAAAACTAGTGATTCAGCGGAGGATTATGCCTAGATGTACATTCAAGAGCTAGTTCAGTTGCATGCAGTGCCCTTTTCCATCATATCAGACAGAGGTACTTGGTTTACATCCCAGTTTTTGAGGTCGTTTCAAAAGGGAATTGACACTTAGGTAAAGCTGTAAACACAGCCTTTTCAAACATATATTATAATCATCTTTAGATTTGCATTTGCATTCTGATGTTATGTTTTGTTTAGACTTCCACTATGTTTATTATGATTGATCTTCCACTTTTATTGATCGAGTTAGAAGTTATGTTCATGCCATAAGCTTCTCAGGGTTCCTTGTCCCATGTCTCAATCCGGGTCTATGTTCGGGTCGTGAAAACTTGGTATCAGAGCAATAGGAATTGAAGTGTCCTAGGGTGTCTGAAAGCCGCATTAGGTAGAGTCTTTTTCATGGGTGAAAAACATGTCATACTTACGAAGTAGAGGGGACGAGCATCAGGATGGAGAGGTCATAGTAGAAGAACCAGCAAGACTAGCCCTCTAGAGTATAGCAGATGTGGTCGGAGACATGCTAGTGTTTGGTGGGTACAGGTACTTGTTTCGTGTGCGGTAAGCTCGGACATATGATTAGGGACTTTCCAGTAGCCAGACAGGGTCAAGATAAGGGCCAAGGCCCAGCTTCTCGTTCAACAGCTCCACTAGCATGCCCAGCCCATTAGGGGACAACTACTAGCACAAGTGGCGGACAGTGCCAAAACAAATTGTATGCCCTAGCATCCCGTCAGGAGAAGGAGTCTCCCTGGATGTGGTAATTGATGTGTTATGAGTATTTCTTCTTGATGTATATGCATTGTTAAATCCAGGAGCTACTTTGTCTTTTGTGACACCCCTATGTCGCTAGTAGTTTCAGAGTTACTCCCGAAATCTTATCAAAACCCTTCGCAGTCTCTACTCCAGTTGGTGGTTTAGTTATAGCTAGACGAGTGCATAGAAATTTTCCTATCATAGTTCTTCAGAAAGTCATCTCAACGGATTTCATAGAGTTATCCATGATCGTTTTTGATGTTATTATTGGCATGGATTGGTTGTTTGCATGTTATGCCTTAGTCAATTGTAGAACTCGAGTAGTAGAGTTTAAATTTATGGGTGAGCCAGTCTTGCAATGGAAGGGCTGTTCAACTGTGCCTGTAGGTCGTTTCATTTCCTACTTAAGGCCAAAAAGTTGATTTCTAAAGGTTGTGTGTACCATCTAGTTAGGGTTAAGGATGCTACGTCTAAGACTCCGACAATCCAGTTAGTTCCGGTAATATGTGAGTACCAAGAGTTCTTCTTAGATGATTTATTGGGAATCCCTTCCGAGCGGGAGATTGATTTTGGTATTGACCTTTTTCTTGATTTTCAGCCTATATGTATTCCTCCATACATAATGGCCCAGCTGAGTAAAAGGAGTTGAAGGAGTAGTTGAAAGACCATTTAGACAAGGGATTCATTAGACAGAGCAAATTCCGATAGGGTGCACCAGTTCTTTTTGTTCGAAAGAAAGATAGTTCTCTTCGCATGTGCATTGATTATCGGCAATTGAACAAGGTCACCATCAAGAACAGGTATCCACTCCCCAGAATTGATGATTTGATTGACCAGCTTCAGGGTGCTAAGTGCTATTTGAAGATAGATCTCAGATCCGGATGCCATCAGCTCAGGGTTCGGGAGAGTGACATCCCGAAGAAAGACTTAAAGACTCAATATGGTAATTATGAGGTTGTAGTTATATCTTTTGGACTAATGAATGCTCCTGTAGCCTTTATGGATTTGATGAAGAGGGTGTTCAAGGAATACATGGATATGTTCATGATTGTGTTCATATATAATAGCCTTATATACTCTCGGAGCAAGAAGGAGCATGCCGCTCATTTGAGGGTGGTGCTACAGGCTCTCAAGGACCACCTACTATATGCTAAATTCAGCAAGTGCGAATTTTGGTTGAACTCAGTTGCATTTTTGGGCCATGTGGTGTCAAGTGAGCATATAAACATGGACTCTGAGAAGATAGAAGTGATGAATATTTGGCCTAGACAGGTGAATCCATCGGATATTAGGAGTTTCATGGGCTTAGGGGGTTATTATTGGAGGTTCTTTGAGGTGTTTCCACACCATTGACCAAATTGACCCAAAAGAAGGTATAGTTCCAATGGTCTGATACTTGTGAGAGGAGCTTCCAAGAGTTTAAGCCTCGACTCACCTCAGCACCATTGTTAACCCTTCCAAAGGGTACCGATTGGTTTGTGGTATACTATGATGCTTTGAGAATCGGTCGTGGTTTTGTGTTGATGCAGCATGTTAAAGTGACAGCATACGCTTCCAGGCAGCTGAAAGTTCATGAAAGAATTACCTAACCCATGATCTCGAATTGGAGATGGTGGTATTTGCCTTGAAGCTATGGAGACACTATTTGTACCGGGTCCATATAGATGTGTTTACGGACCATAAGAGCCCACAATATGTGTTTACCTAGTAGGACCTAAATCTACATCAAAGAAGGTGGTTGGAGCTACTCAATGATTATGATATTAGTGTCCTTCACCATTAGGGCAAGGATAATGTAGTAGTAGATACTCTTAGTAGGCTCCTATGGAGAGTGTGTCCTATGTAGATAAGGGGAGGAAGGAGCTAGTGAAGGATGTTCATTGTCTTGCATGGTTGGGAGTTAGTTTGGTTGACTCAACCGATGGTGGAGTTATTGTTCAGAACACATCAGAATCATCCTTGGTGACTGATGTGAAAGCTAGAAAACATGAGGATCCCATTTTGGTAAATTTGAAGGAAGCCGTCCAGAATCAAAAGGTAAAGGTCTTCTCCAAAGGGGGAGATGGTGTGCTTCAATATCAGGGTCACTTGTGTGTTTTAGATTTTGATGATTTGAGAGATCAGATATTGAACGATGCTCATGGTTCCAAATACTCCATACACCCACGTGCCACCAAGATGTACTGTGACCTATGGGAAGTCTATTGGTGGAACTGCATGAAGAAGGACATAGAGGAGTTTGTGGCTAAATGTCCAAATTTTTAGCAAGTGAAGGTTGAGCATCAAAGACTGGGACGTGTGCTTGAAGACATTAGTATCTGTAGTTGAAAGTGGAGGAGATTAATATGGACTTCATCATAGGGTTTTCCCGCACTCATCGACAGTATGACTCTATCTGGGTGGTCGTGGACAGGTTGACCAGAGCCGCTCACATCTTACAAGTCAAAACTAGTGATTCAGCGGAGGATTACGCCTAGATGTACATTCAAGAGCTAGTTTAGTTGCATGCAGTGCCCTTTTCCATCATATCAGACAGAGGTACTTGGTTTACCTCCCAGTTTTTGAGGTCGTTTCAAAAGGGAATTGGCTCTTAGGTAAAGCTTAGCACAACATTTCATCCTTAAATGTATGGTTTGGTGGAGCGGACTATTCAGACTCTTGAGGACATGTTGAGAGCATGTGTGATTGACTTCATGGGTAGTTGTGATGATCATTTGCCTCTTATTGAGTTTTCATGTAACAATAACTATCATTCCAGCATTTAGATAGCTCTGTTTGAGGCTCTCTATGGGTGGAGGTTGATAATGCTTAAACCACACCTCTTACTGAAGTGAGAAGAAGACGTTGTCAATAAAGAACCCAACTAGGGGTTGGGGTCGATCCCACAAGGAATAGGGAGACTGGATTATAGTCGGTAACTAAACTTGTAAGGTGGTTACTTCAAAATAGGGGAATTCTAAAGAAAATCAATAATAAAAGCAAATATCAAAATTCTGATGTTAAGACAATATCAAAGGATAATTAGGGTTTTTGTTTCCCATGTGTTCATAAATGCTTAGGGTATATACTTGTGATTATCACCAATACTTCTTATTTAACTGATAACTTAGGTTCATTCAAACGACCGACCAGTTCCTACTGAATGACTATACTCAATCACTCGACCAAGACCCATGAGTGGTTTCAAGCTATCCGTTATCACTAAGTTCCAGATTTAACTATCCTGCGACCACAGCTTAAGTTATTACAATGATCATCAAAATCAAGGCTCCATTGTATTTATCTTTTCCTAATCTCTACCTCTTCGATCAAAGCAAGTTAAAAATTCAGGCATGTCCTAATGTTGCACACCGTTAATAAATGTTTAAGCATGAAGAGAATACAATATAAGTGCTTGTATTGGTTTTAATATCACTTTGTGTAACCCTAGCTTGTTAATTTACCATGGTTCCCACAACCCTAGCTATGGAGGTTTTGGCCTCTCATAGTTGCAAGGTTGTGGTTTGCATTCATGATTTAGAATAAAAATCAATACTTACAATGATGATTGAGAAAAACACTTCCTTCAATTACTCCAAAAAAATCTTGAAAAACAAGTAGCAAGAATAAGGTGAATTCAAGAAAGGGTTGATCACAAGTTGAATCAACTCAATCCTCTCTTTCCCTTACTTGTGTCGCTTGTCCATCATTATTTGCTTCTCTCTTAGAAAAATAAAACCTAAAAAAGTATTTATATAGACACAAGAATCCTTTTCCTAGACTAACTGGATGGATTTCAATATCTGGTGCCGCAGTCGTCACGAGCCCAGTTACGACCTATAGCAGCTTCCTACGACTCGTAGCTTCATGTTGGGCCTTGCATTGTTGAATGATTTTCAGCTAAGTGTTGGATCTAGATACAATCCGTACCTCCTTCATATGAACCGTACTGAGCTCCAGTACATTACTTATTAAACTTTGGAATTCTTCGGAAGTTCAATATGACCAGCATGGTACGACTCGTACCTTCTTCCCACGGGTCGTACATTCCTTCCGTAGCAGGAATCAGCACTTTATACAAATTTTCTGAATTTTGTCACGATTTCTTCATCACGACTTGTACCAACTTGGTACGATCCGTACTGAGACTCGTACATTGCCTCTTTGCACCTTAAGCCGTCTGCAACTTCTCATGGCCCTCAGTATGACTCGTAGGTCCTTCCTGCGGTTTGTACTGTGGTCTTCACATTAAGCCTATTTTCCATCTTTCATGCTTTCTTTTGCCATTTTTAGGTCCTACATCAATTCATCCCACAATCAAAGGAAATGTGCCTTCTATCAACATAAACATACCTGAGTTCATGCTATTTTCTTAGTTTTGAGCATCGAAAGTGCTATAAACCCACAACACATGAACACCCTCAACTTAATACTTTTGCATGTCCTCAGGCAAAGAAAAGAAAAACTAAAACACGTTGCTCACTTTTTGGTAACGGTGCCACTTTTTGATAACGCTCAAATCACACCTCTTATTGAAGTGAGAAGCCGACTTGTCAATAAAGAACCTAACTAGAGGTTGGGGTGGATCCCACCGGGAATAGGGAGACTGGATTATAGCGGGTAACTGAACTTGAAAGGTAGTTACTTAAAAATATGGGAATTCTAAAGAAAATCAATAATTAAAGCAAATATCAAAATTCTGGTGTTAAGTCAATATCAAAGGATAACTAGGGTTTGTGTTCCCCACGGATTCCTATCTGCTTTGGGTATATACTCGTGATTATCACCAATACTTACTTATTGAACTGATAACTTAGGTTCATTCTAATGACCGACCAGTCCCAATTGAATGACTATACTCAATCACTCGACCAAGTCTCATGAGTGGTTTCAAGCTATCCGTTATCACTAAGTTCCAGATTTAACTATCCTGCGACCACAACTCAAGTTAATACACTAACCATCCAAAATCAAGGCTCCATTGTAATTCTTTTTTCATAATATCTACCTCTTCTACCAAAGTAAGTAAAGAATTCGGGCATGTCCTATCATTGCGCACCGTTAAGAAACATTTAAGCATGAAGAGAATACAATATAAGTTTTTGTATTGGTTTTAAGATCACTTTGTGTAACCCTAGCTTGTTAATTCACCATGGTTCCCAAAACCCTAGCTATGGAGGTTTTAGCCTCTCATAGTTTCATTGTTATGATTTGCATTCATGATTAAGAATAAAAATCAGTACTTACAATGATGATTGAGAAAAAGACTTCCTTAAATTACTCCACAAAAATCTTGAAAAACAAGTAGCAAGAACAAGTTGAATTCAAGAAAAGGTTGATCACAAGTTGAGTCAACTCAATCCTCTCTTTCCCTTACTTATGTCGCTTGTCTATCGTTATCTGATTCTCTCTTAGAGAAATAAAACCTAAAAACATATTTATACAAACACAAGAGTCCTTTTCCTAGACTAACTTGATGAATTTCCATATATTGTGCTGCAGTCGTCACGAGCCCAGTTACGATTTCTGGTGGCTCTGAGCAGTTCGTAAATGTTCTCTGATAAGCTTTACATTTTACTCTGACTGATGAGTGATATCTGGCCAAATTAATGCTGATTCTCCTACCTCAAACCAACCTATTAGAGATCTGCACTTTTGCCCATATAATGCCTCATAAGGTGCCATTTGAATAGCTGAATTCTAACCGTTATTATAGGCGAACTCAATGAGTGGTAAATGTTCATCCCAGCTACCTCCGAAATCCAACACACATGCTTGCAACATATCCTCGAGGGTTTGAATGGTGCTTTCTGCTTGCTCATCTGTCTGAGGATGAAAAGCTGTGCTCAGGTTAACCTGCATCCCCAAGCCTCTCTAAAATGATTGCCAAAATTCAGTTGTAAACTGCGCCCCTCTGTCGGAGATAATAGACACTGGAACACCATGCAACCTGACTATTTCTCTAATATACAGCTCAGCATAATCCTAGACGGAAAAAGTAGCCCTTACTGGTAGAAAATGAGCTGATTTTGTCAGTCTGTCAACAATCAACCAGATCGAATCATATCTACGCCTGGTGCGGGGTAATCCTACTACAAAATCCATATTTACTGCTTTCCATTTCCATAGAGGAAAAGTTATATCCTGAGTCAGTCCGCCTTATTTCTAATGTTTAACTTTTACCTGCTGGCAGTTCGGACACTTAGCTACGGATTCTGCCTTCCCCTTCTTCATTCCTAGCCACGAGTAGAATTCTTTTATATCGTGGTACATTTTCGTCGAACCCGGGCGAAGAGAATAGCGGGCATAATGTACCTCGCCCATAATCTGCTGGCGAAGCCCTGCAACGTCTGGAACACAAAGGCAATCTTTATATCGCAATACCCCATCCTCAGTTATCTAAAAATCTGTCACCTCTCCTTATTAAACTCTATTTCTAAGCTAAACAAGGCTAGGATCTTCACACTGTCGTTCCTTTACTTCCACGACTAAAGACGACACTGCGGTGTTCTGGATTACCGCTCTGTTGTCCTCTCTTTCTGCTACACGAATGGCTAAACTGGCTAACTAATGTAATTCTCAGGCTAATTCCCGCGGCATAGGATGTAAGTATGCCAAACTCCCCATAGACTTACGACTAAGGGAGTCTGCCACCACATTGGCCCTTCCTGGGTGATACAGAATATTCACATCATAGTCTTTCAACAGCTCTAACCAGCGACACTGCCGCAAGTTTAGTTCTTTCTAGGTGAAGATATACTGTAGGCTCTTATGATCAGTGAAAATATCCACGGGGACACCATACAAGTAATGTCTACATATCTTAAAGGTGTGAATCGCTGCGGCCAATTCCAGGTCATGGATAGATAGTTCTTTTCATGTTTCCTCAGTTGTCTGGAAGCATAAGCAGTTACTTTACCATGCTGCATCAACACACATCCTAACCCAACACCTGAAGCATCACAATAAACTACATAACCTTCTGCACCTTTTGGCAATGCTAACACTAGAGTTGATGTTAGCCTGTCTTTCAATTCCTGGAAGCTCTGCTCACATGCCTTAGTCCACTGAAATTTTGTTGCCTTCTATGTCAGTTTAGTCAGAGGTGCTACTAAGGTGGAAAATCCTTCAACAAACCACCTGTAGTACCCTGCTAACCCCAAGAAACTGCGTACCTCGGCGGAGTGGTAGGTCTGGGCCATGCTTTTAATGCTTTTATTTTATGGGTATCTACCTGTATACTAGCATCCTACATGATATGACCCAAAAAGGCTAATAAATTCAGCCAGAATTCACATTTTGAGAACTTAGCATATAGATAACGGTCCTTGAGAATCTGGAGTACTGTCTGCAAATGATCCTAGTGTTCTGCCTCTAAGCGAGAGTACACCAGAATACCGTCAATAAACACTATCACGAACAAGTCCATGTATGGCCTAAAAATACTGTTCACCAGGTCCATAAACACGACTGGAGAATTCGTCAGCCCAAAGGACATGACTAAGAATTCAAAATGGTCGTATCTGGTCCTGAAGGCAGTCTTTTGAATGTCCCTTTCATGAACCCAAACCTGATGATATCCGAACTGTAAGTCAATTTTGGAGAAATATCTTTCTCCCTGTAACTGATCAAATAGATCATCTATCCTGGGAAGCGGATACTTATTCTTGACAGTAACTTTATTTAGTTGTCGATAGTCTATACACATGCTGAGGGAACCATCCTTCTTTCTTACAAATAGAACTGGCGCACCACAAGGTGAAGTACTCCGCTTGATAAAGCCCTTGTCTAACAAATCTTTCAACTGCTCCTTTAGTTCTCTGAGTTCAGTAGGAGCCATGCAATAAGGGGGAATTGATATGGGCTGAGTGCTTGGTAATAAATCAATTGCAAAGTCTATTTCCCTTTCTAAGGGAATACCAGGTAGCTCATATGGGAATACATCGGGGAATTCATTAACCACTAGAATAGACTGGAGAGTCGAAAGCTCTACCCGAACATCCTGAACTCTGACAACGTGGTAAATGCACCCCTTGGCTATCAACTTTCTTGCTCGAAGATAGGAAATAAACCTAAATTTTGGCGTAGCTGTACTTCCCTTCCATACTCGTGCTGCCTCTCCTGGAAAGTGGAATCGGATATTTTTGGTCCAGCATTCTACATTGGCATAGCATGGAGCTAACCAATCCATACCCATAATGGCGTCAAAATCAACAATTTCTAACTCTACCATATTTGTTGTGGTCTGACCGTTAGAAACCTCTACTGTGCACCCTCGATAAATCCTTTCGGCTATAATATAGTCACCGATGGGTGTAGATATTAAAAAGGGTTGCCGAAGCAATTCTGGTACAATACTGAACTTTCAAGCCACTAATGGGGTAACATAGGACAAGGTAGATTCGGATCGATTAATACATAAGCAGGGTGAGATAAAATAGTCATCATACATGTCACAACATCTGGAGACACTTCTGAATCATGTCTCCCTGGTAATGCATAGGTACGACTTAGGCCCGTACCTGAACTAGAGGCCCCTGATCTACCTTGGCCTCTGCCTGCTGAAACGGAGGGTCTGCGCGCTGCCGGGGCTGCTGGAGCTCGCGAGCCTGCTGATGCCCTGTCCTATCTATCCCGGTCACCCTGACCCTTGGCTGGAAAATCTCTCATCACATGACCCTCTTGTCCACATATATAACACCCCGTGGATCCATATCTGCAAGCTCTAGAGTGGCGTCGGCTGCAAATAGGGCAAAGTGGTGGTGTATACCTGCTTTTCTCTACTCTCCTCTGCTGGGGTGAATCTACTGTTCGAGAACTTCCACCGAACTATGACCGTCCTCGGCCACTTAATCTACCCCTCTGCTGCTGTGATGGAGGCGGGGGTCTAGGTAGTCTATTTGATAACCGTGTCCTCTACCCTATACGAATCTCCCACTGTAACTTATCTGACCAATCCTTGCGGCTCTGTTCCTGACTTGTTCATCTGCTATCCAGTTGCTGCTGTCTGAGGCCCTCAGTAGTCTGAGCAAAAGCCTACACTCGAGCAATATCCATATCTTCCCGCAAAGTAGCTGTCATACAAGCCTCACTGTACTCTGGGTTCATCCCAATAATAATCCAGTGGACTCTGGATGGCATGGTGTCTACAAAGGTTGGAGCATAGCGGGCAAAAAAATTAAACTGCAGGGCGTATTCTTGAACGCTCATCACCCCCTGCTCCAGGTGTAAAAGCTGGTCCATCCGGGCTGTCGGATCTCTCGTGGTAGATAACGGTCCAGGAAGATCTCTGAAAAGCTGGACCAGGTCGGAGGAGAAACATCTCTCCCTCGAGACCTTTCCCAACTCTCATACCACAACATAGCAATATCCCGCGTCAGAATACCGCCAATTCGACTGACTTTATAGATGTAACATGCATTACCTGAAAAATCCTCTGCATCTGATCCAGGAAGTCATGGGGGTCCTCTATTCGATCTGTCCTGGTAAACTGTGGGGAACCTATTGCCATGAATTCTTGAACCCTCGAACTACGAGGCCCACTTGATTATTCTGCTGCTGTAAGTGGCATTAACTGGCGCTGAGTAGCCATCATTTGCGCTAACATAACTACTACACTCATGACCTCTTGGTCAGATGGTATAGGTATAGGAACTACCTGAGGTGGTGTCATCCTGAGTGGCTCCTGATGGGGTGGAGACTGCTGAGAAGGTCGGGACGATGCCTCGTATCGCCCTTAAATCAGGCTGATTCTAAACGAGGCTGAGGCATCCTGCTGTTGCCCTCTCCTGCTGCTATGTCTAATCTTCTGCTTGTGATAGGATGTCGCTGGTCTAACATTTTATCCGTAAACAAAGAGTATGATAAGCTTTAGGGAATCAACCCTATACTGTACTACTTTATGGCACGACTGAATATGAAGAAAGAGTAACCACCCTATCATGCCTTGCAGCCTCCTGCCTATGGTATGTGGTGCACAACACATCCATAGAAAAGACTACTTAGCACGGCTTGCAGACTCCTTGGGATATGACCTTGCTGTGATACCAAGTTTGTCATGCCTCGCCATGGGAGGCATGACTGGCACCTGGTGCCCTACTAGGACCTAGACTGCTGGACTACTGAGCCTAAGCACTTTTGGTGCCAGGCTGACTCTAATTCTGGATTTATGAAAATAACGGGCTATATAACAGCTGTAAATACAGCCTCCTTCAGACAAGGCATATAGCCACCTGTAGAAATATAACAGCTACCCAGAAAAACTGAACATAAGGGAACTTATGCAGGCCGACAAGGCCACCATGCTGACTATTTATCATCGAAAAGTAGAATCAAGTTCTAAACTAATCTGTGACCGACAAGGTCACCAACTGACGACTGAACAAGGCCCTACACAACCATCACATGCAAACTGAAACATACATATGGCCCCACATGACCGGTACAACTAACCACAGGGAATATATAATCCGCAAGCCTCTAAGAATAATAAGATGGTCGCGACAGGGCCCCAGCATACCCATACTGTACAAACAAAAAGGGAAGTAAACCTTTAGTTGTCAAGCTCCGGATAATAAGAGCTGAAGACTCTGTACACTAGCTAGAACTACGAAAGATCTTCTTATCATCTATGACTACCTGCAGCCAAGTAATGCAGCGCCCCAAAACGGGCGTCAATACCACTGGTACTGAGCATGCAAAGCAATGACTGAAAATAACTTAAAGCAAACAATAATACTTATAGATACTGAAGTAATAGGAGACGGGCTGAGACTGACTGAAAAGAGCATAACTTTACTGAAGAGAGTAAGAGTCATACCTGATAAAATAGCAGTCTACTTTCTATCTATTAATAACTAACACAACATAGCATACAAGAACCTTACAGCCCCCATAAGCTGTAAGGTACCAACCAGCACACAATCTATATACCCCTACTCAGGTCATACCATCCACCTAGTAACTATGAGCATCCTGCCGGCCCCCTGGGTATGCAACTTGAGCTCGCTGGGCCCCTGACTATAGCTGTATTTGAGTCCGGAGGACTCCTTAAATCTGAAATCTGAAATTTGAAATCTGCACCCCGGGTGCAAGCGCTCGACTGGGGGTATGATATAGTGCTGATCAGCCTGCTATGGGGAATCTACATCTCATCTTCGTCCGCTGGCGGACGACATGCCACTCCGTAGAGCGATGTATCCTCACCCTCTGGCGGGTGAGTCAACACAGCTATTAACCCTGGGGCGGTCAAGGAAGCTCTAGGGGTGCCCAACAGAGAACAATCATGTCTCCGCAGATAGCAATAGGCACATGTAATATATATACTTGATCTGATAATAATATTTATGTTCTGGTATTCTGTTCTGAATCTCATATTGAAATGTACTGAATCTTATACTTAAATATACTGAATCTGTAATAATATTTCTAGAATATTTTGCTGGGACTTATACTGTTTTACTGAATTTCATGCTGAACACTATATTATATTTCTAACATGCTTACTAAATTTCATGCTGTACATAATATACGACTTCTAAAACACTCTACTAAAATTCGCACTATTTTGCTATACTAGAACTACTAGTTTGCCCACACGAAACTGGCTTTACATATCTCAACTACTGACTTTCTAATTAACTGCGTAGCTCGGCTAGTATTCAGCTATTTCTCCCAACTGTATTCATATTCATGAAAGAATAGAATTAATTCTACTATTATTTTGGAAACAAATAATACTTATGGATATACCTACTGTCTATTTGACTTAACGAAGAACGGCCAAAAACTCGCTATTTCTCGGAAGTCTAGAAGGGAGAAATACTCACTTTAATGTTGGGAGTATATTAACACTAGTTTGGAGTAATTCCACTTACCTTGGCTCGGCATGACGACGATTCGCCGGCCGAATTTCGCGAAACTAACTCCACAGGGATGCTCCCTGTAGCTTTACACTTCGCTACCCGAAGTTAATTTAGGTTTGGATTGCGTTTGACGGTGTAAACTGAAGGAAATTTAATCAAACCCTTCGTTCCCCTCTGCTTTTATTCGTTTACTGGAAATTATATGAAGGGAAAATAATTTAAAACGAAGTGGAAGCCTTATATACTTGGGGACTTTAAGTCGCATTGGTCGAATGTGATTTATAAGTCGCATTTGTTGAATGTGATTTATAAGTCGTATTTTCCTTGAGACGCTCCGACTTGGCGCTTGTCCGGTCACTTCCCGGGCCCTTTTCTCGCACGTATGACATTCTAAAACTCTTAACCAACATGCGAATAGGCCAACTAAGTGTCAAGAACTTACAGGGTGTAACACATACCCACTGACTTTCTGCTATATGATATATCACCCTAGCATCCAACCACTTGATAATTTCCTTTTTGACAACTTCTTGCGTTGGAGGGTTCAGGTGGCGCTGATGCTCTATACTTGGCCTACAATTTGGTTCAAGCTGGATCTTACGGGTACATATGCCTGGTGGGATTCCAATGATGTCAGCTATGGTCCAACCAATTGCCTTCTTGTATCTCTTCAAAATGCACACCAAGGCTTCCACCTGCTTATCTAACAGGTTTGTTGCAATGATGACTGGAGAAGTGTTGTCCTCCCCAAGGAATGCATACTTGAGATGAGGAGGTAACGCTTTTAGTTCAAGGATAGGTGGCACCTCCACAGATGGCTTGGTCGGCAGTGTTGAACGGTTCTTTAAGTCCAGGTCTAACTTCTTTGGGCTGAAGTTATATGACCCTGTCCAATTTAAGGCATTAACTGTATTTGTGTATTCCGGGTTTCCATCCACTTCATAATTCATTATCATGGCTGCCAATGTATCATCAATCATAGTTTCTCCCATAGGTGTTGGCAGCTTGCTATGGACCATTAAGATGCTTGAGTGAAAGTTTATTCTTTTGATGTTTCCTGAGAGTCACTAAAGAAAAACAAAGAAAAACAAATAAAAAATGTGAAAAGTGACGTAACCACCAATAAGTCAATTACAAGCTAATATCCTAGTTTCAGCCGTATTCCCTAGCAACGATGCCACTTTTTGATAAAGCTTAAACCACACCTCTTACTGAAGTGAGAAGCCGTCTTTGTCAATAAAGAACCTAACTAGAGGTTGGGGTCGATACCATAGGGAATAGGGAGATTGGATTATAGTCGGTAACTGAACTTGTAAGGTACTTACATAAAAATAGGGGAATTCTAAAGAAAATCAATAATAAAAGCAAATATCAAAATTCTGGTGTTATGTCAATATCAAAGGATAACAAGGGTTTGTGTTCCCCATGGGTTCATATCTTCTTTTGGTATACACTTCTGATTATTACCAATACTTACTTATAGAACTGATAACTTAGGTTCATTCAAATGACCGACCAGTCCCCACTGAATGACTATTCTCAATCACTCGTCCAAGTCTCATAAGCGATTTCAAGCTATCCATTATAACTAAGTTCTAGATTTAACTAACCTTCGACCACAACTCAAGTTAATATAATGATCATCCAAAATCAAGGTTTCATTGTAATTCTATTTTCCTAATCTCTACCTCTTCGACCAAAGAAAGTAAAGAATTCGGGCATGTCCTATCGTTGCGCACCGTTAAGAAACATTTAATCATGAAGAGAATATAATATAAGTGTTTGTATTAGTTTTAAGATCACTTTGTGTAACCCTAGCTTGTTAATTCACCGTGGTTCCCACAACCCTAGCTGTGGAGGTTTTAGCCTCTCATAGTTGAAAAGTTGTGATTTGCATTCATGATTAAGAATAAAAATCAGTACCTACAATGATGATTAAGAAAAGCACTTCCTTAAATTACTCCACAAAAATCTTTAAAAACAAGTAGCAAGAAAAAGTTGAATTCAAGAAAAGGTTGATCACAAGTTGAATCAGCTCAATCCTCTCTTTCCCTTACTTGTGTCGCTTGTCTATCATTATCTGCTTCTCTTAAAAAAATAAAAACTAAAAACGTATTTATATAGACACAAGAATCTTTTTCCTAGACTAACTGGATGAATTTCCATATCTGGTGTCGTAGTCATCACGATCCCAGTTACGACCCGTAGCAGCTTCCTACGACTCGAAGCTTCTTGTTGGGCCTTACATTGTTGAAAGATTTTCGGCTAAGTGTTCGGTGGTTCGTTGGGTATCTAAACTAACACGCAAGTGCACGTGGTCGAACAAGTAGTACGTGGCTTTAGTAAGCCAAGTATCGATCCCTTAGAGACTCGGATTAAGTGAAGTTTGCTTAAGTATACTATGCTGACAACAACGTAACCAAAAAGTGAATAATTTGTTTTATAAATTTTATACTAAACTACAAACAATTATATACTTTGAATTTGGACTATGAATAAGAGCATGCTGAGGTTAAAGAACATGTAA
The DNA here is from genome assembly GCA_035772735.1 of Datura wrightii. Classification (NCBI taxonomy): domain Eukaryota; kingdom Viridiplantae; phylum Streptophyta; class Magnoliopsida; order Solanales; family Solanaceae; genus Datura; species Datura wrightii. The sequence goes on from JASDFA010000010.1 coordinate 9,923,961, forward strand.
TGAAACTGCTTATCATCATAAATTGGTTAATCCTTTCTTTCAGTTGCTAGCCAAGAACATTAGCCAAGAGATTAAAACTCTCGTATTTAATCTCACTTAAGAATCATAAACCATCCGTCTACATTTCTGTGATCAAATGCAATTCATGACCTAGCAATACAATTCCGGTTCCTAAATAGACTAATACGGCTTTCAAGTATATTTCTATCAGGAAAGCACATCAAAACTCAATTTTCCCAAATCAAGTAACGAACAATATCCTATTAATTCACAACTTTCCAATTTCGTACTCTCTCGAGTGAAATCGTACCTTTTAGATGTACATTAATGTAGGCCACACACCAATGCAGTAAGAACAAGAATTAATAGAACAACATGGAAGAAAAAGATGAAAAACCAGATAATTAATAATCAAAATTCATCACAAGTGTTCATAACCTCAGCAAGGAAGGGAATTAGCCACTCATTTGTGGAGTAATCATCCTAAAACAAGTGTTAATCATACAAACAATTGAATTAGAGAAGAAAGAAAGAGAGAAAACCCCCTGAACTTTTCGTCCCTCAACTGCCTGTAACCCACGTCCTTGCTCCACCAAGTCTGAATTCTGAATAATAAACCTAAGTGTGCTATTTATAGTAGTAGGACTCTTTCCCGGAATAACAAGCAACGTGTCATGGAGTGCATCGTGGAGCACTGCCTCCGTGACACGCTACGGACGCGGAGGCTCTCTGGAAATCACCCGAACTTGGCCCCGGCAGCACCCTGCCGCATTGGCAGCGTGTCACGCTGCTTGGGCAGCGCGTTGCCACCTCTTGGTCACGCAGCCAACCTGCCGTGGAATGTTGCCAACACGCAGGTGGGCTGTTGTGATCGGCCTGCCTGCCGTGGCACGCTACCAACGTGCAGGTGGGCTGTTTTGTGCCTCCTCTTTGCCGACGTCCACGTGTTAATTCCGTTTCCAAGCATCTACTTCACCAACTCATGGATTAGTTACTCAAAAGTCATCAAAACCTACAAAACAAAGGCTAATCATGTTGGTTAGCACATATCTTCACTTCATATAAAATTACATGAAAATGTATATGATAACTTAGATAAACAAGACTAATTTAAGTCATAAAGCGTATCTCGGGCATGCTATTTTTGCCCGTGATCACAACCCCACACTTAAAGCCTTGTTCGTCCACGAACAACCTTTTACATATCATGCATATGGAGACTCCCACATAACTAATTTAGCAAGATAATTCAAGTTACGGCTATAATGATTACGTAAGATACAAGCTAAAAATAGAGCATGCCTGATTTGATCTTTGAAATGAAGTACAACTATGTTAAGACTTCTTAACCTCAAGAATCGACTCTCAATCTTAGCAAACTCATGCAAATCAACTGATTAAGAAATCTCACATGAATTATATCCTTCATTCAACATGTGCCCCTCACGGAAAGAGAGTTACCCAATTTCACACGCAAAAACAATTTTTATATCACAACATGTGTGGGTACATGCATAGAATTACACTCACTCTCACAAAGAATTCACATGCATCATGTAATGACCCATAAGCTTGCCCTTAGTGTTTTATTCCACTAATTTAAGGATGTGTGAATGTAAGATCAAGTAGGACTTTTTAGGTTGTAATGTAACTCAGGTGCGGGTAAGTACTATTATGATCAGTAATAGTGACTATCTTTCCTAAGCGCTTTTAATACATCACGCCTTCATTACAAACTTCCCTTCCTTCACTTCACCTTTTTCTCTTTTCATCTTTCGTTATCCTCTTTTGTTCCCCCCTTTCTTTAGGCACTTTTACCTTATTAGTAAGGAGTTCTATAAGTAACTTTTCATTTATTTATTTTCTTACTCCCTACTAATACTCACCCATATTCAAACAAGTGCACCCTCGACCTTTCTCAACTCTTACAATTGCTACTTTCCCTTCTTTTTCATTCTTCTCACTCCTTTACTCTTTTGGATTTTTCCTTTAAGCGCTTAGGTGTTTTGGTTCAATTTCAAGGCTAATGAAAGAAAAAGGATTAAGCTTATATTGCAACTGTCAAAGAATAGGCTCAAGGCTCAATTGGGTTAACTAGGATTAATTTTTCAAGGTAGGTATAATGAGGGATAAAAGTTTGGTTCATTCAAAGAAATGCCTAAATCATCTCCTACAATTCACATCCTTCATTTCGTTTTATATACACACCAGGCAAGTTCTAGACATTTCATAATAGCAGAGAATACTCAAAAACCTTACACTCATGGCACATGCTCAAATCAAGACACAATCAATAGACTCTTACTCAGCTAATCACAAGAATTCAGAATTAAGCTTCCATCATATTGAGTCAAATTCAAGAGCCTAAGTGTCTCAAACAAAGTTATACACTTGCATGCTTCATACTGAACATACTTGCATCTTACAACCATGTATAGCACATAAAAATAACATCAAGCACCAATTAGTTGTGGTTTCAAAAACCCAAAACCTATCGACTAATTTTTCCTCCAGACGGTCGTCATCCATCCATCGTCGGAAACAGTCCCTAACTATGACTAAAAACACTATATACAGACAACGGAAAGAAAGAAAAAGAAAATTTTTATTCTTCGGTTCAAAGACCCCCCGTCGGAAAAGAACCGAAAAGAAAAACCAACAGGTGATGAAGTCATGCTTAAAAAAAATTCTTTTTTTTTCAAATATTTCTCACAAGCATTACATTCACCAAAAATTGTTAAGCACAACAATTTGAAATTTCCCTTGAAATTTCCCTCACCCCACACTTAAATCATGCTATGTCCTCATAGCATCAAATTAAAATTTAAAAAGGGTGAGAAATACTCCCTGAGGCCTTCAGGCCTAGCTAACAACATGCCTTTCTTCAACTTTGCACAAGAGGGTGTTCGACCCCACACTTTTTCTCTTCCATGCTTGTTAGCTTCCTCCTCCACGGGTACTCAGACTTCCCCTCCATCTGTGCTTAACTTTCCAGCAAAACAAAACAAGATGAAAAATAAATAAAATCAACTTAAATGCAAGAAATTAAAATGGTACCCATGGTACCCTTGGGTTGCCTCCCAAGCAGCGCCTAATTTTACGTCGCGGCACGATGTATCCAGTTTCACCGCTTTTTCCTCCACCTTGAGGATATGAATCTCACCCCTAATTTCTTCTCAAATTTCCTCTTATGCTCCAGGGGTGGTGGTGAAAAATTGTAAGGACCAAGCAGTAGATGTTGCCTTTTGAACCTATTGGCCCTTAAGTAAGAGAAGTCATTTTGTCTCTCTGAGTTAGCAAATTTCAAAATATACGGGGCTTGGTCCTCCTCTAGACATTTCTCTATAAGCTTGGAAGACTCTATTTCTATGTTGTCAACCAAACTTAATGTCGAAAAATGCGTCGAGTGTGGTCCAATACACCTCAACTCTGAAACTGCATTATGCTTGACCTCCTTACTTGTATACACCTTCTCAGCATCGACATCTATCTCTCCATTACTGTCTACTGGGGGATACTCTATCTCTTTTTCCATGAATGGATTTTCCATAAGTGTGAGCCCATCACGGGGACACTCAAGAGATTCTAATTGTTGGGCTTCATCCAAAGACTCACCCTTGTCTTCCTCTTGTAGTTCCTCTTGAATATCGGCTAAAACTGTCACCTGCAATTTATCACAAGCTTCAGCCTCAGCAATCATCTCCGTGAATTTGATGCTCATCCTTTCTAGAGCCTCTGCATTCTCTTCTTGCTGAATTCTCAATACTGCCATTGCCTTCTTCATTGCTTCTGATTGCTCCAAGAGTTGTTTCAGCATGTCTTCTATTCGAGCTTGGCGTCCCAAGTCCTCATTTTCAGCATGCCTATATTCAGAAAAAACAACAGAAGGATCATAGTAGGGGCTTGGGGGAGGGGAATATGCATTCAGACAGCCATCCCAATGGACATCTTGACCACCACATATATTGCACATGTTATAGTGTTGCCACAAGTGGTGTCCTCCGCAATTCAGACAAGATTCGTTAAAATATGAGTATCCACCATTTAAAACATTTGTATTCCACGATGTCATGTCAATAAGGGTATCCGAAAAAGAAAAAAAATAAAATGAAAAAGAATTAAAACAAACATTAAGACCAAGTTGTCAGCACTTAAGAAAAATGAAAATACAGTAAATTACACTTAAAACAAATTCACCTATTGCCAAGTCCCCGGCAACGACACCAAAAACATGTTCGGTGGTTCGTTGGGTATCTAAACCGACACGCAAGTGCACGTGGTCGAACAAGTAGTAAGTGGCTTTAGTAAGCCAAGTATCGATCCCTCAGAGACTCGGATTAAGTGAAGTTTGCTTAAGTATACTATACTATATTTAACTTCTAAATATGCTGACAACAACGTAACCAAAAAGTGAATAATTTGTTTTATAAATTTTATACTAAACTACAAACAATTATCTACTTTGAATTTGGACTATGAATAAGAGCATGCTGAGGTTAAAGAACATGTAATGAAACTGATTATCATCATAAATTGGTTAATCTTTTCTTCCAGTTGCTAGCCAAGAACATTAGCCAAGAGATTAAAACTCTCATATTTAATCTCACTTAAGAATCATAAACCATCCGTCTACATTTTTGTGATCAAATGCAATTCATGACCTAGCAATACACTTCCGGTTCCTAAATTGACTAATACGGCTTTCAAGTATATTTCTATCAGGAAAGTACATCAAAACTCAATTTTCCCAAATCAAGTAACGAACAATATCCAATTAATTCACAACTTTCCAATTTCGTGCTCTCTCGAGTGAAATCGGACTTTTTAGATGTACATTAATGTAGGCCACACACCAATGCTGTAAGAACAAGAATTAATAAAACAACATGGAAGAAAAAGATGAAACACCAGATAATTAATAATCAAAATTCATCACAAGTGTTCATAACCTCAGCAAGGAAGGGAATTAGCCACTCATTTGTGGATTAATCATCCTAAAACAAGTGTTAATCATACAAACAATTGAATTAGAGAAGAAAGAAAGAGAGAAAACCCCCTGAACTTTTCGTCCCTCAACTGCCTGTAACCCACGTCCTTGCTCCACCAAGTTTGAATTCTGAAAAATAAACCTAAGTGTGCTATTTATAGTAGTAGGACTCTTTCCCGGAATAACCAGCAACGTGTCATGGAGTGCATCGTGGAGCACTGCCTCCGTGACACGCTACGGACACGGAGGCTCTCTGGAAATCACCCAAACTTGGCCCCGGCAGCACCCTGCCGCGTTGGCAGCGTGTCACGCTGCTTGGGCAGCGCGTTGCCACCTCTTGGTCGCGCAGCCAACCTACCGTGGCACGTTGCCAACGCGCAGGTGGGCTGTTGTGATCGGCCTGCCTGCCGTGGCAAGCTGCCAACGCGCAGGTGGGCTGTTTTGTGCCTCCTCTTTGCCGACGTTCGCGTGTTAATTCCGTTTCCAAGCATCTACTTCACCAACTCATGGATTAGTTACTCAAAAGTCATCAAAACCTACAAAACAAAGGCTAATCATGTTGGTTAGCACATATCTTCACTCCATATAAAATTACAATAAAATGTATACGATAACTTAGATAAACAAGACTAATTTAAGTCATAAAGCGTATCTCGGGCATGCTATTTTTGCCCGTGATCACTAAGTGTTGGATCTAGATATGATTTGTACCTCCTTCGTATGACCCATACTGAGCTCCCATACTTTAATGCTTAAACTTTGGGATTCTTCTGAAGTTCAATACGACCGGCATGACATGACTCTTACCTTCTTCCCATGGGTCGTACATTCCTTTCGTAGCAGGAGTCAGCACTTTATGAAACTTTTTTGATTTTTGTCATGATTTCTTCATCACGAATAGTACTAGCTTGGTACAATCTGTACTGATACTTATACATTGCCTCTTTGCACCTTAAGCCTTCTGCAACTTCTCATGGCCCTCAGTACGACTCATAGGTCCTTTCTACTATTCGTACTATGGTTTGCACATTAAGCCCATTTTGCATCTTTTTGGCTTTCTTTTGCCATTTTTAGGCCCAACATCAATTCATCCTGCAATCAAAGGAAAAGTGCCTTATATCCACATAAACATACCGATGTTCATGCTATTTTTTTTGTTTTGAGCGTCAAAAGTGATGTAAACCCACAATAAATCAGAGGTATAGATCACCTATTAGTTCGTTTGAAGTCGGTGAAGCTGCGATGATAGGGACAAATTCAGTCCATGAGGCCATGGAGAAGGTTCAGTTCATAAGGGACAAGTTGAAAATAGCTCAGAGTCACCAAAAGTCCTATGCAGATCTGAGAAGGAGAGAACTTGAGTTTTAAGTTGATGATTGGAGGTTTCTAAAGGTATCTCCCATGAAGGGAGTGATGATATTTGGAAAGAAGGGGAAACTCAGTCCCCATTATATTGGCCCATACCGGATTGTGAAACAGGTTGGCAAGGAAGCATATGAGTTGGAGTTTCCCTCAGAACTAGCCTTAGTCCATCATTTCCATGTATAGCTCTTAAAAAAGTGTTTGGGTGATCCAACTCTAGTTGTTCCGGTGGATAGTGTCGTGTGAAAGACATCCTTAGTTGTGAAGAGGTCCGTTAGAGATACTGGATCGGCAGGTTCATAAGCTAAGGAACGTAGAAGTAGCTTCAGTCTAGGTTTTGTGGAGGAATCAGTATATTGAGGGAGCTACATGGGAAGCCGAAGCAGATATGATGGCTAAATACCCACATTTATGTCCTTCTAGCTCTATTTGAGCTTGAGGTATCAGTTTCCTCCTTAATACTTTGTTCAGTTTCATGTTCAGCTCATGTACCTAAGTTTCTTTCATGCAAATAGATGTATATGTGATTCGGTAATTCAATTAAGTCATGTAGTTCAATTCAGAGTCAGCCACTTCATCAGTTTTCATCATGTATGTTCAGTATTTGAATATGGTGATTGCATTTCTCTGTTTTCAATATATTTACCCACATTCGAGGATGAATGTTCCCAAGAGAGAAATGTTGTAATACCTCGAAAGTGCCTATGACTAGACTCAGGATTTAAAAATGAAAAGTAGCAGAAGTTTGGGAAATTTTCTCAAAATGGGTTGTTGTACGAGTTGTTGGTGGGAGCAACAACCTGTTGGATGTGCTCGTGATGAGATATTGTAGGTCTGGAGTGGGGAATAACGGGTCTAGGAATGACCCATTGTTTGATGTAACGCGTCGGTAGATATGAGCCGTTGTGAGGTGGGTCTGGTTCAGGGAGGAAGTAACAAATCAAGTGACAACTCATCGTTCAGAGCAACGAGTCGTTGTTAGTGCCCATTGGGAGAAATCTCGAGAGATGGACAGTGGTGACAATGACTGGTAGAAGCGAGTCGTTGGAGCTTGTAACAACTCATCCTATACAGTAGTGGTAGGAGATCTGAAAGTTGAATCGAGGATGAAACAATGAGGGATGTAACAGGCCCTTGGAGTCAGTAACGGTCCGTTGTGATGCGCGCTGTCACTGGCAGAGCAGTTTTTGAAGGAAATTCATTAAGGGTATTTTCATCATTCCTAAGCCCTAGGGTCCTAAACAATGTTGTTTTAAGCTTGAAATAGAGAGTTTTCAGAGGGGTTGTGTCATTCTAAACCTATCCTAGTTCATGCATGCAAGCTTAAGGGTTTTGAGAGGTGATCAAGTCTAGTTTTCTACAAGTTCTTCCTCAATTTTCTTTTGGCTATCAAGGAAGTGTGAGAATTAGATTTGTTCATGTATGTAAGTCTATGAATGGGTGAAATTGTCCACACCCATGCCCAATTCCCTCTTACCCAATGCATGTATTCTTAAGTTTTATTCATGGGTATGATCTAAGCATGTTTTAAATAATGAATTATGATGAATGGGAAGATTTTACAATGTTTTAATATATAAATTATGTTTTTAAGTTTTCTAAATTATGATGCCCATTTGTGAATATTCATGAAAGTTGAGATCTATGAGTTTTGTGTTCAAGTATGATGAGATATTTATTAATAATGTATGCTTTCGATATACCCATGTTTATGTTCATGTTTTTAAAGTGAATCAAATTGATTTCAAGCATGTTAGAGTATATGGCTAGCCCATATGATCAAGTATGTTTTAGGATTTCATGAATTAGCTTACCACATGGTTTTGGAGTTAAGACTCCCATTATTTTCAGTTTGTGGTATGGTTAGAGCTAAGACTCCTCATGGTATGATTCTAATTATACATGTATATTATAATTCAACTTCGTCATTAGATGATGGTCAGATTCGTTGGAAAATGATGGAGAGCAAATGCATGTATTTGGGAGTAGTATCTAGCACGGAGTAGGCTAAGGGTCAGTCAACCTTGTGCCTCAGAACTATGTGCCAATGTAGGTTTCCTTTTATATTTTGGGACCTCCCTTGGAGTTTTCCCCTAATCCAAGGGGCCTTGAGCTTGATATTGATATCATGATAGCGGCCTTAGCACTGGCAAGGCTTTGGACGACTCTGCCCACTTGAGTGTGATAGTTCGGACCACGTATACTCTATCGTGGTAATGTTGGTTATATGACGAGTCTCCCATTGTTTGTTCAGTTATACATGTACATCAGTCGTGATATTTTGTTTTCAGTAGGTTTTACCCAATGTTCAATTTTATTTATGATTATCCTTTTTAAGCTTTGGGTCATTCGATCCAGTTATGATGTTCAGTTATGTTCAGATCATGATTTCAGAACATAGCATGCAAGCCCTACTCTTAGAATCTTGTTTTGATTATGTTTTATATTATGCATGATTTAACGATTTTAGTGAGCGGTTTTACTTACCTTGCATACTCGGTACATTCCACGTATTTACCGCATACTTTATGATGTATCGCGTCATGATACAGGCTCCAATATCCAGACTCAGCCTCATCACTAGCTAGTTCTCCGGTGTTAGCATCCAGTCCCAGTTGGTGAGTCCTCATCTCCTGAGGACCATTTCTTATCAGTTATCTTTGTATTTTCAGTTTCAGACATAGAGAGTTAGTTCGGGTTTTGTCCCATCAGCTCATAAAAAATAGAGGCTTTTCAGACATAGACCATAATCAGCTTCAAATTCGCATTTTTATTGTAATGTTATGTTAATGTTTAGACTTCTCTATGTTTATTATGAATTATCTTCCTCTTTTATTGATTAAGTTAGAAGTTATGTTCATACCATGGGTCGATTTGGAGCCTTTCGGCGTTCCTTGTCCCGTGTCTTGATCTGGGCCTATGTTCAGGTCGTGACAATAACATCTACGGTGTTTTATCATATAGATTGTCATATCATTCATTATCTTGAAATTTGTAAATTCAACTTTGGGAAGAGAGACAATTTCTACTTAGGTTTCTTCTTTTCTTTCTTGTTTGACTGAGAACGATGATGTTTTATTTGTTTTTCCGCTGTCTATGAGTGGCTAATCTCCCATTCTAAGGTTTTGGCAGTAATTCATGGTTGAAGTTTGAAAGATTGTTGATTTCTAGTTTTCATTTATGTTGCGCCCCAGTGCACAAGCAAGCGTATGTGGTCGTACAGGTAATATAGTGGCCCTTTTTTAAGAGCCGGATGTCGAACCCATAGGGACTGGGCTAATTCAGCGAATTATATCAAGTTCTAATTTAACCTTCACAAGTGTTGATTGCATAAATTTTGGAAAATTCTAATTAAATCTAGGGGTGATCACAAAATAATCGTGAAACAATACAAGAAGCAGCTAAAGTTAAGGCCTAATAATCATGCAATGCTGCAATTCATAATGGTTCAAGTATGAAAACTTCAGTTTTTGTCTCAAATGTTTAAAATGTGATGTTCATGGTCTTTCGAGCCTTTAAACACAAAAAACTAGTCTCACACCTACATCGTTCAGTGGGGACGTGACGTCCTAATGCGTGAGCAATTTAACTACGTGGATGTGGTCTACGGAGTTCCTAACTACGTGGATGTGGTGTACGGGATGTGACGTCCTAATTCGTGAGCAATTTAACTACGTGGATGTGCTGTTGATTATGGACTTCCGTTCCTTTAATCATTTAACATAAATTAGCTTCACAACAACTTGTACAAGCGGCGATGTGACAATTCTAAGTCGGTGTCTAGCTCATCCCATTTTATAAACCAAACAAGGCAAATTAGGTATAATTTCTATCCGAACCCCTAATTCTATCGTAAAGATAAGAACTTTCTTCTTACATTCTTGTGTTCTAGCCTAAGGTTACTCTTTCAATCTTTTAGCTAAGCTTAACGAGTTTGTTTTCATGGTGATGAAGCATAAAAATTAAAATAATAAGGAATGTAAGACAAAACAACAACTAAAACTCAAAACAACTAAGAATTCATGCATTTACAATCATATCATGTGGCCTCAACCCTAGAGGAAGGGTTTTAGCCACTCATGTTCGTACAAATACTTAAAAACACGATTCAAGTAGAGTACTTACAAGAATAGATAAAAGAGAATGAAAATTAGTGAACCCTAGTTAGAGTTCTTCCTTTCTCCCTTCGCTCCTCTCCGTTGTTCTCAAAATATTTCGTGATAAAATATTTTTTGAGCAAAGTGTCCTATTTATATTAAATGAGAAAAATGGAATTTTGGTCATGGATTGACTGCCTCCATGTCACGGAACTGGTTGCGCCAATCTTTCTCCATGTCACGGGCCTGGTTGCGCCAATCATTCTCCATGACACGGAGCAAACCCGCAGCATCACTGGAAACCTCGGCAATTGCATGTCACGGGTGCAGGCTATGCGCGATGCCCAGCGTGACACGGTCCATATCACGCGTGACGCATAGTGTGACATGCCCACTGGCGAGCAGAAAGGCATGGCATAGCAAGGCGCAGGGTGTGGTGCACGCACATTGACACACGCTGCCTGGCGCGGCCAGCCTTTCCTTGGCATGTCGACTTGCCTTCTTTTGCAATTTGATCCAAACTCCATTCCTTCACTTCAACCATCATTATTTAGTCTCTCATATGCATTTTACACGTATAAAACAAGGACTATTCATGTTGGTTAGTTTAGGATTATAAGTATACATAATCACATGAGAATATAATCAATTAAATTGACAAACACGCCTAAATTAAGTTATTAAATAGCACTTGGGAACGTAATTATTCCCAAGATCTCTACCCCACACTTAAAGCCTTGTTTTTCCTCAAGCAACTCTATTACATCTCATGCACATGAAGAACTCATACATAGCTAATTGAAGCAAGACAATTCAAGCTAAGGCTACACTGATTGTTTTAGATAGCGAGTTAAAAATAGAGCATGCAAGATATAGCTACTAAAATCTCATATAACTCCGTTAATACTTCCTAGCCTCAATAATTGACTCTCAAACTCAACAAACTCATGAAAATTAGCCAACCAAGAAATATGACATGAATTTTATCCTTCCTAAAACATGTGACCTCACAACAAGAGAGTTACCCATTTTTTCACTCATTAGTTTTCAAATCATGACATATATGTGTGTATGAATCAGAAATAAGGTCACTCTCAGAAAGAATTCACATACGACATGTACTGACCCATAAGCTTTCCTTTAGTGTTTTACTCCACTAATTTAGGAATGTTCGAAAGTAAGATCAAGTAGGACTTAGTGGCTTGTAATGTAAGCTACGGGGCGGGTAAGTACTATCATGGCCAGTAATAGTGACAATCTTCCCTAAGCGCTTTTAATCTATCACACTTTCATTAGGAATTTCCATCCTCTGTCTTCACCATTATTCTGTTCAACTCCCATCTTCCTCTTTTGTTTTCCCATTTCATTAGGCATACTTAAGCTGTTAGTAAGGAGTACTTGAGCAATTTTCTTTTTCGCTCTTTTACTTCCTTCTAACTCTTATTCATTTTTAAACAAGTGCACCTCTAGTCTTTTCTTTAACTCCCACAACTACACTTTTCTTTCTTCTTCCAACTCCTCTCTCCTTAACTCTCTTTTGCAATTCTACATTAGTGCTTAGGAGTTTTGGATCAAATTCAAGACTAATGAAAAGAAGGGGTTAAGCTCATGTTGTGGCTAGCAAAGAATAGGCTAAGGACTCAATGGGGCTAACTAGGATTAGACATTGAAGGTAGATAAAGCCAGGGATAAAAATTAGGTTCATTCAAAGAAATGCCTAAATCATCTCCTACAATCGACATCCCTCATTTCATTTTGTATACATACCAGGAAAGTTCTAGACACTACACAACAAAATGGATTATTCAAAAACCTTACACACATGGCACATGCTCAATTCAAGATAGATTCAGTAGACTTCTTAACTCGGCTAATCACAAGAATTCAAGATTAAGCTTTCAAGCACACAAAGTCATAGTAAAGAGCCTAGGTGTCTCAAACAAAGTTATACACTTGCTAACATGCTTCAGAATTTACAACACTTGCATCTCAAAATCATGTATAACACATAACAAGAACATCAATTCATCAATCAGCTAAGGGATGACAAGCAAAGATGTAATGACTAATTTTCCTCAAGACGGTCGTCATCCATCCATCATTGGGAAAAGTCCCTAACTATGACTAAAAACATCTATGTACAGAAAAAGAAAAATTTTATTCATTGGTTCAAGGTGCCACCCATCGGAAAAGAACCAAAAAGGAAAATCAACGAGTGGATGATATATGCTCAACTCGAACTTTTTCATCAAACAATGCCATACAAAGCACAAATTTCACCCGAATTCATTAAGCACGAAATTTTGAAATTCCTTCACCCAACACTTGACTCATGCTAGGTTCCCAAAGCATCAAATAAAAATACTACAAGGATGAGAAATACTCCCTGAGGCCTCTCGGCCTAGCGAACAACATGTTTTCCTTCATTTTTGCACATGTGAGTTATCGACCCCACACTCTTTTTCTTTTGTGCTCCATAGCTTCCTCTTCTAAGGGTACTCATACTTCCCCTCAATTTGTGCTTAAATCACCACCACAACAACAAAAAGTTAAAATGAACAAAATCAGAAAAAATTAAAATAAAATTGTACTTGAGCTACCCTTGGGTTTCCTCCCAAGCAGCGTCTGATTTACGTCGTAGCATGATGTCGACTATCCTTCTTAGGATATACTCAAACCAGTGTTCCCTTTAGAGAACCATCCTCTTCTCTTTTTATTTCTCGAGGGAACAGACTCCACTCTTCCCTCTCTTCTTCCAACTTCTTCTTTAACTTAAGCCCTCCATCAGATTTGAGCTAAAATGTGATCATCTCCTGCAGCAGTGGACCCACGCAATCTACCACCCCACACTTAGCCTTTGACAACACATTGATTTTGCAAAGATCTCTATAGTGTGCAGGTGGGTTGATCTCTTGGTAAACTGTAAAGAGTTCTTCATCATCATCGACCCTCATTTTACGGGTACCTGCTCTAACATTTATGATGGCTCCTCCAGTTGCCAAGAATGACCATCCCAAGATCAAGGGCACCTTGTCATCAACTTTAAAGTCAAGTATGATGAAATTAGTGGGTATAATGAACTTACCCACTTTGATGACAAGTTCCTCAATTATCCCATCTGCTGCCACTGTGGAATTGTTTGCCAGCTGCAGCATTACTCGGGTTGGCCTTGATGTGTCATGATTTTACGGCACTTCTTCGATGCTTAAAACCAAGAAAGTATGCATATTCAGGGTATGTTAATGCAGGTATGATGCGTTTTGTGCTTAATGTTGTAGGAAAACAGGTTTGGAAGAGAAACGGGAAAATTAATGCTGAAAACAACTGATCAGGAGGCTGCTAGGAACTTCACGAGTCGTTGGCACTTAGCATGACTCATTTCTGAGTTCGTTCGAAAATATCGAGTTTTGAAGATGAAGGAACAGTGTACTTAACAGGTTGAAGGCATGACTCGTTAAATCTGGTAATGAGTCATGATCCCATGGAGATGAATTATTGAAGAAGTAACCAGTGGAAATAATGGATGACATAACGAGTCGTTAGTGGACTATACGACTCGTTGGGAGATCACTGAAGTCAATCGTAGGATACACTGGAGATTTGAAGAAGTTAGACCACGAGGGGCCTAACGACTCATGCCCAGTCTAGATGACTCATTCGGTGATCCATTGCCATGACTGGTCTTAACACTGAGGATGCCTGCAACGTCAGGGGACCTAACTAGTCATTACATAGCCTGAGACCACTGAAGACCTGGGTTCCGGTTTTAATTAGGAAAAGGTTTCTTAGGAATTATAAATACATTGTTTAGGTTTATTTTCGATGTATAGTTTATTATTACTATTTTCACATAGATTTTGGTGTTGTACTACTATTCTTGGTTCAAGAAACAAAGTTTAAAATTTTGTTATTGAGTTTGAGTATCAAAAGCAACATTGGAATTTGTTCGTCAAGTTTGGAGTTCTATTCAATTTACTTGGCTTTCTTCTACAATAATTTGTAAGTTACAATTACGATTTATTAAATATTTTGTGATTGTGTTTATTCAAACATGAGTAGCTAAACCCATAACTAGGGTTGTGGGAACCAAGATGAATTAACACACTTAGGTTAAACCCTTAGTGATTCTTGAACGGGGTTTAATGCATGTATTGTTTTTTTCCTTCGTTTTAATTATTTCTTAACGGTTGCAAAAGTCAGAACTCACCTTATTCTTACTTATCAGTTTAAGGAGGTAGTGAATGGGAAATGGGATTAACAACGGAGATTTGAGGATATCAACCCTCATCTAATAGCTTGAACTTGTCCGGGGATAGCTAATCCGATATTAAGGGTAAGGGTTAATTACAAATACAGCCGTATACGGACCAAGTTGCATGGTGATAATCATCTAGATAGGGGACCAACACTTTAGGTGAAAATAACTTACCGATATTGCTTGATAAACACCGGAACATATTACTAGAGTAAACTCCTGGTGGTTATGAAGTCTTGGGGAACACAATCCTAGTCACGTTGTTGACTGAATACAAACCAAATTTTACTTAAGCATTTAGTAGTTTTTACTCTTATATAGTAGTTTATTTCTTTCCCCCTTTGCAAATAAGTAACCCGATAGTAATAGCTATTCGCATTAACTCAATTTCTTTCCATATTCCCTGTGGGATTGACCTCAACCTTTGTTGCATTATATATTTGACATCGACCGCTTTATATCTCAATTGGGAGGTGTAATTTGGGCGACATCAAATTTTGGCGCCGTTGCTAGGGAATACCGCTAAGGCTTTTGTTAATTGTGCTTTCTTTACTGTTGGTTCTTATTTCCTTTTAATTTTTCTTTTGTTGTTTTTGTTTTTAATAGGTCTTAGGTTCGTGCATGCCTAATACAAGAAGCCAAGGAAATCCCCTGGTTCCAATTGATCACGAGCTTGAGCAGACAGTAAGGACTCTAAGAAGAATGGCCAACATACAAGAATAGGAGACAGTGGACCAAGACACAGCGAGAATTTTGGCTGAGGAGCAAGCTCAGGCCAGAGATCAGGAGTATTCTAGGGTTGCTGAAGAGCAATGTCTAACTGCTGAAGCAGAATGAGCTAGAAGGCACAGAGGTCCAGAACAGTAGAGACACTAGTATTTCGATGAGGAAGATGATACTGATATAGACGAAGCTGGTGCCACTGGAGCTCTTCTCCCTCCCCCTTTGCCTGTTTGAGCAAAGTGTGATATTACCAGTGCTATGATCCAATTGCTAAGCATGAAAGGATTATTTACGGGTCATGCAACTGATGATATTCATACTCACTTGGCAAATTTTATGGGTATTTGCAAGGCATACAATCAACCAGGAGTGAGCCAAGATGCAATCAGATTGAGGTTATTTCCCTTTTCATTAGGGAGTGATGCAATGATGTGGTTGGCTGAGCTGCCAAATGATTCTATCACTACTTGGAAGGAGCTTAAGAGAGATTTTCTTGAATGATTCTTCCCATCTTCCAAAGCGTTGCAACTGAAAGATGAGATATATAACTTCAGGCAATTGAATTCAAAGGCACTTTACCAGAAATGGCTGCATTTCAACAAGAAGCTAAAAAGGGTGCCAAATCATGGGATTCCATATGATACATTGTTGAGGATCTTCTATAGGTCTCTGAATGTCAACACCAAGGAAGTAGCTGATACCAACTCTGGCAGGACCTTTATGATTCACACCTATGCAGAAGCTTCTGAGTTACTTGACAGAATCACCAAAAACAACCGCGCTTGGCACACAAGAGATTCCGATTGGTTCTTATGCGATTGGTATGTCCGTAGAATAGATTAGAAAAGATAAAGAGCATGATCAAGATATTGCGGAGATAAAGACCACGATGGAGCTGCTTGCTAAGCATCTGACGGGAGCTCGAGTTGAGAAAGTTAATGTTGTGGGTTCTCAGGGCAAGGCCCTGAGAAATGATGGAGGTGAATCTGAATATGAGGAGGAAGATAACTATCTTAATGATAAAAAGGCGGGTTCCTAGACCAACACCTAAGGATCTAACCAAGACTCTTGGCGTCAAGGTCAAGGGAACCAAAGGTCAGAACTTTTATAAGGATAACAATTACAACCAAGGCCATTACAAAGACAATGGAGACTGGAAGAAGCGCAAGGAGTAAAAGAATGATAGAAGCGGTCTGTATGTTCCACCAAGGAACTGTGAGCCAGAGTCATGTGGTTCAAGGGTTGAAGACATGTTTTCTAAAGTACTTAAGCAGATGGAGACAACAGATAGCCACTTTAAGGATCTTCGTGCTGATATTTTTGGTATAAATCAAAAGGTGGAATCACATGTCGTGGCCATCAAGCAGATTGAGCAGCAGCTGAGTCATATGTCTAATGCAATTAATCAGAGGCAGTAAGGCACACTTCCCAGTAATACAGTACAAAATCTGAAAAATGACAGTCGCTACTAGGATTAGGAAGTTGATAGGTTATCCTCCGAGGTCGGTTGTCATCGATGAAATAGAAGAGCCCATACCCATTAAAGATGACTAGATGCAGATTCTGAGGATCCAACATTGTTTGGAAATTCAGTGGTAAAGACTACTCCTAGTAATGCAAAGGAGCATAGATCTAGCAATTAGAGGAGAAGGAGACTCAACAAAAGTTCACACCGATCCCTAGACCTCCTCCTCCTTTTCCATAATGGTTGAAGAAAAAGGTCGAAGATAGGAAGTATCACAAGTTCATTTACATGTTGAAGCAATTTTCCGTGAACATCCCATTAGTTGAGGCACTTTAGAAGATGCTTGGCTCTACCAAATTCATGAAGGACCTTGTCACCATAAAGAGGATTGTGAGTTTTGAACCTGCAGAAAATTTACACCATTGCAGTGCAATAGCATCTCATTCTCTTTTTCAGAAAAAAGGAGGACCCTGGGGCATTCACCACACCGTGCGCTATTGGAGCCTTTAATTTGCTATGGCATTATGTGATCTTGGTGCTGGCATTAATTTGATTCCATTACAGTTTTCAAACAGTTGGGCTTGGGAGCCCCCAAACCGACTACATTGCGGCTTTTGATGGCAGATTATACGTTGAAGAATCCAATGGAAATTTTATATGATGTTATAGTAAAGGTGGAGTCCTTTATAATTCCGGCTGATTTTGTCATCCGGGACTGTGAAGTTGATTTTGAGGTCCCTATTATCCTGGGGAGACCATTCCTTGCCACCAAACGTGCTCTTGTAGATATGGAGACCAGACAACTTAAATTCTAGTTGAACAATGAGGAAGTGACATTCAAGGTGTGCATATCCATGTAGCAACCAAATGATATGAGGGTGGTCTCTGTAATTGATATAGTGGAACCTAGGTTCCCAATTCTGCCTATGGAGGAGTTATTGATTCTTATTAACTTACCAGTAGTTTTGATAGTTATTGGTGCCGAGGAGATCTATGGGGGTGAGGAGATTGTTAATGCACTTGATGCCATGGGGTCATATACTTATGCTCCAAAGAAGATTGATCTAGATTTGATGAATCGGGTGACCCCACCGGCCAAGCCATTTATTGAGGAGCCTCCGATATTGGAGCTCAAAGCACTCCCGTCTCATTTACAGTATGTATTTTTTGGAGCTGGTAATACTTTACCGGTCATTGTTGCAGCTGACTTGGAGGAATGACAAGTGGAGGCTCTGGTCTCCATCTTGAAGAGATACAAAAAAGCCATCGGCTGTACCATTACAGATATTATTAGAATCCCAGCCGGTATATGCATTCACAAGATCCAGCTGGAGCCAGATTGTAGGTCAAGTATTGAGCATCAGTGTAGGTTGAATCCACCTATGCAAGTGGTGCTCAATAAAGAAATCATAAAGTGGTTGGATGCAGGTGTGGTTTATCCTATTGCAGAGAACAAACGGGAAAGTCCAGTCCAGTGTGTACTGAAAGAGAGAGGAATCACGATGGTCCCAAATGCTAACAATGAGATCATTCCTCTAAGACCAATCACCGATTTGAGAGTATGCACGGATTACAAAAAGCTTAACCGTTGGATGTAAAAAGATCACTTTCCGATGCCATTCATGGACTAGATGTTAGACAGACTTGCAGGAAGAGGATGGTATTGTTTCCTTGATGGTTATTTGGGGTATAATCAGATTTTTTATCCCCTGAAGGCGAAGAGAAGACCACATTCACTTGACCATATGGTAAATTTTCTTTTAAGAGGATGTTGTTCGGGTTATGTAATGCACCCACCACTTTTCCAGGTTGCATGATGTCCATATTTTTTTACATGGTGGAAGACATCATTGAAGTCTTTATGGATGATTTTTCGGTTGTGGATGATTCATTTAAAGATTGTTAGGCTCATTTGAGCAAGGTGCTGCAGAGATGTGAAGAGACAAACTTGGTGCTTAACTGGGAAAAGTGCTATTTCATGGTCAAGGAAGGTATAGTGCTAGGCCACAAGATTTCTGGTAAGTTTATTGAGGTGGACCGGGCGAAGATTGAGGTAATTTCTAGTCTTCAACCTCCAATTTCTGTGAAAGGTGTTCAAAGATTTTTGGGTCATGCAGGTTTTTATAGAAGATTCATCAAGGACTTCTCGAAAATTGTAGATCAATTTTGTCAACTGCTCGAGAAGGAGGTAAAGTTTGTTTTTGACGAGGCATGTCTAAAGGCGTTTGAATGTCTTAAAGAGAGATTGACCACTGCTCGCATTATAGTGGCACCTCATTGGTCTTTCCCTTTTGAGGTTATGTCTGATGCTAGCGGTGTGGCCCTAGGAGCTGTGTTGGGTCAAAGGAGTGAAAATATTTTCCATCCGATTTATTATGCTAGCAAGGTTCTAAATGAAGCTCGAAAAAATTATACCATGATAGAATATGAGTTATTGGTTGTAGTTTTTGTATTTGAGAAGTTTCAGGCATACTTGCTTAGAACTAAGGTGATAGTCCACACAGACTATGCAGCTTTGAGATATCTGATGTCAAAGAAGGATGCCAAGCCATGGTTGATTCGATGGGTTCTGCTACTAAAAGAGTTCGATTTCGAGGTAAAAGACCAGAAAGGGACTGAAAATCAGGTAGTGGATCACTTATCAAGATTTGAGCCTGATGCAACACTTAGAGATGAGCATGACATAGATGATGCATTCCCAGATAAGCAGGTTCTAACGGCCTCACAAGATCTCATCCCATGGTTTTTAGACTTTGCTAATTATCTGGTGAGTGATGTTGCACTAGAGCACTTACCTTTTCACTAGAGAAAGAATTTTATGTCTGATGTGCTGAAATTTTTCTAGGATGAGCCATGCTTATTTCACATATGTGTTGATGGGGTTATTCACAGATGTGTTCCTGAGGTGGAGATGCTAAGTATATTAGAGGTATGCCACTCATCCCCTGTTGGAGGCCACCACAGTGGGATTCGTACAGCCCACAAAATTCTACAATGTATATATTATTGGCGAACCATTCATCAGGATGCGCATGATTTAGCAAAGGAATGTGATGCATGTCAAAGTCAAGGAGGCATATTACAGAGGCATGAGCTTCCTCCTACCCCATCATGGTCATTAAGCTATTTGATGTATGGGGCATTGATTTCATGGTCCCATTTGTGAGCTCAAATGAGATGAAGTACATACTTGTTGCTGTTGACTATGTTTCAAAATGGGTGGAAGCAGTTGCACTTCCAAACAATGAAGGGAAGATTATCACAGGATTCTTGAAGCGGAATATATTTGCTAGATTCGGTACTCCCAGAGCCATCATTGGTGATGGGGGTTCACACGTCTGTAACCGGTTTTTTTTTCTCTTTATTGGAGAAATATGGGGAAAAACACAGGGTGGCAACACCCTATCATCCACAGTCTAGTAGGCAGGTTTAAATCACAAACCGGGAAATAAAGACTATCTTGGCGAAGAGTGTGAATGCAAACCGGACATATTGGGCAAGAAAGCTAGATGATGCTTTATGGTCTTATCGGACCACATTCAAGACTCCTATAGGTATGTCTCCGTATCAGCTTGTGATGGAAAAGCATGTCATCTTCCGGTGAACTTGAGCACAAAGCTATGTGGGCACTAAAGAAGCTGAATTTTGACTAGAACAAAGCTGCAAACTTAAGGCTTGATTAGTTAAATGAGCTTGATGAATTCCAGTTGAAGCCTAGAGAGTTATAAAATTTACAAATTAAAGATGAAAATTCAGCATGACCGGAAAATTGAGAAAAGAGAATTCACTCCGGGTGGTATGGTGTTACTATTCAATTTTAGAATTTGTTTGTTTCCTTGTAAGTTGAAGTCTAAATGGCTGGGACCTTTTCGAGTGGTCCAAGTATTCTCCCATGGGGCAATGAAACTAGAAAACCATGAAGGAAAGAGGTTTGAAGTGAATGGTTAGCGGGTGAATGCTTAATTGGGGTGAAGTGAAGAACTTAAACTGGTAGACCTTTGGACCTTGAGTGAAGTCTGAGTAACTTAGGAAAAGTGGGTCGTGCCGCGACGTTAAATTAGGCGCTGCATGGGAGGCAACCCATGGTTATATTTTGGTGAAGTTTGAGAAATCAAAATACCGGCATCATGTCGCAACATTAAATGAAGCACTTCTTGAGAGGCAACCCAAGTTGTAGATATGAGAAAAATATAGTTTTTACATTTGTTAATGGGTGCAAGTGATTAAGATGGAAAATTTGAAGTTTGAACCAAAATCTGGGACTTCAGTTCTGGTGCAAAATATCACAGAATGATTCGTTGTTTGACCTTACGACTCGTTTAGTCCAACCGTGAAGACATCAGCAGAAAACTGGGGAGCAACGGTCAACCTAACGACTCGTTGCCACTGACAATGAGTCGTGGGGTCTTCCGTCGAGTGCACTGTCCTATCAATTCATAAAAATGATAAAGGCACCAATGAGGGACATAACGAATCATTGGGTAATCCAACGATTTGATAGGTGACCCGTAATGAAGCTACAACAGTTTAATGACCACGACTCAGGCCATGACTTGTTGGGTGACTCCACAAGTCGTGTCTTGAGTCGTTAGGTACTAGGTAAGTTTTTGAACTACAGTTACTGCACAAAGGGACAAACGATTCGTTTAACAATATAACAAATCATTGTTTAGGTCGTCAAAAGATTTTTTTAAATGAACTCCCCGACCCAACCCATGCAAGAATTAGGGTAAAACTTAACTTAAATTATATTAAACCTGATTCTCTCACCCTTCAAGTTCTGATTTGCATTTTGAACCTAGCACCACTCCAACTCAAAACTCAATCTTCTTCTCATAACAATCACTCACTAAGAACCATTCGAACAAGCAGTCACAACTCACTGCATGCAACGCACCTCACAAAATTCATTGCACTCCGTACACCACATGAAAATCACTGCATTCACTGTGTAAGTTTTTCTGTGCTTCAGATAGATTAATGCTTGATTAATGTTATGATCTTTTATAACCCGTATTTGATATATAATGATTGATGGTTACTTCAAATTTATAGTAAACCTTACGTAGCAAAAGATATCGAAAAATTTATTTAACTTGAATTTAGGGACATGTTAACTGAGTTATTGTTTGATTGTGTGATTGAAAATAGCAAGTAAACTGCAAGATGAGGGTGGATCACTTGAAACTCTTGAGCACGAGCCATGTAATGAGTCATTGTATCATTTCATGACTCATCATATGGCTCGTCCTGAGTGAAATAAAAACTTGGTGACTACTGTACCTAAAAACTCGTCGACTCAAGTAATGACTCGTTTTGACCAGTCGTCAAGTACACTAGTCCATCATGAGGAAACTGGTGTCTGATAGAACGAATGACCTCACGAGTTGTTGCCTGTGGCAATGACTCGCTGTGTCACTCGTTATGTCCACTGAGAGTCAATTTAAAAGTGTATATTTTTCACCTCATCTGGTATACTGACAACTTTTCCAATGGTATAATGGCTCCAAGGGGTACACCAAAGAAAGATTTGGCAAAGAAACAAGTGCCGGAGAGGAGTCAACCACTATACCGAAGACTTTGGGATGAGCCGTCCTCCTCCGAAGAGTCAAGTGGCTCGGAGGAGGAATATGAAGTGTCAGAAGAGCAGTTGGTGCGGAGATCAACCAGGGCTAGGGCTCCACGAAATACAAATCCGTCAGCCTTAGTTGGTGCTCCTACTCCACTAGCAATGGATCCACCCAGCCGTACAGATGAGAATGCCAGGGCTGCAGCCGCAATTGCTCATGAGGGCACCACAACTGGGAAAAATGCATAGGTAGCTGAAGAGTCACATGCTTAGCAAGGGGACTCCGACGATGAATTTACTGAGACCTCGAACACATACAATGATCAACCAAGGAGCGTGAGATAATAGTGTGTTCATGGTATGAGGGATATCTATAACAGAGACATTGCTCCAAATGATAAAGGACATCCGAAGAGGAGCATCTATGAGGAGCCCAGGCTGGTCACCATGGGACTTATGACCATCTCCAGGCTACTGTATGGGCCAGACAATCATGCCCTGATGAACACAGTTGAGTTCTACCACAGGCTATTCGAGCTAAAGAAAGTCAAGACTAAGAAGTTGAATAGTGAGGAGCGTATCAGACAATACACTTGGCTATCTCGGGTCATTGCCACAACAGGTCTGCTGGTTAAATGGTTACACGACACCAAGTCTTAGATCAAGAAGGCCACACTCAATTTTCAACCTAAATTTTTGTAGACACTGGTGCGGTATAGGCTGGTACCAACCATCCATGATAATATTCTCACACCTGACAGAACAGTATTGGTAGCCAGCATTATGGAGGGATACACCTTCAATTTCCAGTAGTACATTGCTGAAGAGATTAGAGAGCGGTCCATAAATGACAGTGCTATGATTCCTTTCCCATGTGATTGATAGACTCTATCAGGAGTAAAAAGTGCAGGACTTTCCATCAATTGACCAGAGGATAATGGTACAGAAGATTATGGATATTAGGTTGATCATAGATGAGACAAACCAAGTATCGAGGGCGAGGAGTCAGTACGCCACATCCGCTAGAGCGACCATATTAGAAAAGGCATTTGGCAGTAGTACGCAGACCAATGTTGCACAGTTCACTGATTTGGCGGTTGAGACTACTGAGGGTAGAGAGCCCGGTAGCAGCCTGAGGCTTCAGATGCAGCGGACACCTCCGCACCTACTGATGTTCCCGACTCATCATCCATAGCAGCAGCACCTAGACTGCCAGTTTCTCCTCCACGAGCCACTACAGTCGGCCAAGTTATAATTTCATAGGAATTTTTTGTTGACATGGTTGGGCGGCTGGCGAAGGCCAAAAAGCAGCAGGCATACACAACTCTACAGGTTAAAGTTTTAATGAAGCAGGTAAAGCAGGTGTCAAAGGAGTTGGAGGCGTTATCTAGTTCTATATATGGATGGTTGGACGCTTTTGAGAGACACATGGATAAGCGCCTTGCATAGTTACAGGTGCCTAAATTGGCAAAGTGGATGTAGAGCTAGGAGCACTAAAAGTTAAGGTGCGAGATTTAGTGGCACAATGGGTAGTTGTAGTACCTCCACCAGTGCTCCCGTGATAGAATATGAGAGTGAAAAAGAGCTATCTCAGATGTTTGATTTCATTACTGAGGAGCCGGTGGCACATGTTAAGGGAAAACGGCCTCGTGAGGAGGCAAGTTTTGAGGAGGATACTTCTCTAATTCGTTCTCAGAAAAGGGAGCGGAGAGAGATGGAGACAGTGCTGCATATTTCAAGAGAGGAGGCTCAGAAGAGAGTCGAAATTGAGGCAGCAAGAGCTCGTGGAGAAGGGACGAGCTCCTTTGGTTCTAAAAATGCATCGGGTCAAACCGGTAATATTGGAGAGGATATTGGAGGAGTAGTTACACCTTCCACCAACTAGGTAGCTGACACCTAGGTCGCATGGGTATGTTCCCTGTTTCCTTAGTTCTATTATATCTATATATATAATATATATATATGTGTGTGTCAAGGATGACACATGTTTTTCTTAATGGGGGTGGGGAGGGATACCTGTGCATTTTTTGAATTTTTTCTGAACATAACCTGAGGGTTTTTTTTCCGGATATCTTCTCCTTGGGGTGTTCCATATCTAGTAGAAATGAAACATTTAGGGTTTTATGTTTTTGCTTATGTTTGTTTGTGTCAGTCGGAAGAAAGTTGGGTGAACTTAAGTTGTCAAGAGCTCAAATTGTTGATTTTTGTTTAACTGATAATTTGATACCCCTCCTAAATTTTGTTTATATGTATGTTAAAGTCGACAAGTATGACCTTTATGAATCTTTGCATCGCATTGAAACTGTGAACATGTTTACTATTGTATGTTGTACCTGAACTAACAATTAGTAGAAGTAATGATGTTGACCTGTGCTATGTGTGAGTAAGGTTTTATAGCTAAATTTTTCTATGTGTGTCAATCTAGAACTTTCCTGGTCAATCGTACTAAGATAGAGGATAGGAAACTAGGAAAGTATGATAGGTCGTTTTTGATTTATGAGCCCACTTTAGCCTTAAAAGTCCTACAAAAAGAGAATAAATATCCCTTGATCTGAATATTTAAGCTTAAATCGACCTTTCTTCTTGTTTACACCAATTCTCTTTTCTTGCTTTGATTAAGAATGAACCTATTTTGGCCCTGGTCGCTCCTTGGACACTGTGAACCTCAACTCAGGCAAATCGCCTAAGTTTAGGGTGGCTATTATAGGCGTGATTAAGAAGAGTAAGGTGGAATGAAAAATTGGGTAATGAAAAGGAAAGAGCGGGTGCGGTATGCATAATGAAAAGAAAAGAAAGAAATAAAAATTATTTTCAAAGACCAAGAAAAGAAAAGAAAAATGTGACATCAATGGATGCTTGAAAGAATAAGAACTGCACCCGTAGATACAAATGAAAATAAAAGAAGCAAGTAAAGAAAAAAGGGGAGAAAATAGGAAAAAAGGTTAAAAGTGGAGTCAAGACGTTTGTAGTGCCTAGGAGGGTTAAGCTACTAAGTCCATATGTACCATACTTGAACTTGAGCCTATGTTACAAGCCTAATAAAAGTCCTATAGTTATCTTGGTTACTTGTCTAAAAATTGAGGTATTAAAAGTAAAGTCAAGCCTATGGCATTGCATGCACACAGTTAGAATTTCTTTGTGAGAGTGAGTGGATCTTACCTAGTCCCAAGAGAAATACATTGAAATAATCATATACACATGCGTGAGCATGGGACTTCTTTGAGGTGAGAGCATTTGGTCAACAAAATCATCTGCGAGTTATCTGGGTAAGTGTTATAGATTTATGTGCGTGGTTCCAACTGACAGTGTTTTGCTATGTTTTGATTCCCTTGTGTCATGGTTGGAAATTTTACATATATATCATGATTTGAGTTTGTATGATGAAGGAAGGGTTAGAAAATTTGATTTGATGAATAAATGTGACTGCCGTAAGTCCTAAAGTTCTTCCAATTGAAGCGTCGAAGTAGTTTGGTTTATTTAATTTTTGTTTTTGCCCGAGGACATGCAAAAGTTCTAAGTTGATTGTGTTATGTGCTGTGATTTTACGGCACTTTCGATGCTTAAAACCATGAAACATCAACAATATAATTCTATTTGGGTAATTGTAGATAGATTGAGTAAAGCGACTTATTTCTTGCCGGTCAAAACTACCAATTCAGCTAAGGACTATGCTAAGTTGTATATTCGGGAGTTAGTTTGGTTGCATGGTGTCCCTTTGTCCATGATATCGGATAGAGGTACTTAGTTCACTTCACAAGTTTGGAAGTCATTTCAGAAGGGACTTGGTACTGCGGTTAAGCTTAGCACAACTTTTCACCCGCAGATGGATGGTTAGGCCGAGCGAACCATTTAGACTCTTATATGTTAAGAGCATGTGTGGTTGACTTCAAACGTAGTTGGGATGATCATTTACTTCTTATAGAGTTTTCTTACAGTAACAGTTACCACTCCGGTATTTAGATGTATCCATTTGATGCTCTTTATGGGCAAAGATGTAGATCATCTATTGGTTGGTTTGAAGAAGGTGAAGCTATTTGATAGGGCCAGATTCAATTCATTAGGCTATAGAGAAAGTTCAACTTATATGAGAAAGGCTGAAAATAGCTCAAAGTCGTCAAAAGTCCTATGCGGTGTGAGAAGGAGAGAACTCCAATTTGAAGTTGATGATTGGGTGTTTTTGAAAGTGTCTCCCATGAAGGGAGTGATGAGATTCGGAAAGAAAGGTAACCTTAGTCGCTAATATATTAGCTTGTACAGGATTATGAGACGTGTTGGCAAGGTGGCCAATGAGTTAGAGTTACCCGCGGAGTTAGCATCAGTGCATCTGATTTTCCAAGTATCACTCTTGGAGAAGAGCATTAGCGATCCTGCATTAGTTGTTCTAATAGAGAGCGTTGGTGTAAAGGATAGCCTTTGTTATGTGATTGAAATCCTTGATCGTCAGGTTTGGAAGTTTAGGAACAAAGAAGTAGCTTTCGTAAAGGTTCTATGGAGAAATCAGGTTGTCGAGGGAGCTACTGGGATGCTGAAGCAGATATGATGGCTAAATACCTACATCTTTTCCCTACCGGCTCTGTTCCACCTTGAGGTATCTGTTTCATCCTTAGTACTCTATTTAGTTTCATGTGTAGTTCATGTCTCCCAGTTCCTTTCATGTCAAAGCAATATGTGTGATTCATGAATTCAGTTCAGTCATGTATCTAAGTCCGGGGTCAGTCACTCCGTCAGTTTTCAGCTTTTGATAGTCAGTATTCGGGATGGCGGTCTATTTCCCTAGTTATTCAGTATGTTTACCCACATTAGAGGATGAATGTTCCCAAAGGGAAGATATTGTAATGCCCTTAAGGTCTCTAAGAACAGACCCTGACAGTTTAAGAGTAGAGAAAGCAGGAAAATATTGCACTAGGCCATAAGATGATTCGTCCAGTGACTTGTGATGTCACTTCACGAGTAGTGATGTGTCTTGTTAGGAAAATAGAAGATTGGAGGTTCGAATTTGTTTTGGGACTTGAAAACGAGTGGGATGATAAGTCATCCAGTGGGCAATGAAGCATCTAGTGGCTTACCCCACACGTCGTGGACAAGAGGGTCTTCACGGGTGCAGCCACAAGCCGTGAAGTTAGTCATGGTCAGGATGAAGAGTTAGATATTTGAATTTTCCAGTAGACTTCGCAAGTGAGGTCCACGAGCCGTGACCCACCTAACGAAACGTGAAGTCCCTCGTGAGGATTGCAAAGTAATTTTTCTTGTAATTCAGTAAGGGTATTTTTGTAATTCCAAAGCTCTTAAGCCTTAAGCGATATCATTTTAAGCTCTGTTATGAAGGTTTTAAGAAGGTTTAGCCTATTCTAAATCATTCTCTCCCATGCATGCAAGTGTAGAGAGTTCTTTTGAAGATCAAATCAAAGAATTCCCCTAGTTCTTCCCTAGATCTCTTTGGCATTCAAGAAAGGGTGTAGAATCAGCTTACCTAGGTATGTAGGGTCATGAATGAGAGTTTACTTTCACTCTCTTGCCCAAATCCACTATCAAGTTCATGAATTGAAGTGTATGATCCTATGGAGTTTTAACCCAAATTTATGAAATTCTCTATGTTTAGTTGATGGGTAAATTTCCTTCATGTTTCAAATGATATTTTAAGATTAATGGTCAGGTTTTAAACCTATTTTGATTAAAATTCATGATTTAAAGTTCAATGAACATGATGCCCAATTATGCAAGTTTCATGAAAAGTTGAGTTTATGTATTAAGCTTCCAAGTATGATAAAATATCTAGCATGTATGAATATTTACAAATTACCCATGAATATATTTATAATTTTACTTATAATTTCTATTTAATGCAAGCATGATGTTAAAATTTGGGCAAGTCCACTCAAGTTAAGTACGATTTCATGATTTAGCCAAGGCTAATAAGTTAGCTATTTCAAGTTTTGGAGTCAAGACTCCCCATACGTTAAGATTTAAGTTATGTTTTTATATATGATGATATGAGCATTATATATTTTTTTGGAGTAGTGTCCAGCATCGAGTAGGCTAGGGGTTCTAAGGCTCTCCAGTCTCATAAACTACGTGCCAATGCAGGTATACTTTGGGCCTCTCTAGAGAGCATTTCCCCGGCCCAAACGCACACTGTCACATCACACCTTACTTAATCCTTCGCCCTGGCAAGGCTTAGGATGGCCCTCCTCCACGTGGGCTAGACGTGGGATCATCATGTGCTCATACATGGTGGTTGTCAGTTAAGACGAGTGTCCCATTATTCCTCATGATTTCAGTAATGCATATACTATAATATATTATATTATGCTTTCAGTATCTTTTAACCAAGGATCGGTTTATGAGCTTTTACCTACGATTTCAGATATGGAAAGCCATATGCACTTCTTTCAGTTTATATCTACTTATGTTTTCAGATATACGCATACAACCTTTAATCTTAGAATCTTATAATGATAGTGATTTAATATATGCATGATTTAAGTATTACTTACTGGGCCTGTGTTTACTTACCTTCCATTCTCAGTACATTCCAAGTACTGACCGCATACTCCATGTTGTATCATTTCATGATATAGGCTTAAAAGTGCAGACTAAGTATCGCCACTAGCCAGTCTCCATAGTTTATCCATGACAGCTTTGTTGGTGAGTCCTCATCCTTCAAGGACCTTTAATTAGTCTAGTGTTGTTATTTTATGTTTCAGAATTCTAGTGAGCTAGTTGGGTGTTTTCCCATCAGCTCGTCACTATGTTAAAGGCTTTTTCAGTCATAAAGTTGTACATTTAGCTTCAGATTTAGTGTTTTGATATTTCTGATTGTTAAATGTTTTATTATTCAAACTTCCTTATTTAAGAAATTCATTGTAATACCCCGGGAAGGCCTAAGAAAAGACTCGAGAGTGTAATTTGAAAAGTGCAGAAAAACTGGAAAATACCACAGGATGGACCACAGAACCACTCGTGGTAATAGACCACGAGTCATTGAAAGCTGTCATTGGTTAGGGAAAGGTTGGTGATAGTGGAGGCAACGAGAGGTATGATGACCCATTATGGGATACAACAGGACGTCCTTTGCGATCGTGGTTAGGGTCAAGCTGGGCGACATGGTAACCAATCGGAGACCCAACGACCTGTTAGAAGTAACCAGTGGTCGTTGGTTGTGGTTGTTGTTGGTGGCTAATAAATTCTAGTGTAGGCGACGGGTTAAGACCATGACTCGTTGGAAGAAACCATGAGTCGTGGTGAGGCTCGTGGTAAGTGGGTTCAGATCTTATGATGAGCAAACAACGGATGATGTACCGGACCGTGGTTTCAAAGGACGATTCGTCCTGTCCGTCTTTTGGTTAGTTCTGAGAAAAGGCATTCAGCAGTCCATTCAATGAGGGACATGAAGGGTCGTTAGTGGTTCCCACGACCTGTTGGTACCACTCTTGGGTTCCATCCGACCAGATTTCAGGGTAGGTTCATTAAGGACATATCCGACTTTTTCATGCTTTGAGACCCTAAACTACGTCTTTTTGTGTATTTCTCTTAGTGTGTTAAGGTGAGTTAAGTCCTTTATGCATGCCCATCCTCATGCAAAACCTTAGAGGGACTTTTGAGAGATTCAAGGTCTTCTTCCCCAAGTTACCATCGATTTCTTTGTGGGCATTCAAGGAACATTGAAATCAACCCATCCCCAGGTATGTAGGGTTTTAGAATGGGTGAAATTCTTCCTCATCCATGCCTAAATTTAGATTTAAATCATGAATCCTCCTATTCAAGTTCAATGGGGATTTGCTCAAAAGCATGAAAATGTGATTTCTCTTTATGGGTTTGATTTAATGGAGTTTTAATTACTGAATTATGAATGGTGGGCAAGTTTTATATTATTTTCTTTAAAATCATGTTTCAATCTTTTAAATCAAAAATGCCCATTTGATGATAGTTTATGAATGTTATGATTTACGATGAATATGCAATATTTTGAATTTATTAATGACGAAAAAGCAAGAATTTAAGTTACCCATGTTTATGAGCATATTTTGAAAGAATTGAATATGATGAAGTATTGGGGAATGCCCACATGTTTAAGATTGATTTATGACTTATGAAGCAAATTACATGATTTATCCATTTATGATGTTGGCCGATGAAAAGGGCCTATGATTCTTGGCTAAGCATGTTTTAAAGGGGATCAATGATGATAAATGTTATATTTTAGCCAATGAATCTTAATGCATGATGTTATTGATTTATGTATGAGCCTATATGCATGTTTTTGAGAGCCTTGTCTAGCACCGAGCAGCCCGACGTTTAAAGGACTACGCCGGTGTCTCATAACCACATGCCACCATCAGTTTCTAATGATATGATGTATTGATAATGATCCCCTCAAATGTGATATCACGACCATTGCCTGTCAAGCCAGGGTCGGCTCTGCCCTCTTTAGTGTAATAGTTAGGGCATGATGAAAGGCTCTACCATGATGGTGTCGGTTATGACAAGTCCTCTGACTGTTCCGCATGTATTATTCATTGTTATATTTATGTTAATTTTCTCAAGATTTGTTTTCATAATGTTTACTTATAATTATGATTATGAACGCTTTATAAATGATTTGAAAGCCTTGAGCCTTATGTTTTCTTATAAAGTTTATGATATGTGCATGATGTCCTTCTCCCGTGTTTATTTATGAGTTTAAGTTACTTTAACTGTCCATTTTACTTACCTTTCATACTTGATTACATTGAACGTACTGACCACATACTTTCTATGTTGTAT
Source organism: Datura wrightii (assembly GCA_035772735.1). NCBI lineage: Eukaryota > Viridiplantae > Streptophyta > Magnoliopsida > Solanales > Solanaceae > Datura > Datura wrightii. Next base: position 9,955,182 of record JASDFA010000010.1, read on the forward strand.
CGTTTCATGATACAAGGTCCGGCTCATCCTCATCCTTAGCCCATCTTAGCTTATGTTCTCAACTTATTGGTGACTCCTCATGTTCTGAGGGCTATTTGACAGAATTTTATTTTATCTTATGTTTCAGTGTCGTTCGAGTTAGTTGGGGATGTTGTTTCATCATCCCATCGTATCTAGTAGAGGCTTTCAGACATTGTATTGTATTCAGCTCATGTGTACGCTCAGTATTTCTGCTTTTATGTTATCTTTACGTTTCTACAATGTTTATGTTAAGTATTCCTCTTTACTTAAATGAGATTAGACGTATGCATGTGCCATGGGTTGACATGGGCTATCTCGGGGTCCCTTGTCCCGTATCTACGATCCAGATGTATGTTGGAGTCGTGACATTCATTTTTTCGCTTTGTGTATGTTGAGCTATAGTTTTCATGTTCATATCATTGGTCGACTTGGATCCATTTGTGGTTCTAGGTTCTGTGTCTAAATTTGAGCCTATATTCGGGTCGTAACAGGCACCTGCATTTCACAGGGGCTCTTCTGCGGGGCGAAAGTATCTTGCAGGTCTAGACCAGACTCTTGATAGGCTCCTGTGTTTGTAACCTAAGTTTCACAAGTACTCCTTAAACCTTAGACAACTGCACTTCTACATTTGACTTGCGTTTTGGAAGTGTCCTCCTGTGAAGCACATGTCCTCTTCTCTCAACTCCATGCTTTTTATCCAATTCTTCTTCTTTACCTATTTAAGTTCAATACCTGCACAAACCAAAGAGGAAGGACATAAAATCTTCCTACATGAATTGAAAAACAAGCGAAAGCTCATGCTTTAAAGCCTAATGTGTTGGTAAATTCAGCTGATCAGTTTCATATTCTTCTTTGTCATGTGGTATCAAAGGTGCTGCATGATCAATGTGTACCACAAACTTTTTCCCCAATGGATATAATTAAAATTTCTCAGCAGCAAACGCCACCACAAGCAACTCTTGTTCCGTAACATGTAGCTGGCTTGGTATTCATTCAAGGTCTTGCTAGCATAGTGTATTGGATGAAAGACCTTATCCTTCCTTTGCCCAAGAATTACCCCTAATGAAACACCACTTGCATCGCAATTAGTTCAAATGGTTTAGACCAATCAGGTGCAATAATAATAGAAGTTGATATGAATTTCTCATTCAAATCAAGAAATGCCTTCATGCAAGTATCATCAAAGTGGAACTTGGCCTCTCTCTCCAATAGCCAAAACAATGGGTGAGCCACTTTGGAAAATTTCTTCATGAACCATCGATAAAAGCCTGCGTGACCCAAAAAACATCTGATGCCTTTCACGGTCTTCTAAGAGGGTAGGTGGGAGTTGGATTCAATATTTTCTTGGTCTACCTCTATCCCCTTTTCATAAATTTTATGCCCCCACACAATATCTTCCTTCACGAAGAAGTGGAATTTCTCCTAGATTAAGTCCAAATTCGTTTCTTCACACCATCTCAATACACCACTCAAGTGGGCAAAACAATCATCGAATGAATTTCCCACAATGGAGAAATCATCCATAAAAACATCCATGGTGTCTTCCACTAAGTCTAGAAACATCGACATCATGAATCTTTGAAATGTTGTTGGGGCTTACAGAGCCCAAGTGGCATCCTCTTAAATGCAAATATCCCATAGAGGTATGTAAAGGTTGTCTTCTCTTTGTTTTTCGGGGCAATCGAAATTTGGTTGTACCTCGAATACCTATCAAAAAGATTGTAATATTATCTCCTCGCTAGTTAGTCTAGAATTTAACCTATAAATAAGTTGATGAAATAATCCATTGGTCCATGAGTTTAGCTTTTGGTAATCATGCATACCCTCCATTATGTGACCGATCGCGTAGCTATCAATTCATCTTTCTCATTTGGAACCACTGATTCCCCTCTTTTTAGGCACACATTGAACTGGACTTACTCAATTACTGTTAGCTATTAGGTACACAATCCCCACTGATCTTTATATGCCCAAGTGATACTCAAAAGTACCATTTTCGCCTTGTTTATCTAGCAATGTGTATACATTCTCATGTAATTGGTAATAAAATGTGAATTTATACTAACCAACATGATTAGCATTGTTTTACAGGAAAAATGTGATTTCGGGAAGCTGAAATGCATGTTGGATGATATCGTAGTTGGACTTGGATGCGAGCAAGGGAAAAGGCATTGGAAAGCATGAATTAAAGGGGCTCAGCGATGGAGCCGTGTCACGCTGCCATCGTAGGGGCATTCTGCCTGGAGGGTGAAAATTCACCCAATTTCCAGTGAAGGGTCGCGTTTGCTCCGTGGCACGGAGCCAGTGCTCCGCGATGCACGCCGTGCCACGTTGAGCTTGAATTCCCGGACCCCCAGTTCCAGTGAGGGTCCGCGTTCATGGCGTGTCACGGAGGCAGTGCTCCGCGAAGCACTCCGTGACACGTTGCTCATTATTCCGAGAAAAATTTCCAGCTGTATAAATAGAACACTTAAGTTCATTTTTCATAATTCAGACTTGGTGGAGCAAGGAAGTGGGTTACAGGCAGTTGAGGGACGAAAATTTCAGGGTTTTTTCTCTCTTTCTTTCTTCTCTAATTCAATTGCTTGTATGATTAACACTCGTTTTATGATTATTAATCCACAAATGAGTGGCTAATTCCTCTCCTTGCTGAGGTTATGAACACTTGTGATGAAATTTGATTATTGATTAGATGGTTTTTCATCTTTTTCTTCCATGTTGTTCTATTAATTCTTGTTCTTACTGCATTGGTGTGTGGCCTACATTAATGTACATCTAAAAAGTCCGATTTCACTCGAGAGAGCACGAAATTGGAAAGTTGTGAATTAATAGGATATTGTTCTTTACTTGGTTTGGGAAAATTGAGTTTTGATGTGCCATCAGGATAGAAATATACCTGGAAGTCGTATTAGTCAATTTAGGAACCAGAATTGTATGGCTAGAACATGAATTGCATTTGATCACAGAAATGTAGACGGATGGTTCATGATTCTTAAGTGAGATTAAATACGAGAGTTTTAATCTCTTGGCAAATGTTCTTGGCTAGCAACTGGAAGAAAAGATTAACCAATTTATGATGATAATCAATTTCATTACCGGTTCGTTTAACCTCAGCATGCTCTTATCCATTGTTCAGATTCAAAGTAGATAATTGTTCTTAGTTTTAGTATAAAATTTATCAAACAACTTATTAACTTTGTGGTTACGTTGTTGTCAGCATATTTAGAAGTACAATATAGTATACTAGAGCAAATTGCACTTAACCCAAGTCTCTGTGGGATCGATACTTGGCTTACTAAAGCCACTTACTACTAGTTCGACTACGTGCACTTGCGTGTTGTTTTATATACCCATATATCAAACAGTCCGAACAAGTTTTTGGCGCCGTTACCGGGGAATTGGCAATTGGTGAATTTGTTTTAAGTGTTAATTTACTGTATTTTTATTTTCTTATGTGTTGACAACTTGGTCTTAGCTTGTATTTTGCAGACTTAATTGCTGTGAAAACTGGCAAGAGACAAGGAGCTGGTGGAATCTTATATAGAGCCAGAACGTATATTTCACAGTAAGCGAAGAGAAGCTCTACAAAGAAAGCTGCAGTTGCTCAGACAGACGATCATGGAGCAACAACAGAATCCACCGGTTGTAAGGGCAGTGTTAGTGCCCGAAGAAGCAGAAGCAAGGCCGGTTCGCGAGGTGGCAATCCCACATGCCAATAATGTTACATCAAGTATCCGCAAACCAGAGCCTGGAGGGAGATTTGAACTCAAGCAGAATATGGTGCAATTGTTGCACACAAGCGGGCAATTTACCGGTCTCCCTCATGAAGATCCACAACAGCATCTCCAAAATTTTTTGGAGATAAGTGACACTTATATACCCGCTGGAGTGTCACCAGACTATGTCCGGCTTAAATTATTTCCCTTCTCATTACTTGGAGAAGCCAAGAGGTATTTGAAAGCTGAGCCACCAAATTCTATCTCAACGTGGGATGATCTTGCACGGAAGATCTTGATAAGGTTTTTTCCCTCTGGTAAAACAGCAAGACTTAGAAGTCAGATTCTAAGTTTCAAACAGAGAGAGGGAGAAAATTTATATCAAGCCTGGGAGAGATTTAAATCCATGTTGCGGGACTGTCCTCATCATCATCAGTCCAATGAGGTGTTGGTGCACACATTTATTGAGGGTTTGGAACCCCATAACAAAATATTGCTAGACTCAGCAGCTAGAGGGCAAGCGTTGGAAAAGACTTATGAGGAGCTGTATACCTTGTTGAACCGGATTTCACAGGGCAATCCAGAATGGAATGCTGATTCATCACGAGGTGGGACAAGGAAAGCAGCAGGAGTACTTGAAGTGGATGGGTTTACAGCTATCGCTGCACAGATAGCTGCATTGCAAAATCAATTGAACAACCACTTCAGCAACATGACTTTGAACCATCCTTCAACTCCAGTTAATGCAGTCCAGCAGATGTGGTGTGAAGTGTGTGGAAGCAGTGAGCACTCAGCTGAGTGCTGTGGAGCCAATCCTGACTCGGTAAACTTTGTGGGTAATGCACAAAGAAATCACCAGCCGTATGGTAGTAGCTACAATTCAAATTGGAGGAATCATTCTAATTTCTCATGGGGTAGCAACAACCATCAAGGCCAAAGTTCGGGTCAGGGTATGCAAAGGAATCAAGGAGGGCAACAGAACTACCAATCTCAATTCAGAAACAACAATGCACCTCCTCCACCACCATCACCCAGCATTGAGGAGATGTTCAAGACCATGATATCTAACCAAGCTCAATTGCAGGCTGACTATGTGAAATTGGCAACCGAAGTGAAAAACAATCAGTTAGCTACCAAGGCTCTTGAGTATCAATTTGGGCAATTTTCTAGTGCCCAAAATACAAGGCCTAGAGGAGGACTGCCAAGCGACACGGATCCGAATCCCAAGTAGGTAAATGCAATGACCACAAGGAGTGGTTTGCAGCTGAAAGAGGTGGAACCAGAAAGACCACCTCAACATTCGGGAGCAGCAGAAGTTGAGGGGGAGAAAAGTTTGGAAAGGGGGAAGACCAAAGAAGCTGAATCAAAAAGACCTCCACCCCCGTTCCCTCAACGACTCAAGAAACACAAGGAGGAGGCGTGTTTCAAGAAATTCATGGAGGTGCTTAAATAGGTACATGTTAATTTACCTCTTGTTGATGTTTTGCAGGGAGTGCCTAAATATGCTAAGTACATAAAAGACATCGTGGCCAACAAAAGTCGGTTAACTGAGTATGCTACGGTGGCTCTAACGGAGGAGTGCACTTCCCGGATCCAAAATAGACTGCCCACAAAGCTAAAAGACCCTGGAAGTTTTACTATCCAGCTTACTATTGGGCAGAGCATTCGATCTCGTGGATTGTGTGACCTGGGGGCGAGCATAAATTTGATGCCATCTTCGGTATTCATAAAGTTGGGTTTATGGAGTCCTAGACCCACAACGGTAATATTGCAGTTGGCGGATCGATCCTTAGCTAGGCCGGATGGCATTGCTGAGGATGTTCCAGTGCAAGTTGGCTCCCTAATTTTCCCGGTAGATTTTGTCGTTCTGGACTTTGAACCAGACGCGGAAGTCCCATTTATTTTGGGACATCCCTTCTTGGCAACCAGGAAAGCACTAATCGACGTTGTTGCAGGGCAACTCACAATGCGAGCACATGACAAGGTATAGGTGTTCGATGTGTATAAAGCACCTAAGCTCCCGATGTTGCATGAAGAACTCTCGGTGATCAATGTGATTGATCATGGTGATGACAAGCAGATGAAGGATTCCCGAGAGTTAATGGGAAAACCACCGGATCGGTGTAAGCACTACTGGGGGGATGACGGTGATAGAGAGAAATCGTCCCTCACCCTAGCGGACAATTGAGCTTAAATGACGTCGAGTCGTGACGGTAAACCAGGCGCTGCACGGGAGGCAACCCGTGAATTTTTTTTTCTTTCATTTTGTAAAGTGTAAATAGAATTTTCTTTCTCTTTTTCTTGATTGATTACAAAATTTTTCGTTTTAGTTATTGTTTTTTATTTTTATTTAGGTGAAACCTATAATTCTAACCAATTTTGTATAGTGAGATGATTTTTAGGTCAAACGGAGGAAAATGTGCACGGAATCGTGAAGGAAAAGTCGAGGTATGAAAAATTAATAAAATGTAGAAAACAGTGAGCTGGGGCAATAGCTCCGTGTCACGGAGGAGGACCTCCGCGTTACCCTCCGTGACACGTTGAGGTATAACCCGGAAATTTTAAAAATTTCCAGAATGCTATCGCGATGGCTCCGTGTCACGGAGGCAGTGCACCGCGATGCACTCCGTGACACGTTGCCGTGTATATCGCGACGGGTCACACCGGGTTGCCGGGTGACCCGTGTGTTTTTCTACCCTTTTAACCCTGAAACCTCCCCTTTTTCCCCTCACTTTCTAATTCTTCCGCGACCAAACATCCCAAAACCCCTCCCCCATCAACGTGCCACGGCTTAAGGCAACAAATTACCAACTTTTCTTTGATTCTTCAACTTCAAGGTATGTTTTCCAATTCCCTCTAAAGTTTTTGTCGATTTTCTTTGATTTTAAGCATGGGAGGTGAGCTAAATCGCCCTATGTAGTAATTAAGCTTGAATTCGAGTTATTTGTTGATTGATAAATGTTCGGAATGTCGTTATGATCGTTTGAACTTGTCAATTGCATAAATTATTCCAATTTGATTGAAAATCTCAATTCTAGGGCTTGTTGTTGAATGTGATGTTAGAAATGTGTTGAAATTGTGAATTCTATGCCGAGGTGTACATGTTGAACGAGATGAGTCGTTGTACAAGTTGTTGGGATGTTAATAGACGACGAATTCTCGGGTTTGGGGGAAAATGTTGAAATTTATTCGAATTTGGTTAGTTGGATAGGTTCATGTATATAAATTTTTATGGTTATTTTTGTTTCTTTGTTTTTCTTTGCGATAGTTAAAATGTTAGCGATGGTAGTGATTGTGAGTAGCTGTACAAAGTCTGAGTAGTACACAGAAGTTATACCATCGAATTTTCTTTTGAACTCACTAAGCATGACTGTATAGTTGGTTGTTTTGTGTAAATAAAGATATTCTTGCCGTAGTGTTGTAACTGTAGCTAAGGACTAAGTGTGGGGTAACATAGCGTAGCCCGACCTTAGCCGAAGTTAATATTTATTTAGCGTAACATTGAGCTTGTTTACATGGGTTGACAGGTAAAATAGAAAGCCGGCAAGAGAAAGGGAAAGGTGCATCAACTTCAGGCACCGGAAGGAAGAGACTCAGACTGGGCACAGCAGTCCCAGTAGCACCAGCAGTTCCACGCGGCCAGCGCCGCCAATATGGAACAAGATGGGTGACGGACAAGGGGAAAAAGTGGTACGCAAAGCACAAAGAGAACAAATATTTCCCCGAGGAGCATATAGCACGGGAACCCTTGGCACAGGAGTTCCCCAGAATAGTTCACCGGATCGAGGCAGCTGGGCTCAATTTCATATTTGAGGAGCCCAAGGAATGCAACCTGTACCTGGTTCGGGAGTTCTATGCCAATTGGAACCCGTCAATCAGAAGCCACACCATCAAAATCAGAGGGCAGATAGTCACTTTGGAGCCCCACCAACTCAATGCCATCATAGGAGCGCGGGACACAGACGCCCACGTCCTCCGACAGCTAAACATTACCCCACCGTATGCTGACATCAAACGCACATTGTGTGGGGCCCGATCCACAGCTAGATGGAGCAGACACAAAGAAAGGGGCTACCACCAGACTCTGCCATATTCACAAATGAACGGAAGCCCGAATCTAGCTAAAGATAGTCTTCTCTTGCCTCATCCCGGGGGTACATATGACTGATGTAACCCGGGATCGTGTTTGCCTGGTGTACGCCCTGATGAAAGGGCTGGAGATTAATGTCGGGGTGGTTATTATATCCGCCATGAAGAGAGCCCGGTTGCACCAAGGGCACAGGTATGGTTTTGGTGGACTACTCACCACCTTTCTCAGGGGCCTCGATGTTGAGGAGGAGGCCCTAGATTATATCCCGCAGTTGGAGCGGCGGGCCTTGGATGTTACCAAAACTAAGGCTCCCGATACCACCCACAGGCCAGTGCTGACACTTGGCGAGCGACACGCTCGTGATGACCAGTATATTGCACGGATGTATGGGATGCAGATGCTCCAGCTAAGGATAGGTGGGAGGCCAGCGACGGAGGAGGAGCTATGGCAGCTCGAGCTAGATTACCCCTTCGGCGAAAACGCCAGGGCTCTATGCCGAGTAGAGCAATCATTTGTAGAGCCCACGGATGATGACGTCCCCACGGACGAGGAGACACGTCGGGAGGAGTCCGATGATGACGACGGAGGCGACTCGGATATGGGAGATGAAGCAGCAGCACCCGACGAAGAAGTGGAATACTTTGACTGATCAGGGAGTTCCACCACCCGATTTTATGCTATTTAATTTTTGTGAACACTGGGGACAGTGTTCGGATTAAGTGTGGGGTGGGAGTAGTTAGGTGCTGGGCTGGGTTGTTTTGTTTGTATGTTCTCCTCTGTTATTTTGTATGTTGTGTGTCCCTGTGTTTGTGAATTTTCAAATTGTTCTGTATTGGTAAATTGATGTGAAATTGATGTGTGTTGTTGAATGTTGCCAGCTGATTCTGTAAATATTTTTTTATTTATCGAAATGATCGATATTTTTAAAAATTTCTTTAAAATATTGTGTACATAATTTTTTTTCTTTTTCTATCGAAATGATCGATATTTTGCAAATTTTTCAATTTTTTAATTTTGGGTTTCTCGGCGTTTGTTTTCGATTCTTTTACCGAGAATGGTCCCATTGAACCAAAGTCATAGCTAGTGACTGTTCCCTATGATGGATGGATGACGACCGTCTTAAGGGAAATGTAGTCGTTAGGAGTAGATTTTTTTCGATTAATTTTCAGTTTTTTTCTTTGGTGGATTGCATCCCAAAACCTGTAGTTACTATATGGTTGCGAAATTTCGGTTGCGTGTTGTACATGATATTCAAAATGCAAAGGTGATTCGTATGAAAGCAGGAAAATTTTGTAAATATGTTGAGATACCTAGGCTGTAGAGTTCGATTCAGTGTGATTGAGGCTTAATGTTTGAATTCATGTAATTAGCTGATTGAAGGGTCTGTGAATACATCTTGAATCGAGCATGTGCATAAAGTGTGAAGTGAGGTGTTGATATTCCAGGCTATTGTGAAGTTTCTAGAACTTGCCTGGTGTGTGTACAAAACGAAATGATGGAGGTGTATTGTAGGAAAGGATGTAGGCATTTCTTTGCTTTAACCGAGAGTTTCTATTTTTTTCTTATCATGTCTCCCTTTCTGTGATTGTATACCCTAGTCAGCCCTTTGAGCCTTTAGCCGATTGTTTTCTTTCTTTTGTCCAAAAAGTGTAAACCGAGCTTAATTCCTTCTTTTCATTAGCCGTAAAGTCTATACAAAACTCTTAAGCGCTTAAGAAGAGAAAATCATTTTCCCAAAGTGTCAAAGAGTGAGAATGGTGAAAAGAAAAAGAAAAGCAGGGTGATAGAAGAAAAGAAAAAGTTGAAGGTGCACTTGCTATAAATAACCGATAATGAAGGTGCATGAATAATCTTTGTTGTTGTGTCAAGTGTGCTTAATGAAATGGGCCATACTAAAGTAAATCATCAAGAATGGGATGATGAAAAAAAAAAGAGAGAAACAATGTCCATGAGTGATGGGATGTGTTAAAAAGGTGCTTAAGGATGCTAGTGGCTATTATTGGCTAATCCAATATTTGCTAGTTCCATAGCTTCCATTACAACCCATTAAAGTCCTACGTGATCTTACATTGCATTTCTTTATATTAGTGGAGTAATACACTAAGGGCAAGCGTATGGGTCATGACATGATGCATGTGAATTCTTTTGGGAGAGAGTGTGAAATTGTGTGTACGTGCCCCTGCTTTAATGATTGTGTGTTACATGAGAAAAAAGGGGAAGATTCTCTTGTGTTGTGAGGGCACATGCTTGATGAAAGATTGATTTTCATGTCGGATATCTTGATTAGCTGATTTGCATGAGTTTGCCGATATCGAGAGTCGATTTTTAAAGTCTAGGAAGTCTTAATATATTGAAGGTCATTGCATTGATAAGACCATGCATGGTTTCTTGATGATTTGCTGTATTGAGTAATCGGTATGACCGTAGCTTAAATTGTCGTACCATAGTAGCGAGGTTGGGATGTAAATTGCATGAATTGTATGTTGTTCGAGGACGAACAAGGATTTAAGTGTGTGGTAAGTGATCTTGGGCAGATTTATATGCCCAAGTGATACTCAAAAGTACCATTTTCTCCTTATTTATCTAGCAATGTGTATACATTCTCATGTAATTGGTAATAAAATGTGAATTTATACTAACCAACATGATTAGCATTGTTTTGCAGGAAAAATGTGATTTTGGGAAGCTAAAATGCATGTTGGATGATATTGGAGTTGGACTTGGATGAGAGCAAGGGAAAAGGCATTGGACAGCATGAATTAAAGGGGCTCCGCGATGGAGCCGTGTCACGCTGCTATCGCAGAGGCATTCTGCCTAGAGGGTGAAAATTCACCCAATTTCCAGTGAAGGGCCGCATTTGCTCCGTGGCACGGAGCCAGTGCTCCGCGATGCACGCCATGCCACGCTGAGCTTGAATTCCCGGACCCCCAGTTCTAGTGAGGGTCCGCGTTCATGGCGTGTCACGGAGGCAGTGCTCCGTGATGCACTCCGTGACACGTTGCTCATTATTCCGGGAAAAATTCCCAGCAGTATAAATAGAACACTTAAGTTCATTTTTCATAATTCAGACTTGGTGGAGCAAGGACGTGGGTTACAGGCAGTTGAGGGATGAAAAGTTCAGGGTTTTTTCTCTCTTTCTTTCTTCTCTAATTCAATTGCTTGTATGATTAACACTCGTTTTATGATGATTAATCCACAAATGAGTGGCTAATTCCTCGCCTTGCTGAGGTTATGAACACTTGTGATGAAATTTGATTATTGATTAGATGGTTTTTCATCTTTTTCTTCCATGTTGTTCTATTAATTCTTGTTCTAACTGCATTGGTGTGTGGCCTACATTAATGTACATCTAAAAAGTCCGATTTCACTCGGGAGGGCACGAAACTGGAAAGTTGTGAATTAATAGGATATTGTTCTTTACTTGGTTTGGGAAAATTGAGTTTTGATGTGCCTTCAGGATAGAAATATACCTGGAAGTCGTATTAGTCAATTTAGGAACCGGAATTGTATGGCTAGAACATGAACTGCATTTGATCACAGAAATGTAGACGGATGGTTCATGATTCTTAAGTGAGATTAAATACGAGAGTTTTAATCTCTTGGCAAATGTTCTTGGCTAGCAACTGGAAGAAAAGATTAACCAATTTATGATGATAATCAGTTTCATTACCTGTTCGTTTAACCTCAGCATGCTCTTATCCATAGTTCAGATTCAAAGTAGATAATTGTTCTTAGTTTTAGTTTAAAATTTATCAAACAACTTATTAACTTTGTGGTTACATTGTTGTCAGCATATTTAGAAGTACAATATAGTATACTAGAGCAAATTGCACTTAACCCAAGTCTCTGTGGGATCGATACTTGGCTTACTAAAGCCACTTACTACTTGTTCGACCACGTGCACTTGCGTGTTGTTTTATATACCCATATATCAAATAGTCCGTACACCCACATCAAACTACTTGATAATTTCTTTCTTCACCACCTCTTACTTAGGTGGATTCAAACGTCTTTGATGCTCAACAAAGGGATTGCAATCTTCTTGAAGGTTGATCTTATGAGTAAAAATGCCTAGAGTTATGCCAATTACGTCAGTAATAGTCCAACCGATTGGTCGAATGTTCTTTTTCAAGACTGCCATAAGTACCTCTTCTTCCTGCTGGTCTAGTTTAGCCATGATGATCACTAGTAATGTTTTATTTAAATAAATATATGCATACTTCAAATAAGCGGGCAGCAATTTCAGCACCAACACTGGCGGTTCAATGATTGACGATTGCAATAGTGGAGTCTTTTAATTTATAGATCAAGGTTGAGCTTCTTCCATTGGTAATAATAGGATTCAAGAACCGTTACGGCATGACATACATCTTCTAACCATTCACTGGCCTTGCCATCCATATTCAAGAGAACGAGTTCCAATTATTCTTTGAAGAATGTTTCCTCCATATCTTGCCATATGCCTTCTTTGCCAACACCTTCCTCCATAAGCGGCCACTTTTCTTTCACACACACCCCCGATTCAATTTGACATGCCAAATGGTTCATCCTTTCCTCTAGATGTCTAATAGATATTTCATGTTCTTTCACCGTTTGAGTATGTTCTAAGGAATCATCTTTCAACTCACGGATCCCCAAGTCCGTGTAGAACATCCGTTCTAATACCATTTCAAGAAATCTTTTGTTTTTTGACTGCTAGGATTTTTCTCTCTCATGACTTCTCCACTCAGCTATATATTCATAGTTCCGACCATGATTCTCATCACAAGGTTACTACGAGCCTCGATTGGCATCTTCGTACCCCAGATGAAAGCTACTCATGCACTATGCTAATAACCAAATTTGAATCATTATTTTCACTACCATCGCATCTTTTTCCACCTCCCTTTTCCATATTTCATGCATCAGTTAAATAGAAACTACACATGAAGAAGCCTCGTGTTTCTTGGTTGGCATGCTGGGTGGCTCATCTTCACACACCTAAGCAATAAGCAAAACCTCTACACAACGTAAAAGCAACACAAGATGTAAGACAAATTTGAATTAATTAATAACAATTGGCTATCAAATCTATAACCCCAAAACAATGCTATTCTTTTGATAATGCTCAATACATCTCTCCATTTTATAGCAGGTGGTAGCGGGTCATTGTCGAAAAATAAATTTTCCAACTGATATCTGGGTCGAAACCTACGGAAATTGAGAGCAGATCATCCACGAATCATAAACTAATTCAAACTCATAAGCATCATTGTTTAACATTTAAAGGTAAAATTTGGTGGGAAAAGGAAACAAGTATTTAGTTCAAATTTGTAAACAAAATATGGTAAATAACTTGTTTCAATCACTGAGAAAAGACTAGGGATGTGCAATATTTGTGGTGTTGACTACATTGGGGTTAATTGAAATGTCTTAAATTCAATTATACTCTATTCTCTATCTCCAACTTCTCTCTACCTTATTCAATTATAAGTCATATGACATAACATAATGCATGAATTTTACAATTAGGCAAAAGACCTACAAATTTCTTTTGCTCAGCTTTCCAAATTTGCCCTTGGGAACTTTTTAGGTACATCTGTTCCATAGCTGGACTATTTTTCCCTTGTCAGCATGTGGGTCACTTGCGCGGCACCTGCGTTTCACAAAAGGCCATCCACGGTTTGTAGGTGGTTCGTAGGTTAATAGAATGTTGTTTGAAAGCCATTTTCTTTTGCACCTACGAACCTGCGCTTCGTAGGTTCATCTAAGGTCATCCTGCATTGCCATCTGCGTGGCACATGCATTTCGCAGGTGCCTATATGCAGCATGCATGTCTTATTTACTCCCAGCAGGGTGCTTTTAATTCAATTCTTCTCTTTTCTTTGTCTAAGTTAAATGCCTATATAAATAAAGGGAAAAAAGCATAAAACCTTCCTAATTGGTGTGAAAACGAAGTAGTAGCTCATGCTTAAAAGCCTAATGAGTTGGTAAATTACCAACTCATCACTGTCACTCAGCTTCACTGAAACACTTGTAAGCCCAAATGAACCATTTATCCACGCAAATGAATCCTAGGATGAAGGGACTCTTCCTAGTGATACTGTGCCAAACCCAAAGAAAGATGGCCACTATATGGGATTGTCAAGAACAATGGCAAAGTTGGTACAAATGTAGGTGATAAACCCAAGGTTAAGGTTGGTTTAACCTTGCTCCAAAGAGAGATGATCCTGGAGCATTCACCATTCCGTGCACCATCGAGGTGTACTTATTCAATAAGGCCATTTGTGACCTGGGAGAAAGCATCAACTTGATTCCCCTCGTGATCTTTAGAAGGTTAGTATTAGGAAGTCCAAGACCCACCACTATAAGGTTGCTCATGGAAAATCGATCTATAAAGTATCCCATTGGGATACTTGTTGATGTACTAGTGAAGGTGCATATTTTTACTTCCGTTTTCCATGCTTTTACCTATAGTTGATCATGTATTGAGTTCATAGTCCTTAATTTATGCTTAAATTCATGTATGTGTGTGTTTTATGTGCTAACAAACGATTTGAGTTAATTTGAGCAGGAAACTAAGAAAAATGGGCTCAAAATGATGCAAGGGATGACGATCTGAGAATCTGACGAGTTTAGAACTGTAGCTGGCGCCACGCACCATGTCTCAAACATTAGAGAAATAAAATCATTGTCTAGTGATATGGCTGGTGCGGGACAGAGAAAAATTCTCAAACTTGTGCTATGGATAAGGCGGCGCGCCAGGCCTATTTTGGAGCTGAAAATTGCTGAAAATTTAACAAATTTTGTGGTGAGATAGGAGGGGAGGTGCACCACGCCCATTTTGAGGCAAAAAATGTTGATTTTAAAGTCAAGTCTTAAAGGGAAGAATCTTCATTTGAAGGCTCTTCTATATATATGAGGACTAGGCCGTTTGTTACAAATCTTGAATCATCTTTTATCAATTTTTAGATAATGTTCGAAATTGAGAAGAGGCTGAGATACTAGAGAGGAGTCTCAACTCATTTTCCCTTTTGTATTTTGTTAATGATAGCTTGTAAGTCGTTTGCAAGGAACAAAACGTTCTACAACTAGGTTTTCTCATCTATACTTCGTATTTTTGTATAATGATGACTACTTGTTGATTTCTCTTCCTGTTTATAAATGGCTAAACTAATAATCTAGGGTTATGGCCATGGTGGATGGTTGATTGTTTAAAAGCATAATAAACTTGGTTTTTATTCTTCTCTATGGTTGTTTGTATTTATTTTCTTTAATCTATTATTTATGAGATTGATCACCTTATAAGTAATCTGTTGTAATTTAATTTAACTTTGGAAAGGGAATCAAAAGAGTTAAAAATAAATATAGACTGGGAATTCAAAGACCCTTGAACCCATCAGTGATAGGATAGAAGTTGTTGAGGATAGTGATATACCTTCAACCCCGTTTAGTTGAAATATAAGTTGGCATAATCATCATTTCATGTTCTCCTGCGACCATAGGGATATAGGCATTAGGGTGCATGAGACAGTTCTCTGATGCTAGGGATAGTGGCAAGAAAAGGGATAATAACTTGCAACTAACAACTATAGGAAAAATCATGCTAGTTTAATTACATTTAGAAAACTCAACCTGAAACCAACCAAGTCCGTTGCCCTAGTTTGTCATCATTATCAAAATACAATCAAGATTGCATTCATTTGTAGTTGATCTTTACATTTGATGTGTTGTAGTTTAACATTCCAAACCAATCTCTATTTTATTTGTTTCGTAGATTAGTGAAATCAAAATGACAACCTCATAACGATTAAATTGAAAAGTCCCTGTGGGTACAATATCTGGACTTAACAATTATACATTACTTGATGACCTCATGCGCTTGCATGTGCTTGCGCAACACAAAGTTTTTGCCACCGTTGCCGAGGACTTGAATATTATTTAATCGTTTGTACGTTAGAATTTTATTTCACTAGTCTATATATATTATATAGATTTTTATTTATTCTTTTTTTTAGTATTATACCACTCTTCTTAACATGACATCTTGATACATAAATGAGTTCAATGATGGGTATCCATATATTAGTGATCCTTGTCTGACTTGTGGAGGACCCCACTTGTGGCAACACTTTCATACTTGTGGCGTATGTGGTGCTCTAGATGGCCATTGGAACGGTTTTCCAAATTTTTATTCCCATTTCCAAGCCCGTATTACGATCCTCCTACTATTTTTTATGCTTACAGGAATAATGAAGAGGAGGAACATCATGCTCCAATGAGCAATAGGGAAAAACTGATCCTGGACCATATGGAAGTAATAGGGGAGTAGCTTACTAAAAAGGGAGGAACCTTAAAAAGGATGAGTGCCAAGCTCACAGAGATGATGGCTGAGACTACAACTTGTAATGATTTGCAAGTCATGGTCTTAGCTAATACTCAAGAGGAACCTTAAGGGGAAGAAAAGAAGCTCAGACAAGAGATAGGCCAATTTGGCTCAAGCATCCATGACTTGTACGGTCTTTTGAATGAAAAAGTTGAGGTGTCTGAGGCCCAACAAAAAGGTGTTGTGGATACTAGACAATGCATGGAAAAATAAGAAGAGTCCCAACCATGAGACAATTTTTTGGTGGTGGATGTTGATGTTGAGGAAGTGGATTAAAGTGATGATGTCAATCAAAATGAAGAAATGTGCGGCATAATCTTAGAGTTAAGGCATGTTAGTCCTCATTCTAAACGATTTTCGACATTATGTTTGGGTGGCAACCTAGAAATACAGCCGTCCAAGCCTATGGAGAAATGTGTTGATGAGAAACAACAACCCTATATTCTAGAATTTATTATTCCAAAGAGACATTATGTCATCCCTCACTCAAGAGCTAAGAAGTATATGATGCAACATCTATCACGTGGTCCCTTCATGTTTACACCACCGCCCCTTGAGAATAATAGAAAATGGGAAAATAAACTATGGGCGAAATTCAAAATCTCAAAGTGGAAGGAAAAGTGGTGAAACTTGATGGTGTCGTGCCACGACATTAAACCAGGTGCTTGGTGGAAGGCAACCCAATTTGTAATAGCGTATTTTCTATTATTTTCTATAGTGTCACTTTTATATTTTTGTTATTTTGTGTGCAGAGCAGGGGAAGTCTGAGTACCAAAAAACAAAGCTAGGAGAACATCTTGAGCTTAAGTGTGGGGTCATACAACCCGTAAATCCTAGAGACATACTGCTAGCTAGGCACTAGAGGGCCTCAGGGAGTATTTCTCACCCTTGTATGATTTTTACTTTTAAGATGCTCTAAGGACAGAGCATGATTTTAAGTGTGGGGGGATATCTCCCAAAACTTTAAGGTTAAGGGTGAGCATGCCAGAAAGTTTAGTTGAAATCTTTTTGAAAATGGCATGTCTCATCCACCCCTATGTTTTTCTTATGGACTCGGTTCTTCTCCGAAGGAGGGACCTTTTAAGCGAGTAATATTTTTATTTTGTTTTTGTTTTTTTTCATCGTAGAGTAATGAATATTCCCTATTATATATAAATGATGACCGTCTTAAGGGAAATTCATCGCATTTTTTATTTTTTAGGATTCAGACGTAGGTCATCCACTTGTATGCTTGTTGATATTCTACTTAGCCACTATGCTAGAGTAAAAAGAATGGTTATTTTGATTGCATAAGTTAGAATCCTTGAGAGACGCACATATCTCTTTAATTTTACTCAACATATTCTTAGGGCTTAAATACGAAATTAATTTGTCATTCAATATGGTTGTGTGAATGTGTAGCTGTAGAAACTGATTAGATTCCTGTTGCCATGAGAGGTGAGCTAAATTGTTTTGTGTGTATGTATTGTAGAATCTAGAACTTTCCTCAGTGTATGTAGGATAAATAGCTGATAGGAAGTTGATAGATGATCAAGGCATGTCTTTGAAAAGCCATGTTTTCCCATAATTGTTTTACCTTCCTAGTCATTCTCCCTAGTTAACCCCTTTGAGCCTAAAAGGCTTATTCTTTCTTAGATAATAGTAGCTTAATCCTCCTTTTTGTGAGACCTCAGACTTATCAATCCAAAATAGTCTTCAGCACTTTGAGACCTGAAATTAAGGTCCACCGAGGAATAATGTTAAGGGAAAAAAGAAAAAGTTATGGTAAGAAAAGGAAACTAAGAAGAAGAGATGCCCATAAAAATTGTATTGTGTACATGCTGCTAGGGAACTAGAAAAGAGAGCTTTAATTGAAAAACCCTTAGCTATTCTATGATTAGAAAACTAGTATCCAAGTAGTGAAAAAAATGGGGCACGAATAGAAAAGACAAGGGTGAGTAGTGGAAAGGTGAACAAGAAAGGAAAGAGGTGGTGGACAAGAAAAGTGAAATATGTCTTAAAAGTGCTTAGGGTGGTAGTCACTATAAAGTAAAATATCATTCCTATCCTTCCCATAGCCGACATTACAGCCAAGAAAAGTCCTTGTGATCTTAACCTCTTGAAAAAATTAGGTGGTCTATGTTCGGTCGTTTGTTGGGTATAAAACTACACGCAAGTGCACGTGTCGAACAAGTAGTAAAGTGGCTTAAGTAAGCCAAGTATCGATCCCACAGGGACTGGGATGCAGTGCAATCTGCTCAAGTGTACTATATTTCAATTCTAAAAATGCAGACAACAGTGTAACCAAGAGTTTGATATTTTGATTTCTAATAACTATGCTAAGTCTAAAACAATTATCGAATGTGAGTCTGAACTATGAATGTGAGCATGCTGAGGTTAAATGAACATGTAATGAAATTAATTGTCGATATAATTTGGTTAGACTTTTCCTCCGGTTGCTAGTCAAGAATTACTGCCAAGGGATTAAAGCTCTCGTATTTAACCCCACTTAAGAATCATGAACCATCAACCTACATTTCTGTGATTAAATACAATTCATGTTCTAGCCATACTAAACCGATTCCTAAATTGACTAATACGACTTTCAGGTATATTTCTATCCTGAAGGTAAATCAATTCTCAATTTTCCCAAACTAAGAAAGGATCATATCCTATTAATTCACAACTTTCCAATTTCTTGCTCTCACGAGTGAAACCGGACTTTTTAGATATACATTAACGTAGGCCAAACATTAATGCAGTAAGAACAAGAATCAATAGAACAACCATAGAAGAAAAGATGAAAAACCAAAGAATCAATAATCACATTTCATTACAAGTGTTCTTAACCTCAGCAAGAAGAGGAATTAGCCACTCATTTGTGGATTAAACATCATTAAATGAGTGTTAAACATACAAGCAATTGAATTTAAAGAGAAGGAAAGAGAGAAAAACCCTGATAATTTCGTCCCCTCAACTACCTGTAACCCACGTTCTTGCTCCACCAAGTCAGAATATTGAAAAATGAACCTAAGTGTCCTATTTATACTGGTGGGAATTTTTCCCGGAATAACAAGCAACGTGTCACGGAGTGCATCGCGGAGCACTGCCTCCGTGACACGCCACCGACGTGGACCCTCACTGGAAATTGGGGGTCCAGGGAATAAGGCCCAACGTGGCACGGTGTGCAACGCGGAGCCAGGCTACCGTGCCACGGACCCATCGCGAACCCTCACTGGAAATAAGCTAAAAATTCCCTCTCCAAGCAGAAGGCCTCCGCGATGGCAGAGTGACACGGTTCCATCGCGGAGCCCCTTTATTTTGTGCTTTCCAATGCCTTGTCCCTTGCTCACATCCGAGTCCAACCCCGATATCTTCCAACATGTATTTTAGCTTCTCGAAATTACATTTTTCCTGCAAAACAATTCTAATCATGTTGGTTAGTATAAATTCACATTTTATTACCAATTATAGGAGAATGTATAAACATTGATAGATAAAAAAGGCTAAAATGACACCTTTGAGTATCACTTGGGCATATAAATTTGCCCAAGATCACTTACCCACACTTAAATCCTTGTTCGTCCTCGAACAACAATCTTACACCTCATGCAATTTACATCCCACCCTCGCTACTTTGGTTTGACAATTTAGGTTACGGCTATACCAATTATTCAATACAACAAATCATCAAGAAAACATGCATGGTCCTATCAATGCAATGACCTTTAATACATCAAGACCTCCTAGACTTAAGAATCGACTCTCGATATTGGCAAACTCATGCGAATCAGCTGATCAAGACATCCGACACGAAAATTAATCTCTCATTAAGTATGTGCTCTCACAATGCAAGAGAATTTTCCCCTTTTTGATCATATGAACTCACAAAATTTCAAGCAGGGGCATATAAACACAATTTCGCTCTCTCTCCCAAAAGAATTCACATGCATCATGTCATGACCCATAAGTTTGCCTTTAGTGTACTACTCCACTAATATAAACAAGTGTGATGTAAGATCACGTAGGACTTTAACGGGTTGTAATGGAAGCTACGGAACTAGTAAATATTGGGCTCGCCCATAATAGCCACTAGCATCCTTAAGCGCCTTTTCAACACATCCCATCAAACTCATGGATATTGTTTCTTTCTTCATCCTCCCATTCTTGAAGTTTTTCTTTAGTTTGGCCCAGCTTATTAAGCACACTTGACACCACAACAAAGATTATTCATACACCTTCATTATAGTTTATTTATAACAAGTGCACCTTCAACCTTTTTTTTTGTTCCATCACTCTGCTTTTCTTTCTTTTCACCATTCTCACTCTTTGACACTTTGGGAAAATGATTTTCTCTTCTTAAGTGCTTAAGAGTTTTGGATCGACATTACGACTAATGAAAAGAAGGGATTAAGCTCGGTTTACACTTTTTGACAAAAGAAAAAAAAAATAGGCTAAAGGCTCAACGGGCAGACTAGGGTACACAATCAAGGTGGGTATGATAATGAAAAATAGAAACTTTTGGGTAAAAACAAAGAAATTCCTACATCCTTTCCTACAATACGCCTCCTTCATTTCGTTTTGTACACACACCAGGCAAGTTCTAGACACTTCACAATAGCATGGAATAACAAAACCGCACTTCACACTTATTGCACATGCTCAATTCAAGATGCATTCACAGACTCTTCAATCAGCTAATTACAGGAATTCAAACATTAAGCCTCAATCGCACTGAATCGAACTCTATGGCCTAGGTATCTCAACATATTTACGAAGTTGCATGCTTTCATACGAATCACCTTTGCATTTCAAATATCACGTACAACACACAACCATAATTCCGCAACCATAAAGTAACTACAGGTTTTGGGATGCAACCCACAAAAGAAAAACAACTGAAAAAATAATTGAAAAATCTAATCCTAACGAGTACATTTCCCTTAAGACGGTCGTCATCCATCCATCATAGGGAATGGTCACTAACTAGGACTTCGGTTCAATGGGACCATTCTCGGGAAAAGAACTGAAAACAAATGCCGAGAAACCCAAGAATTGAAAAAAAAATTAAAAATATCAATCATTTCGATTTTATAAATATCGATCAATTCGATAAACAACATATGTACAAACTCAGCTAGCAACATTCATCAACACACAACAGTTTCACATATATTTACAATACAGAATAACAACTTACAATCACAAATCATAGGGTCAAAAAATTTTCACAGACACAACAATAGATTAGGACATACATAACAGCACAACCAGCACCTAACTACTCCCACCCCACACTTATCTCGAACACTATCCCCAGTGTTAAGAAAAAATTAAAATAGCACAAAAATTGGGTGGTGGAACTCCCTGATCAATCAAAGCACTCCACTTCTTCATCAGGTGCTGCTGCTTCATCTCCCATGTCTGAATCACCCCCATCGTCATTATCGGACTCCACATCGGAGTCCTCCCGACGTGTCTCCTCGTCCATGGGGACATCATCATCCATGGGCTCTACAAATGCTGGCCCCACTCAGCATAGAGCCCTGGCGTTTTCGCCAAAAGGGTAGTCCAGCTCGAGATGCCATAGATCCTCCTCTGTTTCCAGCCTCCCGCCTATCCTCAGCTGGAGCATCTGCATCCCATACATGCGAGCCATGTACTGATCATCACGAGCATGTCGCTCGCCTAGTGTAAGCACTGGCCCATGGGTGGTGTCGGGTGCCTTAGTTTTAGTGACATCTAAGGCCCGCCGCTCCATCTGTGGGATATAATCAAGGGCCTCTTCCTCAATATCTAGGCCCCTCAAGAATGTGGTGAGTAGCCCACCAAATTTGTATTTGTGCCCCTGATGCAACCGGACTCTCTTCATGGCGGAGATAATCACCGCCCCCACGTTGATCTCCAGCCCTTTCATCAGGGCGTACACCAGGCATACACGATCCTGGGTTACATCCGTCATATGTACCCCCGGGATTAGGCAGGAACAGACGATCTTTAGCCATATTCTGGCTTCCTTGTTCATCTGTGAATAGGGCAAAGTTTTATGGTAGCCCCTCTCCTTGTGTCTGCTCCATCTAGCTGTCGATCGGGTCCCACACAAGGTGCGTCTGATGTCCGCAAACGGTGGAGTGATGTTCAGCTGTCGAAGCACGTGGGCGTCTGTGTCCCGTGCCCCTATGATAGCATTGAGGTGGTGGGGCTCCAAGGTGACTATTTGCCCTCTGATTTTGATGGTGTGACTTCTGATAGTCGGGTTCCAGTTGGCATAGAATTCTCGAATCAGGTGCAGGTTGCATTCCTTGGGCTCTTCAAAGATGAAATTGAGCCCGGCTGCCTTGATCCGGTGTACAATCCTAGGAAACTCTTGTGCCAACGGTTCCCGTGCTATGTGTTCCTCGGGGAAGTACTTGCTCTCCTTGTGCTTGGCATACCACTTCTTCCCCTCTTCTGTCACCCATCTGGTTCCGTATTGGCGGTGTTGGCCGCGTGGAACTGCTAGTGCTGCTGGGACTGCTGTGCCCAGTCTGATTCGCTTTCTTCCGGCGCCAGATGTTGATGCGCCTTTACCTTTTTCTTGCTTGCTTGCCATTTTACCTGTCAACCCAAGTAGACAAGATCAATGTTAAGCCAATGAATATTAACTTTGACCAAGGTCGGGTTAAGCTAGGCTACCCCACACTTAGTCCTTAGCCAAAATTACAACATTCTAGCAAGATCATGCTTATTTATACAAACAGACAACCAACTATACAACCATGCTTAGTGCTTAAGAAGAATTCGACGTTATATATTCTATGTACTACTCAGACTTCGTACAGCTAACCACAATCATTACCCTCGATAACATTTGATCTTATCACACTTAGCAAGGAAAAACAAAGAAATGAAAACAACAAGAATTTATCTACACAAACTTATACAACTTACCCAATTCTTGCAAATTTCAATATTCCCTTAACCCGAGAATCCGTCCGTCTTTTAACATTATAACAATTAGCACATCGACTCATCTCACTCAACATGTACAACCCGGCCTGAATTTCACAAGTTCACTACATTTTTTGCACTTCAAATTCAAAAACAAGCCCTAGATATGATTGTACCAACAAAATTCGATTAAATTATGCAATTAATGAGTTCAAGCAATCACCATGATACTCCGAACATCCATCAACACTAATTCAATTGAATTCACGCTTACTTTCTACTTAGGGCAAACTTAGCTCACATCACATGCTCAATATCGAAGAAAATCGATAAGAAATGAGAAGGAATCGAAGAACATACCTTGAAATCGAAGAATTGAAGAAAACTCAATGAATTTCTTGGCCTATTCCGTGTCACGTTGAAGGGGGAGGGGTTTTAGGGAGTTTGGTGGCGGAGTGTGTGAGAGATAAAGAAAATTTGAGGGGGATTCGGGGTTTAAAAGTGGAAAAATTGCGCGGGTCACCCGGTGACCCAGTGTGACCCGTCGCGATATACACAGCAACGTGTCACGGGGTGCATCGCGGAGCACTGCCTCCTTGACACGGAGCTGTCGCGAGGGTGTTCTGGAATTTTTAAAATTCTGGATTTATACCTCAACGTGTAACAGAGGGTAACGCGGAGGCCCTCCTCCGTGACACGGAGCTATCGCCCTAGCTCACTGTTTTGCCACTTTTTCTTAATTTTCATACCTCGAATTTTCCTTTGCGATTCCTTGTATATTTTCCTCCATTCGACCTGAAATTCATTTTACTACAAGAAAATGGTTAGAATTATAGGTTTCACTCAAAATAAAAATAAAAACAAAATTAAAAACTAAAAATTTTGTTGTTAATCAAGAAAAAATAAAAAGAAAAATCTATTCACAATTTACAAAGAAAAATTTTCACGGGTTGCCTCCCGTGCAGCGCCTGGTTTACTGTCGCGGCTCGACGTCATTCAGCTTAGTTGTCCTCTAGGGCGATGGACGTTTTTTCTCGAAAACCGTCCTCCCCCCAGTAGTGCTTACACCGTTCCGGTGGTTTTCCCAATAACTCTCGTGAATCCTTAATCTGCTCATCATTGACTTGATCAATCACATTAATCACCGAGAGTTCTTCGTATACAGTCGGGAGCTTGGATGCCTTGTACACATCGAATACTTCCACCTTGTCATGTGCTCGCATTATTAACTACCCCGCAGCTACATCAATCAGCGCTTTCCCGGTCGCCAAGAAAGGACGTCCCAAAATAAATGGGACATCCGTGTCTGGTTCAAAATCCAGCACGACGAAATCTATCGGGAAGATCAGGGAGCCAACTTTCACCAGAACGTCCTCCACAATGCCATCAGGTCTGGCTAAGGACCGATCTGCCAATTGCAAGATCACTGTTGTGGGTCTAGGACTCCCTAGACCCAGCTTTTTGAATACCGATGACGCCATCAAATTAATGCTTGCTCACAAATCACACAATCCACGACCTCGGATACTCTACCAAATAGTAATCTGTAAAGTAAAGCTCCCAGGATCTTTGAGCTTTGTGGGCAGTCGGTTTTGTATCCGGGAAGTGCACTCCTCCGTGAGATCCACCGTAGCATACTCAGTCAACTAACTTTTTGTTTTCCACGATGTCCTTTATATACTGGGCATATTTCGGCACTCCCTGCAAAACATCTACAAGAGGTAAGTTAATATGTACCTATTTTAGCACCTCCATGAATTTCTTGAAACACGCCTCCTCCTTGTGTTTCTTTAATCATTGAGGGAACAGGGGTGGTGGTCTTTCTGATTCCGCTTCCTTAGTCTTTCCCCTCTCATCACTTTGCTCCCTCTCGACTTTTGCTGCTCCCGATTGTTGAGGTGGTCTTTATGGTTCCACCTCTTTCAGCTGCAAACCACTCCTTGTGGTCACCGCATTCACCTGCTTGGGGTTGGGATCTGTGTCGCTCAGAAGTCCTCCTCTAGGTCTGGTGTTTTAGGCTCCAGAAAATTGCCCAAATTGATATTCAAGTGCCTTGGTAGCTAACTGGTTGTTTTTCACCTCGGCTGCCAATTTCACATAATCAACCTGCAATTGAGCTTGATTAGCTATCATAGTCTTGAACATCTCCTCAATGCTAGGTGATGGTGGTGGAGGAGGTGCATTGTTGTTTCTGAATTGTGCTTGATAATTCTGCTGCCCTCCTTGGTTCCTTTGCACCCCTGACTCGAACTCTGCCCCTGATGGTTATTGCTACCCCAGGAGAAATTCGAGTGATTCCTCTAATTGGAATTGTAGTTGTTGCCATACTGTTGGTGGTTGTTCCTTTGTACATTTCCCACAAAGTTCACCGAGTCAAGATTTGCTCCACAACACTCAGCTGAGTGCTCACTGCTTCCGCACACTTCACACCAAATCTGTTGGACTACATTAACTGGGGCTTGAGGCTGGTTCATTGTCATGTTACTGAAGTGGGTGTTGAGTTGATTCTGTAAAGCAGCTATCTGTGCAGCAATAACTGTAAACCCATCCACTTCTAGAACTCCTGATGCTTTCCTTGTCCCTCCTCTTGACGAATTAGCATTCCATTCCGGATTGCCCTGCGAAATACGGTTCAACAAGGTATACAACTCCTCATAAGTTTTTTCCAGCGCTTGTCCCCCAGCTGCTGAATCTAGCAATATTTTTGTATGGGGTTCCAAACCCTCTATAAAAGTGTGCACCAACACATCATTGGACTGATGATGATGAGGACAATCCCGCAAAATGGACTTGAATCTCTCCCAAGCCTGATATAGATTCTCTCCCTCTCTCTGTTTGAAACTTAGAATCTGACTTCTAAGTCTTGCTGTTTTACCAGAGGGAAAAAATCGTATCAAGAACTTCCTTGCAAGATCATCCCACGTAGAAATAGAATTAGGTGGCTCAGCTTTCAACCACCTCTTGGCTTCTCCCAATAGTGAAAATGGGAACAATGTAAGCCAGACGTAATCTGATGACACTCCAGCGGGGATATAAGTGTCACTTATCTCCAAAGAATTTTGGAGATGCTGCTGTGGATCTTCATGAGGGAGACCTGTAAACTGCCCGCTCGTGTGCAGCAATTGCACCATGTTCTGCTTAAGTTCGAACCTCCCTCCTAGCTCAGGTTTGCGGATGCTAGATGTGACATTATTAGCATATGGGATTGCCACCTCGCGAACCGGCCGAGCTGCTACTTCATCGGGCACTAACATTGCCCGCACTACCGGTGGATTCTATTATTGCTCCATGATTGTCTGTCTGAGCAACTGCAGCTTTCTTTCTAGAGCTTCTCTCCGATGACGATGAAATAATCTTTCTGGCTCCAAATACAAGTCCACCAGCTCCTTGTCTCTTGCTAGTGTTCAACAGAGATTAAATCTGCAAAATACAGGCTAAGACCAAGTTGTCAACACTAAGAAAATAAAAATATAGTAGATTAACACTTAAGAAAAATTCACCAATTGCCAAGTCCCCGGCAACAGCGCCAAAAACTTGTTCGGTCGTTTGTTGGGTATAAAACTACACGCAAGTGCACGTGGTCGAACAAGTAGTAAAATAGCTTAAGTAAGCCAAGTATCGATCCCACAGGGACTGGGATGCAGTGCAATCTGCTCAAGTGTACTATATTTCAATTCTAAAAATGCAGACAACAGTGTAACCAAGAGTTTGATATTTTGATTTCTAATAACTATGCTAAGTCTAGAACAATTATGGAATGTGTGTCTGAACTATGAATGTGAGCATGCTGAGGTTAAACGAACATGTAATGAAATTAATTGTCGATATAATTTCGTTAGCCTTTTCCTCCGGTTGCTAGTCAAGAATTACTGCCAAGGGATTAAAACTCTCGTATTTAACCCCACTTAAGAATCATGAACCATCCACCTACATTTCTGTGATTAAATGCAATTCATGTTCTAGCCATACAAAACCGATTCCTAAATTGACTAATACGACTTTCAGGTATATTTCTATCCTGAAGGTAAATCAATTCTCCATTTTCCTAAACTAAGAAAGGATCATATCCTATTAATTCCCAACTTTCCAATTTCTTGCTCTCACGAGTGAAACTGGACTTTTTAGATATACATTAACGTAGGCCACACATTAATGCAGTAAGAATAAGAATCAATAGAAAAACCATGGAAGAAAAGATGAAAAACCAAAGAATCAATAATCACATTTCATTACAAGTGTTCTTAACCTCAGCAAGAAGAGGAATTAGCCACTCATTTGTGGATTAAACATCATTAAATGAGTGTTAAACATACAAGCAATTGAATTCAAGGAGAAGGAAAGAGAGAAAAACCCTGATAATTTTGTCCCCTCAACTGCCTGTAACCCACGTTCTTGCTCCACCAAGTCAGAATATTGAAAAATGAACCAAAGTGTTCTATTTATACTGGTGGGAATTTTTCCCGGAATAACAAGCAACGTGTCACGGAGTGCATCGCGGAGCACTGACTCCGTGACACGCCACCCCGACGCAGACCCTCACTGGAAATTAGGGGTCCAGGGAATAAGGCCCAACGTGGCACGGCGTGCAACGCTGAGCCAGGCTACCGTGCCACGGACCCATCGCGAACCCTCATTGGAAATAGGCTAAAAATTCCCTCTCCAGGCAAAAGGCCTCCACGATGGCAGAGTGACACGGCTCCATCGCGTAGCCCCTTTATTTTGTGCTTTCCAATGCCTTGTCCCTTGCTCACATCCGAGTCCAACCCCGATATCTTCCAACATGCATTTTAGCTTCCCGAAATTACATTTTTCCTGCAAAACAATGCTAATCATGTTGGTTAGTATAAATTTACATTTTATTACCAATTACATGAGAATGTGTAAACATTGATAGATAAACAAGGCTAAAATGACACCTTTGAGTATCACTTGGGCATATAAATTTGCCCAAGATCACTCTAAACATACAAGAAGGGCAGTCCTATGATATGTTGCATATGTACAGTAAATCATTTATGAGTGTGAGTGTGCCTTACTTATTGTGTTCCATGTCTTATATTGATGTATTTGAGAGAGGAACACCACTAAAAGTGAGGGGCACAAGAGATCTAATTCAGCGTACTACTTGTTGCATGTGTCACACTTAATTATGTTAGCCCTTTGTGTTGAAAAGATGAATCATTCATAGAGATTGTATGTTCATGATTGTGAAACCTTTTTATGTGCTTTCTTCAAATTAGTTTTATGATGATAAACCATTCTATATTTGTTCCATACTAGTTGGTTGAGTATGAATTGATGTTAGTGTCAAGTGTGATGGTGAAACATGATTTTTAGTATGTTTTAAGGATTGTTCGAGGATGAATAATGATTTATGTGTGGGATGGTGATGTTGGACAATTTTTATACCCATTTTCCATGTTTTTACCCACATTTAATCATCTTTTGAGTTCATAATCCTTCATTTATTCTTAAGGTCATGTATGTGCGTGTTTTATGCGCTAACAAACGATTTGAGTTGATTTGAGCAGGAAACTAAGCAAAATAGGCTCAAAATGATGCAAAGAATGAAGATTTGAGAATCTAACATGTCTGATGTTATGGATGGTGCCCCGCACCAAGTGCAAAACTTTAGAGAAATAAATTCACAGTCTGGTGCTGTGGCTAGCACCCCGCACCAGCCCTCAAACTTTAGAGAAAAAATTCTTAGGCTGGTGTTATGGCTGGGGCGGCGCACCAGGCCTATTCTAGATTTGAAAATTGCTGAAAATTTGACTAAGTCTATGGTGAGATAGGAGGGGAGGCGCGCTAGGCCCATTCTGAGGTGAAGAATGCTGATTTTAAAGCCAGGTGTTGAAGGTAGAAGCGTCATTTCACCGCCTCTATATATATTAGGACTAGGTTGTTTGTTAAACATCTTGAATTATCTTTTATCAATTTTTAGACAGAGGTTGACATAGATAAGAGGCTGAGATTCCAGAAAGGAGTCTCAACTCATTTTCTTTTTCATATTTTGTTCATGATAGCTTGTAAGTTGTTTGGAAGGAAGACAAAGTTTTACAACTAGGTTTTCTCTTATGTACTTCATATTTTTGTGTAATGATGACTACTTGTTCAATTCTCTGCTTGTCTATGAGTGCCTAAACTTAAAATTTAGGGTTATAGACATGGTGGATGGTTGACTTGGAAGTGTAATAAACTTGGTTTTGATTCTTCTCTATGGTTGTTTGTATTTATTTGTTTTACTTTATAATTTATGAGATTGATCAACTTACAAGAAATCTGTTGGCTTTCGATTGAACTTGGGAAAGGAATCAAAAGGTTAAATATAAATACGGAACGGAAATTCAAAGACCCTTGAACCCATTGGTGATAGGATAGAAGTTGTTGTTGAGGATATGGATATAACCTTCAACCCCTTTTAGTTTAAATACAAGTTGGCATAATCATTGTTTCATGTTCTCTTGCGACCAAGGGATATAGGCGTTAGAGTGCATGAGATAGTTCTTGGATGCTAGGATAGTGGCAAGAAATGGGATAACAACTTGGAACTAACAACCGTAGGAATAATTATGCTAGTTTAGTTATGTCTGCAAAACTCAACCTGAAACCAACCAAGTGTCATTTCCCTAGTTTGTCATCATTATGAAATACAATTAAGATTGCATTCGTTTGTAGTTAATCTTTACATTTGAAGTTTAGTAATTTACCATTTCAAACCAATCTCCAATTTATTAGTTTCATAGATTAGTGAAATCAAAGTGACAACCTATAATGATTAAATTGACATGTCCCTGTGGGTACGATATTTGGACATAACAATCTTATATTACTTGACGACCATGTACAATTGTGTGCTTTTTGGAGACTTAAGTGGAGAGGTTCATTCTTCCAACGGACTTTATTGTGTTGGACCATGAATTGGATTTTGAAGTGCCCACTACCTTGCAGCAACCATTCTTGGCCACAGGGTGTACTCTATTTGATGTTGAGCTATGTAAGCTTAAATTTCGAGTGCATAGTGATTAGGTAATATTCAGTGTGTCTCAGCCAATAAAACCACTAGATGAGTGCAACATGCTAGCCGTGCTTGATAATACAGATCAACAGGGAGATTTTCTTGATGAGGAGGTATAACCTCCAGATAACTGTTAAAATTGTAAGGTGAAACCATCGTGCTGCTAAATTAAATCAAGCGCTTCTTGGGAGGCATCCCAAGTGTCTTTTAATTCCTTTTTCTTCACCTTTTTGTTGTTTTTGTTGTTGTAGGGTGTTGGATTGTGGATAATGTTGATTGTGGATAATGTTGAAGAAAGAAAAATATAGGCGCATGCGTTTGACCTGCGAAATGCAAGTACCAACCTGCAAAATGCAGGTCATATGCAAACTTGGTCCAGAATGCATGGAAAAATGATGAATACCTATGCCTCATTATCAAATCAAAGTAACAGACTTGCAAAAAGTAAGTGTAGCACAGATCAAAGCTTGTGCACCTGGAAAAAATCATTAAAAAAGAAGGAGACTTGCGTCTCACCTATGAAACATTGACACTGAACCATAAGACGCAGGTGTAATGTACATCCTAGGTTTGCAATGAGCCGTATGACACCCACATGCATTGGACTTCTGACTCACAGATCCCCATCTGCGGCTACAGGTCCATCGCAAGCGCTGGTATGTTAAATTTATAAAGTTGATCAACCTGACCTAGGTCTAACTCATGACTTTTCAACTACTTTACCACTTCCCCAAAACCCTAATTTTCTGCACTGAAACACCATTTTATCCAACCCCTCAACTTCCATTTTCATTTCCCATAACCCTCCATTAACTTTCCATATATTCCACACCACCTCATCAACTTCTTGGTTTCTATAAATCCCACAATTCCTTCCATTTTTATACCATCACAAACCTTCAAAACACCAAAAGAAGAATAGGTTGAGTCGGGCTACCACCATCCTTCTTATTTTGTGAAAATCTTCAAGTTTCAATTTCTCTTTTCTACTCACGCCATTTGGTATGTCTCTTGGTTTTCATCTTTATTTCCTTCTAATTGATGGTACATGCGGAAGAATAGCATAATAGATTTTATTACCCATACTTTCCCCATTTCCCCAAGGTGTATTATTCACGTCTGTGTTGAAATTAGTTTCATTTGGACATTATTGAGGGGGTTTCGAAATTGTGCAATCTGTAGAAATTGCTTTTTCATGAAATTCTATCTAACTAGTGCGCTATATTTCCATCAAAATTCAAATTGTGGGCGCAGTCTAAGTAATCCATTTTCTTGAGATAAATGATTGTTCCCGACGAAGGATTGGATGACGTCTTTCTAAAGGGAAAATCGTCATCTCTTCTTGTTTGCTGGATAAGTGAAAGTGTAATAACGCTTGCGAGTAGTTTGGGTTGTTGAAATTGACTTGATGAGTGTTGGTAGGCATGTCACTTTACATTTTCCAATAATAGATGGGGTAATGTCCTTCTTAAGGGATGTCGTTAAGTAGTTATAAGGGTCAACGTTTAGGGTTGACATTATTAATATATCTTTTGGGGAAGTCTGAGTACCCGTTGGATTACTTGCTTAATATTTGAAATGAAAACTGCTGGGATGAAGTTTAGGCATTGTTGAGTAACCGTGTGTTGCAAATCTTGCTCTACCGAATGCAGGTTCAATACAGGTTAGGGTATTGGGCTTTAGGTTTACTACTTTGCACCAACGTTCCACATGCATGTCGTAGATCCCTATCTAGGAAACCCAGATGTAACGCAGAAGCTGGTGCCAGATCCCAATGCTTCTATCCGGCACTTGTGACTCAACTACGAGATGTAGGTTTGCACCTGAGTGTAGGTGCCAGTAGTTGAATTCTGCTGCTTCTTTTTTTTTTGTAATCCAATTTATTTCTTTTTCTTTCCTTAGCTTAGCATAGGTATTACCTTTAATTATTTTTGATAAAAATGCAAAAAAAGAATGTTGTTTTGTGTTTGGGCACTCACGTTGTCTTGTTGGAAAATGTCTTTATCTAGGCATCAAGAAAAGGGAAAGACCCCAGCCTCCTCGAAAGGCAAAAGGAAAGAGCAAAGCTACGGAACCTTAAATCCCTGGTACAAGGGAAGATGCTCTCTAGTTCTATGTGCCAAGCATGAAGCATATTATATCAAGTTCCACAACTGGTCAATCACTCAGGAAAAGCATTTCAATTTAGCAGCGCTAGGGCAGGAGTTCCCCAACATGAATAATAAGTTATTTGCTAAGTAAGATCGATACCCATTCTTATATGCTACAGTTGGATACTACCATAAACTGGTGGTAGAGTCTATGCCTCCTACCAAGAAAGGATCAAGCAAGGCAAGATGCGACGAAACACACAGGGAGAGTAGATGAGCTCCCAAATCTCCTATCCATCATGGTTCATGGAGTAGAGGTGGATATAACCTCAAACTTAATAAATTCTATCTATTGGGATGCACCAATTGAATTGGGGACTGAGTTTTTGGAGAATATTTGTACCAAAAGAAACAGTACGGGGCAAAATCAATAGGCTTAGACTATTGATGGG
Organism: Datura wrightii; assembly: GCA_035772735.1. NCBI lineage: Eukaryota > Viridiplantae > Streptophyta > Magnoliopsida > Solanales > Solanaceae > Datura > Datura wrightii. The sequence goes on from JASDFA010000010.1 coordinate 9,987,843, forward strand.
CAGCCATTGTGGGCCACCGTACAGGGTGAAATTCCAGGGCAACACCTCCAATTTGAAGCCAAACCGTGGTTAGACTTGGTGTGCTACCATCTAATGCCATCCAAACAAAATATGCGGATACATATTTAAGCCGCCATCTTGATAGAATGCATCATGTCTAGGGTGCATCTAAACATCGGTGAGGCAGTTTCCATACAAGTGAAAAGAAAGTCTAGATAGCAAGCTTTCTCCATGCCCGTCCCTATTCTCATTTGCCAATTTTATGATAGACAGGGGTCACATACTTCACGATGGCTAATCTAGCTCTACTACCGGGGTGACTAATATTGAAGAGAAGAGGGACATACATGTTCCCAAGAGATAAAGGAATAGAATGCAAAGCTGGGATGTCCCTAAATACTCCACAACCCATGACATTGGTAATGCCTCATTGGCCCCTGACCTCAATTATCCCACTCCCAACATATTGGGACATGCTTTTGAGGAAATGCAACCATAAGGGTCTATACCACCACCTTCATCCTACACACCAAGTGGGCTCCAAAAGCTAGCTGAAATTACCCACTCCCACGAAAGTTAATTGGCAAAGTTGGCAAATAATTTTCCAACCCTGATCAAAAAACCAGTGAAAAGCTAGACGAAGGATGCCTTTAAAATCTTAAACAAGTTCTGCTCTCGAGTTTAGATGGTTGAAGGAGCGGTGTCCTCTCTCTGAGCTGATTTGAGAGTGCTTAAGAGAAGGGCCTGTTCGCGTCTACTCTGGGGTAATTACTACACGCAAGTGCACGTGGTCGAACAAGTAGTAAAGTGGCTTAGGTAAGCCAAGTATCGATCCCACAGGGACTGGGCTAGGGTACAATCTACTCAAGTGTCACTATATTTTAATTCTAAAAATGCAGACAATAGTGTGAAAAAGAGTTTGGTATTTTGGTTTCTAATTTTATGCTAATTATAAACGAATATACAATTTGAGTCTGAACTACGAATATGAGCATGCTGAGGTTAAATGAACATGTATAGAAACTAATTATCGATACAATGTTTAGTTAATCTTTCCTCCGGTTGCTAGTCAAGAATTATTGCCAATGGATTAAAACTCTCATATTTAACCCAACTTAAGAATCATGAACCGTCCACCTACATTTCTATGATTAAACGAAATTCATGTTCTAGCCATACAAAATCGATTCCTTAATTGACTAATACGACTTTCAGGTATATTTCTATCTTGAAGGTAAATCAATTCTCAATTTTCCCAAACTAAGAAGAGATCATATCCTATTGATTCACAACTTTCCAATTTCTTGCTCTCTCGAGTGAAATCGGACTTTTTAGATGTACATTAACGTTGCCCACACATCAATGCAGTAAGAACAAGAATCAATAGAACAACCATGGAAGAAAAGATGAAAAACCCAATTGATCAATAACTACATTTCAATACAATTGTTCTTAAGCTCAGCAAGAAGAGGAATTAGCCACTCATTTGTGGATTAAACATCGTTAAATGAGTGTTAAACATACAAGCAATTGAATTAAAGAAGAAGGAGATAGAGAAAAACCCTGATAATTTCGTTCCCTCAACTGCCTGTAACCCACGTTCTGTCTCCACCAAGTCAGAATTATTAAAAATGAACCTAAGTGTTCTATTTATACTAGTGGGAATTTTTCCCGGAGTAACAAGCAACGTGTCACGGAGTGCACCGCGGAGCACTGCCTCCGTGACACGCCACTGACGCGGACCCTTACTGGAAATTAATTGTCCAGTTAATAAGGCCCAATGTGGCACGGCGTGCAACGCGGGGCTAGGCCAACGTGCCACGGCCCCAACGCGCACCCTCACGGGATTTTGGCCAAAAATTCCTATCCAGGCAGAAGGCATCCGCGATGGCAGCGTGACACGGCTCCATCGCGGAACCCCTTTAATTTGTGCCTGCAAATGCTTTTTCCCTTGCTAACATCCGAGTCCAACCCCAATCTCTCCCAACACGCATTTTAGCTTCCCAAAATTATATTCACCTTCAAAACTACGCTAATCATGTTGGTTAGTATAAATTCACATTTTATTATCAATCACATGAGAATGTATAAATATTGATAGATAAACAATGCTAAAATGACACCTTTGAGTATCACTTGGGCATATAAATTTGCCAAAGATCACTTACCCCACACTTAAATCGTTGTTCGTCCCCGAACAACAATCTTACACCTCATGCCATTGACACCTCAACCTGGCTACTTTGGTTCAACAATTCAAGCTACGGTCATACCGATTATTTAATACAGCAAATCATCAAGAAAACATGCATGGTCCTATCAATGCAATGACCTTCAACACATTAAGACCTCATAGACTTAAGAATCAACTCTTGATATTGGCAAACTCATGCAAATCATTTGATCAAGATATCCGACACGAAATTTAATCTCTCATCAAGCATGTGCCCTCACAACACAAGAGAATTTTCCCCTTTTTAATCACATGAACTCAAATAATTACATACAGGGGCATATAAAAACAATTTCGCTCTCTCTCCTAAAAGAATTCACATGCCTCATGCCACGAACCATAGGCTTGCCTTTAGTATATTAATCCACTAATATAAGGAAGTCTGATGTAGGATCACGTAGGACTTTAACGGGTTGTAATGTAAGCCACGGAACTAGTAAATATTGGGCTAACCAATAATAGCCACTAACATCCTTAAGCGCTTTTTCAATACATTCCATCAAGCTCATGGGCATTGTTTCTTCCTTCATCCTCCCATTCTTGAAGTCTGTGTTTATGTTGACCCATCTCATTAAGCACACTTGACTCAATCACGAAGAGTATTCATACATCTTCATTATATTTTATTTATAAAAAGTGCACCTTCAACCTTTTCTTTCCTTTCATCACTTTTCTTTTCTTTTCTTTTCACCATTCTCACTCTTTGACACTTTGGGAAAATTATTACCTCTTCTTAAGCGCTTAAAAGTTTTGGATCAAATTTAGGGCTAATGAAAAGAAAGGGTTAAGCTCGGTTTACACATTTTTTGACAAAAGAAAAAAAATAATAGGATAAAGGCTCAACGGACTAACTAGGGTGTACAATCAAGGTGGGTACAATAATGAAAAAGAGAAACTTTCGGTTGAAAACAACGAAATGCCTACATCCTTTCCTACAATACACGTCCTTCATTTCATTTTGCACACACAGCAGGCAAGTTCTAGACATTTCATAATAGCATGAAATAAACAAAACCTCACCCCACATCTATTGCACATGCTCAATTCAAGACATATTTACAGACTCTTCGATCAGCTAATTACAAGAATTCAAAATTAAGCCTCAATCACACTGAATCGACTCTATGGCCTAGGTATCTCAACATATTTACACAGTTGCATGCTTTCATATGAATCACCTTTGCATTTCAAATATCATGTACAACACGTAACCAGAATTCCGCAACCATAAAGTACTTATAGGTTTTGGGATGCAATCCACAACAGAAAACAACTGAAAAATAAATGAAAAAAATCTACTCCTAACGACTACATTTCCCTTAAGACGGTCGTCATCCAACAATCATAGGGAAAGGTCACTAACTAAGACTTCGGTTCAATGGGACCAATCTCGGTAAAAGAACCGAAAGCAAACGCCGAGAAACCCAAGAATTGAAAATATTTTAAAAATATCAATCATTTCGATAAAACAAAAATATGTACAAAATCAGCTAGCAACATTCAGCAGCACACAACAACTTCACAGTTAATTACAATATAGAACAGAAACATCACAATCACAGGGTCACAAAAAAAAAATTTTCACAGGCACAACAATAGAACAGAAACATAAACAACAACACAACCAGCACCTAACTACTCCCACCCCACACTTATATCGAACACTGTCCCCATTGTTCACAAAAATTAACATAGCACAAAAATTGGGTGGTGGAACTCCCTGATCAATCAAAACACTCCACTTCTTCATCAGGTGCTGTTGCCTCGTCTCCCATGTCTGCATCGCTCCCATCGTCATCATCGAAATCCTCATGACGTGTCTCCTCATCTGTGGGGACATCATCATCCGTGGGCTCTACAAAAGCTAGTCCCACTCGGCGTAGAGCCCTGGCATTTTCGCCAAAAGGGTAGTCTAGCTCGAGCTGCCATAGCTCCTCTTCTGTCGCTGGCCTCCCGCCTATTCACAGCTGGAGCATCTGCATCCCGTACATGCGAGCCATGTACTGATCATCCCGAGCATGTCGCTCGGCTAGTGTAAGAACTGGCCCGTGGGTGGTGTCGGGTGCCTTAGTTTTAGTGACATCTAAGGCCCACCGCTCCATCTGCAGGATGTAGTCAAGGGCCTCTTCCTCAATATCCAGGCCCCTCAGGAATGTGGTGAGTAGTCCACCAAATCCATATCTATGCCCTTGATACAATCGGGCTCTCTTCATGGCGGAGATAATCACCGCCCCCACATTGATTTCCAGCCCTTTCATCAGGGCCTACACCAAGCATACACGATCCCGGGTTACATCTGTCATATGCACCCCCGAGATTAGGCAGGAACAAACAATCTTCAGCCATATCCTGGCTTCCCTGTTCATCTGTGAGTAAGGCAAGGTCTGATGGTAGCCCCTCTCCTTATGTCTGCTCCACCGAGCTGTTGATCGAGTTCCACACAAAGTGCGTCTGATGTCCGCATATGGTGGAGTGATATTCAGCTGTCGAAGCACATGGGCGTCTGTGTCCCACACCCCTAGGATAGCATTGAGGTGGTGGGGCTCAAAAGTGACTATTTGCCCTCTTATTTTGATGGTGTGACTTCTGAGAGTCGGGTTCCAGTTGGCGTAGAATTCCCGAATCAAGTGCAAGTTGCATTCCTTGGGCTCTTCAAAAATAAAGTTCAGCCCAGCTGCCTCGATCCTCTGGACAATCCTGGGGAACTCTTGTGCCAACGGTTCCCTTGCTATGTGTTCCTCGGGGAAGTACTTGCTCTCCTTGTGCTTTGCGTACCACTTTTCCCCTCCTCTCTCACCCACCTGGTTCCGTATTGATGGCGTTGGCCACGTGGAATCGCTGGTGCTGCTGTGTCCGCTTGTGCCCAATCTGATTCTTTTTCTTTCGGCGCCAGATGTTGATGCGCCTTTTCCCTTGCCTTGCCTGCTTGCCATTATTCCTGTCAAACCAAACAGACAAGTTCAATGTTAAGCCAATTAAAGTTAGCTTCGACTGAGGTTGGGTTAAGCTAGGCTACCCCACACTTAGTCTTTAGCCAAAATTACAATATTAAGGCAAGATAGTACTTATTTACACAAACAAACAACAAAACATAACAAATATGCTTAGTGCCTTGGGAGAATTCGACGGTATACATTCCATGTACTACTCAGACTTCGTACAGCTAAACACAATCCTTACCTATCGATAACATGTTATCCCATAGCACTTAGCAAGGAGAAACAAAAGAATTTTTTTTTAACTACATGATCCTATACAATTCACCCATTTCTTGCAATTTCCAATATTTTCTTAACCCGAGAATCCGTCGGTCTTTTAGCATAGTTACAGTTAGCATAATCGACTCATCTCACCCAACATGTACAACCCAACATGAATTTCACTAGTTCAACTCAAATATTTCCATTTCAAACTCAAAGTCAAGCCCTAGCTATGATTTTATCAAAAAATCGATTAAGCTATGTAATTTCGAGTTCAAGAAATCACACCGTTACTCCGAACATCAATCAACAATAATTCAATTGAATTTAAGCTTAATTTCTACTTAGGGAAAGTTTTGCTCATATCACATGTTCAAAATTGAAAAATTTCGACAAAAATTGAGATAGAGTTGAAGAACATACCTTGAATTCGAAGAAATGACGAAAACTTGATGAAATTACGGGCCTAAGTCCGTGTCACATTGAGGGGGAAGGGGTTTTTGGGAGGTTGGTCACGGAGAGTATGAAAAATGAGGAAAAATGAGGTGGGATCGGGGTTAAAAAGTGGAAATTTCGCGCGGGTCACCCGGCGACCCGGTGTGACCCGTCGCGATATACACCTCAACGTGTCACGGAGGGTAACGCGGAGCATGCCCACCGTGGCACGGAGCCATCGCCCTAGCTCACTGTTTTGCCACTTTTTATTACTTTTCATACCTCGGATTTTCCTTTGTGATTCCTTGCATATTTGCCCTTTGCTCAACCTGAAATTCATCTTAATACAAGAAATTGGTTAGAATTATAGGATTCACTCAAAATAAAAAATAAGAATAAAAATAAAAACTAACAATTTTGTTGTTAATCAAAAGAAAGAAAAAGAAAAAGAAATCTATTCACATTTTACAAAGAAAAAATTTCACGGGTTGCCTCCCGAGCAGCGCCTGGTTTACCGTCGCGACTCGACGTCATTCAGCTCAGTCATCTTCTAGGGTGACGAACATTTTCTCTTGACCACCGTCCTCACCCCAGTAGTGCTTACATAGCTCCGGTGGTTTTCCCATTAACTCTCGTGATTCAACTAACTGAGCATCATCAGCTCAATCAATCACGTTGATCACCGAGAGTTCCTCGTCCACAGTCGGGAGCTTGGTGGCCTTGTACACATCAAACACTTCCACCTTGTCGTGTGCTCGCATGGTTAGCTGCCCTACAGCTACATCAATCAGCGCTTTCCCGGTCGCCAAGAAGGGACGTCCCAAATGGGACTTCCGCGTCTGGCTCAAAATCCAGCACGACGAAATCTACCGGGAAGATAAGGGAGCCCACTTGCACCAGCACATCCTCCACAATGCCATCAAGTCTGGCTAAGGACTGATCCGCTAGTTGCAAGATCATTGTTGTTGGTCTAGGACTCCCTACACCCAACTTCTTGAATACCTATGATGGCATCGAATTAATGCTCGCTCCCAAATCACATAATCCGCGAGCTCGGATACTCTGCCCAACTGTAATTTGTATAGTAAAGCTCCCAGGATCCTTGAGCTTTGTGGGCAATCGGTTTTGTATCCGGGAAGTGCACTCCTCCGTGAGAGCTACCGTAGCATACTCAGTCAACCGACTTTTGTTTGCCACGATGTCCTTAATGTACTTTGCATACTTCGGCACTCCCTGCAAAACATCTACAAGAGGTAAGTTAATATGTACCTATTTCAGCACCTCCATGAATTTCTTTAAGCACGCCTCCTCCTTGTGTTTCTTTAATCTTTGAGGGAACGGGGGTGGTGGTCTTTCTGACTCAGCTTACTTTTTCTTCCCCCTCTCATCAATTTGCTCCCTCTCAACTTCTGCTGCTCCCGATTGTTGAGGTGGTCTTTCTGTTTCCACCTCTTTCCGCTGCAAACCACTCCTTGTGGTCACCGCATTCACCTTCTTGGGGTTGGGATCTTTGTCACTCGGAAGTCCTCCTCTAGGCCTGGTGTTTTGGGCTCCAGCAAATTGCCCAAATTGATATTCAAGTCCCTTGGTAGCTAACTGGTTGTTCTTCACCTCGGCTGCCAATTTCACATAGTCAGCCTACAATTGAGCTTGGTTAGCAATCATTGTCTTGAACATCTCCTCAATGTTGGGTGATGGTGGGGGAGGAGGTGCATTGTTGTGTCTATATTGTGCTTGATAGTTCTGCTGCCCTCCTTGATTCCTCTGCGCCCCCTGACTCCAACTTTGCCCTTGATGGTTGTTTCTACCCCAAGAGAAATTCGGATGATTCCTCCAGTTGGAATTGTAGTTGTTGCCATACTGTTGGTGGTTGTTCCTCTATACATTTCCCACAAAGTTCATCGAGTCAGGATTTGCTCCACAACACTCAGCTGAGTGCTCACTACTCCCGCACACTTCACACAAAATTTGCTGCACTACATTCACTAGGGCTTGAGTTTGGTTCATTGTCATATTGTTGAAGTGGGTGTTGAGTTGATTTTGTAAAGAAGCTATTTGTGCAGCAATAGCTGTAAAACCATCCACTTCTAGAACTCCTGCTGCTTTCCTTGTTCCTCCTCTTAACGAATCAGCATTCCACTCCGAATTTCCCTGCGAAATACGATTTAACAAGGTATACAACTCCTCATAAGTTTTCTCCATTGCCTGTCCCCCAGCTGCTGAGTCTAGCAAGATTTTTGTGTGGGGTTCCAAGCCCTCTATAAAAGTGTGCACGAGCACCTCATTGGATTGATGATGATGTGGACAATCCCGCAACATGGACTTGAATCTCTCCCAAGCCTAATATAGATTCTCCCCCTCTCTCTGTTTGAAACTTAGAATTTGACTTCTAAGTCTTGCTGTTTTACCAGATGGAAAAAATCGTATCAAGAATTTCCTTGCAAGATCATCCCACGTAGTAATAGAATTAGGTGGCTCAGCTTTCAACCACCTCTTGGCTTCTCCCAATAGTGAAAATGGGAATAATGTAAGCCTGACATAATCTGATTACACTCTAGTGGGGATGTAAGTGTCACTTATCTACAAAAAATTTTGGAGATGCTGCTGTGGATCCTCATGAGGGAGACCTGTGAACTGCCCGCTGGTGTGCCGCAATTGCACCATGTTTTGTTTGAGCTCGAACCTCCCTCCTGGATCAGGTTTGCGGATGCTAGATGTGACATTGTTAGCATGTGGGATCGCCACCTCGCGAACCGGCCTAGCTGCCATCTCCTCGGGCACTAACATTGCCGTTACTACTGGTGGATTCTGTTTTTGCTCCATGATTGTTTTTCTGAGCAACTGTAGCTTTTTCTCTAGAGCTTCTCTTCACTGACGATGAAATTGTCTTTCAGGCTCTAAATATGAGTCCACCAGCTCCTTGTCTCTTGCCAGTGTTCAATAGAGATTATATCTGCGAAATACAGGCTAAGACCAAGTTGTCAACACTAAGAAAAAAATATAGTAAATTTACACTTAAGAAAATTTCACCAATTGCCAGTCCCCGGCAACAGTGCCAAAAACTTGTTCGCATCTACTCTGGGGTAATTACAACACGCAAGTGCACGTGGTCGAACAAGTAGTAAAGTGGCTTAACTAAGCCAAGTATCGATCCCACAGGGACTGGGCTAGGGTACAATCTACTCAAGTGTCACTATATTTTAACTCTAAAAATGCAGACAACAGTGTGAAAAAGAGTTTGGTATTTTGGTTTCTAATTTTATACTAATTATAAACGAATATACAATTTGAGTCTTAACTATGTATATGAGCATGCTGAGGTTAAATGAACTTGTATAGAAACTAATTATCGATACAATGTTTGGTTAATCTTTCCTCCGGTTGCTAGTCAAGAATTATTGCCAATGGATTAAAACTCTCGTATTTAACCCAACTTAAGAATCATGAACCGTCCACCTACATTTCTGTGATTAAACGAAATTCATATTCTAGCCATACAAAACCGATTCCTTAATTGACTAATACGACTTTCAAGTATATTTCTATCCTGAAGGTAAATCAATTCTCAATTTTCCCAAACTAAGAAGAGATCATATCCTATTGATTCACAACTTCCAATTTCTTGCTCTCTCGAGTGAAACCAGACTTTTTAGATGTACATTAATGTTGCCCACACATCAATGCAGTAAGAACAAGAATCAATAGAACAACCATGGAAGAAAAGATGAAAAACCCAATTGATCAATAACTATATTTCAATACAATTGTTCTTAACCTCAGCAAGAAGAGGAATTAGCCAATCATTTGTGGATTAAACATCGTTAAATGAGTGTTAAACATACAAGACATTGAATTAAAGAAGAAGGAGATAGAGAAAAATCATGACAATTTCGTCCCCTCAACTGCCTGTAACCCACGTTCTTGCTCTACCTAGTCAGAATTATTAAAAATGAACCTAAGTGTTCTATTTATACTAGTGGGAATTTTTCCCGGAGTAACAAGCAACGTGTCACGGAGTGCATCGCGGAGCACTGTCTCCGTGACACGCCACTGACGCGGACCCTTACTGGAAATTAATTGTCCAGGTAATAAGGCCCAACGTGGCACGGCGTGCAACGCGGGGCTAGGCCAACGTGCCACGACCCCAACGCGCACCCTCACTGGATTTTGGCCAAAAATTCCTATCCAGGCAGAAGGCATCCGCGATGGCAGCGTGACACGGCTCCATCGCGGAGCCCCTTTAATTTGTGCCTGCAAATGCTTTTTCCCTTGCTAACATCCGAGTCCAACCCCAATCTCTCCCAACACGCATTTTAGCTTCCCAAAATTATATTTCACCTTCAAAACAATGCTAATCATGTTGGTTAGTATAAATTCACATTTTATTATCAATCACATGAGAATGTATAAACATTGATAGATAAACAAGGCTAAAATGACACCTTTGAGTATCACTTGGGCATATAAATTTGCCCAAGATCAGGGCCCCCCTATTAGGTACATATATGAGCTTCCTTGATGAAGCTATGACTGCTTCAGACCCAGCTGGGGGCCTAATTGATAACCTGCTTAGGGATTTGGTGGAGGATGATAAGGCTGAGTACAATGAGGATGGGGGAGATGGTGTAGGCACTAGCGGCAGGGTTAGGTTGACGATGATCCTTAGGAATAGTTGGCTTAGGGAGTTGTCCTTCCCCTTATTCTATACTTTATAACATTACAAACAATGTTGATTTTTAGTAGGGGGTGGGATGTGCCTTGTTTGATAGTTGATGTGTTTCCCTTATCAAGCTTGTTTTAATTAGTGGTTGTTTTTCCACTGTCAGCATTGTTATTTAAATTTTGTATGGTTGAATAAAATGCCCTTTTCGGGCTTGTTTTGATTTTGATTTAAATTGTGACCCTTGTAGGGCTTAATTTACTTATGTGAATGATGTGAGTTACCATTGACGAGTCAATTTTACATGCCAATTAATTCATGACATGTGCCTTACAAATTTCCTTTGTAGATAATAGATATTAAATAAACTTTAATGGTTTTTTTCATACCACGGATCTTTCTGTTACACCTCGTAAGTTTCTAGCACTTAGTTGACCTATTCGCATATTGGTTGGGAGTTATAGAATGCCATACGTGTGAGGAAAGCGCCCGGGAAAGGCCGAACGAGTACCAAGTTAGATTTTCACAAGAGGAGGCCGAACCGTGCTGCCCAGAGGGGAAACGTGGCACGGAGGCATCTCCTCCGCGATGGCCAGCGTGGCATGGAGCCAAATTGGCTCGATGGCCAGCGTGCCACATTTCTACGCAATTGGCTTCAAGTATATAAAGGCCTCACCCTTTAACTTTATGTCATTTTCACTTCTAAAACGATCAAAACAAAGGGAGGACAAAGGGTTCTCACAAAGTTTCAGTCAATTACACCGCCAAACGTTGTCCAAAGTCAAATTAACTTCGGGTATCGAAGTATAAAGTTGCAGGGAGCATTCCTACGGAGTTAGTTTCGCAAAATTCGGCCAGATAATCGTTGTACCATCGAGTCAAAGTGATTGGAATTTCTCCAAACTAGTGTTAATACACTCCTATGCCTAAAGAGAGTATTTCTCCCTTCTAGATTCCTGAGAAATTATGCGTTTTCGACCGTTTTTCGATAAGTTGAAGAATAGTCAATATATATATATATATTAAGTATCATTTTCTTCTAGTATAGTAATGAAGTTAGTCCTATTCTTTCGTGAATATGATTACAGTTGGGGAGAATAGTTGAATAATAGCCGAATCTCATCAGTTAATCGGTAAACCAGCAGACGAGGTATATAAAGCCAGTCTCTTTCGGCAAGTTAGTTTCTCTAGTATAGTAAAACAGTGTGAATCCCCATAAGATATTTCAGAAATAGTATATCATTCTCAGTATGAAATTTAGTAACAGTATATCTTATTCAGTGTGTATTATAAGGAGTTATTGCTATCAGTTGAGACTTGTTTGTATTGTTTTGGGCTGGATTACCCGTATAGCTTCCGTGACCACCCCAGGGTTAATGGTTATATCGACTCGTCCGCTAGAGGGCGAGAATATGTCGCTCTACGGAGTGGCATGTCGTCCGCCATGGATGAAGATGGGATACCAGTTCCCCATATTTTGCCGTGGTTGGCCTTTATACACCCCCGTCAAGCACGTGTGCCCATGGTGTTGAATTCAGGAGTCCTTCGGACTCAGGTACATCTATAGTCAAGGGCCCAGCAGGCCCAAGCTGCATACCCAGAGGACCGGCAGGATGCTTATATCTACTAGGTGATGTGGTATGACCTGGGTAGGGGTAAATAGATTGTGATGATTTCACCTTCCGGCTTATGGGGGCCAGGTAAGGTTTATGTTATGTTGTTTTAGTTATTGATAGATAGACAGTAGAATGCCACGTTATCAGGTATCACTCTTACTCTTCTTAGTATAGCTATGTTATCCCTGAGTCCTCTATCTCAGTCAGTTTTAGTCGGTTTCCTATTACTTCAGTTACTGTCAACTTTATTACTTACTTTCAATTATTTTCAGTTATTGCTTTACATACTCAGTACCAGTGGTACTGACGCCCATTTTAGGCACTGCATCACTTGCCTGCAGGTACACATAGATTAGGAGAAGATCCCTCGTAGTCCAGTAAGCGATACGAAGCAGCTCCTTTCATCCGGAGCTTGAAAGACAGAGGTTTACTCTCCTTTTGATTGTGCAGTATGGTTAGGCCGGGGCCCTGTCTCGACCATCTTATTATTCTTAGAGGCTTGCAGATTGTATTATATTCCTTGTAGTTAGATGTATCGGCTGTGTGGGGACATATATGTGTTTCAGATTGTATGTGATGGCTGTGTAGGGCCATGTTCAGTTGTTAGTTGGTGACCTTGTTGGTCATAGATCAGTTTAGCGCCAGATTTCATTTTTCAGTTATAACTAGACATCATAGTGGCCTTGTGGGCCCGCATAGGACTCCTTATAGTTAGTTGTTCTGGTTAGCTGTTTATCTTTAACAGGTGAGGAACAAGCATTTTATCAAAGGACAAACCCATATTGGTTCTCACATGATATCACTACCCCTACATACTCAAGAAGAAAAAATAATAGCAAAGTATCATCTAGCACAGCAAGAATGTATCAGGATACATGATTTGGGGGTATATCATTGGTCCCAATTTTAAAAAAGCAATCATATTGTGGAAATTGATAGTTAAAACAGAGTAGGAATAACAAACCAGGTGGATTGGAAAGCACATAGATGAGAAAGATCAAAAGGTTGCTTCAATCAACTTGTTCTTGCTTTTGTGAATATGAGAGTAGAGTGAGTAGTGAAAAAGATAAGAAAGGGAGTGTAGGTTTTATAGGAGAGAAGGAGGAAAGGGGATTGGTAGATGAAAATGTGATTTTAATGGTGGGAAGGTGGAAAGGTGATGTATGGGGGAAGGTAGAAAGGTGTAATTGGGAAGTGTGAAGGTGGAAGAAGGGGGTTTATGGGAATCTGTAGGGTTTTGATTGGTGTTATTAAATTCCCAATTTGGGTCGATCCATGGATCAGTTAAAAATCTATGAGAAACTTAACATACCTACATCGGAGCTTAACTGACAGTCCCTAGTAAGGAATCAGCAGTTTGTCAGTTCTATGGTCGTTACCCCATACCTTTCTAGTAAACTAGTTAACGACCAGCAGTTGACCGATGATTTGCAGATTGGAACCAGTGAGACGTTGGTTGGGTCACCGAGCACCCTAAAACATCCAGGTATACCTTTTTGAGACAGAAATTCACTGGAGGTCTACGAATTGCTATTGATGTTCCACCGATCTCTTCTCCTTTATCCTCTTCTTCTATTCATGACCTGCGATAGAGCGACGTTTTGCATGTTGTCATCGACATTTTGTCGGTCTAACGCCATGCCTGCCCTATTTTTCTTTTCCTCTTTTGTGTATCCAAGTTACCTACTAAGTCAAAAATAGCAAAAAATCAAAATGCTCAAAATAAAATTCTTGGGTTGCCTCCCAAGTAGCACCTTAGTTAACATTATGGCACGACCCATTTCTTATTCATATTTCATTATCTGGAGGATCATCCTCCGACTCTTACTCTTCTATATCAACTCCTCCATTTTCACTTTCATCATTCAACAATTCAATCACCTTACATTAATCTAGTGGTTCAACAGTTTGGAATACTTTTAAGGTAACCTCTTCATCTCCCACAGGGAACTTGAGCTCACCTAGTTCTACATGTACTAAGACTCTGTCTGTGGCAAGCAGTGGTCTCCCTAAAATGATTGGGACTTCCACATCCATCTCACAATCTAGAACCAGAAAGTCAGCTGTTAGAATAAACTTATCTACCCTTACCAATACATTCTCCAAAACACCCACCGGCTTCTTTATAGAGCGATCAACCATTAAAAATCTCATCGGGGTAGGTTTGGTGTTTCCAAGCCCCAACTTCTTATAGATTATGAGGGGCATCAAATTTATACTTGCCTCAAATTCACAAAGGGTTTTCTTGAACATACACAGCCCTATGGTGCAAGGAATTGTGAAGGATCTCGGATCCTCCCGTTTCGGGGCAAGGTTGTTCATCATCACGGTGTTGTAATGGTGTGTTGTCTCTCCAGTGCCCACATCCACTACCTTCTTCTTCTTCAGAAACTCTTTCATAAGTTTTGTATATTCGGGCATTTGGAGTAAAGCATCCACCAGTTGTATATTTATGGACAATTTACTGAACATATCTATTAACTTTCTGAATTGATCATCTTTTTTCTTTTTGGTTAACTGTTCTAGATAAGGAGGTCGAACTCTTGGTTCTTGTTCTTTCTCACTCAAGTCCTTTAAGCCCACATCTCCTTCCTTAAGATTTGAGAGAGTCTCATCAACATCTCCTTCACCTTGATACGTAAAATTTCCATGACCATGAGATGCTTGTGGTATCTCATTCGAATCTTTCATATCATTTGTCATTGGGGAAACAACATTCTTGGGCTTAACACTAGCATCTCCCAGCATCTTGCCACTCCTAGTGACAATAGTAACGCACTGAGTATCTTTTTTAGGATTTGCCATTGTATCACCAGGAACTATTCCCTTCATCTGTGGGTTCAATTGAGAAGATAAGTCGTTCATTTGGGCCTCTATATGCATGACAGAATCCCGGTGTGAACTTACTTTTTGAGAAAGGTTAGACGCCTCCCCTTTAAGTTATTTGACCCTACTATCCATTAACTAAACTTTCTTGAGAACTTTTGCCAACATTTCGTAAATTTTTTAGTTCCCTACATCACTCACACCCAATAGGGATTGGGCATTCTCATCTTTAAGAGGAGGAGCATATGTATTTGTTATTCTATGATTGCGGTCTTCCTCACGGTTTTGCTCTCTATTACCCCATCTATCATTCTGATTAACTCCCTTGTGCGTCAGGATTCCTCCAACCTTGGTTCCCTTCCCTTAGGCGCCAATGGTCTTGATTAGTCCCTTGGTACTTGGGTCAAGAACCCCTAGTTGATTTCCCATATATTAGCACTCCTCCTCGTACCTTGGTGGCAAAGACTCTCCCTCGAAATGCATTGGACCTTACATTCCCAATGCTTTTACACCTTTAGGCCTAGCTCCCATCGCATGTTTATTCATTAACTCTAGTTGAATCATCATTTTTCATCTCACCCTTCCTCTTTCTTTCTCATTTCAGCTGTTAGAAAATTAGAAGTAGCATCATGTGAAGATATAATTTTCTCTCTTGTATGCCACACCCAATTCATCTTCGTCATCCTATCCAAAAGGGCTTTATCTAGTCCATATGCCTGGTCCATGATTGAGCCTTTGACTAGGTTATTAGCGTCTAAATTATTGATGGAGTCTAAGGCTCAATAAAAGCTTTGAAGTAACACTCCATCGGGAAATCCATGATTAGGAAAAAGAGAAACTTTCTTCTTAAACCTAAGCCATGCTTCATGAAAAGTGTAATACCTCGAAAGTCCCTAAGATTAGACCCGAGGGTTGAAATAGAGAAAATACAAAAATCTACAGTTTTGCATCTAAACGACTCATGGTACGAGTTGTGAGATGAAGTAAGGGGTCATAGGAGGATTCGTGATGAAGACCTGGAGTCTAGGTGTTCACACCACGAGCTGTGCTAAATGGGTATGACTCATGGTCAGGGTTGTGGGGGATGTAAAGTCACGACTGATGTTACAACCCATGGTAGGAAACCATGAGTTGTGGGATGAAGTAGTGAATGGTTTCGGAGGGAAAAGTTAGCAGTTTAGACTCAGTGACCATGGGTGGCCTCACGATTCACGGTGGCTTGTAACAAGTCATGAAATGGACCCATGGTGAAAATCCAGGAAGGTTGCTAGGTGACCAGTGGTGATCACGAGTGGTGACCACGAGTCGTTACTTCATTGTATGACTCGTGGTGTGGGACATGATGACTAGCAATGTATATTTTTCCTACGTTTTAGTAAGGGTATTTTCATAATTCCTAAGCTCCTAAGCCCTAAACTACGTCATTTTATGCTTAGAATAGGACAGGTTTAAGAGGGTTAAATCTATTCTAACCTATTCTCTACCCGTGCATGCGAACTAGAGGATTTCTAAAATAAGAACAAACCTAGAACTCTCCAAATTTGTCTCCAATTCCTTTCGGCTTTCAAGGGAGAGTGTAAGATCAGATTACCCAGGTATGTAGGGATGTGAATGAGAATCCCTCTTCACTCTCATGCCCCAATTTTCCTCTACGTTCATGAATTCACGTATTAAAGAAAATTGATGATCTTATGGGGTTTTAACCATAATTTTATGGGATTCTCTATGATTTGATTATGGGTTGATTTCCTTTATGTTCTAAATATTATTTTAAGATCTATGGGAATATTTGAGATTTAAATTGATTATAATTTTTATGATTTCAAATCCTAGTCAATCTATGCCCACTTATGCAAAGTTTCATGAAAAGTAAAGTTATGATTCTATTATGATTTTGATCTTCCTAACCCTAACTTATGAAATTATGATTTATGATATGATTTCTCTTGAAATACTTTTTATGGATTTATGAATTTCAAGTATATGAATTTTCAAAAATATTATGTTCTTCATGATATATGAATTTATGACTTTTGGCTGACTCATGGACCCTTATTCATAGCTAATCAGGTATTTCAGGTATGATAAAATATGTTATGATTTATTTGGCTATGAATTTTATGAATGTTCTCACGATTACTATATGAGCCCTCATGTCCATATTTTTGGTAGTAGTGTCTAGTACCGAGTAGATCTGGCGTTCAGGTAAACCCCGTGGTCTCAGTTTACATTCCACTATAGGTATATGTATTCATGGATTCCCCCTTATGATATCAAATCATGCACGTCCCTTTCCTGGCAAGTCTGGGACGACTCTGCCCACTTGAGCAGGATAATTGGGAAATCATGTAAGCTCTATCATGATGGTGTCGGTTAAAACGACTTCTCCCAATCTTCCTCATGATTTATTCATTGTCATGTTTATTTTACTTTGGCTCAAGTTATGTTTTTATAAGGTTTCTCTTATGACTATGATTATGACTAGGTTATGAATGGATTTAAAATCTTGAGCCCTCATGTTTATATTATGATATTCACTTCATTTTCATATTGTCCTACTCTTATGAACTCTTATGTTTTTTAACTGTCCATTTTATTTACCTTGCATATTTAGTACATTCCAATTACTAACCACATACTCTATGCTATATCATTTCATGATACAAGGGATCAGTCTTAACCGTACCATTTCTCCCGCTTTTGCCTCAGTCCTGGTTATCCAGTGTGGTGAGTCCTCATCCTTCGAGGATATTTAGTTTGGTCAATGTTATGCTATTTCAGTTATAGACTTTTGTGAGCTAGTTGGGGATGTTGTCCCATCAGCTCATCAGTTATGTTAGAGGCTTTTCAGACAATATATAGAATATTAGCTTCTCAGTGTTGACTCTATTGTAGATTAATATGTATGAAGTCTTCCGCATAAGCATGTTTTATTATATCAGTATTCACTTATTTTATGCTCTTTGCCGCTATGTTCATGTTATGGTTCGACATAGAGCCTCTCGGGGTTCCTTGTCCCGTATCTCGATCGGGGCCTTAGTTTCGGTCATGACAAACTTGATATTAGATTATTAGGTTTTGAAGTGTCCTAGGATGTTTGAAAGTCGTGTTAAGTAAAGTCTTTTTCATGGGTATGAAGCGCACCACACTTATGATGAAGAGACTACAAAACATTTAAGGAAATTTCCTTTCTTTCATGGTCTATGTCGTGCGATGAAATGTCTCTCTATGCTTCTAACTCGTTCTATACGCGTTTGTAGAATCATGCCTCCTCGCCTAGTTAATGGAAGAAGAAACGAAAATGGAAATGGCCATGAGAATGGCAATGGGGATGGGCAACAACAGGCTCCACTATCCCCCAAGCATCATGTGCCCAAGAAGGTTGCCCATACAGAGTTTAGGGCAGCCATCCAGATGTTTGCACAGGCATTGACCGCCCAGGTCAACCAGCAGGTGGTAGTGCATGTTCCTCAGAATGGTAATGCGGTAGCGGCAAGAGTCAGGGACTTTCTTAGGATGAACCCTCTGGAGTTCCTCAGATCGAAGGTGGACAAGGATCCACACGAGTTTATTGATAAGATTAAGAAGATCACTCTGCTTATAGGGGTGACAGGGGAGGAGTGTGCAGACCTAGACTTTTATTAGTTGAAAGGGGTTGCCCATATCTGGTTCAGATAGTGGAAGGATAGAAGGGGCAGTTGGAGCGGGTCCCATTGGTTGGGATAAGTTCCTCACTGTATTTCTAGATCGGTTCTTTCCCCAGGAGATGAGAGAGATCAAGGAAGTTGAGTTTGTGAATCTCAGGGAGAGTAATATGACAGTCCAGGAGTATGCTTTGGAGTTCACCCGCTTGTCCATATGTGCAATAGAGATGGTGGCTTATTAGAGAGCTCCAGTGAGTAGGTTTGTGCATGGAGTAGTGGACTACCTTGTAAAAGATTGTGGGACTGCTATGCTTCATCATGACATTGACTTTCCTCGATTGGTTTTGTATACCCAGCAGATGGAGGCAGCATATTAGAGAGAGAGCGAGGCTAAGAGGGCCAGGAAAGATAGTTTTGGGTTTTCCCAGTAGAGGTCGGGAAGAGGACATCGTCAGTATTCCCATCAGAGGTCAATAGCTCTAGTGCTATCATCGGCCAATGCTACACCTAGGTCATGGGGTGATCAAAGGAGCAAAGAATCAAGTTCGAGGGGATAGAGGAGCATGCAGGTAGAGCATACCTTTCCGGTCTGCGGGAAGTGTGGCAAGAATTACATAGGATAGAGCTTGATTGGATCAGATATCTTCTTTGGGTGTGGTAGGTCCGGGAACAGGCATCGAGAGTGTCTGTTGGCCAGGCAGGTTGATTATAGGGTCTGTACTCATGCCACCAGTTTAGTAGCAGCACCCGCACGCCTAGCTTAGCAGGGTGCGTCCACCATTCCAAGTGGTGATGTAATTCCCCGAAAGTGCCTTAGACTAGACCTAAAATCTAAAATTGGAAGATGGAAAAATCTGGGAAATTTCCATAGAACGGGCCATGTAACGGGTTGTTGGTTCCACCAATAATCTGTGGGAAGCACCTGTGGTGAGGTTCAGTCGGGTGGAAGTTGGAAGTAACGGGTCACATAACAACCCATGGTTTGATACCAGGAGTCATCATTTGAGGTTGTGGGGAGAATGGTCCTTAGACTGAGAGAAAGCCACGGTTCATGGGACGACCCATTGTGAGCTATAATAGATCGCAGTGAGCAACCATAAGAAGGAGTAACAAAACATCCAATTGAGGTAACGAAAGGAAACCACGACTCATTGGAAGGAGGAATGAGTGGTGGTGTGGCTCGTGGGAAGGCTAGGAACAGGTCATCAAGAGGGAAACAATGGACTTTCCTATGATGCAATGGCTTATCCTATTGAGTCGTGGGATTGAATCTGAGAAGTTGAAAATGGGAAGAGGATGCAACGGACGAATACCACGAGTCGTGGTATCAATGCACGACTCATTGGATCGTCCGCGATCTCAGGCAGTGCAGAGATTTAAGGAAATTCATTAAGGGCATTTTCATCATTCCTAACTCCTAGGGTCCTAAACAACGTCGTTTAAGTCTCAAAATGCAGTGTTTTATGAGGGTAAAATCTATCTTACGCTCATTCATATCCATGCATGCATATTGAAGGGGTTTAAGAGGTGATCAAGTTAGAGTTCTTCAAGCTTTCCTTCAACTTTTCATTTGAGCTTTAAGGAGTGGTGAAATTTGATCTTCTCTAGATATGTAGGGTTTATGAGTAGGTGTTTCCATTCACACCCATGACCAGTCTCTCCTAATTCATGAATTTTTAATCAAAAATCTTATAGGGTTTTATCCTATATCTTATGAAATCCTAATGATCTATTTATGGGTTATTACTTCTCATGTTTTACATCATATTTTACGAATCATGATCAGATTTTTCAGCTAATTCAATTATAAATTTATCAATTTATATTTCTATTAAATTATGCCTAATTATGCATGTTTTATGATGAATCGAGTTATGATTTTCACCTGCATTTTTGATGTTCTTTAACCCATAATGATCTATGGTTTATGATATGGATTTACTCATATGCCCGTCATGAATCTATGATTTGATAAGCGTATACATGATTTACAAGTATGCATGAGCCTCATGATTTATGATTTATGATTTTGGCCGACTCACGGGCCTTACCTTCATGGCTAGTTCATGTATTTACAAGAATGCCTATGATTACCATGATTTAATTAGCCCATGATTACCATGTTAAATTCAGCAAGTGCGAGTTTGGGTTGAACTCCGTGGCGTTTGGGCCATATGGTATCAAGTGAGGGCATAAAGGTGGACTCTCAGAAAATAAAAGCGGTGAAAAATTTGCCTAGACCAGTGTATCATTCAAACGTCTGGAGCTTCTTGCGTATAGCTGGCTACAATCGGAGATTTGTTGATGGTTTCTCATGTATTGCAGCACCCTTGATCAAATTTACCCAAAAGAAGGTGAAATTCCAATGGACGGAGGCTTATGAGAGGAGCTTTAAGGGGTTGAAGGCTCGACTTACCTCAGCACCGGTGTTAACCCTACCTAAGGGTACCGATGGGTTTGTGGTGTATTGTGATGCTTCAAGGATTGGACTTTGGTGTGCACTGATGCAGTGTGGAAAAGTTATAGCATATGCCTCTAGACAGCTAAAAGTTCATGAGAAGAATTACTCAACCCATGATCTTTAATTAGCGGTGGTGACATTCGCCTTGAAGATATAGAGGCATTATTTGTACGGGGTTCACATGGATGTGTTTACGGATCATAAGAGTCTACAATATGTGTTCACTCAAAAGGATCTCAATCATCAGCAAAGGAGATGGTTAGAGCTACTTAAGGACTATGATATGATTGTGCTTTACCATCCAAGCAAGGCAAATGTAGTAGCAAACTCACTTAGTAGACTCTCCATGGAAAGTTGTCCCATGTGGATGAGGGAAACAAGGAGCTGGTGAAAGACATGCATCGAATTGCAAGGTTGGTAGTTTTGTTGGTTGACTCGACTAATGGTGGTGTTATTTTTAAGAATGGATCAGAATCTTCTTTTGTGACTGATGTGAAAGCCAGACATGACGAGGGCTCGATTTTGGTAAAGTTAAAGGAAGCCGTTCAAAATCAGAGAGTGGAGGTCTTCTCCAAAGGGAGAGACGGTGTCCTTCGGTATCAGGGCCGCTTATGTGTTTCAGATTTTGATGATTTGAGGAACCGGATGTTGCACGAGGCTCATTGAACTATGTATTCAATCCACCCAGGTGCCACCAAGATGTACCATGACCTACAGGAAGTCTATTGGTGGAATGGCATGAAGAAAAACATCGCAAAATTTGTGTCTAAGTGCCCGAGCTGTCAGCAAGTGAAGGTTTTGCACCAAAGACCTAGAGGTGTGCTCCAAGATATTAGCATTCCTACATGAAAGTGGGAAGAAATCAATATGGACTTCATAACAGGTTTGCCTCGCACTCGCTGGCAATATGACTCCATTTGGGTTGTTGTAGACCGGTTGACCAAAGTCTCTCATTTTCTATTGGTCAAAACCATAGAATTGGCGGAGGATTATGCCAAGCTATACATCTGAGAGCTAGTTCAGTTGCAAGGGGTTCCCTTCTCCATCATATCAGACAGAGGTACCCAATTCACCTCTTAGTTTTGGAGGTCATTTCAAAAGGGACTAGGTACACAGGTTAAGGTCAGCACAATATTTCACCCGCAAACGGATTGTCAAGCATAGCGGACAATTCAGACTCTCGAGGACATGTTGAGAGAATGCGTGATTGACTTCAAAGGTAGTTGGTATGATCATTTGCCTTTTATCAAGTTTGCATACATAAAAACTACCATTACAACATTCAAATGGCTCTGTTTGAGGCTCTCTATGGGCGGAGATGTAGAACAACTATTGGCTGGTTTTAAGTTGGTGAAGCTGCAATGACAGGACCAAATTCAGTCCAGGAGGCTATGAAGAAGTTTCACCTCATACGGGACAGGTTGAGAACATCTCAAAGTAGCCAAAAGTCCTATGCCGATGTGACGAGGAGAGAATTAGAATTCTAGGTGGATGATTGGGTGTTTTTGAAGATATCTCCCATAAAGGGAGTGATGGGATTTGGAAAGAAAGGAAAACTCAGCCCTCGTTATGTTCGCCCCTATCGGATTGTAAAATGGATTGGAAAGGTAGCATATGAATTGGAGTTTCCCTCAAAATTAGCTTCTGTGCATCCTATATTCCATGTATTGCTCTTAAAAAAGTGTTTGGGTGATCCAGCTCTTGTTTTCTTTGTGGACAATGTCGAGGTGAAAGACAACCTTAGTTATAAGGAGGTTTTGGTAGAAATACTGGATCATCATGTTTGAAGGCAAAGGAACAAGGAAGTAGCTTTAGTCAAAGTTTTATAGAGGAATCAACATGTTGAAGGAGCTTCGTGGCAAGTCGAAGCAGACATGATGACTAGTATTCTCTATTGGCTCAGTTCTAGCTTGAGGTATCAGTTTTTCCCTAAAACTCTATTTAGTTTTCATGTTCAATTCATGTGCCCCAGTTTCTTTCATGTATGTGGATGTGTATATGATTCATGAATTTATTTCATCCATGTAGTTTGAACTGGAGATAGTTATTCCGTCAGTTTTAAGCTTAAATGATCAATATATGAGTATAATGATGGCATTTCTCTGTTTTCTGTATCTTTTCCCACATTCAAGGATGAATGTCCCCAAGGGAGAGATATTGTATTACCCCAGATGTACCTTAGACTAGACCCGGAATCTAAAATTGGAAGATGGCAAAATTTGGAAAATTTGCACAGAACGGGCCATGTAACGGGTCGTTGGTTCCACCAAGGATATGTGGGAAGCGTTCGTGGTGAGGTTCGGCCAGGTGGATGTTTGAAGTAACGGTTCATAGAACGACCCATGGTTTGATAACATGAGTCATCATTTGAGGTCGTGGGGAGACTGTTCCTTAGCCTGAGAGAGAGCAACGGGTCGGATCGTGGTGAGCGACCATGGGAAAGAGTAAGAAAACCTCCAATCTAGGTAACGGAAGGAAACCACAACTCGTTGGAAGGAGGAACGAGTCGTGGTGTGGCTCGTGGAAAGGCCACGTATAGGTCGTCAAGAGGGAAACAATGGACCATCCTATGATTCAACGACTCATCCTGTCGAGTCATGGGATTAAATCTGAGAAGTTGAAAATGTGTAGTGGATAAAACGGACGGATACCACGAGTCGTGGTATCAATGGACAACTCATTGGATCGTCCGTGGTCTTAGGTAGTGCCGAAATTTCAAGAAATTCAATAAGGTCATTTTCGTCATTCTTAAATCCTAAGAAACTAAACTACATCATTTAAGGATTGAAATGCAGTGTGTTATGAGGGTAAAATCTATACTAGGCTCATTCATATCCATGCATGCATATTGAAAGGGTTTAAGAGGTGATCAAGTTAGAGTTCGTCAAGCTTTCCTTCAACTTTTCATTGGGCTTTGAAGGAGTGCTGTAATTTGACCTTCCCCAGGTATGTAGGGTTATGAGTGGTTGTTTCCATTCACACCCATGCCCAATCTATCCTAATTCATGAATTTTTAATTGAAAATCTTTTGGGGTTTTATGCTAAATCTTATGAAATCTTAATGATCTATCTATGGGTTATTACTTCTCATGTTTTACATCATATTTTATGAATCATGATCAGTTTTTTCAACTAATTCAATTATAAATTTATCGATTTAAATTTCTATTATATTATGCCTAATTATGCATGTTCTATGATGAATCGAGTTATGACTTTCACCTTTATTTTTGATATTCTTTAACCCATTATGATTTATGGTTTATGATATGGATTTACTCAGATGCCCATCATGAATCTATGATTTGATAAGAATATACATGATTTATATGTATGCATGAACCTCATGATTTATGATTTATGATTTAGGCCGACTCACGAGCCTTACCTTCATGGCTAGTTCACGTATTTACAAGCATGCCTATGATTATCACTATTTAACTAGCCCATGAATCTCATAAATATTATACTATGAGCACTATATATATTTTTGGAGTAGTATTTAACACTGAGTAGGTTTGGAGCCTAGATTTTGCCCCGAATCTCAAAATTACGTGCCACCGTAGGACATGAGTGGACCTCCCTTGAGACTATCCCCCTTTCCCCAAATGGGCCTTCCATGTGTGATATCACGCCCTTCATGGTTCTACCCTTGGCAAGGTAAAAACACCCTCCTGACTAGAGATTTACAGGTCGGGCTCCATGTGTGCTCATATGGGGTATGTCGATTATAAGAATCTCCCACTGGTCATCATGATTTATGCACGGTTATGTTCATACAGTTTTGGCTCAAGTAATGTTTACTAAAGTCTTCTCTTATGATTTTGCATATGGTTAATTTACCAATGCTTTGAAAACCTTGAGCCTTATGTTATATTATGATATTTATGGTACAAGCATGTCGTCCTACTCTTTTGAACTTTTAAGTATTTTGAATGTCCTTTTTACTTACCTTGCATACTCGCTATGGTCCACCAACTGACCGCATACTCTATGTTATATGATTTTGTGATATAGGCTCTAATACTCAAATTCAGCCTCGACCCTAGCCAGCCTTTCAGAGTTAGCATCCAATATCTGTTGGTGAATCCTCATCTTCCGAGGACCATGCTTATCAATCTACTTTATGTACTTTCAGTTTTCAACTTTAAAGAGTTAGTTGAGGATCTGTCCCATCAACGCATCAAGCTTAGAGGCTTTTCGAATAAAGGGATGTAATCAGCTTCTAATTCATGTGTATTTCTGTTGTTATGCTATTTTAGACTTCCACTAAGATTATCATGTTGTTTCTTCCGCTTTATTTGATTGAGTTAGATGTACGTTCATGCCATGGGTCGACTGGAAGTCCCTCGGGGTCCCTTGTCTCATGTCTCGATCCAGGCTTGCGGTCAGGTCATGAAAAAGTTTGTATCAGAGCCATAGGTTTGAAGTGTCCTAGGGTGTATGAAAGCTGTGATAAGTAGAGTCTTTTTCATGGTGTGGAGCGCGCCACACTTATGACGAAGAGGCTACGAGAGGTTTAGGAAATGTTCCCTAATTTCATGATCTCATGTCGTGCGATGACTTGCCTATTTATACTTCTAACTTGTGCTATACATGTTTATAGAATCATGCCTCCACGTCGAGTAAATGGAAGGAGAAACAGAAACAAACACAAGAACGACAGCGGAGAGGCTCACCATCAGGCCTCACCAGCCCCTGAGGAGCATGCATCAGAGCCAGCTGCCCACTCTGAATTTAGGGCAGCCATACAGATGCTAGCATAGGCTTTGACTACCTAGTTCAATCAACAAACTGTGGTGCATCTCCCTCAGAACGGAAATGCGGCAGTGACTTAGGTCAGAGATTTTCTGAGAATGAACCCACAGGTGTTCCTTGGGTCAAAAGTAGATGAGGACAGCATAAATTCATTGAGAAGATTCTAAAGATCACCCAGGTCATGGGGGTGGCAAAGGGGGAGTGCGTTGACCTGGCCTCTTATCAGCTGAAAGGGGTTGCAAATATTTGGTTTAAATAGTCGAAAGATAGTAGGGTAGTGGGAGCAAGCCCTATCAGTTGGGAAGAGTTTCATGGTGCCTTTTTAGATCGGTTCTTCCCTCGTTAGATGAGGCAACTAAATGTGACCGAGTTTGTAAATCTGAAGAAGGGGGACATGTCGATTTAGGAGTACGCTCTGGAGTTAACCCGCTTATCCAAGTATGCACTAGAGTTAGTGGCAGACTAGAGGGCTCTGGTGAGCCGATTTCTACATGGAGTGGTGGACTACATGGATAAGGACTGTAGGATCTCGATGCTGGATCAGGTCATGGATTTTCCCCATATAGTTTTACACACCCAGTATATGGAGTCGGTGTATTGGAGGCAGAGGGTGGCCAAGAGGGCCAGGATAGATAATTATTGGACATCTCAGCCTAGATCGGGGGGTGAACATTGCCAACAAACTCATCACGGGTCTCTTGATCTAGAACCATCATCAGCTAGTGCACCATCTAGACCACGAGGTGATCTGAGAAGCAGCACTGTTGATTTGAGGGGCCAGGGTTGAATGAAGATGGAGCACACCTTCCCTGCCTCTTCAAGGTGCGGCAAGAATCACACAGGGAGGTGCTTATTCGGATCAGACACTTGTTTCGTGTGTGGCAAACTCGGACATAGAAATAGAGATTGCCCTTTGGCCAGATCAGGGGACGGTAGAGCCCGTACACCAGCCGCTAGTTTAGCTGCTCCAACAGGACATCCCTCCCTGCAGGGAGCTTCAACTAGATCAGTTGGCAGTGAATGCCAGAACAGGTTCTACGCCCTTGTGACCCGTTAGGAGCAGGAGACTTCCCCCGATGTGATTAATAGTATGTTACGAGTGTTTCACCTTGATTTTTATGCTTTGCTAGATACAGGGGCTACCTTATCTTTTATGACACCTTACGTGGCTAGTAGTTTTGGAGTTAGTCCCGAGATCTTGTTAGAACCATTCTCAGTCTCTACTCTAGTGGGTGATTCAGCCGTGGCTAGACGGATGTATAGAGGTTTCCCAATTACAGTCCTTTAGAAGGTCACCTCAGCAGATATAGTAGAGATAGCAATGACTGATTTCGATGTTATCCTCAGCATGGATTGGCTATTTGCATGTTATGCCTCCATTAATTGTAGGACCCGTGTAGTAGAGTTCAGATTTCAGGGTGAGTTGGTTTTAGAGTGGAAGGGCATTTCAGTTGTTCCTATAGGTCATTTTATTTCCTATCTGAAGGCAAGGAAGATGGTTTCTAAGGACTCTATGTACCACCTAGTTAGGGTTAGGATCTTGAGTCCGAGACCCTGACTATCCAGTCGTTCCGGAAGTATGTGAGTATCCAGAAGGGTTCCCTGATGACTTAATGGGTGTTCCTCCTGAGAGGGAAATCAGTTTTGGTATTGACCTTCTTCCCAACACACAACCTATATCTATTCCTCCCTTCAGAATGGCTCCAACCGAACTAAAACAGTTGAAGGAGTAGTTGAAGGATCTGTTGGATAAGGGTTCCACTAAACCGAGCAAATCCCCATGGGGTGCACTAGTTCTCTTTGTCCGAAAGAAAGATATTTCTCCTCGTATATGTATTGATTATCAACAATTGAACAAGGTCACCATCAAGAACAGGTATCCTCTACCCGGGATTGGTGATTTATTTGACACGCTTTAGGTTGCCAAATGTCTTTTGAGATAGATCTCTAATCCAGGTACGATCAGCTTAGAGTTCGTGAAAGCAAAATCCCAATGACAGCCTTCATGACGTGGTATGGTCATTATGAGTTTGTAGTTATGTCTTTTAGACTAACGATTATGCCTGCAACTTTTATGGATTTGATGAACAGGGTGTTCGATCCATACTTGGATATATTCATGATTGTGTTTATTGATGACATCTTGATATACTTTCGGAGCGAGGAGGAGCATGCCGCTCATTTGAGAGTGGTGCTACAGACTCTTAAGGATCTCCAATTATATGCTAAATTCAGCAAGTGCGAGTTTTGGTTGAAATCCGTGCCATTTTTTGGTCATGTGGTACTAAGTGAGGGCATAAAGGTGGACTCTCAGAAAATAGATGCAGTGAAAAATTGGCCTGGACCGGTGTATCCTTCAAACATCTTGAGCTTTTTGGGTTTATCTGGCTACTATCGGGGATTTGTTGAAAGTTTCTCATATATTGTAGCACCCTTGACCAAATTGACAAAACAAAGGTGAAATTCCAATGGACGGAGGCTTGTGAGAGGAGATTTTAGGGGTTGAAGGCTTGACTTACCTCAGCATCGGTGTTAACCCTATCTGAGGGTACCGATGAGTTCGTGGTGTATTTTGATGCTTCAAGGATCAAACTTGGGTGTTCATTGATGCAGCATGGAAAAGTTATAGCATATGCCTCCACACAGCTAAACGTTCATGAGAAGAATTACCCGACCCATGATCTTGAATTGGCAGCGGTGGTGTTCTCCTTGTAGATATGGAGGAATTATTTGTACGGGGTCTACACGGATGTGTTTACGGATCATAAGAGAATATGTGTTCACTCAAAAGGATCTTAATCCTACTTAAGTACAATGATATGAGTGCGCTTTGCCATTCAGGAAAGGAAAATTTAGTAGCAGATGCACTTAGTGGACTCTCCATAGAAAGTGTGTCTCGTGTGGATGAGGGAAAGAAGGAGCTGGTGAAAGATGTGCATCCACTTGCAAGGTTGAGAGTTCAGTTGGTTGACTCAGTTGAAAGCGGTGTTATTGTTAAGAATGGATCAGAATCGACTTTGGTGACTAATGTAAAAGCCAGACATCACGAGGACCCGATTTTGGTAAAGTTAAAGGAAGTTGTTCAGAATGAGAGAGTGGAGGTCTTCTCCAAAGGGGGAGATGGTGTGCTTCGGTACCAGGGTCACTTATGTGTCTGAATGTTGATTATTTGAGGAACCGGATGTTGCACGAGGCTCATTGATCTAGGTATTCAATCCACCCAGGTGCCACCAGGACGTATTGTGACCTACGAGAAGTCTATTTGTGGAATGGCATGAAGAAAGACATCGCAGAATTTATGGCTAAGTGCCCGAACTGTTAGCAAGTGAAGGTTGAGCATCAAAGATCTGGAGGTATGCTCCAAGATATTAGCATTCCTACTTGAAAGTGGGAAGAAATCAATATGGACTTCATAACAGGTTTGACTCACACTCACAGGCAATATGACTCCATTTGGATTGTTGTAGACAGGTTGACCAAAGCCGCTCATTTTCTACCTGTCAAAATGATAGATTAAGCAGAGGATTATGCCAAGCTATACATTCGAGAGCTAGTTCGATTGCATGGGGTGCCCTTGTCCATCATATTATATAGAGGTAACCAATTCACCTCTCAGTTTTGAAGGTCATTTCAAAAGGGACTAGGTACTCAGATTAAGTTCAGCACAACATTTCACCGGCAAATGGATGGTCAAGCGTAGCAAACAATTCTAACTATCAAGGACATGTTGAGAGCATGCGTGATTGAGTTCAAAGCTAGTTGGGATGATCATTTGCCTCTTATAAAATTTGCATACAATAACAGCTACCATTCCATCATTCAGATGGCTCCATTTGAGGATCTCTATGGGTGGAGATGTAGAATGCCTATCGGCTGGTTAGAAGTTGGTGAAGCTACGATGATAGGACTAGATTCATTCAATGAGGCTATGAAGAAGTTTCAACTCATACGGGACAGGTTGAGAACAGCTCAAAGTCTCCAAAAGTCCTATGTCATTGAGAGGAGGAGAGAATTATAACTCGATGTGGATGATTGGGTGTTTCTTTAGGTATCTCCCATAAAGGTAGTGATGCAATTTTGAAAGAAAGGAAAACTCATCCCTCGTTATGTTGGCCCGTACCGGATTGTAAAATGGATTGGCAAGGTGGCATATGAATTGGAGTTGCCCTCAGAATTAGCTTCTATGTATCCTACATTCAATATATCACTCTTAAAGAAGTGTTTGGGTGATCTAGCTGTAGTTGTACCTGTGGAAAATGTCGGGGTGAAAGACTGGCTTAGTTATGAGGAGGTTTCTGTAGAAATACAGGATCATCAGGTTTGAAGGATAAGGATGTCACGACCCAAATGTACACCCAAATCGTTGACACAGGAGAAGGGACCCTGAGACACCCCAAGTCGACCCATGGCACATGCATATGCCTAACTTCAGTTAGTAAAGCGTTGAACTTAACATATTCAAGCGGAAACGTAAACATAACATAATACCATAAAATACTAAGCGTACACATGAACTGGATACTACACTATCTGAAAGCCTTCAATACATAAGATGGGTTGATGGGACAACATACCCAACTAACCCGACCAATACTGAAACATAAATAATATGAAAGTCTGTCAAGCGGTGCTAGGAACATGAGGTCTCACAAGTAATCTGAGAGCGTAAGCTGAGATGGAGTAAAGATGAGGATGAAACTGAGATCTGAACACTGTATCATGAAACAATACAACACAGAAAGTATGAGGTCAGTACGTGGAATGTACCGAGTATGCAAGGTTAGTAAAACGGAAATTAAAAGTAAAATAAACTCATAAATAATCATGGGAGAAGGACGTCATGCTTGTGTCATGAACTTTGTAAGAAAACACAAGGCTCCAGACTTTCAAATTGTTCATAATCATAATCGTAAGTAACTTCATCAAAACCTAACTTGAGCCAATAACATAAATATAACAATGCATATAACATGCGGAACAATGTGAGAACTCGTTATAACCGACACCATCATGGTAGAGCCTTTCATGATGCCCCACTATCTCACTCAAGTGGGCAGAGCCGACCCTGGCTTGCCAGGCGAGGGTCGTGCATAAGGTGTGATATCACATTTGAGGGATCATTATCAATACATCATATCATTTAGAAACCCACGGTGGCACGTGTGTATGAAACACCGACGCAGTCCTTTGAACGTCGGGCTACTCGGTGCTGGACATGGCTCCTAAAAACATGCATATAGGCTCATATGTAAATCAACAACATCATGCATTAAGATTCATTGCCTAAAATATAACATTTATCATCATTGATCCCCTTTAAAACATGCTTAGAAAAGAATCATAGGCCCTTTTCATTGACCAACATCATAAATCGATAAATCATGTAATTCGCTTCATAAATAATAAACCATTCTTCAACATGTAGGCATTGCCCAATACTTCATCATATTCAATTCTTTCAAAATATGCTCATTAACATGGGTAACTTGAATTCATGCTTTTCCGTCATCAATAAATTCAAAATATTGAATATTCATCATAAATAATAACTTTCATGAACTTTCATCAATGGGAAATGTAGATTTAAAATCTTGAGACATGATTTTTAAGAAAAATAATATAAAACTTGCCCACCATTTATAATTCCATAGCTAAAACTCAATTAAATCATGCCAATAAAGAGAAATCACTTTTTCATGCATCTGGGTAAAACCCCATAGAACTTGAATAGGAGGATTAATGATTTAAATTGAAATTTGGGCATGGGTGAGGAAGAATTTCACCCATTCTAAAACCCTACATACCTGGGGATGGGATGACTTCGAAATTCCTTGAATACCCATAAAGAAAATGATGAAACTTGGGGAAGAAGACCTTGAATCTCCCAAAAATCTCTCTAAGCTTTTGCATGAGAATGTGCATGCATAAAGGACTTAACTCACCTTAACCCACTCCGAAAAATACACAAAACAACGTAGTTTTAGGGTCTTAAAGCGTGGAAAAGTCAAAGTTGCCCATAAAATTATTCCCCTAAAAACTGTTACGGACGGACCAACGACCAATCCAACGGGTTGTTGCAACAAACCACGACTCATGGTATCGATTCGTTTGATCCACCACCTCATGACATCCTCAGGTGCTTCCCACGACTTGTCAGGATGAGTCATTGCTTAAATCAATTGGTCGTTGGATCGACCTTTGTCAACTCCTTGACCAAATCTGACTTTCCTTTCCATGAGCCTCACCACGACTCGTGGTTGCATCCAACGAGTTGTGGTTTCCATCCGTTAAATGCACTGAAATCCTCAACCCTTAAACAATTACTAGAAACAATGGATCGTTGTCTCTCACAACAAATCATGGGACGCCCCATCGTTTCCCCCTCAGCCTAAGTCCAGTCCTTCCAACGACTGGTAACAAGGAATCGTTGTTTTTGACAACGAGTCATTACAACGTCCATTGTCAACATTGCTTCCTTGAACCCCCCATTCCATGACTGCTTTTGAGGACTTGTGGTATCCACCCATGAGTCATTGAGTCGCCCGTCCTGTGATGCTTTTTGCCAGTTTTCTACATTTTTCAAATTAAACTCCCGGGTCTATTATTAGGCCTTTCCGGGGTATTACAATATCTTTCCCTTGGAAATATTCATCCCCAAATATAGGAGACAAGAAGAAAATAGTAACATACAATTTACAGCCATATACTAATCATTTTAACCGAACTTTTCACGGAATGACTACTTCCGAATAAAACCATATGGCTAAACTGATCTCATACTTGACATACACATGCATACATATAAAAGAAAGTTGCACGCATGAACTGAATATGAAAACTAGATAGAGTCATAAGGCAAAACTGATACCTCAAGTCGGAACTGATCCGGTAGAGAACAAACGTGGATATCTAGCCATCATATCCTTTTCTTCTTCCCTCTTAGCTCCCTCAACATGCTAATTTCTCCATAAAACCTTAACTGAAGATACTTCTTTGTTTCTCAACTTCCGAACCTGACGATCCAAGATTTCAACAGGAATTTCTTCATAACTGAGGCTGTCTTTTACCCCAATGCTGTCTATCGGGACTACCAAGGCTGGATCACCCAAACACTTCTTCAAAAGTGACACATGAAAGACGGGATGAAATGAAGATAACTCCGATGGCAAGTCCAACTCATATGCCACCTTACTAACTCTTCTCACAACCCGGTAGGGACCCACATTGCGGGGCCTGAGTTTCACTTTCTTTCCGAACCGCATGACTCCCTTCATGGGAGATACCTTTAAAAATACCTAGTCATCCACATTAAACACCAGATCCCTTATCCTCATATCAGCATACGATTTCTGATGACTCTTAGTGATTTTTAATTGGTTCCTTATCAAATGAACCTTCACCATCGCCTCGTGAACCGAATCTGGTCCTATCATAGTTGCCTCACCAACCTTAAACCATCAAACGGGAGATCTACACCTTCGCCCGTAAAGAGCCTTGAATAGTGCCATCTAGATACTGGAGTGATAACTGTTATTATAGGAAAACTTGATTAAGGGAAAATGTTCGTCCCAACTACCTTTGAATTCCATTACACATATCCTCAAGTGTCTGGACTGTTCGCTTGGCTTGGCCATCCATTTGCGGACAAAAGGTCGTGCTGAGCTTGCTTTGAGTCCCGAGTCCCTTCTGAAAAGACCTCCACAATTGAGAGGTAAACTGAGTACCTCGGTCTGAAATAATAGAAAAGGGCACTCTATGAAGTCGAACGAACTCTCAAATATACAACTTGGCATAATCATCTGTTGAATATATGGTCTGGACCGGTAGGAAGTATGCAGCCTTAGTGAACCTGTCTACCACCACCCAAATAGAGTCATAGTGTCGGCGAGTATGAGGTAGGCCTGTAAAAAAATCCATATTTATTTCCTCACACTTCAAAGTGAGAATGCTAATATCCTTAAGCACACCTCCCAGTCTTTAATGTTTGACTTTCACTTGCTGACAGTTTGGACATTTAGCTAAGAACTCCACAATATCCTTCTTCATACTATCCCACTGATAGATTTCTCCCAAGTCCCGATACATCTTCGTGGATCCTGGATGGATAGAATATCTAGTACCATGTGCCTCGTGCAATATCCGAACTTTCAAATTATCAACATTCGGAACACCTAGTCGACATTGGTATCATAACACACCATCTCCTCCTTAGGAGAAAACCTCCACCTTTTGACTCCGCACTGCTTCCTTCAGCTTTCTCAAAGTCGGATCCTCATCTTTCTTAGATTTGAGATCGACCACTATGGAAGATTCTGACCCATTCTACACAATAACGCCGCCATCAGTCGAGTCGATCAATTTAACTCCCAGTCTTGCAAGTCGGTGGACATCCTTCACCAAGTACTTATGTCCCTCATGCACGTGGGACTCACTCACCATAGAGAGCCTACTAAGCGCATCCGCAACAACATTAGGCTTGCCCGAATGGTAGTGGACACTCATGTCGTAGTCCTTTAGTAACTCCAACCACCTCCTTTGCTGAAGATTTAGATCCTTCTATGTGAACACACATTGCAAGCTCTTGTGATCCACAAATACATCAATGTGGACCCCATACAAGTAATGCCACCATATCTTCAATGCAAACACCACCGCACCAACTCGAGATCATGAGTTGGGTAATTTTTTTCATGACCTTTCAGCTATCTCAAGGCATATGCTATTACCTTCCCATGCTGCATCAACACACATCCTAGTCCGACTCTCGAAGCATCACAATATACAACAAAGCCTTCAGTACCCTCGGGTAAAGTCAACACTAGTGCTGAAGTGAGTTGGGTCTTCAACACTTGGAAGCTTTTCTCAAAAGCTTCCTGACCATTGGAACTTCATCTTTTTCTGAGTTAACATAGTCAGAGGTTCCGCAATAGATGAGAAACCCTCAAAAAACCTCCGGTGTAGCTAGCTAGACCCAAGAAACTATGAATTTCTGAAGGATTCGCCGGTCTAGGCCCATTCTTCACCACCTCAATTTTCTGGGAATCTACCCTTATGCCTTCGCTTGATACCACATGACCCAGAAATGCCACCGAGTATAGCCAAAATTTGTACTTACTAAACTTTGCATATAGCTAATGATCCTTGAGGGTTCGAAGTACTACCCTCAGGTGAGCGGCATGATCCTCCTTGCTTCGTGAGTATATCAAGATGTCGTCAATGAACACAATCACGAACATGTACAAATATGCCTTGAACACCCTGTTCACTAGATCTATAAAAGCTACAGGGGCATTGGTTAGTCTGAAAGTCATAACAACAAATTTGTAGTGACCATACCGAGTCCTGAATGCGGTCTTTGGGATGTCACTCTCCTGAACACTGAACTGTGATACCCGGACCTGAGATCAATCTTGGAGAAGCACTGGGCACCCTGATGTTGGTCAAACAAATCATCGATCCTGGGTAAGGGGTACCTGTTCTTGAAGGTAACCTTTATCAACTGTCGATAGTCAATACCTATGAGAAGGGACCCGTCCTCCTTTCGAACAAATAGAACTGGTGCACCCCATGGAGACTGGCTCGGTTTAATGAAGCCCTTATCCAACAGATCCTTTAACTGATCCTTCAATTCCTTTAGCTCTGATAGAGCCATCCTGTAGGGAGGAATAGAGATAGGCTGTGTATCAGGTAATAGATCAATACCGAAATCAATTTCCCTCTCCAGAGGAACACCTGGAAAATCATCAAGAAACACCTCCGGATATTCGCACACCACTGGAACTGATATAATAGCAAGGGTCTAAAACGCCACATCCTTAACCCTAACTAGGTGGTACATGCAACTTTTAGAAATCATCTTCCTGGCCTTAAGGTAGGAAATAAACCGACCTGCTGGTACCGCCAAACTACCTTACCACTCCAACACTGGCTCACTCGGAAAAGGAAATTCCACCACACGGGTCCTACAATTAATCGAAGCATAACATGAAAACAACCAATCCATGCCAAGAATAATGTCAAAGTCAGTCATGGCTAACTCTACAAGGTCTACGGAGGTAACCTTAGCAACACAGTGACCGAGCATTCTCTATATACTCATCTAGCTACGATCGAATCACCAACAAGGGCCAAAATTGAAAATAGTTCTGACAAGGTCTCGGGACTAACTCCAAGGCTACTAGCAATGTAAGGAGTCACGAAAGCCAAGGTAGCTCCTAGATCTAGCAAGGCATAAACATCAATATGAAAGACACGCAACAAACTAGTGACCACTTCTGGTGAAGTCTCCTACTCCTAGCACGAGGCAAGGGCATATAATCAGTTTTGGCGCTGTCCACCACCTCCACTAGTCGATGCTCCCTGTGAAGCGGAATGGGCTGGAGCTGCTGCTGTCCTGGTGGTCTGTGCACGACCCCTATCATCACCCTGTCTAGCATATGGGCACGCTCAGCGCATGAGCCCATATCTACCACACGCATAGTAAACATCTGAACCAAGAAAGCACTCCCCAGCATGACTCTAACCGCACTTCCCACACGCTAGAGAGGTATACTCTAACTGTGTCCCTTTTTATCCCTCGACCCTAAAGCCCTTCTCTTTTGATCACCCCTGAGCATAGATGAAACACAAGCTGATGAAGGTGTTGGGGCTAGTGATCTCTACTGAAACTATGGACGGTAGCCACCGACGGACCTCTGATGTGAAAACCCATGGCTGTCCGTTCGAGCCCTCTTTGCCTCCCTCTCCCTTGCATGAGCCGCCTCAATCTTCTAGGTGTATAACACTATGTGATAAAAGTCAATATCCTAGTTAAGCATAGTATTCCTACAATCCTTGTCTAAATAACAAGCCACACCATGAACGAATCGACTCACCCGTGCCCTCTGATCCATCATTAACTCTGGGGAGTACTTTGACAGACAAGTGAACTCAAGCGAATACACCAACACTATCATCTTTCCCTGCTTGAGGTTCACAAACTCAACTGCTTGCAACTCTTTCATTTCCTGAGGGAAGAACCTATCGAGAAAGGCCATGTGGAACTTATCCCAGCTGATAGGGCCCGCTCCCGCTGCCCTACTGTCCTTCCATTGCTTGTACCAAATATGATCAACGTATTTTATCTAATAAGAGGCCAAGTACACACACTCCTCATTTGTCACCCCCATAACCTGAGTGACCTTTAAGATCCCTTCAATGAACTCATGTGGATCCTCATCCACCTTTTATCCCATAAAATCGGGAGGGTTCATTCTAAAGAAAGTTCTAATCCGAGCTGCCGCTGCATTGCCATTTTGTGGGACCTACACAACAGCCTACTGGTTGACCTCAGCGGTTAAGGCTTGCGCGAACATCTGAATAGCCGCTTGAAACTCAGCGTGGGCGGCTGGCTCTTGTGCTTAGGGCTCCTGAATAGGTGGGGCTTGCTGATTCCCATGGTGATTGCCACCTCCGTGGCCTTCATCATTTCCATTCCTCCATCTGTTCATTCTCCTAGGAGTCATAATTCTGCGATCGTGAATCGCACGAATTAGAAGGATGGAGAGACTTTTCATCGCACGACATAGAACATTTCCTAAACGTGTAGTAGCCTCTTCGTCATAGGTGTGGTGCGCTTGACACCTATGAAAAAGACTCTACTTAACGCGGCTTTCAGATACACTAGGACACTTCAAACCTATCGCTCTAAATCCAAGTTTGTCACCACCCGAACGCACACCCGGATCATAGACATGGGACAAAGGACCCGAAGAGACCCCAAGTCAACCGATGGAACATGCATACGTCTAACCTCAGTTAGTAAAGCAGAGAACTTAACATATACAAGTAGAAACATAAACATTACATAATACCAGAAAATAGTAAGTGTACACATGAGCAGGGATACTACACATTGTCTGAAAGCCTCTAATACATAACATGGGTTGATGGGACAACAACCCCAACTAAACATACCAATACTAAAACATAAATAATATGAAAGTGTGTCAAATGGTCCTCAGAACATGAGGCCTCACCAATAATCTTAGAAGCTGAGATGGACTAAGGATGAGGATGAACCTTAAATTTGGACCATGTATCATGAAATGATACAACACAGAATGTATGCAGCTAGTACGTGGAATGTACCGAGTATGTAAGGTAAGAAAAACGGATGTTAAAAGTATAACAAACTCATAAATGATCCTTGGAGAAGGATATCATGCTTGTGTCATAAACTTCGTAAGAAAACATAAGGCTCAAGACTTTCAAATCGCTCATAAAGTGTTCATAATCATAATCGTAAGTAACTTCATCAAAACCTAACTTGAGCCATAATATAAATATACAGATTCATAAAACATGTGGAACAATGGGAGAACTCGTCATAACCGGCACCATCATGGTAGAGCCTTTCATGATGCCTCACTATCTCGCTCAAGTGGGCAGAGCGGACCCTGGCTTGCCAGGCGAGGGTCGTGTATAAGGTTTAATACCACATATCAAGATCATTATCAATACATCATATCATTTAGAAACCCATGGTGGCACGTGGTTATGAGACACCGACACAGTCCTTTAAACGCCGACCTGCTCGGTGCTACACATGGCTCCCAAAAACATGCATATAGGCTCATACGTAAATCAATAACATCATGCATACAGATTCATTCGCTAAATATAACATCTATCATCATTGATCCCCTTTAAGGAATGCTTAGCCAAGAATCATAGGCCCTTTTCATCGGCCAACATCTTAAATCGATAAATCATGTAATTCACTTCATAAATCATAAATCATTCTTCAACATATGGGCATTGCCCAATACTTCATCATATTCAATTCTTTCAAAATATGCACATAAACATGAGTAAATTGAATTCATGCTTTTCCGTCATCAATAAATTTAAAATATTGAATATTCATCATAAATCATAATTTTCATGAACTTTCATCAATTGGAAATGTAGATTTAAAATCTTGAAACATAAATTTTAAGAAAAATAATATAAATCTCGCCCACCATTTATCATTCCATAGTTAAAACTCAATTAAATCATACCCATAAAGAGAAATCACTTTTTCATACATTTGGGTAAAACCCCATAGAACTTGAATAGGAGGATTAATGGTTTAAATCGAAATTTGGGCATGTGTGAGGAAGAATTTCACCCATTCTAAAATCATACATACCTGGGGATGGGCTGACTTAGAAAGTCCTTGAATAGCCACAATGAAATTGATGGAAACTTGGGGAAGAAGATCTTGAATCTCCTAAAAAGCTCTCTAAGCTTTTGCATGAGAATGGAAATGAATAAAGG
Organism: Datura wrightii; assembly: GCA_035772735.1. NCBI lineage: Eukaryota > Viridiplantae > Streptophyta > Magnoliopsida > Solanales > Solanaceae > Datura > Datura wrightii. The sequence continues at coordinate 10,026,978 of JASDFA010000010.1, forward strand.
ACTTAACTCACCTTAACCCACTTAGAAAAATACACGAAACGACGTATTTTTAGGGTCTTAAAACCTGGAAAAGTCAAAACAACGACTAGAAATAACGGACCGTTGTCTCTCACAATGAATCGTGGGACTCCCCGTCGTTTCCCCGTTAGCCTAAGTCCAGTCCTTCCAACTAATGGTAACAATGAATCAGTTTTTCTGACAACGAGTCGTTACAACGTCCATTGTCACCACTGCTTCCCTGAACCCCCATTCCACGATTGCTTTCGATGACTCGTTGTATCCACCATGAGTCATTGAGTCGCTCGTCCTGTGATGTTTTTTGCCAGTTTTCTTCATTTTTCAAATTAAACTCCCAGGGTCTATACTTTGACATTTACGGGGTATTACTAAGGAACAAGGAAGTAGTTTCAGTCAATGTTTTATGTAGGAATCAGCATGTTGAAGGAGCTACGTGGGAAGCCAAAACAGACATGACGTCAAGTATTCTCTACCTGCTTAGTTCCAGCTTTAGGTATCAGTCTATTTAGTTTTCATGTTCAGTTTATGTGCCCTAGTTTTTTTCATATATGTGGATGTGTCTATGATTCATGAATTCAGTTCATCCATTTAGTTTGAATCGGAGATAATCATTCCGTCATTTTTCAACTTAAATGATCAGTATTTGAGTATGATGATTTCATTTCTCTATTTTCTGTATGTTTTCCCACATTCAAGGACGAATGTCCCCAATCGGTATATATGGTAATACCCCAAAAGAGCCTTAAAATAGACCCAGAATCTAAAATTAGAAGATGGCAGAATCAGGGAAATTTCTACAGAACGGGCCATGTAACGGGTCATTGGTTCCACCAGCGATCCGTGGGAAGCTTCCATGGTGACGTTCGGTTGGGTGGTAGTTGGAATTAACGGGTCACATAACAACTCGTGGTTTGATACCACGAGTCGTCATTTGAGGTCGTGGGGAAACTGGTCCTTAGCCTGAGAGGAAGCAACGGGTCATGGGACGACCCGTCGTGAGCTGTAATGGATCATGGTAAGAAACCATGGGAAGGAGTAATAAAACCTCCAATCAAGGTAACGGAAGGAAACCACGACTTGTTAGAAGGATGAACCAGTCATTGTGTGGCTTGTGGGAAGAATAGGTACAGGTTGTCCAGAGGGAAACTACGGACCATCCTATGATGCAATGACTCATCCTGTCAAGTCATGGGATTGAATCTGAGAAGTTGAAAATGGGTAGTGGATGCAACGGATGGATACCATGAGTCATGGTATCAATGCACGACTCATTGGGGCATCACTAGTCTTAGGCAATGCCAAAACTTTTGGAAATTTATTAAGGGTAATTTTATCATTCCTAAGTCCTAGGGTCCTAAACTATGTTGTTTAAGGCTCGAAATGCAGTATTTTATGAGGGTAAAATCTATCCTAGGCTCATTCATATCCACGCATACATATTGAAGGGGTTTAAGAGGTTATCAAGTTAGAGTTCTTCAAGCTTCCCTTCAACTTTTCATTTGGCTTTCAAGGAGTGGTGAAATTTTATCTTCCCCAGGTATGTAGGGTTATGAGTCGGTGTTTCCATTAACACCCAAGCCCAATCTCTCCGAATTAATGAATTTTTAATTGAAAATCTTATGGGGTTTTATCATAAATCTTATGAAATCCTTATGATCTATCTATGGGTTATTACTTCTCATGTTTTACAGCATATTCTACGAATCATGATTCGATTTTCAACTAATTCAATTATAAAATTATCGATTTAAATTTCTATTAAATTATTCTTAATTATGCATGTTCTATGATGAATCAAGTTATTATTTTCACCTATATTATCGATTTTCTCTAATACATCATGATTTATGGTTTATCGTATGGTTTTACTCATATTCCAATCATGAATCTATGATTTGATAAGCATATGCATTATTTACAAGTATGTATGAACCTCATGATTTATGATTTATGATTTTGGCCAACTCCCAGGCCTTACCTTCATGGCTAGTTCACGTATTTACAAGCATGCCTATGATTATCATGACTGAACTAGCCCATGAATCTCATGAATATTACACTATGAGCATTATATATGTTTTGGAAGTAGTATTTAACACCGAGTAGGTTCAGGGGTCAGGTTTTGCCTCGAATCTCAGAACTACGTGCCACTGTAGGACGTGACGGGACCTCTCTTGAGACTGTCCCCTTTTCCCCAAATGGGCCTTTCATGTGTGATATCACGCCCTTCATGGTTCTACCCCTGGCAAGGTACGAACATCCTTTCGACTAGGAATTTATAGGTTGGGCTCCATGTGTGCTCATATGTAGTATGTCAGTTATAAGAATCTCCCATTGTTCTTCATGATTTATGCATGGTTATGTTCATACGGTTTTGGCTCAAGTCATGTTTAATAAAGACTTCTGTTATGATTATGCAAATGGTTAATTTACGAATGCTTTGAAAATCTTGATCCTTATGTTACATTATGATATTTATGGTACGAACATGTTGTCTTACTCTTATGAACTTTTATGTATTTTAAATTTCCACTTTACTTACCTTGTATACTCAGTACATTCCATGTACTGACCACTTACTCTATGGTGTATCATTTCATGATACAAGCTCCGGTACTCAGATTCACCCTCAACCCTAGCTAGCCTTTCAGAGTTAGCATTCAACATCTATTGGTGAGTTCTCATCTTTCGAGGACCATGCTTATCAGTTTACTTTATGCACTTTCAGTTTTCTGCTTTAAAGAGTTAGTTGGGGACCTATCCCATCAACTCATCAGACATAGAGGTTTTTTGGACAAAGGGATGTAATCAACTTTAGATTCATGTTTATGTTTGTTGTTATGCTATTTCAGACTTCCGCTAAGTTTATCATGTTGTTTCTTCAGCTTTATTTTATTGAGTTAGATATATGTTCATGCAATGGATCGACTCAAAGTCCCTCGGGGTCCCTTGTCCCGTGTCTCAATCCAAGCCTGCATTCAGGTCGTGAAAAACTTGGTACCGACAGCATAGATTTTAAGCCTTCGCATCTCGTCAGGAGCAGTAGACTTCACCAGATATGGTCATGGGTATGGTATGAATATTCCACTTTGATGTATATGCATTGTTAAACACAGGGGCTACTTTATATTTTTCAACACCCCATGTTGCGAGTAGTTTCGGAGTCAGTCCCAAAATCCTATCAGACCTTCTTAGTCTCTACTCTGGTCGGTGATTCAGTTGTAGTTTGACGGGTGTACAGAAATTTCCCTATCATTGTCCTTTAGAAAGTCACCTCAGTAGATTTAGTAGAGCTAGCCATGATAGATTTTGATGTTAACTTTGGCATGGATAGCTACATGCATGCTATGCCTCCGTAAATTTTAGAACCCGTGCGGTAGAATTTCGGTTTTCGGGTAAGACAATCTTAGAGTGGAAGGGTAGTTTAGATGTGCCTGTAGGTCGCTTCATTCCCCAACTTAAAGCTAGAAAGATGATCTCTAAAGGTTGCGTGTACCATCTAGTTAGGGTTAAACATGTTATCTCCAAAACCCTGACTATCCAGTCGGTTCTTGTAATGTGCGAATATCAAGAAGTGTTTCTAGATGATATACTAGGAATTTCTCTCGAGCAAGAGATTGACTTTAGCATATACCTTCTTCCCGGTACATTTCCCATATTTATTCCTCCTTACAAAATGGCTCCAACTAAGCTAAAGTAGTTGAAGGAGCAGTTGAAGGACCTCTTGGACAAGGGTTTCATTAGACCTAGAAAATCCCCATGGGGTTCATCGGTACTCTTTGTCCGGAAGATAGATGGTTCCATCCGAATGTGAATTGACTATCGGCAGTTGAACAAGGTCACCGTCAAAAGAGGGTATCCCCTCCCCAGAATTGATGACTTGTTTGACTAGCTTCTGGGAGTCAAGTGTTTTTCAAAGATCGACCTCAGATCCAGATATTATCAACTCAGGGTTAGAGAGAGTGGCATCCTGAAAACAACCTTCAGGACTCAATATGGTCACTATGAGTTTGTAGTTATGGACTAACGAATGCTCTTGCATCGTTTATGGATATAATGAATGGGGTGTTCAAGTCGTATTTGAACATGTTCGTGATTGTGTTCATAGATGACATTGTCATATACTCTCAGAGAAAGGAGGAGCATGCCACTTATTTGAGGGTGGTGCTATAGACCCTTAAGGATCGCCAGTTGTATGCTAAATTCAGCAAGTGTGAGTTTTGGTTAAATTAAGTAGAATTTTTGGGTTTTGTGGTATCAAGTGAGTGTGTATGGGTGGACTCTAAAAAGATAGAAGTTGTGAAGAATTGGCCTAGACCAGTGAGTCATTCAGATATGAGGAGTTTCTTGGGCTTAGTTGGTTACTTCTGCAGGTTTGTTGAAGGGTTTTCATCCATTGCAGCACTGTTGACTAAGTTAACCCAGAAGAAAGTAGAGTTTTAATGGTTGGAGGCCTATGAGAAGAGCCTCCAAGAGTTGAAGACTCGACTCACCTCAGCACCAGTGGTGACACTACCTGACGATATCGATGGGTTTGTCGTTTATTGTGATGCCTCAAGAATCGGCCGTGGTTGTGTATTAATGCAGCACGATAAGGTTATAGCCTATGCTTACAGGCAGCTGAAAGCCCATGAAAAGAACTATCCAACTCACGACCTCAAGTTTGTAGCGGTACTATTTGCCTTGAAGATTTGGAGAAACTATCTGTGCGGGGTCTATATGGATGTGTTTATGGACCACAAAAGACTACAGTACGTGTTTACCAGAAGGATGTAAATCTATGTCAAAGAAGGTAGTTGAAGATTTTTAAGTATTACGATATGAGTGTCCTTTATCATCCGAGCAAGGATAATACGGTGGCAGACGCTCTTAGTAGGATTTCTGTGGAGAGTGTGTTCCATGTAGATTAGGAGAGGAATGAGTTAGTTGAGGATGTGCATCTACTTGAACGACTAGGAGTTTGTCTTGTTGACTCGACAGATGGTGGTCTCATTGTTCAGAATGGATCAGAATCTTCCTTGGTTGTTGAGCTCAAGCCTAGGAAAGACGAGGATCCTATTTTGCTAAAGTTGAAGGAAGCTTTTTAGAATAAGAAGGTGGAGGTTTTCTACCAAGGGGTAGATGGTATACTACGATATAAGAGTCATTTGTGTATTTCGACTGCTAATGACTTGAGGGAGAGGATGTTGCATGAGGCACATGGTTCCAAATATTCTATACATCTAGGTTCCACTACGATGTATCGTGACCTACGAGAAGTCTATTAGTGGAATGGCATGATGAAGGACATAGCAGTGTTTGTGGCAAAGTGTCTGAATTATCAACAGGTAAAAATTAAGAATCAAAGACCAGTAGGTGTGCTTCAAGACATTAGTATCCCTTCTTGGAAGTGGGAGGAAACCAATATGGACATCATTTCAGGGTTTCCTCATACTCGTAAGCAGTATGATTCCATATGGGTGATTGTGGACGTATAGCAGTACAACCTACGTCTTTGTAAGCAAGTCATAAGAATGTATATTGTGATTAGCTGCTATAGATAGATTTTAGATTAAAGTTAACTATTCCGATTAGGACTAACCCCACCTATTATAACCTACCGTCAACCAACCTTAGGGTTACTAGCCGTGTCGCTGCATATGGGGCTATAGATTGCTTAGAGGAGCTATATGATGTCTGATAGAACTATATTCTGGCCTATAAGGCAATATTACAGTTCATCCATGAATGGACTTCTTCTCTTATGTCATATCAGCATCATTGACACTTAATCGAGCCTTGTGTGCCCAGGGTGCAGTCACAGGAGCCCAGAGGACTCATACACAACTACAGGAGCTCAGCGGGCTCAGTTATAGACCTAGAGGCCAGGAAAATTTACTATAGTTACCCGTTGACTCATATTGATCATACTAGGAATACATAGATTGAATTGTACTTGCCAGGGTTTATGCGGCCCAGGTATGTTATGTTGTGCTGGTTGTACCTTCCAGGATTATTGGGGCCAGGTAAGGTTCTTGTTTGTATACATATTTGTTAGTTATACTTCAGGTTGTGAGGCTATTCAGGTTATAACTCTTATCTTTTCTACTTATTACTTTCAGTTCTTTTATCAGTTCTATTTGGTCATTTTCATTACTGCCTTACATATTTAGTACATATTGTACTGACACCCATCTATGGGGCACTGCATACTTGCCTGCAGGTGTTGATAGACCTGGTTCAGGACCTTCTTACTCGTTAACTAGAGTTAGCAGTTCAGCAAGCTCCTTTTTTCGAAATTGATAATTAGAAAGGCTTGTTGTTTTTGTTGTACAGTTTTTGGGTAGGCCCCGACCACTATTCCACTCTTAGAGACTTGCAGACTACAGTGTTTCTGTTGTTGATTGTTGTTAGTCGTGTGGTGCCTATGTATGATGCGATTTGTATGTTGGCCATGTGGGGCCTAGTTCATCTAGTTAGTTAGCAGCCTTGTTGGCTATAGTATGAATATGACTACCTATGTTGTTTGGTTAGCCATTTTCTTTACAACTGCTATGTAGCCTTGTTGGCCTGTGGCTGTGTTTATAGACGAGATATAGTAGTTTTTTTTTTTGATTTTGAGTTGCTGGTAGGCACTAGAGGTTCTTATGCCAAACCAGGATAGCCCAGATTCCAGTATGGCATTAGATGCCACTCATGCCTCCAAAGCTGGGGCGTGACAAACTAGTTATTAGAGAAACATCGTATCCTAGGGAGTCTACAAGCCATGTCTACTAGAGTCTTGTTTATAAATGTGTTGTGCACCACATTTATAGGAAAGAGGCTAGGAGGCATGATAACATGGTTACCCTCTTTTCTTCTCCAGTCATGCTATAGAGCTATGTCGTATAGGGTGAATCCCTAAGCTTAAATTATTCTTCTTATCTACATAGAAAATGTCCAACTCATGACAGACTACGGCTAGTCGTGAATTGGATACTGCGATAGCAGAAGGCACTAGCGGGGTGCCCCAGCCTGAGTCGGCCCAACCTGAGGGAAAGAAGGAGACATCATCTCGGTCTCCCTAACGCTCTCCATCACACCAAGAGCCCCCCAGGGTAGGAAATATGTTAGCACCACCCCCAGCAATCCCTATATCTATAACATCATATTAGGAGGTTAGGAGCTCTGTTTACATGCTGGCTCAAATAATGGCAACTCAGTGCCAGCCAGTGGAACCAATTGTCACTGAATCTACTGGAGGACCCGAAAGTTCGAGGGTTCGAGAGTTTCTTTCCTTGAGTCCTCCACAATTCACAGGGATAGATTGCAAGAGGATCCTCAGGACTTACTGGACCAGTTACAAATAATATTTAGAGTGATGCATGCTACGCCCACTGAATCAGTCGAGTTGGCAGTATTTCGGTCACCAGACCTTAGCCAATTTAGTGGTTCTAGTAATGATTTTGACGTAATTATGGGTATGGATTGGCTATTGCCATGTTATGCCAATGTGGAGTGTTGGACCAGGATCGTCCAGTTTCACTTTCAAGGAGAGGTAGTATGAGAGTAGAAAGGAAATGCAGCTACGACAAAAGGTAGGTTCATATCCTATCTTTGGGCGAGAAAGTTTATAGAAAAGGGTTGTTTTTATCATATTGTTAGGGTTTGGGACATGCAAACAGAATCCCCGACTCTTCCTTTCATTCCTGTGGTTAATGAATTTTCGAATGTATTTACAAAATAACTTCCTGGTTTTCCCCAAAGCATGAGATCAATTTCTTTATCGACTTTTGATGAGTTGTGGATTTACAACACTTTTGACGCTTAAAACTAAGAAAATAGCATGGACTTAGGTGGTTTTTTGTGGATATGAGGCACTTTTCCTTTTGTTGAAGGATAAATTAGTGTGGTGCTAAAAAATGCAAAAGAAAGCCTGAAGTATGTAATACAGGCTCAAAGTACAGTCCATAGTACGAGCCATAGGAAGGTCCTAAGAGTCGTACTGATGGCCGTGAAAAGTTGCAGAAGGCTAAGGTTGACGAGATGCAATGTACGAGTCTTAGTACGAGTCATACGAAGCTTGTATGAGTTGTGGTGATGAAGTCGTGAAAAGAATCAGAATATTTGCATAAGAGGCTGACTCCTGCTACGGAAAGAAAGTACGAACACTGGGAAGAAGGTACGAGTCATACCATGGTGGTCGTGATAAACTTCAGAAGAATTTCAAAGTTTCAGAGTCAAGCCACTGGAGCTCAGTACGAATCATAGGATGGAGGTACGAGTCGTACCAGGATCCAACACTTATCCAAAATCCAGCCAGTCATGAAAGGTACAAAAGGATTGTAGGGGCTGTAGGATGCTGCTATGGGTCGTAGGTTGACTCGTGACGAAGGCGGAACTAGATGTCGAAATTCACCCTGTCAGCCTAGGAAAAGGATTCTTGTGTCTATATAAAATACTTTTTAGGTTTTATTTTTTTTGTAGGCGATCAGAGAAGAGATTTTTAGGAGAGTAAGAGAGAATTGAGTTGATTCGACTTGTGATAAAACTTTTCTTGAATTCTTCTTGTTCTTGATATTTGTTCTTGAAGATTTTGCTGAGTAATTAAAGGAAGTGTTTTTCTCATTCATAAGTGTAAGTATTGATTTATGTTTTTAATCATGAATTCAATTCACAACCTTACAACTATGAGAGGCTAAAACCTCCATAGCTAGGGTTGTGGGAACAATGGTGGATTAACAATCTAGGGTTGCACAAAGTGATTTTAAAACCAATACAAAATACTTATATTATATTCTCTTCATGCTTAAATGTTTCTTAAAGTGTGCAACATTAGGACAAGCCCGAATTATTTACTTGCTTAGGACTAAGAGGTAGAGATTAGGAAAAGAGAATTACAATAGAGCATTGATTTTGATAATCATTGTATTAACTTGAGTTGTGGTTGCAGGATAGTTAAATCTTGAACTTAGTGATAACGGACAGTTTGAAATCACTCATGAGACTTGGTCGAGTGATTGAGTATCGTCATTCAATAGGGACTGGTCGGTCGTTTGAATGAACATAAGTTATCAGTTCTATAAGTAAGTATTGGTGATAATCATGAGTGTATACCCAAAGTAGTTATGAACCCATGGGGAACACAAACCCTAGTTATTCTTTAATATTGACTCTACACCAGATTTTTAATACTTATTTTTATTATTGATTTTCTTGAGAACCCCCTACTTTTGAAGTAACTACCTCACAAGTTCACTTACCGGCTATAATCTAGTTCTCCCATATTCCTTGTGGGTTCGACCCCAACCACTAGTTGGGTTCTTCTTTGACAACGTCCGCTTCATACTTTAGTAAGAGGTGTGGTTTGAGCGTTATCAAAAAGTGGTGTTGTTGCCGGGTAATACGGCTGAAACTAGGTTATTAGCTTGTATTTGACTTTTTGGTAGTTATTTCCTTAATTACATTTATTTTTGTTCTTTTGATACCCACAGGCTATTATCTGGTGAATGCCAAGCACTCGGAGAAGAGGACATCCCCTTGTTCCACAAAATCCAGAAATCGAGAGAGCACTGCATAGAATGGAGAACCACGAGCAAAGAGAAGCCCGCATAGCTGACGAAGCTAGGCAAGCCAAGCTAGATCAGCAAGCTGCACTACAGCATGCGAATGATGACAGAGATGAGGTAGTAAATGATGGTTGACAGGGGAGGGGAAACAGAGCTCATAGATTTTCCCCTCAGTTCTTCGATGATGATGATGACCCAGACATTGATGAAGTTGGGTTGACTGGAGCAATTGTTCCACCAGAACTGCCCATTGGGGCCAAATTTGACATTACGAGCACCATGATTCAATTTCTAAACATGAAAGGGGTGTTCAGTGGTCACGCAACGGATAACGCCAACCTGCACTTAATGAACTTCGTAGGAATATGCAAGGCGTATAGGTTGGCCGGATTAAGCTAGGATGCAATACGACTTAGACTCTTCCCTTTTTCTCTATTAGGGGAAGCTATTTTGTGGTTATCGGAGTTGCCAATGATTCTATAACCAACTGAAGGGAGCTCAAACAGGCCTTTGTGGAGAGATTCTTTCCCCCATCAAAGATGTTTTAGCTAAAGGATGAGATCTATAGTTTTCGATAGATTAACACTGAGGCACTTCATCAATCTTGGTTGTGATTCAGAAATAAATTGATGAAGTTCCCTAACCAAAAAATCACAGATGATAGTTTGTTGAAATTTCTTTACATGTATTTGAACAATAGCACCAAATTTGTAGCAGACACGGTGGCTGGAGGAGCATTAATGAGTCACACCTACGAGCAAGCTGCCACCATTCTTGATAGGGTGACTAAGACAAACAGGGCCTAGCATACAAGGGATGTTGATGCAGTGGCAGGCACATATGTTGTTGGTTTGACTGCAGACCAACGAAGAAAAGAAGAAGAGCATGACCAAGAGTTGGCTCATATGCGCACATCATTGGACTTGATTGTCACGCCCCACCTTGGTGGGTATGACTGGCACCTGGTGCCCTACTAGGACCTGACCTGCTGAACTGCTAAGCCTGGGCGCATCTGGCGCCTGGCTGGCTCTAACTCAAATTTCTGGAAACAAAGGGCTATATAACGGCTGTAAATACAGCCTCCGGCCCATTGGCCTATAGCCTCTTGTACCTGTATTACAGCTGACCAGAAACAAGGTAATTTAGGGGAACCTATGCGGGCCGACAAGGCCACCATGCTGTCTAGTTATCTGTAACTCAAGCATAACATACTGAAAAGCTACGTGACCGGCAAGGTCACCACTACTGGCAAACTATGGCCCCACACGACCATTACAAAAGAAAGAAGGAGTAAAGGCAACTATACAACTGCACGGCCTCACACGACCGGCTCATCTGACCACAGAGAATATATACAGACTGCAAGCCTCTAAGAAGGATAATAGAAATGATCGGGATAGGGCCCCGACCTACCCGTACTGTACAACAAAAGGAACTGAACTACACCTCTAGAAATTCAGTCTCCGGATGACAGGAGCTGAATATTCGACCGCTGATGGGGATCACGTGGTATCGCCTGCGCGTCTATGGGTACCTGCAGGCAAGTAATGCAGCGCCCCACTGGGCGTCAGTACCGCTGGTACTGAGTATGTAAAGCAAACTGAATACAGCTGAATACAAGTAATATAGCTAAAAATTCTGAATAGTAGGAGATAACTGAATCTGTAAGAACTGAAGGGATATCTGCAATCAATAACATAACTGTCAAAACTGAAATAAGAAGGAGTAGATAACTGTCTGATGGTGTAGATCGTACCTGTTCTTAATCATACTGAAGGGAGTAGGAATCATACCTGGAGACGTATCATTCTACTACTAATCTGCTCGTATCTACTGTAATATAGCATAACATACATAACACAACATGGCATACACAACCTTACCCGGCCCCCATAAGCCGGGAGATACAATCAACACAGAATCTATACCCCTACCCCGGTCAACCCATCTCCTACACTGGATGTAAGCATCCTGCCGGTCCCCTGGGTATGCACTTGGGCTCGCTGAGCCCCTGACTATAACTGCATCTGAGTCTGGAGGACTCCTGAATCTGCACCCGGGCGTATCCGCTCGATTGGGGTGTGTAAGGGCCGATCAAGGCACAAATATGGGGTAAAACTGGCATCCCATCTTCGTCCCCTGGCGGGACGGCATGCCACTCCGTAGAGTGACGTATCCTCGTCCTCTGGCGGATGAGTCGATACAGCTATTAACCCTGGGCGGTCATGGATGCTAGGTAATCCAACCCCAAACAATACAACGGTCTCAACTGGCAATACTATCTGTGTATCTCACATGCTGAGGCTACTAGGGGTAAAGTATCATATATATTACATGCTGGGCTAATGATAGTAATCTGTACGTATTTAATACGTGCTGAGGCAGGTAAAGATATATAAATATGAATATAGTCTCCTGCCGGGCTGTACTGGGCAAATGCTATATAAGATAATGTTTCTGCTGAAAACTCTGCTGTTCGCTAAGTTTCTGTATACACTATATACTGGACTAGTGATAGAAATATGTACACACTTGATACATGCTGAGGTTGGAAGTACTATATATATATACGTACGAATATAGTCTTTCTGCTGAACTATGCTGTACTGATTTTCTATAATAACCTGATTTACTATTCCTGACATGCTTTCTGAATTTCATTTTTGCCTGCTATTCTATTTCTGAAGTACTTACGGATACTGTATCACTTCACGAGGCTTCAGTTAAACACAATAATATCTTAACATGGCATATTACATCATATACTGAGTATACTGGGCAATCTTAATCACTTACGTCTGAATCTATATCGTACGGATGGGTATCGTACACGTTACAACCCAAAACTTCTCATCTTGCACCAATATTCAAAATAACACAATAATCGATTTCTGAACATTCTACTGGTCTGTAATTTATTACACTATACTGATATTACTTAACTTGCCGAGGAAACTAACTTTACATACCTTATCTTTGAATATTCGTCCGTCGGATGAGGCTCGGCCGGTACTTCAACTATTTTCTCCCAATTGCATTCATAAATACATCAATCGATACTAAATACAACATTATTATAAAAAGCGACGTTACTTTCGATTTAATTTATAGCCTAAACTTAGGCTTATCGAAAGACGGTCAAAAACTCGCTATTTTCCAGCGGCCCAGAAGGGAGAATTATTTACTTCTCAGCTAGGAACACATAGGCATTAATTTAGAGTAATTCTACTTACTTTAGTTCGGCGGCTCACCGATTCGTCGGCCGTATTTCGCAAAACTAACTCCGTAGAAATGCTCTCTGCTGCTAAATACCTTGGTATCTAGGATTAATTTGGGTTTCGGCAGCGTTTGGCAGCGTAATCGGACGAAAATATTTAATTCCCCTTCGTTTTTCTCTGTTTACAGCGCTCTCTGGAAATTTTTATAAGTATGAATGACTTCCAACCGAAGTGGGGGCTTTATATACTTGGGCCTGGACACGGGCAACGTGTCACGGAGCCATTGCGGAGGCCTCACCTCCGTGACACGCTGCCATCGCGGAGGGGCTCTGCCTCGGCTCCTCCCGCGATGGTTCGACAGGTTTCTTGTCCGATCTTTTCCCGGGCCTTTCCCTAGCACGTATGGCTTTCAAATACGCTTAACCAACGTGCGAACAGGTCATCTAAATGTCGGGAATTCTACCGGGTATAACATTCTCCCCCCCTTAGGAACATTCGTCCCCGAATGTATTCTGCTGTCTAGAGAGCTGTTCACTCTAGTTTCTGGGAAAATTTTGGTAGAGTTTCCCCTGTAATATGGACTATCGCAATGACCTGAAACACAAAAAAAGTCCAACACAGGCACTGCACACAATATTCTACAATCCACTGGATAACTAAATATCACTTCTTTCTTTATCATTTACAACATACATACTAAAAGTACTGCGTAAATAATGATACGGACATACCTGTCGTCTGACTAGGCCTGAAATAAGTGAGGATATCTGGTTTTCATATCTTCTTCAGCCTCCCACGTCATTTCTTCCCGATTTCTGTTACGCCACAATACCTTGACAGATGCAACATCTTTAGTTCTCAGCCTGCGAATCTGTCTGTCTAAGATAGCTACGGGAACCTCTTCATAGGCTAACTCCTCTGTGACCTGAACATCCTGGACTGGAACTACTGTAGAAGGGTCCCCTACGAACTTTCTTAACATAGAAACATGGAATACTGGGTGAACCGATGCTAACTCTGGAGGCAAGTTCAACTCGTATGCCACGCGGCCTATTCTTCGCCGAACCTGATACGGCCCAATGAATCTTGGGCTAAGCTTGCCCTTCTTGCCAAACCTCATTACCCCTTTCATCGGGGACACTTTCAGATATACCCAATCATTTACTGAAAATTCTAAATTTCTGCGCCGCCTATCTGCGTATGACTTCTGGCGGCTCTGAGCGGTCAGTAAACGTTCCCGGATAAGCTTTATCTTTTCTTCGGACTGCCGAACAATGTCTGGGCCAACTAATGCTGATTCTCCTATCTCAAACCAGCCCACCGGCGATCTACATTTTCGCCCGTATAATGCCTCAAAAGGCGCCATCTGAATAGCTGAATGGTAGCTGTTATTATAAGCAAATTCAATTAACGAAAGATGCTCATCCCAGCTACCCCCAAAATCTAACACACACGCTCGTAACATATCTTCGAGCGTCTGAATTGTACGTTCAGCCTGCCCATCTTTTTGAGGATGGAATGCTGTGCTCAAATTAATCTGCGTCCCCAAACCTTCTAAAACGATTGCCAGAATCTAGCTGTAAACTGTGCTCCCTTGTGTGAAATGATTGATACCGGCACGCCATGCAATCTAACTATTTCTCTGATATATAATTCGGCATAATCCTCAGCTGAGAAGGTAGCCCTTACTGGCAGGAAATGAGCTGATTTTGTCAGCCTGTCAACTATTACCCAAATGGAATCAGTTCTGCGTCTAGTACGGGGTAACCCTCTTACAAAATCCATATTTATTGCTTCCCATTTCCACGTGGGTACCGTTATCTCTTGCGTCAAACCGCCCGGTTTCTGGTGCTCTGCTTTCACCTGCTGACAATTAGCACACCTAGATACAAATTCAGCTATCTCAGTTTTCATACATGGCCACCAGTAGATGTCTCTGATGTCGTGGTACATTTTCGTCGCCCCTGGGTGAAGGGAATAGCGAGCGTAGTGTACCTCATGCATGATCGGCCCACGAAGTCCTGCGACATTCGGGACACAAAGGCGGCCCTTACAATGTAGCACATCATCCTCAGTTATCTGAAAATCTGGCTCCTTACCCTTCTGAACTCTATCTCTGAGCTGGACTAAATCGGGGTCCTCATACTGTCGTTCTTTTACCTCTGCAACTAATGACGACACTGCAGAATTCTGAATTACGGCCTCATTATTTTCTATCTCCATTACTCGAACGGCTAGACCAGCTAACTGATGAATTTCCTTAGCTAATTTCTGTTTCTCGGGTCGCAAATACGCCAAACTCCCCATTGACTTACGACTCAGGGCATCTGCTACCACATTAGCCTTTCCAGGGTGGTACAAAATATTCACATCATAGTCTTTCAACAACTCTAACCAGCGGCGTTGCCGCAGATTCAACTCCCTCTGGGTGAAAATGTACTGTAAACTTTTATGATCTGTATAAATATCAACATGGACGCCGTACAGATAATGCCTCGACATTTTCAAGGCATGAATTACTGCGGCCAACTCTAAGTCATGGGTGGGGTAATTCCTTTCGTGCTTTTTCAGCTGCCTGGAAGCATATGCAATTACTCTACCATGCTGCATCAATACACAGCCCAATCCGACACCTGACGCATCGCAATAGACTGAATAACCTTCTGTGCCTTCCTGCAGTGCTAATACGGGAGCGGAGGTCAATCTATCTTTTAGTTCCTGGAAACTCTGCTCACATGCCTCCGTCCACTGAAACTTTGCTGCTTTCTGTGTCAATTTTGTTAAAGGTGCTGCAATGGTTGAGAATCCCTCAACGAACCTCCGGTAGTATCCTGCCAACCCCAGAAAGCTACGAACTTCAGTCGGGGTGGTAGGTCTAGGCCATGACTTAACTGCTTCTATCTTCTGCTTGTCTACCTGTATACCAGCGTCTGAGACAATATGCCCTAAAAAGGCCACTGAGTTAAGCCAGAATTCACACTTCGAAAACTTAGCATACAACTGGCGGTCCCTGAGAATCTGGAGCACTGTTCGCAAATGAGTCCGGTGATCTGCTTCAGAGCGAGAATACACCAGAATGTCATCTATGAATACTATCACGAACAAGTCCAGGAAAGGTCTGAAAATACTGTTCATCAGGTCCATAAAAACTGCTGGGGTATTCGTTAGCCCGAAGGACATAACTAGAAATTCAAAATGCCCATATCGGGTCCTGAATGCTGTCTTAGGAATATCCCTCTCACGTACTCAGACCTGGTGGTATCCGGACCGCAAGTCAATCTTAGAAAAGTATTTGGCTCCCTGCAACTAATCAAATAAGTCATCAATTCTGGGGAGCGGATACTTGTTCTTTACTGTAACTTTGTTTAGCTGCCGATAATCTATGCACATTCGGAGCGAGCCATCTTTCTTTCTCACGAATAAAACTGGCGCACCCCACGGTGAAGTACTCGGCCTGATAAAACCTTTATTTAACAAATCTCTCAACTGCTCCTTTAATTCTCTGAGTTCTGCAGGAGCCATACGATAAGGAGGTATTGATATTGGCTGAGTGCCTCGTAGCAAATCAATAGCGAAGTCTATTTCCCTTTCTGGGGGAATACCAGGCAACTCATCAGGAAATACATCTGGGAATTCATTTACCACTAGAACAGACTGGAGTGTCGGAGATTCTGCTTGGACATCCTGAACTCTGACAAGATGGTAAATGCACCCCTTAGATATCAACTTCCTCGCCCGAAGGTAGGAAATAAACCTACCTTTTGGCGTCGCGGTGCTACCCTTCCACTCCCGTACTGCTTCCCCCGGGAAGTGGAATCAGACCATTTTGGTCCAACATTCAACATTGGCAAAGCATGGCACTAACCAGTCCATACCCATTATGGCATCGAAATCTATCATTTCTAACTCGACCAGATCTACTGTGGTCTGACGGTCAACAATCTCTACTGCACACCCGCGGTAGATTCGGCTAGCTGTGATAGAGTCACCAACGGGCGTAGATACTAGAAAGGGCTGCTGTAATGATTCTGGTACAATACTAAACTTCCGTGCCACAAATGGTGTAATATAGGACAAAGTAGACCCTGGATCAGTTAACACATAAGCAGGGTGTGAACAAATAGTTAGCATACCTGTCACAACATCAGGCGATGCCTTTGAATCTTGCCTCCCTGGTAAGGCATATGTGCGGCTTGGACCCGCACCTGTACTGGAGGCCCCTGATCTGCCTCGACCCCTGCCTGCTGAAACTGGGGGCCTGCGCCCAGTCGAGGATGTTGTGGCTCGTGACCCTACTAATGTCCTATCCTGTCTATCGCGGTCCTCTCGACCTCTAGCTGGGCAATCTTTCATCAAATGGCCTTCTTGTCCACAAATATAACATGCGGTGGAGCCATATCTGCATGCTCCAAAATGGCGTCGATTGCATATAAGGCAAAGTGGTAGGGTATACCTACCCTGCTCTGCCCTCCTCTGTGATAGTGAATCTGCCATCTGCGAGCCTTTACCAGTCCCTGACTGCCCCCTGCGGCTGAATCTACCCCCCTGTGACTGTGACGGAGGCGGGGGCCTGGGCGGCCTGTCTGACAATCGGGGCCTGGGTCCTCCCCGGGCCTCTCCCTGTAATTCAACTGGCCTGTCCCGGCGACGCTGTTCCTGATTAACCCTTCTGACCTCTCGTTGCCGCTGTCTGATGCCCTCAATATTCTGAGCAAATGCCTGAATGCGAGCAATATCCATGTCCTCTCGCAGTGTAGCTGTGGTACAAATCTCAACATATTCTGGATTCAAGCCCGTAATGAAACGATGCACTCTGGATGCCATGGTATCAACGAAGGCCGGTGCATATCGGGCTAGAGAATCAAACTGCAAAGAATATTCCCGAACACTCATGGCCCCCTGTTCTAGATGTAGGAACTGGTCTACCCGGGCCTGTCGAATCTCCCACGGCAAATAATGATCCAAAAAGGCTCCTGAAAAGCTGGACCAGGTGGGAGGGGAAACATCTCTCCCTCGGGACCTTTCCCAGCTTTCATACCATAACACCGCAATATCCCGTAACCGGAATGCGGCCAACTCAACTGACTCGGTAGACGTGGCATGCATAACCTTGAAGATTCTCTGCATCTGATCCAGAAAATCTTGGGGGTCCTCTGTTCGGTCCGTACCTGTGAACAGTGGGGGATTCAGGGCTAAAAATTCTCGAACCCTCGAACTACCGGGCCTTCCTGATGATTCTGCAGCTGTAGATGGCATTGGCTGACGCTGAGCAGCCATCATCTGTGCTAACAAAACTACAACACTCCTAACCTCCTGATCAGAAGGAGTCAATATTGGGGCTGCTGAAGGTAATGTCGCCCCAAGTGACTCCTGACGTGGTGGAGACTGCTGAGGAGGCTGAGATGAAGCCTCTGTAGGGCCCTCTGATCGGGCTGTCTCCAAGTGAGGGAGAGGCATTCTGCTAGTGCCTTCTCCTGCTGCAATGTCTAAGTTCCGACCGGTAATAGGATGGCGCTGGTCTGACATTATCTGTAACCAAAGAGTATGGTAAGATTTTCAGGGACTAAACCCTAAACTGTACCGCTCTACAGCACGACTGAATAAGAATAAAAGACAACCATCCTATCATGCCTTGCAGCCTCCTATCCATAGTATGTGGTGCACAACACATCCATGGACAAGACTCTGCTTAGCACGGCTTGCAGACTCCCTGGGATACGACCTGCTCTGATACCAAGTTTGTCACGCCCCACCTTGGGGGGTATGACTGGCACCTGGTGCCCTACTAGGACCTGACCTGCTGAACTGCTAAGCCTGGGCGCATCTGGTGCCTGGCTGTCTCTAACTCAAATTTCTGGAAACAAAGGGCTATATAACGGCTGTAAATACAGCCTCCGGCCCATTGGCCTATAGCCTCTTGTACCTGTATTACAGCTGACCAGAAACAAGGTAATTCAGGGGAACCTATGCGGGCTGACAAGGCCACCATGCTGTCTAGTTATCTGTAACTCAAGCATAACATACTGAAAAGCTACGTGACCGGCAAGGTCACCACTACTGGCAAACTATGGCCCCACACGGCCATTACAAAAGAAAGAAGGAGTAAAGGCAACTATACAACTGCACGGCCTCACACGACCGGCTCATCTGACCACAGAGAATATATACAGACTGCAAGCCTCTAAGAAGGATAATAGAAATGATCGGGACAGGGCCCCGACCTACCCGTACTGTACAACAAAAGGAACTGAACTACACCTCTAGAAATTCAGTCTCCGGATGACAGGAGCTGAATATTCGACCGCTGATGGGGATCACGTGGTATCGCCTGCGCGTCTATGGGTACCTGCAGGCAAGTAATGCAGCGCCCCACTGGGCGTCAGTACCGCTGGTACTGAGTATGTAAAGCAAACTGAATACAGCTGAATACAAGTAATATAGCTAAATATTCTGAATAGTAGGAGATAACTGAATCTGTAAGAACTGAAGGGATATCTGCAATCAATAACATAACTGTCAAAACTGAAATAAGGAGTAGATAACTGTCTGATGGTGTAGATCGTACCTGTTCTTAATCATACTGAAGGGAGTAGGAATCATACCTGGAGACGTATCATTCTACTACTAATCTGCTCGTATCTACTGTAATATAGCATAACATACATAACACAACATGGCATACACAACCTTACCCGGCCCCCATAAGCCGGGAGGTACAATCAACACAGAATCTATACCCCTACCCCGGTCAACCCATCTCCTACACTGGCTGTAAGCATCCTGCCGGTCCCCTGGGTATGCACTTGTGCTCGCTAAGCCCCTGACTATAACTGCATCTGAGTCCGGAGGACTCTTGAATCTACACCCGGGCGTATCCGCTCGACTGGGGTGTGTAAGGGCCGATCAAGGCACAAATATGGGGAAAAACTAGCATCCCATCTTCGCCCCCTGGCGGGACGGCATGCCACTCCGTAGATTGACGTATCCTCGTCCTCTGGCGGATGA
This sequence comes from Datura wrightii, assembly GCA_035772735.1. Lineage (NCBI taxonomy): Eukaryota > Viridiplantae > Streptophyta > Magnoliopsida > Solanales > Solanaceae > Datura > Datura wrightii. The sequence continues at coordinate 10,046,746 of JASDFA010000010.1, forward strand.
GTCGATACAGCTATTAACCCTGGGCGGTCATGGATGCTATGTAATCCAACCCCAAACAATACAACGGTCTCACCTGGCAATACTATCTGTGTATCTCACAAGCTGAGGCTACTAGGGGTAAAGTATCATATATATTACATGCTGGGCTAATGATAGTAATCTGTACGTATTTAATACGTGCTGAGGCAGGTAAAGATATATAAATATGAATATAGTCTCCTGCCGGGCTGTACTGGGCAAATGCTATATAAGATAATGTTTCTGCTGAAAACTCTGTTGTTCGCTAAGTTTCTGTATACACTATATACTGGACTAGTGATAGAAATATGTACACACTTGATACATGCTGAGGTTGGAAGTACTATATATATATACATACGAATATAGTCTTTCTACTGAACTATGCTGTACTGATTTTCTATAATAACCTGATTTACTATTCCTGACATGCTTTCTGAATTTCATTTTTGCCTGCTATTCTATTTCTGAAGTACTTACGGATACTGTACCACTTCACGAAGCTTCAGCTAAACACAATAATATCTTAACATGGCATATTACATCATATACTGAGTATACTGGGCAATCTTAATCACTTACGTCTGAATCTATATCGTACGGATGGGTATCGTACACGTTACAACCCAAAACTTCTCATCTTGCACCAATATTCAAAATAACACAATAATCGATTTCTGAACATTCTACTGGTCTGTAATTTATTACACTATACTGATATTACTTAACTTGCCGAGGAAACTAACTTTACATACCTTATCTTTGAATATTCGTCTGTCGGACGAGGCTCGGCCGGTACTTCAACTATTTTCTCCCAACTGCATTCATAAATACGTCAATCAATACTAAATACAACATTATTATAAAGAGCGACGTTACTTTCGATTTAATTTATAGCCTAAACTTAGGCTTATCGAAAGACGGTCAAAAACTCGCTATTTTCCAGCGGCCCAGAAGGGAGAATTATTTACTTCTCAGCTAGGAACACATAGACATTAATTTAGAGCAATTCTACTTACTTTAGTTCGGCGGCTCGCCGATTCGTCGGCCGTATTTCGCAAAACTAACTCCGTAGAAATGCTCTCTGCTGCTAAATACCTTGGTATCTAGGATTAATTTGGGTTTGGGCAGCGTTTGGCAGCATAATCGGACGAAAATATTTAATTCCCCTTCGTTTTTCTCTGTTTACAGCGCTCTTTGGAAATTTTTATAAGTATGAATGACTTCCAACCGAAGTGGGGGCTTTATATACTTGGGCCTGGACACGGGCAACGTGTCACGGAGCCATCGCGGAGGCCTCACCTCCGTGACACGCTGCCATCGCGGAGGGGCTCTGCCTCGGCTCCTCCCGCGATGGTTCGACAGGTTTCTCGTCCGATCTTTTCCCGGGCCTTTCCCTAGCACGTATGGCTTTCAAATACGCTTAACCAATTTGCGAACAGGTCATCTAAATGCCGGGAATTCTACGGGGTATAACATTGATGACAAAGAATATTATGGGAGCTGGAGCAAAATAGGTCAATGCAGTGGGAACTCAAGGTAGGGAGCAAGGAGATGATCACTCTGATTCTAAGGAAGACGCAAAGTTCCTACTTAGCTAGGTGGAAGGTTTTCGAACCAACACCTAAGCGTCTAGACAAGACAATTGGCGCCAAGGTTCTAGAAATCAAGGTCGGAACCAGTATAGAGATAACTACAACAGAAACAGGTTTAGAGATAGGAGCCTTAGTCATAAGCGCGAAGGAGATTGCAGATGAAATGCTGGATACCTCAATTATGGAGCTGGAGTCTATATGCCTCCCAAAGAATGAGAAGGGGAGGTTGGGCAATCAAAGTTGGAGAGCATGATGGCTAAGATGTTGAAGAAGGTGAGGTCCATTGATTATTAGCTGAAGGAGATCCGAGGTGACTTATCAAGTATGGGTCAGAAAGAGGAATCTCATGCTACCGCCATCAAGAAGATCGAACACCAACTTGAGCAACTGTAAGCATCAATGAACCCTAGACAAAGGGTACACTACCTAGAAACACTTTCCAAAATCTAAAGAATGATGCACATTGTATAGCGGTGATGACTAGGAGTGGTAAAACCACAGTTGACCCCCCATTTCGAGTTGAAGTTGAGTGGAAGAAAGAGAGCATAATTGAGGAAGATGATACAAGTTTTGAGAGAGAGAATGGTGAGTTGCAAGAGGCCTCGAGAGGCGAGAAGGAACCTGGCATGGATCAACAGGAAACCCAAGTGCATAAAGCTATCCCACCACCACCGCCACCATTCCCTCAAAGGATGAAGAAGAAGGCGGAGAATGGTAAGTTCCAGAAATTTCTTTCAATGCTTATGTAACTATCTGAACATACCATTGGTTGAAGCACTAGAGCAGATGCCAAGATATGCAAAGTTTGTGAAAGAACTGGTGACTAAGAAGAGATTTATGATCTACGATCCTATTAATAATGTGCATCACTATAGTGCCATAGCTAAAAGGATCCTAGCACAGAAAAAGGAAGGCCCAGGTGCCTTCACTATACCATGTATGATTTGCAATGTCGAGTTCGCAAGGAACTTTGTGATTTGGGAGCTAGCATTAACTTGATTCCCTTGGCCGTGTTCAAGAAATTAGGATTGGGAGCCCCCACACCGACCAACATGCGACTACTGATGGCCGACAAAACAGTTAAGAAGTCGGTGGGCATCCTAATTGATGTGCTTGTCAAGGTAGACAAATTTAAATTCCCAACAGACTTCGTGATCTGGGATCGCGAGGTTGATTGCGAGGTCCCCATCATCTCAGGATTACCATTCCTTGCAACTGGGATAGCTCTAGTAGATGTGGAGGCTGTCCTGCTGAAGTTTAGATTAAATCAAGAAGAGGTCACATTCAACATCTGCAAGACAATGAAGCAACCCAAGGAATTTAGTGTGATCTCACCACTAGAGGATGAGTATGAATCACTTGACGAATTCTGAGTAGTCAAGAGATTTGCGTCGTACCGAGATGTTAAATCAGGAATTTCTTGGTAGGCAACCTATGTGGTAGTTTGGTGTAGTCTGAGTAACCAGGCTATCTACATCGTGTCGCGATGTTAAATGAAGCGCTTCTTGGGAGGCAACCCAAGTTATTGAACTAATGTGTGCTCAGTGTGCAGGGAAAGTTAAAAACAGGAGAATGAAACATCAGCTGTTACGGCTCCCAGTATGACCCGTGATGAGATCCTACGGGCCGTAGCAACAGTCATGGTGAGGTTTAGAGAAAATGACTCCAAGGTTCGACGTATGATTCATCCTACGGATCGTACCTAGCTGGTACAAGCCGTAGGATTTATTTGTAGGCCTCTAGATAAGTTTTCTTCAACAGAGTCACTTATGAGTTCAAGGGACGAGCCGTAGGTACTTCCTATGACACATAGTACTTCCTATGACACATAGTACGAGTCGTGATGTGTCAAAATGGCAATAATACCCGACTCGGCCCCAAATTTTTTTAATTTTCCCTTAATTATTTAAACCACACAAACACCCTCTCCCTAGCTAAAAACACTCAAAAGAACGACTTGAACTAACCTCCCCAACACCTATAACTCAAAATCACCGAAAAATCAAGCAAAACTCTTGCTCCACCTGAGTTCTGAAAACCCTACACGGTGATATCCAGTTGATGAAGCACCAATCATGTAAGTATGTTGTATTAAACATTTATAATAGTCATATACTGAGAGTGATGGTGTCAAAACCCCTGTAAGTCAGTCACTAGGCTCGAAAATTGATTTTGAAAAAAAGAGACAATGATCATAGTGTAGTGTAATGTTCTTTTTCGACTGGAGTGATGCTAAAATTTTGATAAACTTAGGTCTTTAAAAACAATGAGTTATGGGTAATAGATCCAAAAGGGGAGGATTGAGCATGGGTTAAATTGAGTTAATGATGAGCCTAGACTTGGGGGGAAATTTGAGTACCTTAAAATGTGAAAAGAGAACCCTTTCAAACTGAGAAAAGAAAATTTGGAAGTGGTATGAGGCACAGTACGGATCGTAGGTTGCTACTGCGACTCGTACTGAGCATTCGCACCACCAAGCTGAAAAAAGTTTCAAAAACGGCATTCCCTATGACTCGTGGAATCGACCTACGGGTCGTACCATGATTCATGGAAAAATCCATAAGAATACTAATACAGGGGCTTCATCAAATGACTTAAGGTACAAATCATACCATTGTGGTACAAGTCGTACCTACGAGTCATACAAAAAGCTTACTGTAATTCCGGGACATATCACGAGTCGGACCTTCATGGTACGATCCATAGTAACGATCCGTGATGAGAATCTGAACATCTCCTTTCTAAATCTTCTTTTCAAGAACGGAATGCTAACTTCTTTCTCTACATGTACAATGACATACAAACGCCGGGCAAACAAAACAAAAGCCTGGAGGACACTGATTGATGAAACAACTGAGTCGGAGTATGACAAGGCAGGAGACTCACCTAGTGGTTCAATTGAAGAGTATCAAGTAGACACTTTAGACACTTGTGGAATAAGAACCACTAGGGCAAAAGAAAAGGCCAAAGCTACAGCAACCACTGCCACATCCGCTCGAGCTCTACAGTCTGAGGAGGGAGTTAGAGAGGAACAACAAAAGTCAGGAAATGAACCAAATGCAGAAGAAAGGTCAGGTGAGACACAAAGTGGAGAAGATACCGACAGTGAAGAATCATAGGAGGAGGCTTCTAATGATGCACAAGAACAGACCCCACCCAGGAAAAGCCGTACAATTTGGTGGAGCGTGCCGGGAGCTAAAGAAATCTATGAGAAAGGCATCTCTCTCACCACCAAGAATAAGCCAAGGAGGAGCATCCAGAAAGAACCACAGATCCTCACAACCTCATTGAATGAAGTTGAGGAGATGAAGCAGATTTTTAGCTTCTATGGTTTTGAGTGGATGGCCAAGACTCCAACACAGTACACAGAAGACATAGTTCGGGAGTTCTTTGCCAACTATTTGGCCAACATGAAGGTAAAGGCAAAGGAAGGGCAGAAGATAAAAGATCAGCCTTGTCTGGAGAGTGTTATGGTCCGAGGTTGAGAGGTTGATATATCTGAGGGGACCATCACTCGAATGTTTTATGGACCATAGTTCGCACCTACAAGGATGATGCCAGTGTACGATTACAGGGTGGAGGCAACGAAGCAGATTAGATCCCTGAATGTGCTGGAGCGATAGAGGCAGCTACAATGGCTTGCAAGGGTGATTGCTGAGAACAAGGATGAAGCTGAATGGTTACAGGAGGAAAGTAGGTGACCAAGAACTCACTAAATTTCAATCAACTGTAGACTAGAAAAAGCTTTTTAATACAATAGAGCACTCTCAAGGATCAAGTATGTTGAGTTCAATCTAGTTGACACATCCAAACGTAAACACAAGTTTGTCATAATTCCCACTTGCTTCACACATTGCTTAAATTTTCTCATTCTACCATCAGATCCTTTGAGATACTTCACACTTTTTCTAATTCTAAGCAAGGCATCATTAGCTGCTTTCAAACCCTCTTGGACAATCAAATTCAAAATATGAGCAGAGCAACACACATGAAAGAACTCACCATCACATACTAAACTCTTTTGCAAATAAAGATCCCCTTTTAAAATATTTTGCATACTATCATTTTTAGTGGCATTGTCCAAAGTGATAGAGAACACTTTTTTATCGATGCCCCACTGTTTTAAACAATAATATATAGTTGCAGCCAATTCAACTCCTGTGTGAGGAGAAATCATATGACAAAAAATTATAATTTTACTAACTAACTTCCAATTATTATCAACATATTGAGCAGTTAAACAAAGATACCCCTCAGAAGTTCCTATTGTCCAGCAATAAAAAGTTAAGCAAACTCGATTATAAATTTTAGCTAAAACTTGTCTTAACTTTTCCTTCTCTTTGAAATACACTTTCTGGACATCCACAACACAAGTATTCCAAGATGTCATAACTACTTCTAGACTTATATAATTTGCCGAAACTCTAATTCCATCATATTCAACAAAAGAATATGGCAAATCATGCATAACGACGGCTTCAACAAGCTTTTCACGGGAAATCAATTGATCTATTTTCTAGACTGTATTTTACCTTACTGGTCCATATACATTTGACCCAAATCATGATATTTAATCTTTTTGCATTTAAGTAAATGTCATTTTAAATGGGATGTTCCATAGTTCTTACCTCCAGGTCCTGGAGTAGAACCAATCTTATATTCTTGATCTCTACAACCTTTACATATTTCCCTTTCCACGCCATCATCACCTCTACCAATATTTTCGAAATATCTCCAAATAGACGATTTTAACTGCCTGGTTTTTTTCCTTTTCATATGCATCTGGTTCATTCACCTCCAAACTAGTTTCATGTGTGCTATATTCATCATCCTCCATTGAATTTTCTGTAGTAAGATAAACAAGAATATTATTAAATTCATTGTTCATCCTCCAACAAAGTTATAATAACAATAAACACCAAAAGATCTAAATATAACTTAGCACTCACTAGTATAAATTTACTATTAAATGTAATAGCATGTGCAACAATTCCATAGTCAGATAATCATATCACAACACACAGCCAACTCTCACACACTAGGCTCTTGGCAAATGAAATTAGTAAATCAAGTAATAGACCTTCACAGATAGAACTGCTAGACAAGAGAATGGACAGTCAGAAACAAAATCGCGAGACCAAAAAGTGGGCCCTCATAGGTAGATCGAACACTGATGATACAGGTATATTGTAGTATCTTGTAAGTTGTAATGTAGTGCTTCTTCTTTGCTCAACAGCTATGGAACAACAAGAGATCTAGACGGAGGCTCAATAAAAATGAAGAGATCGAAAACTCAAAATCTGTGACTGCTCAAGAAAAAAAAAGGGTCAAGCAAAAGCCAAATATGAAGAGCCAGACCAAACGACACGAGAAGAGAATTTAAGAACTTAGAAGAGTGAAGACTTAAAAGATAAACATAATTTTATTGCTGGCAGAGTCCTTATCTTATTAATATTTTATTATAAAATATAACCTATTAACTATTACTGATTACTCTATTAGTAGTTCTAGTCTTTAAACTTCTAGTTCTAGTTGTCTAGACTCTAAACTATAGTTGTAGACTTGTACTCTTGTAGTATACTATAATACTAGTAGGTATATAGTGCAGTCTGCAGTAGTAAATATATCGTGTAAATTTTTTCATTCTTTTTGTTTTATCTTATATTATTATTTTATTTTCTTAATTAGTTAATATATTATATACTTAATAATTAATTATTTTTTAAATTTCGCGAGCTGGTCTGGCCTCTAAGGCTGACGGGCTAGGCCTCTGAGGCTAACGGGTCAAATGAGGCTGGGCTTTTAGGCCTCATTTCTAAACGGGCTATAAAAATTGTCCCAACCCTACTTAATTAAAGGGTTGGGTTTGGTCGGCCTCACGGGCCAAGCCCATTTTGACGGCTCTAACTACTATCTCATTCTCGAGTTTTGTGTTCAGATTATATATGGAGGCAGAAGTTCCACAGGGTTATGAGAGGTTGATTGGAGGCCAAAGGATTGCAGACATAGGTCTTATCCAGATTGAGATGAACCCGGTGAGCTTATCCAGGATTCCCAAAGCAATTCCAGCAGCCCAGCTAGCAGGGGAAGCACAGGTGAATGTCCCCATTACACAGGAGCAGAGTGAGATACCGGCTACAGGCACCGGTCATTTAGAGTTAGCTCCTAGCACCTCTGCTGCAACATTTCCCACCATGCAGACTCAAACACTAGCAGGGTATACCTTTGTACCACAACACTTCCTTCAAAAGCTAGCAAAATGATTGACCATGGCGAAGCGCAAGATTCAGGCCATGATGGACAATATAAAATCATGCGTCAAGTCAGTGATAGAGGCAGTAGCTTAGTCTCTACATGCTCGCCTAGATAGTTTTGAGAGTCGATTCAATGAGAGGATGGTGGAGCAGACCGATACCAGCAGTCTCCATGCAGAGTTGGGGGATCTTTAGAGCCAAGTAGCTGAGTTGTCATCACGACAACCAATAGTATTAGCATCCCCCACTCTTGCAAACCTAGATGCCGAGCCTGATGATGTGATTGATTTGGCGGCATATAGGGAGCCGACCACATCTATTGAAAAGGATAAGAAAAGAGATGTTGAGGATGAGAGAGAGGAGAGTCCGATAAAGAGGAGGAAGAAGGAGAGAAAAGAGCACAAGCGAGCCAGATCACAGAGCATGTGGGCTCATGACACACATATGTCTGAGTTGCATGAGAGAGCTAGAGGAGCCGACAGCTCCACCATACCTCAGCCCAAGCTTGCTAGTGGTCGTGAGTCTTTGGGAGAGCCACATTCAGCCCCAACAGTTGAAGAGGTCGTCCAAGTAGCCACAATTACTGGGGGGACCACCCCCCTTAATGACACACAATTGAGCGCGTTGGCCACTGCTAGCGCCACTACTACAGCGGAGAAGCCACCTCCGCAAGAGGGAAGGAGTGTCTAGTGCGCCACAGGTATGTTCTCTTCCTATGTTATTGTAGTTAATGCTTCAGGGATGAAGCTTACTTAACAAAAAGGGGAGGGTGTGTACTTGTGATTTTTGAGATTTTTTATTGGTCTGAGGGTTTTTCTTGCTGTGTTTCTTGTTCGAACCCAACTACACGCAAGTGCACGTGGTCGTACAAGTAGTAAAGTGGCTTTATTTCAAACCAAGTATCAATCCCACAGGGAATATAATATGGTAGTAATTATCCTAATTGTTAGTGAACGATTTCGTTATGCAGGTAGACAACAAAACAAATAATGCTTTTGAGTCAAGATTACTAGTTAATGTGAACCTAAGTGAATATTAGAAGTTAAAGTATGAACAATAGCAATGAACAAGCTGAGGTTAAAGCAAACTTTCAGGGATGTAATTTATTAATTAAAATCAGTCTATCTTCTCTTCGGTTGTTAGTCAGAAATTAATAACCCATGGATTAGATCTTTCGACTCCTCACCAATTAAAGAATCATGAGACTTACATTACACATTTCTGTGATGCAAAAACCCCATGCTCTACCTATACATAACAAATTCCATAAATGACCAAATATGACATTACATATAATTTCTGTTCTGAACGTAAGTCTTCTCTTAATTTTCTCAACCAAGAAAAGATCATATTCCACCAATTCACATCTATCACATTAGTTTCCCTTTCAGAATCAAAATTGGAATTCTAGAATATACATTAACATTGGCCAAACATTAACGTAGTAAAAATAAGAATTGGTAGAACAACCGTTATAGAAAAGATGAAAGCTTAAATAATCATTAATTACATTCCTCTACAATTATGCTTAACCTCAGCAAGAGGTGAATTAGCCACTCATTTGGATTAAACATCTTCAAACAAGTAGAATTCATATAAGCAATTGAAATTAAAGAGAAAAAGGAAGAGAATTAACCCTAGCAATTCTTCTTCTCAACTGCCTGCTATCCACGTTCTTGCTCAAAATGTTAGATACTTTAAAATAAAACCTAATTGTGCTATTTATACAAGTGAGAAATTTTTCCCGGAATAACTAGCAACGTGGCACGGAGTGTATCGTGGAGCATCAGCTCCGTGCCACGGCCCTGTCGTGGACCCTCAGTGGAACTCAGCTTCCAGGTAATTGTCTTCAATGTGGCACATAGTGTATCGCGGAGCCTCAACTTCGTTCCATGGTGCCATCGCGCACCTCTACTGGAATTTGGGGTTCCGGATAATTATCCTCAGCATGGCACGGAGTGTATCGCGAAGCATCAGCTCCGTGCCACCAAGGTAACGCGCACCTCCACTGGAAATCAATATAAAAATCACTTCTAGGCAGACTGCTTCCATGATGGTAGCTTGACACGGCCTCCATCGCGGAGCACCAAACTTGGCCCATTTCCTTGTCGACTTCCGCTTCTTTCTTCCGAGTCCATTTCCACACTTCACCAACTTGTATATTAGCTTTCAAAAATTCCTTCTAGACTGCAAAACAACACTAATCATGTTGGTTAGTATAAATCCACATTTACATACAAATCTCCTGAGAATGCACACATAAAAGTGGATAAACAAGTATAAATTAAGTATTAAAGTATCACTTGGGCATGCAATTATGCCCAAGATCACCTACCCCACACATAAAACCTTGTTCGTCCTCGAACAATCCTTTCACATCTCATGCAATTGAAACCCAAGCATAGCTAATTTGGTGAGCCATTCAGGCTAGGACAATGAGGATTATTTATGATAGCAAATCATCAAGAGAGCATGCACGGTTTCATCAATGAAATGAAATACATCACATTAAGACCTCCTACACTAAAGAATCGACTCTCGATCTTGGCAAGCTCATGCGAATTAATCGATCAAGACATCCGACATGAATGTTATCTCTCATTAAGCATGTGCCCTCACAACACAAGAGAGCTACCCCATGTTCACTCATAAAATTTCGAAAGCACTACATGTAGGGGTATGTGAATAAGATTACGCTCGTTCTCCGAGAGAATTCACATGTATCATGTCGTGAATGATAAGCTTGCCCTTAGTGTCTTACTCCACTAATTTGAGGATGCATGACGCAAGATCATGTAGCACTTAATGGGTTGTAATGTAAGCTAAGGAACTAGTGAATACTTGGCTAACCAATAATAGTAACTAGCTTCCCCAAGCGCTTTTAATACATTCCACATTCATTACAGACATTGCTTCTTCCTCAATCCTCTCACTCTTGAATTTTCTCTTTGTTTTTGTTCCCATTTCTTTAGGCACACCCAACTTACTAGCAAAGAGTATTTAAGCAACTTTTTTCATTCATTGATTTTCTTACTCTCTACTAATAATTAATCAATTCCAAACAAGTGCACCTTTGACCTTTTCTTTAACTTTCACAACTTCCACTTTCCCTTCCATTTCAAGCTTCTCACTCCTTCACTCTTTGAGAAAATTGTTTTTTTTAGCGCTTAGGAGTTTTGGATCTAATTCACGACTAATGCAAAAAAAGATTAAGGTTGGTTTGTATCTATCAAAGAATAGGCTAAAGGCTCAATGGGGCTAACTAGGATTTAGCATCAAGGTGGGTACGATAAGGGAGAACTTTTGGTTCATTCAAAGAAATACCTACATCCTTTCCTACAATCCACATCCTTCATTTCGTTTAATATACACACCAGGAAAGTTCTAGAACTTCACAATAGCATGGAATATTCCAAAACTCACACTCACTACACATGCTCAACTTAAGACATATTCACAGACTCTTCATTCAGTTAATTACAAGAATTCACTATTAAGCCTTGATCACACCGAATCGAATTCTAGGGCCTAAGTATCTCAACATGTTTAACACATTTGCATGCTTTCGTACGAATCACACTTGCATCTTACAATCATGTGTAGCACATAACAAAAATGTCAAACCATTAATTAGCTACATGTTTGGAAAACAAACAAAAGAAAAAAAACTAAACCTATCGACTAAATTTTCCTTAAGACGGTCGTCATCCATCCATCATAAGGAACAATCACTATCTAAGACGTTGGTTCAAGGGGACTATTCTCGGGAAAAGCACCGAAAATAAAAATCGAGAAACCCAAACAAAAAAATTTTGATAAAAAAATAAATATAACCAAAAATTTACACATCACAAGCAGCAGCTTACTATTTATCACACACATACCATGAAACACAAAGTCATAGAGTAACAATTAGCATAACCACAAAAACACAAACACAAACAACTAGCACCTAACTACTCCCACTCCACACTTAATCGAAACAGTGTCCCCAGTGTTCACATAGTTGCAATTAAAAATAAAGTTTGGGTGGTGTAATTCCCTGATCAATCAAAATACTCAATCTCTTCATCAGGTGCAAGCGCCTCATCGCCAAGATCAGAATCGTCCCCGCCGTCCTCATTCGACTCAATGTTCGAGTCCTCCCTGCGTGTTTCCTCATTAGAAGGGACATCATCATCTACAGGTTCTACAAATGCAGGCCCCACTCGACATAAAGCTCGGGCATGCTCATTGAATGGATAGTCCATGTTGAGCTTCTACAATTCATCCTCCGTCGCAGGCCTTCCACCAATGCGCAGCTGCAACATCTGCATCCCATACTTTCGGGCCATGTATTTATCATCCCGAGCATGTCGCTCGGCTAGTGTAAGCACACTCCCATATGTAGTATCAGGTGCTTTGGTTTTAGTGACATCAAAATCATGCCTGTCAATCTGAGGAATGTAGTCCAGGGCCTCTTCTTTAATACCATGGCCCCTAAGGAAAGTGGTGAGAGGACCACCGAACCCATACCGATGACCCTGATGCAGTCTGGCTCTCTTCATGGCGGAGATGATCACCGCTCCAACATTAATTTCCAGCTGTTTCATCAGTGGATAAACCACACAAACTCTATCCCGGGTGACATCAGTCATGTGCACCCCCGGGATCAGACAAGAGCAAACTATATTCAACCATATCCGAGCTACTCTGCTCATTTCGGAATATGGCAATGTCTGGTGGTAGCCCCTTTCCTTGTGCCGACTCCACCTGGCTGTCGATCGAGCTCCATATAAACTGCGTCTGATATCCGCGTTTGGTGGAGTGATGTTCAGTTGTTGGAGGACATGAGCATTAGTGTCCCGCGCCCCCAGGATTGCATTTAGATGGTGTGGTTCAAAGGTAACCACCTGCCCTCTGATCTTAATGGTGTGGCTGCACAAAGTCGGGTTCCAGTTAGCGTAGAATTCTCGGATAAGATGGACATGGCACTCTTTGGGTTCTTCAAAAATGAAGTTTAACCCAGTAGTGTCAATCCTATGTAGGATCTGAGGGAATTCTTGTGATAGTGGTTCCCGTGCTATTTGTTCCTCGGGGAAGTACTTGGCTTCCTTGTGTTTGGAATACCATTTCTTCCCCTCATCTATCACCCATCTTGTTCCATATTTTCTGCGTTGCCCTCGAGGAACAACTGGTGCTGCTGGTACTGCTACCCCATTTCTTACTCTTTCTCTACTGGCGCCAGATGTGGATGCGCCCTTGCGTTTATCCTGCCTTCCAGACATTTGTCCTGTGCATTCAACAACACACAGTTCAAATGTTATTCGAGACATATTTGGCTACGACTAAGATTGGGCTTAATTTGATCACCCCACACTTAGTCGTTAGCCACAGTCAATACAATTCGACAGGAACATTCACACACATTTTTTTTAGTTCTTACTTCCCAACATGTTCAGTGCATTCATACAAGTCGATGGAACAATTTCTTTGTACTACTCAGACTTCATACAATGCATTATGAAAGTTCCTCCATCGATTTATTTATATAATCATGAGCACTTTGCAATTTGCACGCAACAACCTATGATAATTCCCTATTTTCATCCCCCAAAAATCCATCTTCTACCATAGCATAATCCACTCCAATCACAATGTGTTTCAATTCAAACAACATGCACAACCCAAAATATCTCCATTTTTACCCATTTCTTCTTCTTCATGTTTAAATTCTCAACCCTAATTATCAACCTTGTAAGATTTTAACAAATCATGTAATTATTGGGTTAATCTAATCACAACGATCATATAAACCTCATTCATCCATAACTCAATTGATTATACACTTATTAATCACTTAGGGAAAAATTTCGTCAAAGAAATCATGTTCACGAATCAAAATATTCAGCAATAATGAGAAAAAAATTCGTGAACACACCTTTACTTGATGAATTCTAAGAAGAATCAAAGAAATTTGCTCACTAGGTCCATGGCACGTTAGGAGAGAAGGGGTTTTGGGGTGTTCGTCGTGGAGGGTTTGAGGAAATGGGGAAAAATTAAAGAATTCAGGGTTAAAAGGGTTGATTTCGCGCGGGTTAACTCGATGACCCGAGGTGACCCGTCGGGAAATGAGCCTCAACGTGTTACGGAGGCCATCGTGGAGGCAAGGCTCCGTGACACTGAGCCATAGCAGAGGCTCACTGGAATTTGTTAAAAATTCTAGAATGAACTCAACGTGTCACGGAGGGTAACACGGAGGTCCTCCTCCATGACACGGAGCTAAGCGAGGGCTCTCTGGAAATTTCCCCATGTTTTATTTTTTTACCTTGATTTTTCATTTGCACTTTTGTATTTTGGCCCTCCATTTCACCTGAAAATCATTCAACCACAAAAATTTGTTAGAAATCATAGGTTGCCTCTCAACTATTGCCAGCCCTCTTTTTTTTTCTTTATCTTTTTTTTTCTTTTTTTTCAATAATCTTAACTAATCTATTACATTACATTCATGGGTTGCCTCCCGTGCAGCGCCTGGTTTACCGTTGCGACTCGACGCTTTTACTCCTTAATCATCTACTATAGTGATTGACGTCTTCTCTCGAATAACGTCTTCACCCCAGTAGTGCTTACATCTCTGCCCGTTCACCAAAAATGTGGAACTTTTATCCTCTTGCCACAATTCAACTGCCCTGTGTGGGGTCATTCTCACAACTTCAAACGGCCCTGACCACTTGGACTGCAACTTCCCTAGAAAGAGTTTCAACCTCGAGTTGAACAACAACACTTTTTTCCCTGGCTCAAAGATCCGATGCACCATGTGCCTGTCGTGCCACCTTTTAGTTTTCTCCTTGTAGCATTTAGCACTTTCATAGGTGTGCCATCAAAACTCTTCTAACTCACTCAGCTGCACCAACCTCTTCTTTCCTGCTAGCTCAGGATCCATATTTAGTTTTCTTATGGCCCAAAATGCTCGATGTTCCAGGTCCACAGGTAGATGACATGCCTTTCCATAAACCAATCTGCACGGAGAATTCCCAATGGGTGTCTTGTATGCAGTTCTGTAAGCCCACAACACATCGTCAAGTTTTCTTGCCCAATCAATGCATTGCGCATTCACTGTCTTCTGCAGAATTTGCTCAATCTCCCTGTTTGACACCTCTACTTGCCCGCTAGTTTGGGGATGATACTCTATCGCCACCTTGTGCCGCACCGCTTACTTAGCTAGCAAGTTTCTGAATCCTGCATTCAAAAAATGTGCCCCTCCATCACTAATAATAGTTCGGAGCGTACCGAACTTGGTGAAAATCTTCTTTGTCACAAATTTCGTCACCACCTTGCTCTTTTTCCTGGGACAAGCTACTGCCTCAACCCACTTAGACACGTAGTCCACTGCTACCAAGATGTAATGATTACCAAATGATGGTGGAAACGGGCCCATAAAGTCTATCCCTCATACATCGAAATCCTCAACTTCTAATATCTGATGCAATGGCATCACCTGTCTCCTGCCGATTGTTCCTGTTCTTTGACATCTATCACACATTTTGACATAAGCTGTAGTGTCTCTGAAAAGTGTGGGCCAAAAGAAACCTCACTGCAACACCTTGTGAGCTGTTCGCTCTTCTCCAAGATGACCTCCGTACAGTGATGAATGAAAACTCCTCAGCACTTCTGCAATTAGACTTTCTGGAATGCATCGCCTCATCACTTGATCCGATCCTTGCTTAAATAGATACGACTCATCCCACATGTAGTACCAGGAATCATGCCTCAACTTCTCTCTTTGCTGAGCCGTTGCCTCAGGTGGGTATACTCCACTTTCTAGTAAGTTCGCAATGTCTGCATACCAAGGGATTTAAGCTTCCTTTATTGCCAAGAGTTGTTCATCGAGGAACTCATCTCTGATGCTTTCACCTTCCTTCACATGCGAATGGTTCTCTAACTGTGATAGGTGATCTGCAACCTAATTCTCGCTTCCCTTTCTATCTCGGATCTACAGATCAAACTCTTGCAGCAATAATATCCACCTTATTAGACTAGGCTTTGCATCCTCTTTGCCAAACAAATACCGAATTGCTGCATGATCAGTATATACCACTACTTTCGACCCCACCAGATAGGATCTGAACTTGTCAAATGCAAACACTAAAGCCAGTATCTCCTTCTCCGTGACTGTATAATTGACTTGGCCAGCGTCAAGTGTTTTGCTTGCATAATAAATGGAATGAAAAATATTATTCCTACGCTGCCCCAATACCGCTCCTACATCCACGTCACTTGCATCACACATCAAATCAAAAGGATGTTCCCAATCAGGAGAAATGAGAATAGGTGCTTGTACCAGCTTCTATTTTAGCTCCTCGAATGCTTCTACACAATCCTTGTCAAATTCGAACATCACCTCTTTTTCTAGTAACTAGCATATCGGTCTAGAAATTTTTGAGAAGTTCTTGATGAACCGTCTGTAAAACCCAGCATGACCTAGAAAGCTGCGAACACCCTTCACTAACACTGGTGGTGGTAGCTTCTCAATCACCTCAATCTTTGCACGATCGACTTCTAACCCTTTGCATGACACCTTATGGCCAAGAACTATACCCTCCTTGACTAAAAAGTGGCACTTTTCCCAATTGAACACCAGGTTTGAGTCTTCACATCGAGCTACCACCTTGTCAAGATTCTGCTGACACATAGCAAACGAATTACCGAAAACAGAAGTCATCCATAAATACCTCAACAAAATCATCCACCATATCGTGGAAGATCGCCATCATGCATCGCTGGAATGTGGCTGGTGCATTACATAGACCAAATGGCATTCGCCTGAAAGCATATGTCCCATAAGGACATGTAAAAGTTATCTTCTCTTGATCCTCCCGTGCTATGGCTATTTGATTATAGCCGGAATACCTATCCAGAAAACAATAATATTCCTGACCTACCAACCTATCCAAAATCTGATCAATGAATGGAATAGGATAATGATCTTTCCTCGCGGCCTCATTGAGCTTCTTGTAATCCATGCAAATTCACCAGCCCATGATTGTGCGTGTGGGAATCAGCTCATTCTTTCCATTGGTGACCACAGTCATCCCTCCTTTCTTTGGAACGCACTAACTGGGCTAACCCATTCATTGTTTGAGATAGGATATACCACACCTACATCAAGCCACTTGATCACTTCCTTTCTAACTACGTCTTTCATTACCGGGTTCAACCTCCGCTGATGTTGCACGGTTGGCTTGGATCCTTCTTCCATGAATATCCTGTGTGTGCATAAAGCTGGACTAATTCCCTTGATGTCCGACATCTGCCAACCCATTGCTCTCTTCTGCCTCTTAAGGACCACCAATGCATCTCTCACTTGTGCCTCTGTCAGTTCTGCTGAAATGATGACTGGCAAGGTGTCATCTTCACCCAAAAATACATATTGTAAATGTGGAGGCAATGTCTTTAACTCCAATTTCGGTTCATCCTCAATTGTTGGCCTTGGCGAGGGTTCCAAGGACCTTTTCAACGGTTCAAAGTCCTGCTTCCTGAAGAACCATTTTGGCTCATTCAAGGTCTGCACCATCTCATATGTAGCACTGTCCCCAAAATTATCATAGCCCACCAAGGCTCTCTCCAGTGGGTCCTATGAGTCAACAATCTGAAGGGTCGATTCCTGATTTAGAACACTGATTGCTGATAGCTCCTCGTAAATGGTCAGTAGCTTCATGGCCTTGTACACATCAAAAACCTCTACTTTGTCATGCTCTCGCATGGTTAGCTGCCCAGCAGCCACATCAATTAAGGCTCGCCCGGTTGCCAATAAGAGACGTCCCAAAATAAATGGGACTTCCGCATCTGGCTCAAAATTTAGAATTATAAGATCAACCGGGAAAATGAGGGAGCATACTTGCACTAGCACATCCACCATAATACCATCGGGTCTGGCCAATGAACGGTCAGCTAGTTGCAAGATCACAATAGTTTGTCTAGAGCTGCCCAGCCCCAACTTCTTAAACACTGATATGGGCATCAAGTTTATACTTGCTCCCACATCACACAATCCGCGATCTTGAATAGACTGCCCCATTGTAATCTGAATAGTGAAGCTCCCAGGATCCTTGAGCTTTGTTGGCAATCTATTCTGTATTCGGGAGGTGCACTCCTCAGTAAGCACCATTGTAGCGTACTCCGTCAATCTTCTTTTGTTTGCTACAATGTCCTTGATGTACTTGGCATATTTCGGCACTCCCTGGAAAACATCAACTAAAGGTAAATTAATATGTACCTGTTTCAACACTTCAATGAATTTCTTAAAGAAAGCTTCCTCCTTATGCTTTTTTAATCTCTGAGGAAACGGGGGCGGTGGTCTTTCTATCTCAGCTGCCTTTTCCTTCCCCCTCACATCATCATGTCCTTCATCCTTTTCTTCCGCTCCAGATTGCTGAGGTGGCCTTTCTAGTTCCACCTCCTTGAGTTGAGTTCCACTCCTGGTAGTAACTGCGTTGACTTGCTTAGGATTTAGGTCAGTATCGCTTGGTAATCCTCCCCTCGGTCTGGTGTTTTGAGCTTCAGCTAACTGTCCAAACTGATACATCAATGCCTTTGTAGCTAACTACTGATTTTTCATGTCAGCCGCTAATTTCACATAATTAGCCTGCATCAGTGCTTGGTTAGCTATTATGGTTTTGAACATATCCTCGATGTTGCTGGGTGGAGGAGATGCATTGTTTCCTCTATATTGTGGCTGAAAATTTTGATGCTCCCCTTGGTCTCTCTGCACGCCCTGATTTAAACTCTGTCCCTGATGACTAGTACTCCCCAGGAAAAATTCGGATGATTCCTCCAATTTGGGTTGTAACTGTTGCCATACTGTTCATTACTGTTCCTCTGGACGTTTCCAACAAAATTCACCGAGGCTGGATTGGCACCACAACACTCAGCTGAGTGCCCACTACTTCCACAAACTTCACACTGTACCTGATAAACTGCATTCACTGGGGCATGTGCCTGGCTCAAGCTCATACTGCTGAAATGGGTGTTAAGTTGATTTTGCAAAGCTACTATCTGTGCAGCAATAGCTGTAAACCGCCCCACCTCAAAGACCCCTGCGGGTTTCTTTGCTCCTCCTCGAGTTGAATCCGCATTCCATTTTGGATTTCCCTATGAAATACAGTTTAATAAAGTGTAAAGATCTTCATAGGTATTCTCCAATGCTTGCCCACCAGCTACTGAATCTAACAGAATCTTAGTATGCGGTTCTACACCCTAAATGAATGTATGCACCAGCACATCATTAGATTGGTGATGATGAGGACAATCCCTTAGCATTGACTTGAACCTCTCCCACGCCTGATACAAAATCTCACCCTCTCTCTATTTGAAACTTAGAATCTGACTTCTAAGTCTGGCTATCTTCCCTGATGGAAAGAATCATAGCAAAAACATCCTTGTGAGGTCATCCCAAGTAGTAATAGAATTTGGTGGTTCATCCTTCAACCACCTCTTTGCTTCCCCCAGCAGTGAGAACGGGAATAATGTAAGCCTCACATAGTCGGATGATACTCCAGCGAGGATATAGGTGTCACTTATCTCCAAAAAGTTTTGGAGATGTTGTTGTGGATCTTCATGAGGGAGACTTGTAAATTGCCCACTGGTGTGAAATAACTGCACCATATTCTTCTTGAGTTCGAATCTCCCTCCTGGCTCTAGTCTGTGAATGCTTGATGTTACATTATTTGCGTGTGGGATTGCTACTTCGCGTACCGGTCTTGCTGCCATCTCTTCGGGCACTAAAACTGCCCTTACAATTGGTGGAATCTGTTGCTTCTCCAGAATTGCCTGTCTTAATAACTGCAGCTTCTTCTCTAGAGCTTCCCTTCTTTATCGATGAAATTGTCTCTCTGGCTCTATAAATGAATCTACCAACTCCTTGTCTCTTGCCAGCGTTCAGAAAAAAAATTCAGTACCTGCAAGAGAAAGGCTAAGATCAAGTCGCCAACACTTATATCGAACTTGTAAATTAACACTAAGAGAATTAAATAACCAGTTGCCAGTCCCTGGCAACGGCGCCAAAAACTTGTTCGAACCCAACTACACGCAAGTGCACGTGGTCGTACAAGTAGTAAAGTGGCTTTATTTAAAGCCAAGTATCGATCCCACAGGGACTGTAATATGGTAGTAATTATCCTAATTGTTAGTGAACGATTTCGTTATGCAGGTAGACAACCAAACAAATAATTCTTTTGAGTCAAGATTACTAGTTAACGTGAACCTAAGTGAATATTAGAAGTTAAAGTTTGAACAATAGCAATGAACAAGCTGAGGTTAAGGCAAACTTGCAAGGATGTAATTTATTAATTAAAATCAGTCTATCTTCTCTTCGGTTGTTACTCAGGAATTAATAACCCATGGATAGATCTTCTGACTCCTCACCAATTAAAGAATCATGAGAGTTACATTACACATTTCTGTGATGCAAAAACCCCATGCTCTAGCTATACATAACAAATTCCATAAATGACCAAATATGACATTATAGATATATTTCTATTCTAAACGTAAATCTTCTCTTAATTTTCTCAACAAAGAAAAGATCATATTCCACCAATTAACATCTATCCAATTAGTTTCCCTTTCAGAATCGAAATTGGAATTCTAGTAAATTAACATCGGCCAAACATTAACGTAGTAAAAACAAGAATTGGTAGAACAACCATTATAGAGAAGATGAAAGCTGAAATAATCATTAATTACATTCCTCTACAATTATCCTTAACCTCAGCAAGAGGTGAATTAGCCACTCATTTGCGGATTAAACATCTTAAAACAAGTAGAATTCATACAAGCAATTGAAATTAAAGAGAAAAAGAAAGAGAATTAACCCTAGGAATTCTTCTTCTCAACTGCCTGCTATCCACGTTCTTGCTTAAAATGTCAGATACTTTAAAATAAAACCTAAGTGTGCTATTTATACAAGTGAGCAATTTTTCCCGAAATAACTGGCAACGTGGCCCGGAGTGTATCTCGGCGCATCAGCTTCGTGCCACGGCCCTATCGCGGACATTCACTAGAACTCAACTTCCAGGTAATTTTCTTTAATGTGGCACGGAGTGTATCGCAGAGCCTCAGCTCCGTGCCACGGTGCCATCGTGCACCTCCACTGGAACTTGGGGATTCGGATAATTATCCTCAGCATGGCACGGAGTGTATCGTGGAGGATCAGCTCCGTGCCGCGGAAGTAACGTGCACCTCCACTGGAAATCAATATAAAAATCACTTCTAGGCAGAATGCTTCAGCGATGGTAGCGTGACACGGCCTCCATCGCAGAGCACCAAACTTTGCCCATTTCCTTGTCGACTTCAGTTTCTTGCTTTCGAGTCCATTTTCCACACTTCACCAACTTGTAGATTGGCTTCCAAAAATTCCTTCTAGAATGCAAAACAACACTAATCATGTTGGTTAGTATAAATCCACATTTACATACAAATCTCATGAGAATGCACACACAAAAGTGGATAAACAAGTATAAATGAAGTATTAAAGTATCACTTGGGCATGTAATTACGCCCAAGATCATTTCTTTTCCATCGGGAATGATATATAGTAGAACCAACATGTGTAGGATTTTTATTTTTAGTTTGTGATTTCTTTTAATTAGAAAGTAGCGTAGGAGTACTCAACCAATAGGATCTTTTGATGTCATTTAGTTTGTCAACATGAGTAGTATTGCTACGCCATATATAAACCAGACAAGTGAGGTGAAAATAGTTCATGTACCATGTGTGAGTGAAGTATAGTATTCAGTTCAGTATTGTGTTAAAGATGCAAAACTTTCCCAGTTGGTCTTTGCATAGGATAAGGATGGTTGGTTAGGATATGATCATAGGCCATTTTTGTATAACTCACTTTTAGCCTATATTACCCTACCAAAGTTGCATGAATCCCTTGATCCCAAGTTTGAGCCTTAAATGACTATGTTTCTTTCATTTACCGAGTAACCGTAACCATTTTTCTACAATGAACTTGTTTTGGCCCTGGTCCTTCATTGGATATCGTGAACCTCAACATAAGCAAAATTCTTATATTGAGGGTGGCTAGAGTAGGGGTGCGTAAATGGTGGAAACGGAAGAAAGGAAAAGAAAAGAGAGAAGAAATGGTGAAAAATAAGGTTTTGTGAAAAGAAAAAAAAAGAGGATGAAAAATGTTGAGAATCTTGAAAAAGAAATCTCAAAGGAAACTAAAAATGCTAAAGAAGTTGAAAACTCACCACACCCATGCAAACGTGTATAAAAATGGGGTGAAAAGGGAAGAAAAGCGAATGAAAGAGCAAAAGGGTTACATGGGTGAATGGTATAGCCAATGTATGTAGTGCCAAGAAATGGATAGTCACTTATAAAATCCCCCATCTTTATTATGTCCATCCCTAAGCCTACATTACAAGCTATATCAAGTCCTATAGTGATCCTAACTTGACCATCTAATAAACCAAAGTAGAGAAAATAAGGGCAAGCCTATGGTATCTGACACATAATACTTGTAACTTCTTTGTGAGAGTTAACGCCTTACTTGTTTAGTTCCATGTTATGTTTGACATCTCATATTTGAGTGGGGATTTCATTTGTGTGAAGGTACATAGATTGTGTTTTCTTTTAGCATTAGTCTGTGTGGACAACATTGGTGATGACTTGATTGCCTGTTGATAGATGGATGACATGTTTTGATCCCTGTTTATGATGTTTTGAGGTTGCTTGTTATGCATTAGCTGATGTTGTTCTATGAGAAAGGGTCAATAGAATGTGCATAGAAAGTGCAAGTTTTGTTTGTATATTGGTTGTAGTATCTTAAGTCTATTTTCTAGTTGAGCATCGTGTTGAGTTTTTCTCTTCTTTCCCTGAGGACATGCAAAAGTCTTAAGTTGAGGGTGTTGATGTGTTGTAGATTTACAGCACTTTCGATGCTCAAAATTAAGAAAATAGCATAGACTTAGGTGTGTTTATGTGTATATAAGGCACTTTTCCTTTGGTTGCAGAATAAATTGGTGTTGGAGCTAAAAAATGCAAAAGAAAGCATGGAGTATGAAAAATAGGCTCAATGTACAGTCCACTGTACGAGTCGTACTGATGGCCATTAAAAGTTGCAGAAGGCTATGGTTGAAGAGATGCAGTGTACAAGTCTCAACACGAGTCGTACCAAGCTTGTACGAGTCGTGGTGATAAAGTCGTGAAAAGAATCAGAAAATTTGCATAAGAGGCTGACTCCTGCTACGGAAAGAAAGTACCAACCATGGGAAGAAGGTACAAGTCATACCATGGCGGTCGTGATAAACTTCAGAAGAATTTCAAAGTTTTAGAGTCAAGCCATGGGAGATTAGTACGGATCGTAGGATGGAGGTATGAGTCGTACCAGGATCCAACATTTAGCCAAAATCCAGCCAGTCATGGAAAGTACGAAAGGATCGTACGGGTCGTAGGATGCTGCTACGGGTCGTAGGTTGACTCGTGATGAAGGTTGAACCAGATATGGAAATTCACCTTGTCAGCCTAGGAAAAGGATTCTTGTGTCCATATAAATACTTTTTAGGTTTTATATTTTTATAGGCGATCAGAGAAGATATTTTTAGGAGAGAAAGAGAGAATTGAGTTGATTCGACTTGTGATCAACCTTTTCTTTAATTCTTCTTGTTCTTGCTATTTGTTCTTGAAGATTTTGCTGAGTAATTTTAGGAAGTGTTTTTCTCATGCATAAGTGTAAGTATTGATTTATGTTTTTAATCATGAATTCAATTCACAACCTTACAACAATGAGAGGCTAAAACCTCCATAGCTAGGGTTGTGGGAACCATGG
Source organism: Datura wrightii (assembly GCA_035772735.1). NCBI lineage: Eukaryota > Viridiplantae > Streptophyta > Magnoliopsida > Solanales > Solanaceae > Datura > Datura wrightii. The sequence continues at coordinate 10,070,427 of JASDFA010000010.1, forward strand.
TGGATTAACAAGCTAGGGTTGTACAAAGTGATTTTAAAACCAATACAAAATACTTATATTGTATTCTCTTCTTCCGTAAACATTTCTTAATGGTGCACAATATTAGGACAAGCCCGAATTCTTTACTTTCTTAGGACTAAGAGGTAGAGATTAGGAAAAGAGAATTACAACAGAGCCTTGATGTTGATAATCGTTGTATTAACTTGAGGTGTGGTCGCAGGATAGTTAAATCTGGAACTTAGTGATAACGAATAGTTTGAAACAACTCATGAGACTTGGTTGAGTAACTGAGTATAGTCATTCAATAGGGACTGGTCGGTTGTTTGAATGAACCTAATTTATCAGTTCTACAAGTAAGTATTGGTGATAATCACAAGTATATACCCAATGTAGTTTTGAACCCATGGGGAACACAAACCCTAGTTATCCTTTGATATTGACTCAACTCCAGATTTTTACTACTTGTTTTTATTATTGATTTTATTAGAACCCCCCAATTTTTAAGGAACTACCTCACAAGTTCACTTACCGGTTGTAATCTAGTTCTCTCATATTCCCTGTGGGTTCGACCCCAACCTCTAGTTGTGTTCTTTATTGACAACGTCCGCTTCATACTTCAGTAATAGGTTTAATTTGAGCGTTATCAACTTTCCACCAGGTATGCAACCTATATCCATCCCTTTATACTGAATGGATCTTGCTGAGCTGAAGGAATAGAAAAAACAGTTGAAAGATTTGCTATATAAGGGGTTTATCAAGCTGAGTGCTTCACCGTGGGATGCGCTAGTTCTATTTGTGACGAAGAAAGATGGTTCCCTATGAATGTGTATAGATGATTGACAGTTGACTAAAGACACTATTAAGGATAAATATCTCCTTCCAAGGATAGATGATTTGTTTGATCAGTGATAGGGGGAAAAATATTTCTCCAAGATCGACTTAAGGTTATGGTATCATCAGGTATGGGTTCAGGATAAAGATATTTCGAAGACAGCCTATACAACCAAGTGTGGTTATTTTGAATTCTTGGTTATGTCCTTCGGATTGACGAATGCCGCAGTTGTTTATGGATCTGATGAACAACATCTTCAGGAAAAATAAAGATATGTTTGTAATAGTTCTTATTGATGATATTCTGGTATATTTGCGCTTAAAAGATGAACACAGAGATCATTTCTGAACGGTACTCCAGATCCCCAAAGATCGCCAGTTATATGCGAAGTTCTCAAAATGTGAATTCTAGTTAAATTCTATAGCTTTTTTGATCCATATTATGTCAGATGTAGGTATTCAGGTGGATTCACAGAAAATCGAGGTAGTAAAGACATGGCCTAGATCCATGACTCCAACCAAGGTTCGTAGTTTCCTGGGGTTAGACAGGTATTAAAGAAGTTTCATGGAAGGATTCTCTACCTTATCAGTACCGTTGACCAGATTAACTCAGAAGGCAGCTAAATTCCATTGGACTGAGGCTTGTGAGAAGAGTTTCCAGGAGTTGAAAAATAGACTGACATTTGCGGAAGCACTAGCCTTATCGGAACGTTCAGAGGGCTTTATTGTATACTGTGACACTTTAGGCATTGGGTTAGGGTTTATTTTGATGCAACATGGCAAGGTGATTGTCTATGCTTCGAGATAGCTAAGGACGCACAAAAAGAACTACCCCACCCATGATTTAGATTTAGCTGCAGTGGTTCATGCTTTGAAAATATGGAGGTTTTACTTGTATGGTGTGCATGTAGTATCTTTACTGATCATAAAAGCCTCTAGTATATCTTCACGCAGAAAGAGTTGAATTTGAGACAGCGTCGTTGGCTAGAGTTGCTAAAGAACTACGATGTCAACATCCTATATCACTCAGGAAAAGCTAATATTGTAGCCTATGACCTTAGCCGTAGATCCATGGACAACGTAGCCAATTGGAGGCTAGAACAACGAGAAATGGCTCGAGAACTGCACTAGCTAGCAAATCTAGCAGTCCAGGTAATACATTCAGAGGATAATGGGGTTGTGATCCAGAATACAGTAGTGTCGTCTCTAGTGGTAGAGGTAAAGGAGCGGCAGAACAAAGACACTAGTCTAATACAACTCAGAGACAAGGTTCAACAGGGCAAACTACCATCCTTTGAGTTAACATGAGATGGGGTCTTGAGATTAAGAGGTCGACTCTGTGTCCTAGATATAGCAGCGCTCCACAAGCAGATCATGGAAGAGGAACATTAATCTCATTAATCGCTTCATCAATGTTCGATTAAGATGTACCATGATATAAAGGAGATATACTGGTGGTCTGGATTGATGAAGGGTGTAGTTGAGTTTATAGCATAGTGTCATAATTGCCAGTAGGTTAAAGCTGAACATCAGAACTAGGAAACTGAGTCAGGAGATAGCCGTACCTATGTGGCAATGAGATGAAATTAATATGGACTTTGTGACAAGGCTACCTCGCACCAGGGATAAATTCGACTCCATTTGGGTCATTGTTGACTGCCACGACCCAAGCATAGACCCGGATCATAGACATGAGACAAGGGACCCCGAGAGACCCCACGTCAACCCATGGATTAAGCATGAAGAAACATAGTTATAAATTCAGAGGAAGTCTAATTTAACATATCAAAAAAATGAACATCTGAAGCTGAATATATGTCTAAGTCTGATATGCCTTAAATCTGGAATAGCTGATGGGACAACACCCCCAAATAGCTCAACAATACTGAAACTAAAAATACAACAAAGATAACTGAAAGTCTAGTCCTCGAAAGATGTGGACTCACCATTAAAGCGGGTACTGACTCTGATAAGCTACTATGAACGGGGCTGAACCTGAGAACCGGATCCGGCATAATGAAACGATGCAACATAGAAAGTATGCGGTCAGTATGTGGAATATACCGAGTATGCAAGGTAAGTAAAACCGCTAAAGTAAAATAAATCATTTTAAGCAACTCTTACAAATCATAAGATTTTAAGTGTAAGTACAGGGCTACATGCATTTATTCTGAAATCGTACTCTTATCATAACGTGTTCATGCATAGCTTTAGAACATCATAAATGACTCGAATAACTCAAAGCTGAAACATAACATTTATATCAAAAGCTGAACAATGAACCAAACCTTTCTTTTTTAACATGCATGCATAAGTAATCATCATGAGTAATGAAAATGCAAAACCGAATGATATAGACAGTGGGAGACTCGTCACTTAACCGATATACCACGATAGAGCTTATGTGGTCCCAACTATGACACTCAAGTGGGTAGAGCCATCCATAACCTTGTCAGGGCTATGGACGATACTATGATATATTTATCAAGCTGAAAGGCCAATCGGGCTGGGGATAGCTCCCAAGGGAGTTCCCAATAATATAATAATATCAACCTACGTTGGCTTGTAGTTCTGGGTCATAGGGTAATCGACCCTTAAGCCGCTTAGTGCTAGACTCTTCTCCATAAACATGCAATGCCCTACATCGTATATAACGAAGCTCAACATCGTCTATTGATGAAGCTCAACATCGTCTATTGAAGAAGCTCAACATGAAATCATGTATAACTCAACATCGAATTGAAACGAAGCTCAATATTGTCTATTGAGAAAGCTCACAATGAAATCATGCACATACTAGACATCATAGGGATATGCAGCTCAACATTGTCTATTGACAAAGCTCAATGATGACCCATATCTCAATAATGAAATAATGCGTATGAGAAGCTTTATTTCGAAATATGCCACAAGATCAATCATAGGTGGGAGCATCTACTCCAAATTATATGGTAAGCTACATATAGAAATATTTACTCAACATACCAGAAGCTAGAATTTATAATAAAAATTTGGAAATTACACTTCAACAATGTGATAAGCTTATGTCGGGAAAATCATAACTTTAAATTGACATATGGGCATCACCCAAGGCTATACCATACTTGGATCTAATCAATTAACTTTAAAAACAACAACGTATTCATGGGTAGACTTAGAAACATGCTTTTCAACACCAACTTCATCATCATCACACATTTACCAAAAATTTCTTCCTTTATGAACTCTTAACCCATAGGCATTTTGGATTCTAATTTTGGAAAACAATTTTTATAAGTGAAAACCAGTTAGAATTTGCCCAAGCTTCATAAATCATCAATATAAACTCAATTTAATCATTCTCGTGAATAGAGATTGAAGAATCATGCAATAAGGCGAAACCCCATACTTGATTATAGACAATTTCATCACATTTTGATAGGGGATGTACATGGGGGTGGAAGAAAACACCCACTCATAGCCTTTTGTCACAACCCGAACGGAGGCTCAAATCGTAGACACGGGACAAGGGACCCCGAGAGACCCCAAGTCGACCCATGAAACATGCATACAACTATTCTCAATTAAACAAGCGGGACATAAAACATAAATCATAGCAGAAATATAACCATAGCATAACATCAAGAAATAGTGGAAGTATACAAGAGCTGAGCACTACATACTAGTCAGAAATCCTCTACTAAATACGATGGGTTGATGGGACAACATCCCCAATTAACCCGAACAATACTGAAACTTAAGATAACATAAAAGTCTATCAAACACCCCTCAAAACATGAAGACTCACCAATGAGATGATAGCGTAAGCTGATAAGGATTAAGGATGAGGACGAGCCTGAGATCTGGACCATGTATCATGAAAAGATACAGCATAGGAAGTATGCGGTCAGTACATGGAATGTACCGAGTATGCAATGTAAGTAAAACCGCGAATTAATATAAATCCATTTAAGCAAGTTATACATATATCATAAGCATTTAAGGATAAGAATAAGACTACATGCATTCATTATGAAATTATACTCATATTATACATGTTCATGCATGGCTTTAGAACATTATAACTGACTCGAATGACTCAAGCTGAAACATGATATTTATATCAAAAGAAAAATCCATGATTCAAACCTTACTTCTTGTACATGCATGCATAACTAATCATCATGAATAGTGAATATGCAATCCAAATGATATGGACAGCGGGAGACTCGTCACTTAACCGACATACCACGATAGAGCTTACGTGGTCCCAACTATTACACTCAAGTGGGAAGAGCCTTCCATACGTTGTTGGGGCGATGGACGCTACAAAGATATCGATATCAAGCTCAAGGGCCAATTGGGTCTGGGATAGCTCACAAGGGAGGTCCCAATAATGTATAAGTATCAACCTACGTTGGTGCATAGTTCTAGGGCATAGGGTAGTCGATCCTTAACCCACTCGGTGCTAGACTCTTCTCCCAAAAACATGCAATGCTCTACTTCGTATATACCGAAGCTAAACATCGACTATTGATGAAGCTCAACATTGTCTATCGACAAAGCTGAACATCGTCCCTCGACGAAGCTCAATATGAAATCATTCATAACTCAACATCATATGAAATGAAGCTAAACATTGTCTATTGACAAAGCTCATAATAACATCGTGCATAGACTTAAAATCATATATAAATGAAGTTTATCATTTTCTATCGACAAAGCTTATAATGACACACATCTCAATCACAATTTCATGCATATAGGAGGCTTTACTTTGAAACACACCACAAGCTAGAATTTATAAGAGTTAAGGAAAATTCACTTCAGACCATATGGTAAGCTCATGTCAGGGAAAATCATTATTTAAAACATCATCTGGGTATCACCCAAAGCTCTATTATACTTGGATTTATTCAATTCGCTTTAAATGCATCCATACAATCATGGGTAAGTTTTAACATGCTTTTCGTCATTTATTTCATCATCACTACACACATATCGCAAACCACCTCTTCTATGAACTATTTATCCATGGTGTTTTAGATTCAATTTTTAGAAAAAAAAATTATAAGAGAAATAAGTTAGAATCCTCCCAAGCTTAGTAAATCATCAATATCAACTCAATCTAATCATACCCATGAATAGAGATATAAGAATCAAGCAATTGATCAAAACCCCATAATTGTTCATGCATAATTTAACACTAATTGATAGGAATTGGGCATGGGTGTGGAGGGAAGACACCCATTAAAACCCTACATACCTGGAAATGGATTGACTCAATGTTCCTTGAATACCCACAAAGAAATTGATGGAAACTTAGGGAAGAAGACCTTGAATCTCCCAAAAATCTCTGTAAAGTTCTTTGCATGAGAATGGGCATGCATAAAGGACTTAACTCATCTTATCACACTCAGAAAATATACAAAATGATGTAGTTTAGGGTCTAAAAGTGTGGAAAAGTAAAAAATGCCCTTAATGAACCTGCCCTGAAAACTTGCCGGATAGAACCCACAGGTAGTATCAACGGGTCGTGAAAACAACCCATGGCCCGTCCTGTCTCTTCATTGAAAACACTGCTGAAAGCCCATTCTCAGAATCATACCATGGATATGCAGCACAGGTCGTCCTAAGCTTCAACGAACCGTTCCTTTGGTCGTTGTTTCCTTTTTCTGAAACTCTGCACTCCCATTGCACGAGTCTCACCACAGCTCGTTGTGAGCTTTAACGGGTCGTGGTTTCCACCCGTTGTATCCACTGCGACAGTCCACAGCCCTACTACAACTGCTAACAACGGACCATCGTTCCTCATAATGGGCCATAGTAACACCTGTTGTTACTTTAGCCATTTGGACTAACTACTTACCACGACCACCTCGATGGCTCGTTGTTACTTATAACGGGTCGTCGAATCAACCGTTGTTTCCCCCTGACACCTAAACTCCTTAACCCACAACCACAAACGATGGCCCGCGGTTACTTACCACGGGTCGTGGTACCTATCGTTCTGCAAAACTTTTTCACAAATTTCAGCAATTTTGCATTTTAGCTTCCTGGGGCTACTCCTAAGCACTTCCGGGGTATTACAGTATCTCCCCCTTGGGAACATTCATCCTCGAATGTAGGAAATAAGCAACACATAGAAATATATAATTTATCATAACTATATACTGATCATTTTAATCAAAATTTTCACAGAATGACTACCTCCGAATAAAACCACATAGCTTAAATGATCTCATAACTCATATACACATTCATACACATAAAAGAAACTTGTACACATGAACCAAACATGAAGACCAGATAGATTCATAGGGAGAAACGGATAACTCAAGTCAAAACCGAGTCGGTAGCGAATAAAGGTGGATATTTGGCCATCATATTTGCTTCAGCTTCCCACATAGCTCCCTCAACATGCTGATTTCTCCATAAGACCTTAACTGAAGCTATTTCTCTATTCCTCAACTTCCGAACCTGACAATCCAAGATCTCAACGAGAATTTCTTCATAACTAAGGCTGTCTTTCACCCTAATGTTGTGTGCTAGGATTACCAAGGTTGAATCACCCAAAACACTTCTTCAAAAGTTACACATGAAGGACAGGATAAACTGAGGACAACTCCGATGGCAAGTCCAACTCATAAGCTACTTTACCAACTCTTCGCACAACCCGGTAGGGACCAACATATCGGGGACTGAGTTTCCCTATCTTCTTGAACCGCATGACTCCCTTCATGAGAGATACCTTAGAAAGACCCAGTCGTCCACATAAAACTCCAAATCCCTCCTCCTCACATCAGCATACGATTTCTAACGACTTTGAGCGGTTTTCCATTGGTCCCTTATGAACTGGACCAGTTGGCTGTTTGCATGTTATGCCTCCATTAATTGTAGGACCCATGCCGTAGAGTTCAGATTTCTGGGTGAGTTGGATTTGGAGTGGAAGGGTAGTTCAGTCATGCCTATAGGTCATTTCTTTTCTTATATTAAGGCCAGGAAGATGATTTTTAAGGGCTGTGCATAACACCTAGTTAGGGTTAAGGATGTTGAGTCTATGATCTGACTATCCAGTCAGTTCCAGTGGTATTTGAGTATCCAGAAGTGTTCCCTAATGACCTACCAGGTGTTCCTCCCGAGAGGGAAATCAATTTTGGTATTGACCTTCTTTTTGACACATAGCCTATATCTATTCCTCCCTACAGAATGGCTTCAGCTGCGCTAAAAGTGTTGAAGGAGCAGTTGATGGATCTACTGGATAAAGTATTTCATTAGACCGAGAAAATCCCCATGGTTGCACCAATTCTCTATCTGAAAGAAAGATGGTTCTCATCGTATGTGTATTGATAATCGGCAATTGAACAAGGTCACCATAAAGAACAGGTATCCTCTACCAGGGTTGATTGTTTATTTAAAGAGCGTCAGGGTGCCAAGTGTTTTTTGAAGATAGATCTCTGATTTGGGTACCATCAGCTAATAGTTTGGTAAAGCGACATCCCGAAGATAGCCTTCATGACGCTGTATCCTCATTATGAGTTTGTAGTTATGTTTTTTTGACTAACGACTCCTGCAACTTTTATGGACTTAAGTAACTGATGTTCGATCCATACCTGGATATGTTCATGATTGTGTTTATTGATGACATCTTGATATACTCTCGGAGCGAGGAGGAGTATGTCGCTCATTTGAGAGCGGTGCTACAAACTCTCAAGGATCGCCAATTATTTGTTAAATTCAGCAAGTGTGAGTTTTTGTTGAACTACGTGGAATTTGGGCCATGTTGTATCAAGTGAGGGCATAAAGGTGGAATCTCAGAAAATAAATGCGGCGAAAAATTGGCCTAGACCGGTGTATCATTCAAACGTCTAGAGCTTTTTGGGTTTAGCTGGCTACTATCAGAAATTTGTTGATGGTTTCTCATCTATTGCAGCACCCTTGACCAAATTTACCCGAAAGAAGGTGAAACTCCAATGGACGGAGGCTTATGAGAGGAGCTTTCTAGGGTTGAAGGCTCGACTTACCTCAGCACCGGTGTTAACCCTACCCGAGGGTACCGATGGGTTCGTGGTGTATTATGATGCTTCAAGGATCGAACGTGGGTGTGCACTGATGCAGTGTGGAAAAGTTATAGCATGTGCCTCCAGACAGCTAAAAGTTCATGAGAAGAACTACTCAATCCATGATCTTTAATTAGCGGCGGTGAAATTCGCTTTGAAGACATAGAGGCATTATTTGTACAGGGTCCTCATGGATGTGTTTACGGATCATAAGAGTCTACAATATGTGTTAACTCAAAAGGATCTCAATCTTCGGCAAAGGAGATAGTTAAACCTACTTAAGGACTATGATATGATTATGCTTTACCATCCAGGCAAGGCAAATGTAGTAGCAGACGCACTTAGTAGATACTCCATTGAAAGTGTGTCCTATGTGGATGAGGGAAAGAAGGAGTTGGTGAAAGACGTGCATCCACTTGCAAGGTTGGGAGTTCGGTTGGTTGACTCGACTGATGGTGGTGTTATTTTTAATAATGGATCAGAATCATCTTTGGTGACTGATGTAAAAGCCAGACATCACGAGGACCCGATTTTGGTAAAGTTAAAGGAATTCGTTCAGAATCAGAGTGTGGAGGTCTTCTCCAAAGGGGGAGATGGTGTGCTTCGGTACCAGGGTCGCTTATGTGTTCCAAATTTGATGATTTGAGGAATCAGATGTTGCACGAGGCTCATTGATCTAGGTATTCAATTCACCTAGGTGCCACCAAGATGTACCATGACCTACAAGAAGTCTATTGGTGGAATGGCATGAAGAAAGACATCGCAGAATTTGTGTCTAAGTGCCGGAGCTGTCAGCAAGTGAAGGTTGAGCACCAAAGACCTAGAGGTGTGCTCCAAGATATTGCCATTCCTGTATGAAAGTGGGAAGAAATCAATATGGACTTCATAATAGGTTTTCCTCGCACTCGCTGGCAATATGACTCCATTTGGGTTGTTGTAGACCAGTTGACCAAACCCTCTCATTTTCTATCGGTCAAAACCACAGATTTGGCGGAGGATTATGCCAAGCTATACATCTGAGAGCTAGTTCAGTTGTAAGGGGTGCCCTTGTCCAGCATATCAGACAGAGGTACCCAATTCACCTCTTAGTTTTGGAGGTCATTTCAAAAGGGACTAGGTACTCAGGTTAAGGTCAACACAATATTTCACCCGCAAACGGATGGTCAAGTAGAGCGGACAATTCAGACTCCCAAGGACATGTTGAGAGAATGTGTTATTGACTTCAAAGGTAGTTGGGATGATCATTTGCCTTTTATCAAGTTTGCATACATAAAAACTACCATTCCAACATTCAAATGGCTTCGTTTGGGGCTCTCTATGGGCGGAGATGTAGAACACCTATTGGCTGGTTTGAAGTTGGTGAAGCTGCAATAACAGGACCAAATTCAGTCCATGAGGCTATGAAGAAGGTTTAGCTCATACGGGACAGGTTGAGAACATCTCAAAGTAGCCAAAAGTCCTATGCCGATGTGAGGAAGAGAGAATTAGAATTCTAGGTGGATGATTGGGTGTTTTTGAAGGTATCTCCCATAAAGAGAGTGATGGGATTTGGAAAGAAAGGAAAACTCAGCCCTCGTTATGTTTGCCCCTACCTGATTGTAAAATTGATAGGCAAGGTGGCATATAAATTGGAGTTTCCCTCAGAATTAGCTTCTGTGCATCCTATATTCCATGTGTCGCTCTTAAAGAAGTGTTTGGTGATCCAGCTCTTGTTGTTTTTGTGGACAATGTCGGGGTGAAAGACAGCCTTAGTTATAAGGAGGTTCTAGTATAAATACTGGATCATCATGTTTGAAGGCAAAGGAACAAGGAAGTAGCTTTAATCAAAGTTTTATGGAGGAATCAGCATGTTGAAGGAGCTTCGTGGCAAGCCGAAGCAAACATGATAACTGGTATTCTCTATCGGCTCATTGTAGCTTGAGGTATCAGCTTTGCCCTAAAACTCTATTTAGTTTTCCTGTTAAGTTCATGTGCCCCAGTTTCTTTCATGTATGTGGATCTGTATATGATTCATGAATTTAGTTCAGCCATGTAGTTTGAACCAGAGATAACTATTCTGTCAGTTTTCAGCTTAAATGATCAGTATATGAGTATGATGATGGCAGTTCTCTGTTTTTTGTATCTTTTCCCACATTCAAGGATGAATGTCCCCAAGGGGGAGATATTGTAATACCCTAGATGTACCTTAGAATAGACCCGGAATCTAAATTTGAAGATGGAAGAATCTGGAAAATTTCCACAGGAAGGGCCATGTAACGGGTCGTTGGTTCCACCAAGGATATGTGGGAAGCGTCCGAGGTGAGGTTCAGCCAGGTGGTAGTTGGAAGAAACGGGTTACATAACGACCCATGGTTTGATAACATTATTCATCATTTGAGGTCGTTGGGAGACTGTTCCTTAGCCTGAGAGGGAGCAACGGGTCATGGGATGACCCGTTGTGAGCTACAATGGATCGTGGTGAGCAACCATGGGAAGGAGTAAGAAAACCTCCAATTGAGGTAACGGAAAGAAACCACAACTCATTGGAAGGAGGAATGAGTTTTGTAAGGGTCGTGGGAAGGCCAGGTACAGGTCATCAAGAGGGAAACAATGGACCATCCTATGATGCAACGACTTATCCTGTCGAGCCATGGGATTAAATTTGAGAAGTTGAAAATGCGCAGTGGATAAAACGGACAAATACCACGAATCGTGGTATAAATGGACAACTCATTGGATCATCTGTGGTCGTAGGTAGTGCCGAAATTTCAAGAAATTCAATAAGGTCATTTTTTTCATTCCTAAATCCTAAGGTCCTAAACTACATCATTTAAGGATCGAAATGCAGTGTGTTGTGAGGGTAAAATCTATCCTAGGCTCATTCATATCCATGCATGCATATTGAAGGGGTTTAAGAGGTGATCAAGTTAGAGTTCTTCAAGCTTTCCTTCAACTTCTCATTAGGCTTTCAAGGAGTGGTGTAATTTGATCTTCCCCAGGTATGTAGGGTTATGAGTGGGTGTTTCCTTTCACACCCATGCCCAACACAACCTATATCTATTCCTCCCTTCAGAATGGCTCTAACCGAGCTAAAAGAGTTGAAGGAGAAGTTGAAGGATCTGTTGTATAAGGGTTCCAATAAACCGAGAAAATCCCCATGGGGTGCACTAGTTCTCTTTGTTCGAAAGAAAGATGGTTCTCTTCATATTATGTATTGATTATCAGCAATTGAATAAGGTCACCATCAAGAACAGGTATCCTCTACCCGGGATTAATGATTTATTTGACCAACTTCAGGTTGCCAAGTGTCTTTTGAAGATATATCTCTGATCCAGGTACCATCAGCTTAGAGTTCGGGGAACCAACATTCCGAAGACAGCCTTCATCACGTGGTATGGTCATTATGAGTTTGTAGTTATGTCTTTTAGACTAACGATTGGGCCTGCAACTTTTATGGATTTGATGAACAGGGTGTTCGAGCCATACCTGGATATATTCGTGATTGTGCTTATTAATTACATCTTGATATACTATTGGAGCGAGGAGGAGCATGCCGCTCATTTGAGATTGGTGGTACAGACTCTTAAGGATCTCCAATTATATGCTAAATTCAGCAAGTGCAAGTTTTTGTTGAACTCCGTGGTGTTTTTTGGTCATGTTGTACTAAGTGAGGGCATAAAGGTGGACTCTTAGAAAATAGATGCAGTGAAAAGTTGTCCTGCACCGGTGTATCCTTCAAACATCTTGAGCTTTTTGGGTTTAGCTAGCTACTATCGGAGATTTGTTATAGCTTTCTCATCTATTGTAGCACCCTTGACCAAATTGACTGAAACAAAGGTGAAATTCCAATGGACGGAGGGTTGTGAGAGAAGATTTCAGGGGTTGAAGGCTCGACTTACCTCAGCACCGATGTTAACCCTATCTGAGGGTACTGATGAGTTCGCGGTGTATTGTGATGCTTCAAGGATCGAACATATGGTGTGCATTGATGCAGCATGGAAAAGTTATAGCATATGCCTCCAGATAGCTAAAAGTTCATGAGAAGAATTACCCGACCCATAATCTTCAATTGGCAGCGGTGGTGTTCGCCTTGTAGATATGGAGGCATTATTTGTGCGGGGTCTACGCAGATGTGTTTACGGATCATAAGAGTCTACAATATGTGTTCACTCAAAAATATCTTAATCTTCGCCAAAGGAGGTGGTTAGACCTACTTAAGGACAATGATATGAGTGTGCTTTTCCATCTGGGCAAGGCAAATGTAGTACCAGACGCACTTAGTAGACTCTCCATGGAAAGTGTGTCTCAGGTGGATGAGGGAAAGAAGGAGCTGGTGAAAGACGTGCATCCACTTGCAAGGTTGGGAGTTCAGTTGGTTGACTCAATTTAAGGTGGTGTTATTTTTAAGAACGGATCAGAATCGTCTTTTGTGACTAATGTAAAAGCCAGACATCACGAGGACCCGATTTTGGTAAAGTTAAATGAATCCGTTCAGAATTAGGAAGTGGAGGTCTTCTTCAAAGGGGGAGATGGTGTGCTTCGGTACCAGGGTCACTTATGCGTCCCGAATGTTGATGATTTGTGGAACCGGATGTTGCATGAGGCTCATTAATCTAGGTATTCAATCCACCCAGGTGCCACCAGGATGTACTGTGACCTACGAGAAGTCTATTGGTGGAGTGGCATGAAGAAAGACATCGCAGAATTTGTGGCTAAGTGCCCGAACTGTCAACAAGTGAAAGTTGAGCACCAAAGACCTGGAGGTATGCTCCAAGATATTAGCATTCCTACTTGAAAGTGGGGAGAAATAAAGATGGACTTCATAACAGGTTTGCCTCACACTCACCGGTAATATGACTCCATTAGGATTGTTGTATACCGGTTTACCAAAGCCGCTCAGTTTCTAACGGTCAAAACCATTGATTCGGTGGAGGATTATGCCAAGCTATACATTCGAGAGCTAGTTCGATTGCATGAGGTGCCCTTGTCCATCATATTAGATAGAGGTACCCTATTCACCTCACAGTTTTGGAGGTCATTTCAAAAGGTACTAGGTACTCAGCTTAAGTTCAGCACATCATTTCACCTGCAAATGGATGGTCAAGCGTAGAAGACAATTCATACTATTGAGGACATGTTGAGAGCATGCGTGATTGAGTTGAAAGGTAGTTGGGATGATCATTTGCCTCTTATTGAGTTTTCATACAATAATAGCTACCATTCCATCATTCAGATGTCTCCGTTTGAGGCTCTCTATGGGTGGAGATGTAGAATACCTATCGGCTGGTTTGAAGTTGGTGAAGCAATGATGATAGCACCAGATTCATTCCATAAGGCTATGAAGAAGGTTCAGCTCATACGGGACAGGTTGAGAATAGCTCAAAGTCGCCAAAAGTCCTATGCCAATGTGAGGAGGAGAGAATTAGAACTCGAGGTGGATGATTGGGTGTTTCTGCAGGTATCTCCCATAAAGGGAGTGATTCGATTTTGAAAGAAAGGAAAACTCAGCCCTCGTTATGTTGGCCCGTACTGGATTGTAAAATGGATTGGCAAGGTGGCATATGAATTGGAGTTGCCCTCAGAATTAGCTTCTATGCATCCTATATTCAATGTAACACTCTTAAAGAAGTGTGTAGGTAATCTAGCTGTAGTTGTACCTGTGGACAATGTTGGGGTGAAAGACAGGCTTAGTTATGAGGAGGTTCCGGTAGAAATACAGGATCGTCAGGTTTGAAGGCTAAGGATGTCACGACTTAAATGTACACCCGAATCATAGACACTTGAGTAGGGACCCTGAGAGACCCCAATCGACCCATGGGTCATGCATATGCCTAACATCAGTTAGTAAAGCGCAGAACTTAACATATTAAAGCGGAAATGTAAACATAACATAATACTATAAAATACTAAGCGTGCACATGAGCTAGATACTACACTTTCTGAAAGCCTTTAATATATAAGAAGGGTTGATAGGACAACATACCCAACTAACCCGACAAATACTGAAACATAAATAATATGAAAGTCTGTCAAACGGTCCTCAGAACATGAGGTCTCACAAGTAATCTGAGAGCGTAAGATGAGATTGAGTAAAGATGAGGATGAAACTGAGATCCGAACAATGTATCATGAAATGATACAACACAAAAAGTATGAGGTCAGTACGTAGAATGCACCGAGTATGAAAGGTAAGTAAAACGGACATTAAAAGTAAAATAAACTCATAAATAATCACGGGAGAAGGACATCATGCTTGTGTCATAAACTTCGTAAGAAAACATAAGGCTCAAGACTTTCAAATCGTTCATAATCATAATCGTATGTAACTTCAACACAACATAACTTGAGCCAGTAACATAAATATAACAATGCATAAAACATGCGGAACAATGGGAGAACTCGTTATAACCGATACCATCATGGTAGAGCCTTTCATGATGCCCTACTATCTTACTCAAGTGGGCAGAGCCGACCCTGGCTTTCCAGGCGAGGATCATGCATAAGGTGTGATATCACATTTGAGGGATCATTATCAATAAATCATATCATTTAGAAACCCATGGTGGCACGTGTGTATGAGACACCAGCGTAGTCCTTTGCACACGGGGCTACTCGATGCTTGACACGGCTCCTAAAAACATGCATATAGGCTCATATGTAAATCAATAACATTATGCGTTAAGATTCATTGCCTAAAATATAACATTTATCATCATTGACCCCCTTTAAAACATGCTTAGCCAAGAATCATATGCCCTTTTCATTGACCAAAATCATAAAAAGATAAATCATGCAATTCGCTTCATAAATAATAAATCATTCTTCAACATGTGGGCATTGCCCAATACTTCATCATTTTCAATTCTTTCAACATATTCTCATTAACATGGGTAACTTGAATTCATGCTTTTCGGTATCAATAAATTCAAAATATTTAATATTCATCATAAATCATAACTTTCATGAACTTTCATCAATGGGAAATGTAGATTTAAAAGCTTGAGACATGATTTTTAAGAAAAATAATATAAAACTTGCCCACCATTTATAATTCCATAGCTAAAACTCAACTAAATCATACCAATAAATAGAAATCACTTTTTCATGCATTTGGGTAAAATTCCATAGAACTTGAATAGGAGGATTAAAGATTTAAATTGAAATTTTGGCATGGGTGAGGAAGAATTTCACTCATTCTAAAACCCTACAACCTGGGATGGGCTGACTTCGAAATTCCTTGAATACCCATAAAGGAAATGATGAAACTTGAGAAAGAAGACCTTGAATCTCTCAAAAATCTCTCTAACCTTTTGCATGAGAATGGGCATTCATAAAGGACTTAACTCACATTAACCCACTCAGAAAAATACACAAAATTACTTAGTTTTAGGGCCTTAAAACGTGGAAAAGTCAAAGCTACCCATAAAATTATTTCCCTAAAAATTGTTACGGACGGACCAACGACCAATCCAATGGGTCGTTGCAACAAACCACGACTCGTGGGATCGAGTCGATGGATGCAATACCTTATGACATCCTCAGGTTCTTCCCACGACTTTTCAGGACTTGTCATTGCTTAAATCAATGGGTCATTGGATCGACCATTGTCAACCCCTTGACCAAATCTAACTTTCCTTTCCATGAGCCTCACCACGACTTGTGGTTGCATCCAACGAGTCATGGTTTCCATCCGGTAAATGCACTGAAATCCTCAACCCTCAAACAATGACTAGAAACAATGGACCGTTGTCTCTCTCAAAAAATCATGGGACGCCCCGTCGTTTCCCCCTCAGCCTAAGTCCATTCCTTCCAACGACTGGTAACAATTAATCATTGTTTCTGACAATGAGTCGTTACAACGTCCATTGTCACCATTGCTTCCCTGAACCACCGATTCCACGACTACTTTCGAGGACTCGTGGTATCCACCCATGAGTCATTGAGTCGCCCGTCCTGTGATGGTTTTTGCCAGTTTTCTACATTTTTCAAATTAAACTCTCGGGTCTATTCTTTGGCCTTTCCGGGGTATTAGAATATCTTCCCCTTGGAAACATTCGTCCCCAAATGTAGGAGACAAGAAGAAACAGAAACATACAATTTACAGCCATATACTGATCATTTTAACCGAAATTTTCGCGGAATGACTACTTTCGAATAAAACCATATAGCTAAACTGATCACATACTTGAAATACACATTCATACATATAAAAGAAAGTTGCACGCATGAACTGAATATGAAAACTAGATAGAGTCATAAGGCAAAACTGATACCTCAAGTCGGAACTGATCCGGTAGAGAACAAACGTGGATATCTAGCCATCATATCCTTTTCGTCTTCCCTCGTAGCTCCCTCAACATGCTAATTTCTCCTTAAAACCTTAACCGAAGCTACTTCTTTGTTTATCAACTTCCGCACCTGATGATCCAAGATTTCAATGGGAATTTCTTCATAACTGAGGCTATCTTTTACCCCAATGCTGTATATCGGGACTACCAAGGCTGGGTCACCCAAACACTTCTTCAAAAGTGACACATGAAAGACGGGATGAACTGAAGATAACTCCGATGGCAAGTCCAACTCATATGCCACCTTACTAACTCTTCTCATAACTCGGTAGGGACGCACATAGCGGGGACTGAGTTTCACTTTCTTTCGGAACCGCATGACTCCCTTCATGGGAGATACCTTTAGAAATACCCAGTCATCCACATTAAAATCCAGATCCCTTATCCTCACATCAACATATGATTTCTGATGACTTTGAGTGGTTTTTAATTGGTTCCTTATCAACTGAACCTTCACCATCACCTCGTCAACCAAATCTGGTCCTATCATAGTTGCCTCGCCAACCTTAAACCATCCAACAGGAGAGCTACACCTTCACCCGTAAAGAGCCTCGAACAGTGCCATCTGGATACTAGAGTGATAACTGTTATTATAGGAAAACTTGATTAAGGGAAAATGATCATCCCAACTACCTTTGAAATACATTACACATGTCCTCAAGAGTCTGGACTGTTCGCTTGGCTTGGCCATCCGTTTGCGGACGAAAGGCCGTGCTGAGCTTGACTTGAGTCCCGAGTCCCTTCTGAAAAGACCTCCAAAACTGAGAGGCAAACTGAGTACCTCGGTCTAAAATAATAGAAAAGGGCACTCTATGAAGTCAAACCGACTCCCGAATATACAACTTGGCATAATCATCTGCTGAATCTGTGGTCTAGGCCGGTAGGAAGTGTCCAGCCTTAGTGAACCTGTCTACCACCACCAAAATAGAGTCATAGTGTCGGCGAGTACGAGGTAGGCCTGTAACAAAATCCATATTTATTTCCTCCCACTTCAAAGTGAGAATGCTAACATCCTGAAGTACACCTCCCGGCCTTTAATGCTCGACTTTCACTTGCTGACAGTTTGGACATTTAGCTAAGAACTCCGCAATATCCTTCTTCATACAATCGCACAAATAGATTTGTCCCAAGTCCCAATATATCTTCGTAGAACCTGGATGGATAGAATCTCTAGTACCATGTGCCTCGTGCAATATAAGAACTCTCAAATTATCAACATTTGGAACACATACTCGACCCTGGTATCATAGCACACCATCTCCTCCTTAGGAGAAAACCTCAAACTTTTGACTCCGCACTGCTTCCTTCAGCTTTCTAAACGTCGGATCCTCATCTTTCTTAGATTTGAGATCGACCACTACGGAAGATTCTGACCCATTTTGCATAATAACGCCACCATCAGTCGAGTCGATCTATCTAACACCTAGTCTTGCAAGTCGGTGGACATCCTTCACAAAGCCCTTCTTTCCCTCATCCACGTGGGACTCACTCACCATAGAGAGCCTACTAAGCGCATCCCCAACCACATTGTCCTTGCCCGAATGGTAGTGGACACTCATGTCGTAGTCCTTTAGTAACTCCAACCACCTCCTTTGCCAAAGATTTAGATCCTTCTATGTGAACACATATTGCAAGCTCTTGTGATGCACAAATGCATCAACATGGACCCCATACAAGTAATGCCGCCATATCTTCAATGCAAACACCAACGCGGCCAACTCGAGATCATGAGTTAGGTAATTCTTTTCATGAACTTTCAGTTTTCTCGAGGCATATTCTATTACATTCCCATGCTGCATCAAGACACATCCTAGTACGATTCTTGAAGTATCAAAATATACAACAAAGCCTTCAGTACCCTCGGGTAAAGTCAATACTGGTGCTGAAATGAGTGGGGTCTTCAACACTTGGAAGCTTTTCTCACAAGCTCCCGACCATTGGAACTTCACCTTTTTCTTAGTTAACTTAGTTAGAGGTGCCACATTAGATGAGAAACCCTCAACAAACCTCCGGTAGTAGCCAGCTAGACCTAAGAAACTCTGAATTTCTAAAAGATTCACCGATCTAGGCCAATTCTTCACCACCTCAATTTTCTGGGAATCTACCCTTACGCCTTCGCTTGATACCACATGACCCAGAAATGCCACTGAGTGTAACTAAAATTTTCACTTACTAAACTTTGCATATAGCTAACGATCCTTGAGTGTTTGAAGTACTACCCTAAGGTGAGCGCATGATCCTCCTTACTTGTACAAAATATGAGCAACCTCTTTTATCTAATAAGAGGCCAGGTCCACACACTCCTCATTTGTCACCCACATAACCTGAGTGACCTTTAAGATCCCTTCAATGAACTCATGTGGATCCTCATCCACCTTTGATCCTGTAAAATCGGGAGGGTTCATCCTAAAGAAGTCTCTAATCTGAGCCGCCACTGCATTGCCATTTTGTTGGACCTGCACAACATCCTGCCAGTTGACCTGAGTGGTCAAGGCCTGCGTGAACATCTGAATAGCCACTTGAAACTCAGTGTGGGCGGCTGGCTCTGGTGCTTGGGGCTCCTGAACAGGTGGGGCTTGCTGATGCCCTTGGTGATTGCCACCTCCGTGGTGTTCATCATTTCCATTCCTCCTTCTGTTCATTCTCCTAGGATCCATAATTCTGCAATCGCGAATCACACGAATTAGAAGGATGGAGAGACTTTTCATCGCACGACATAGAACATTAAAGAAGGAAACATTTCCTAAAAGTCTAGTAGCCTCTTCGTCATTGGTGTGGTGCGCTTCACACCCATGAAAAAGACTCTACTTAACGTGACTTTCAGATACACTAGGACACTTCAAACCTATAGCTCTAAATCCAATTTTGTCATGACCCGAACGCACACTCGGATCATAGACATGGGACAAGGGACCCCAAGAGATCCCAAGTCGACCCATGGAACATGCATACATCTAACCTCAGTTAGTAAAGCAGATAACTTAACATATACAAGAGGAAATGTATACATAACATAATACCAGAAAATACTAAGTGTACACATGTGCTGGGATACTACACATTGTTTGAAAGCCTCTAATACATAAGATGGGTTGATGGGACAACATCCCCAACTAAACCGACCAATACTGAAACATAAATAATATGAAAGTGTGTAAAATTGTCCTCAGAACATGAGGATTCACCAATAATCTGAGAAACTGAGATGGACTAAGGAAGAGGAAGAACCTTAGATCTGGACCTTGTATAATGAAATGATACAACACAGAAAGTATGAAGTTAGTACGTGGAATGTACCGAGTATGTAAGGTAAGAAAAACGGATGTTAAAAGCATAACAAACTCATAAATAATCCTGGGAGAAGGACATCATGCTTGTGTCATAAATTTCGTAAGAAAACATAAGGCTCAAGACTTTCAAATCGCTCATAAAGCGTTCATAATCATAATCGTAAATAACTTCATCAACACCTAACTTGAGCCATAATATAAATATAAAGATTCATAAAACATGTGGAACAATGGGAGACTCGTCATAACCGACACCATCATGGTAGAACCTTTCAAGATGGCCCACTATCTCGCTCAAGTGGGCAGAGCGAACCGTGGCTTGCCAGGCGAGGGTCGTGTATAACGTGTGATATCACATTTTAGGATCATTATCAATACATCATATAATTTAGAAACCCACGGTGGCACGTGGTTATGAGACACCGACGTAGTCCTTTGAACACCGAGCTGCTCGGTGCTAGACACGGCTCCCAAAAACATGCATATTGGCTCATACGTAAATCAATAACATCATGCATTAAGATTCATTAGGTAAATATAACACTTATCATCATTGATCCCCTTTAAAACATGCTTAGCCAAGAATCATAGGCCCTTTTCATCGGCCAACATCATAAATCGATAAATCATGTAATTCGCTTCATAAATCATAAATCCTTCTTCAACATATGGGCATTTCCCAATACTTCATCATATTCAATTCTTTCAAAATACGCACATAAACATGAGTAAATTGAATTCATGCTTTTCCGTCATCAATAAATTCAAAATATTGAATATTCATCATAAATCATAACTTTCATGAAATTTCATCAATTTGCAATGTAGATTTAAAATCATGAAACATGATTTTTGAGAAAAACAATATAAATCTTGCCCACCATTTATAATTCCATAGCTAAAACTCAATTAAATCATACCCATAAAGAGAAATAACTTTTCATGCATTTAGGTAAAACCCAATAGAACTTGAATCGGAGGATTAATGATTTAAATCAAAATTTGGGCATGGGTGAGGAAGAATTTCACCCATTCTAAAATCATACATACCTGGGGATGGGCTGACTTCAAAATTCCTTGAATACCCACAATGAAATTGATGGAAACTTGGGGAAGAAGATCTTTAATCTACTAAAAATATCTCTAAGCTTTTGCATGAGAATGGGCATGAATAAAGGACTTAACTCACCTTAACCCACTTAGAAAAATACACAAAACAATGTAGTTTTAGGGTCTTAAAATGTGGAAAAGTCGAAACTGCACTTAAAATTATTTCCCTAAAAACTGTTTCGGATGGACCAACAACCGATCCAACGGGTCGTCGCGACAAACCACGACTCGTTATATCAAGTCACTGGATCCATTGCCTTATGACATCCTCAGGTTCTTCCCACGACTCGTCAAAACAAGTCGTTGTTTAAATCAACGAGTCGTTGGATCGACCATTGTCAACTCCTTGACCAAATATGACTTTCCTTTCCACAAGCTTCACCATGACTCGTGGTGGAAACCAATGAGTCATGGTCTCAATCCGTTGAATGCATTGAAATCCTAAATCCTCAAACAACGACTATAAATAATGGACCATTGTCTCTCACAGCGAATCGTGGGACTCCATGTCAATTCCCCGTCAGCCTAAGTCCAGTCCTTCCAACGAATGGTAATAATGAATCGTTGTTTCTGACAATGAGTCGTTACAACATCCATTGTCACCACTGCTTCCCTGAACCCCCCATTCCACGACTGCTTTCGATGACTCGTGGTATCCACCCACGAGTCGTTGAGTCGCTCATCCTGTGATTTTTTTTCCAGTTTTCTGCATTTTTCAAATTAAACTCCCGGTCTATACATAGGCCTTTACGGGGTATTACTAAGGTACAAGGAAGTAGTTTCAATCAATGTTTTATGTAGGAATCAGCATGTTGAAGGAGCTATGTGGGAAGCCAAAGCAGACATGACGGTAAGTATTCTCTACCCGCTTAGTTCCAGCTTGAGGTATCAGTTTTTCGCTAAAACTCTATTTAGTTTTCATGTTCAGTTCATGTGCCCTAGTTTATTTCATGTATGTGGATGTGTATATGATTCATGAATTCAGTTCAGCCA
This sequence comes from Datura wrightii, assembly GCA_035772735.1. NCBI lineage: Eukaryota > Viridiplantae > Streptophyta > Magnoliopsida > Solanales > Solanaceae > Datura > Datura wrightii. The sequence continues at coordinate 10,093,017 of JASDFA010000010.1, forward strand.
TTTAGTTTGAATTGGAGATAATCATTCCATTAGTTTTCGGCTTAAATGATCAGTATTTGAGTATGATGATTGCATTTCTCTATTTTATGTATGTTTTCCCACGTTCAAGGATGAATGTCCCCAATGGGGAGATATTGTAATACCCAAAAGTGCCTTAGACTAGACCTAGAATCTAAAATTTGAAGATGGCAGAATCAGGGAAATTTCTATAGAATGGGCCATGTAACGGGTCGTTGGTTCAACCAGCGATCCGTCGGAAGCGTCCATGGTGAGGTTCGGTTGGGTGGTAGTTGGAATTAACGGGTCCTATAACAACCTGTGGTTTGATAGCACAAGTCGTCATTTGAGGTCGTGGGAAGACTGGTCCTTAGCCTGAGAGGAAGCAATGGGTCATGGGATGACCCGTCGTGAGCTGTAATGGATCATGGTGAGCAACCATGGGAAGGAGTAAGAGAACCTCCAATCGAGGTAACGGAAGGAAACCACGACTCGTTGGAAGGATGAACGAGTTGTGGTGTGGCTCGTGGGAAGACTAGGTACAGGTCGTCAAGAGGGAAACAACGGACCATCCTATGATGCAATGACTCATCCTGTCAAGTCGTGGGATTGAATCTGAGAAGTTGAAAATGGGCAGTGGATGTAATGGATGGATACAATGAGTCATGGTATCAATGCACGACTCATTGGAGCGTCAATGGTCTTAGGCAGTGCTGAAATGTTTTGAAATTTATTAAGGTTAATTTCATCATTCCTAAGTCCTAGGGTCCTAAAGTATGTTGTTTAAGGCTCGAAATGTAGTATTTTATGAGGGTAAAATCTAGCCTAGGCTCATTCATATCCATGCATACATATTGAAGGTGTTTAAGAGGTGATAAAGTTACAGTTCTTCAAACTTTGCTTCAACTTTTCAGTTGGATTTCAAGGAGTGGTGAAATTTGATCTTCCCCAGGTATGTAGGGTTATGAGTGGGAGTTTCCATTCACACCCAAGCCCAATCTCTCCTCATTCATGAATTTTTAATTGAAAATCTTATGGGGTTTTATCCTAAATCTTATGAAATCCTTATGATCTATCTATGGGTTATTACTTCTCATGTTTTACGGCATATTTGAGGAATCATGATCCGATTTGTCAACTAATTCAATTATAAAATTATCGATTTAAATTTCTATTAAATTATTCTTAACTATGCATGTTCTATGGTGAATCATGTTATGATTTTCACCTATATTTTTGATTTTTTCTAATACATCATGATTTATGGTTTATCATATGGATTTACTCAAATTCCAATCATGAATCTATGATTTGATAAGCATATGCATGATTTACAAGTATGTATGAACCTCATGATTTACGATTTATGATTTTGGCTGTCTCACAAGCCTTACCTTCATGGCTAGTTCACGTATTTACATGCACACCTATGATTATCATGACTGAACTAGCCCATGAATCTCATGAATATTATACTATGAGCATTATATATGTTTTGGGAGTAGTATTTAACACTGAGTAGGTTCAGAGGTCAGGTTTTGCCTCGAATCTCAGAACTATGTGCCACTGTAGGACATGGCGGGACCTCCCTTGAGACTGTCCCCTTTTCCCCAAATGGGCCTTTCTTGTGTGATATCACGCCCTTCATGGTTCTACCCCTGGAAAGGTAAGAACACCCTTCCGACTAGGAATTTACAAGTTGGGCATAATGTGTGCTCATATGGAGAATGTCAGTAATAAGAATCTCCCATTGTTCTTCATTATTTATGCATGGTTATGTTCATACGGTTTTGGCTCAATTCATGTTTAATAAAGTCTTCTCCTATGATTTTGCATATGGTTAATTTATGAATGCTTTGAAAACCTTGATCCTTATGTTACACTATGATATTTATGGTACAAGCATGTTGTCTTACTCGTATAAACTTTTATGTATTTTAAATGTCCACTTTATTTACCATGCATACTCAGTACATTCCATGTACTGACCACTTACTCTATGCTGTATCATTTCATGATACAGGCTCCGGTACTCAGATTAACCCTCGACCCTAGCCAACCTTTCAGAGTAAGCATCCAACATCTACTGGTGAGTTCTCATCTTTCGAGGACCATGCTTATCAGTTTACTTTATGCACTTTCAGTTTTCAGCTTTAAAGAGTTAGTTCGGGACCTGTCCCATCAACTCATCCGACATAGAGGTTTTTTGGACAAAGGGATGTAATAAACTGTTGATTCATGTTTATGTTTGTTGTTATGATATTTAAGACTTTCGCTAAGTTTATCATGTTGTTTCTTCAGCTTTATTTGATTGAGTTAGATATGTGCTCATGCAATGGGTCAACTCAAATTCCCTCGGGGTCCCTTGTCCCGTGTCTCAATCGGGGCCTGCGTTCAGGTCGTGACAAAGTTGGTATCAAAGACAGAACAGGATTTATGCCTTCGCATCTCATCAGGAGTAGTATACTTCACCAGATATGGTCATGGGCATGGTATGAGTATTCCCCTTTGATGTATATGCATTGTTAGACCCAGGGGCTACTTTATCTTTTGCAACACCCCATGTTGCGAGTAGTTTCGGAGTCATTCCCAAAATCCCATCAGACCCTTCTTAGTCTCTACTCCGGTCGGTGATTCAGTTGTAGTTGGACGGGTGTACAAAAATTTCCCTATCATTGTCCTTCAGAAAGTCACCTCAGCAAATTTAGTAGATCTATCCATGATATATTTTGATGTTTTCTTTGGAATGGATAGCTACATGCATGCTATTCCTCCGTAAATTGGAGATTGTTTAAGAAGGGACTTGGTACTTAGGTCAAGCTTAGTACAGCCTTTCACCCGCAAACAGATGGTCAGGCTGAACGGACCAGTTAGACTCTTGAGGATATGTTGACAGAATGTGTGATTGATATCAAGGATAGTTGGGATGATCATTTACCTCTCATCAAATTTGGGCATATCAGCAGTTACTATTCTAGTATTCATGTTACACACCATATGTTTCTATTGTTTAACCGATGCGTGCATACGTATATTGGGAGTTTTAGAGTATGATGCATGCGAAAAAGGGCTCGGGGGATGAGAATATGAGCATGACATCGAGCAAGCAGGAGGCCAGGATCGGAGGCCAAGCGCACTGGGTGTTGCATCGCTGCTAGCCCGACGTGTCTTCCCTCTTGCCTTGCGCTATAGGCAGCGCGCCGCGCCACCTATCCTACCTCCCCACCTATATATATGATCTAGTGTAGGTTTACTTATTCTAAAAGTTCCCCTTGGCATAGAATATAGAGTAAGCATGGGTTTCTTCCATTGTTCACCGAATTACGCCATTAAACTCTGTCCAAATGCAAATTCATCTTGGATAACGAGTTGTAGATGTTCGTTGCTTTGGTTGGGTATAAAACTACACGCAAGTGCACGTGGTCGAACAAGTAGTAAAGTGGCTTAAGTGAGCCAAGAATCGATCCCACAGGGACTGGGATGAAGTGCAATCTGCTCAAGTGTACTATATTTCAATTCTAAAAATGCAGACAACAGTGTAACCAAGAAGTTGATATTTTTGATTTCTAATAATTATGCTAAGTCTAAAACAATTATCTAACGTGAATCTGAACTATGAATATGAGCATGCTGAGGTTAAACGAACATGTAATGAAATTAGTTGTCAATATAATTTGGTTAGCCTTTTCCTCCGGTTGCTAGTCAAGAATTATTGCCATGGGATTAAAACTCTCGTATTTAACCCACTTAAGAATCATGAACCATCCACCTACATTTCTGTGATTAAATGCAATTCATGTTCTAGCCATACAAAACTGATTCCTAAATTGACTAATACGACTTTCAGGTATATTTTAATCCTGAAGGTAAATCAATTCTCAATTTTCCCAAACTAAGAAAGGATCATATCCTATTAATTCACAACTTTCCAATTTCTTGCTCTCTCGAGTGAAACTGGACTTTTTAAATGTACATTAACGTAGGCCACACATTAACGCAGTAAGAACAAGAATCAATAGAACAACCATGGAAGAAAAGATGAAAAACCAAAGAATAAATAATCACATTTCATTAGAATTGTTCTTAACCTCAGCAAGAAGATTAATTAGCCACTCATTTGTGGATTAAACATCGTTAAATGAGTGTTAAACATACAAGCAATTGAATACAAGAAGAAGGAAAGAGAGCGAAACCCTGATAATTTCGTCCCCTCAACTCCCTGTAACCCACGTTCTTGCTCCACCAAGTCAGAATATTGAAAAATGAACCTAAGTGTTCTATTTATACTAGTGGGAATTTTTCCCAGAATAACAAGCAACGTGTCATGGAGTGCATCGCGGAGCACTGCCTCCGTGACACGGTACCGACGCGGACCCTCACTGGAAACTGGGGGTCCAGGAAATAAGGCCCAACGTGGCACGACGTGCAACGTGGAGCCAGGCCACCGTGCCACCGACCCATCGCGAACCCTCTCTGGAAATTGGGCGAAAATTCCCTATCCAGGCAGAAGGCCTCCGCGATGGCAGCGTGACACGGCTCCATCGCGGAGCCCCTTTATTTTGTGCTTTCCAATGCCTTGTCCCTTGCTCACATCCGAGTCCAACCCCGATATCTTCCAACATACATTTTAGCTTCCTGAAATTACATTTTTCCTACAAAATAATGCTAATCATGTTGGTTAGTATAAATTCACATTTTATTACCAATTACATGAGAATGTATAAACATTGATAGATAAACAAGGCTAAAATGACACCTTTGAGTATCACTTGGGCATATAAATTTGCCCAAGATCACTTACCCCATACTTAAATCCTTGTTAGTCCTCGAACAACAATCTTACACCTCATGCAATTTACATCCCAACCTCGCTACTTTGGTTCGACAATTTAGGTTACTGTCATACCGATTATTGAATACAGCAAATCATCAAGAAAACATGCATGGTCCTATCAATTCAATGAGCTTCAATACATCAAGACCTCCTAGACTTGAGAATCGACTCTTGATATTGGCAGACTCCTGCAAATCAGCTGATCAAGACACCCGACACGAAAATTAATCTCTCATCAAGCATGTTCCCTCACAATACAAGAGAATTTTCCCTTTTTTGATCATATGAACTCACAAAATTTCAAGCAGGGGCATATAAACACAATTTCGCTCTCTCTTCCAAAAGAATTCACATGCATCATGTCATGACCCATAAGCTTGCCTTTAGTGTACTACTTCACTAATATAAAGAAATGTGATGTAAGATCACGTAGGACTTTAACGAGTTGTAATGGAAGCTACGGAAGTAGCAAATATTGGGATAGCCATTAATAGCCACTACCATCCTTAAGCGCTTTTTCAACACATCCCATCAAACTCATGGACATTGTTTCTTTCTTCATCCTCCCATTTTTGAAGTTGTTCTTTAGTTTGGCCCATCTTATTAAGCACACTTTTCACCACAACAAAGATTATTCATGCACCTTCATTATAGTTTATTTATAACAATTGCACCTTCAACCTTTTCTTTCCTTCCATCTCTCTGCTTTACTTTTCTTTTCACCATTCTCACTCTTTTGACACTTTGGGAAAATTATTTTCTCTTCTTAAGTGCTTAAGAGTTTTGGATCAGCTTTACGTCTAATGAAAAGAAGGGATTAAGCTCGATTTACACTTTTTGACAAAAGAAAAAAATTAATAGGCTAAAGGCTCAACGGGCTGACTAGGGTACACAATCAAGGTGGGTATGATCATGAAAAATAGAAATTTTCGGTTAAAAACAAAGAAATGCCTACATCCTTTCCTACAACACACCTCCTTCATTTCGTTTTGTACATACACCAGGCAAGTTCTAGACACTTCACAACAGCATGGAATAAAAAAACCTCACTTCACACCTATTGCACATGCTCAATTCAAGATGTATTCACAGACTCTTCAATCAGCTAATTACAGGAATTCAAACATTAAGCCTCAATCACACTGAATCGAACTCTATGGCCTAAGTATCTCAACACATTTACAAAGTTGCATGCTTTCATACGAATCACATTTGCATTTTAAATATCATATACAACAGCAACCATAATTCCGCAACCATAAAGTAACTACAAGTTTTGGGATGCAACCCACAAAAGAAAAACAACTGAAAAATAATTGAAAAATCTACTCCTAACGACTACATTTCCCTTAAGACGGTCTTTATCCATCCATCATAGGGAATGGTCACTAACTAGGACTTCGGTTCAATGAGACCCTTCTCGGTAAAAGAACCGAAAACAAACGCCGAGAAACCCAAGAATTGAAAAAAAAAGAAAGATTTTAAAAATATCGATGATTTCGATAAACAAAAATATGGACAAACTCAGCTAGCAACATTCAACAACACACAACAGTTTCACATATATTTACAATACAAAACAATAACTTACAATCACAAATCACAGGTCAGAAGATTTTGTTCACAGCACAACAACAGATTAGGACATACAAAACAGCATAACCAGCACCTAACTACTCCCACCCCACACTTATCTCGAACACTGTCTGTTATACCCCGCAGGATTCCCGGCACCTAGATGGCCTATTCATACGTTGGTTAAGCAATTTGAAGGCCATACGTGCTAAAGAAAGGCTCGGGAAAAAGATCAGACGAGAAACCTGCCGAACCATCGCGGGAGGAGCCGAGGCAGAGCCCCTCCGCGATGGCAGCGTGTCACGGAGGTGGAGCCTCCGCGTTCGCTCCGTGACACGTTGGCCCTGTCCAGGCTCAAGTATATAAAGCCCCACTTCGGTTTTATTTCATTTAAACCATTGGAAATTTCCAGAGAAACACAAGGGGCAGAGAGGGACGAAGGAAGATAATATATTATCGTCCGATTATGCTGCCAAATGATCTTGGGCAGATTTATATGCCCAAGTGATACTCAAACGTATCATTTTTACCTTGTTTGTTGTGCAATGTGTATATAATATCATGTATTTGGTAATAAAATGTGAATTTATACTAACCAACATGATTAGCATTTGTTTTGCAGGAAAATGTGATTTTTAGGAGCTAAAATGCATGTTGAAACTATGTCGGAGTTGGACTTGGATGCGAGCGTGGAAAAGACCTTGGATGGCACATTTTATAATGGCTCCGCGATGGAGCCGTGCCACGCTGCCATCGCGGTAGCACACTGCCTGGGCGTGAAATAAATTGGCACTTTCCAGTATGCCTGCGCGTCAGCTCCGTGGCACGGAGATAGGCCTCCGCGACGGCCTCCATGCCATGTTGAGGTTAATTCTCGGGACCATGAAATTCCAGAGAGGGTCCGCGTCCATGCCGGTCACGGAGGCAAAAACTTGTTCGCGGTCTGCTCGGTATATATTAAAAACCGACACGCAAGTGCACGTGGTCAAACAAGTAATAAAGTGGCTAAGTAGCCAAGTATCGATCCAAGGAGGCTGCTCTAGATACGTAAAATTGCCTAGTTTACTATATCTCTATTCTATTCCTAATTATGTTAACAACAATGCAACCAAGAGTTATTTTGAGTTTTTGTTTCTAAACTATACGTATACTACAATTAATCACACTTAATTACTTTTGAATTTAGACAATGGATATGAACATGCCAAGGTTAAGAACGAGTAATGAACTTGATAATCATGATAATTTGGTTATCCTCTTCCTCATGTTGCTAGCCAAGAACGTTTGCCTAGAAATTAAAACTTTCGTATTTAATTTCACTTTAGAATCATAAACCATCCGTCTTCATTTCTGTGATCAAATGCAATTTATGACCTAGCACTACAATTCCGGTTCCTAAGTTGACTAATACAGCTTTCAAGTATATTTCTATCAAGAAAGCACATCAAAACCCAATTTTCCCAAATCAAGTTAAGAACAATACCCTATTAATTCACAACTTTCCAATTTCTTGCTCTCTCGAGTGAAATTAGACTTTTTAGATATACATTAATGTTGGCCAATCAATAATGTAGTAAGAACAAGAATTAATAGAACAACATGCAAGAAGAAGAAGAAACCATATCAATTATCATCAAAATTCATTACACAAGTTCGAAACCTCAGCAGGAAAGGGAATTAGCCACTCATTCTTGGATTAATCATCCTAAAATGAGTGTAAATCATGCATACAATTGAAGGAAAGAAGAAAGGAAAAGAAGAAAACTCTTAGCTTTTCTGTTCTTTAACTGCTACTAACCCACGTTCCTGCTCTCCACTTCTGAACTCAGTCTAAAAACTAAAAAAACTACTTAAAATAAACCTAAGTGTGCTATTTATACTAGTGGGAAATTTTTCCCGGAATAACAAGCAACGTGTCACGGAGGCCAACGCGGAGCCTTGCCTCCGTGACACGGCGTGGACGCGGACCCTCTCTGGAATTTCATGGTCCGGAGAATTAACCTCAACGTGGCACGGAGGCCATCGCGGAGGCCTATCTCCGTGCCACGGAGCTGATGCACAGGCATACTGGAAAGTGCCAATTTATTTCACGCCCAGGCAGTGTGCTACCGCGATGGCAGCGTGGCACGGCTCCATCGCGGAGCCATTATAAAATGTGCCATCCAAGGTCTTTTCCACGCTCGCATCCAAGTCCAACTCCGACATAGTTCCAACATGCATTTTAGCTCCTAAAAATCACATTTTCCTGCAAAACAAATGCTAATCATGTTGGTTAGTATAAATTTGCATTTTATTACCAAATACATGATATTATATACACATTGCACAACAAACAAGGTAAAAATGATACGTTTGAGTATCACTTGGGCATATAAATCTGCCCAAGATCACTTACCCCACACTTAAATCCTTGTTCGTCCTCGAACAACACATACACAAATCATGCAAATTACATCCCAACCTTCGTCACTATGGTGCAACAATTTACGCTATGGTCATACCGATTATTCAATTTTTGCAAATCCTCAAGAAAACATGCTTGGTCGTACAATACAATGACCTTAATACATCAAGGCTTCATAGACTTTAAGAATTGATTCTTGATATCGGCAAACTCATGCGAATCAACTAATCAAGAAATCCGACACGAAAATCAATCTTTCATCAAGCATGTACCCTCACAACTCGAGAGAAACTTCCCCTTTAAGTTCGTGCAGCACACAAACATGCAAGTAGGGGAATATAAAAATTAATTTCACTCTCTCTTCCAAAAGAATTCACATGCATCATGTCATGACCCATAGGCTTGCCTTTAGTGTATTACTCCACTAATATAAAGAAATGCAATATAGGATCAAATAGGACTTTTAATGGGTTGTAACGAGGCTATGGATCTAGTATATATATATTGGATTAGCCAATAATAGTCGCTAGCATCCTTAAGCGCCTTTTCAACTCATTCCCATCGACTCATGGACATTGTTCCTCTCTTTTCTCTTTTTCTCCCATTCATGCTGGTTTACTTTCATACAGCCCATTTCATCAGGCACACTTGACACAAAACAGAGGGTTTTCATGTACCTTCACTATCATTTAATTACAACAAGTGCCTCTTCAACGTCATCTTTTCTTTCCTCACTTTGCTTTTGTTTTCTTTTCACTCTTTTCACTCTTTAACACTTTGGGAAACATTTTCTGTTCTTTGTAAGCGCTTAAGAGCTTCTTTTAGACTATAAGGCTAATGAAAAGAAGGAATAAAGCTTAGTTCATACAATTTTGGACAAAAGAAAGAAATCGGTTAAAGGCTCAACGGGCTGACTAGGGTATACAACATATACAAAGGTAGAATTTGACAAGAAAAAAAATGGAAACTATCGGTTAAAACAAAAAAATGCCTACATCCTTTCCAACACTACACCTCCTTCATTTCGTTTCGTACACACACCAGGCAAGTTCTAGACAATTCACAATGACATGGAATAGCAAAACCTCACTCCACACTTCATGCACATGCTCGAATCAAGATGCATTCACAGACTCTTTAATTAGTCAATTACATGAATTCAAATTAAGCCTCAATCATAATGAACCAAATTCTATAGCCTAGGTAACTCAACATATTTACAAAATTGCATGCTTTCAAATGAATCATTTTCACATTTTGAACATCAATTACAACACGCAACGAAATTTTAGCAACCATAAGCAACTACAGTTTATTGATGCAATCCACCAAAGAAAACTAAAAAAAAACAAATAAAAATCCTACTCCTACCGACTACATTTCCCTTAAGACGGTCGTCATCCATCCATCATAGGGAACGGTCACTAACTATGACATCGGTTCAATGGGACTATTCTCGGTAAAAGAACAAAAAACAAACTCCGAGAAGCCCAAAAATAAAAATCGCAAAAAATTTTGCAACACATCGATCATTTCGATAGAAAGGAAATATTTACAAGTGCAAAATATTTTCGCAAAAATTTTGAAAAATATCGATCATGTCGATAGAGAAAAAAATATTTACAAAATTCACAAAATATTTACACTAGCAACCATAACTTTCAAAGCACACACATCATTAGCCACAAACAAATATATACACATAACTCGCAAATCAGTTCACCACAACAGGGAAAGCACAACATACATAAACAGCAAGGAAAAATTATACAGCAATTTAGAGCCTTGACCTAGCACCTAACTACTCCCCACCCCACACTTAAATCGAACACTGTCCCCAGTGTTCACAACAATACAAAGCACAAAATATTTGGGTGGTGGAACTCCCTGCTTAATCGAAATATTCGACTTCCTCATCCGGTGCTGCGGCCTCGTCTCCCATGTCTGAATCGGCTCCATCGTCGTCATCGGACTCCACATCAGAGTCCTCATGACATGTCTCCTCATCAGTAGGGACATCATCGTCTGTCGGCTCCACAAAGGCTGGCCCCACCTTACATAAGGCTCTGGCGTTCTCGCCAAAGGGGTAGTCCAGCTCCAACTGCCATAACTCCTCCTCGGTGGTTGGTCTCCCACCTATCCTTAGCTGCAGCATCTACATGCCGAACATACGGGCCATGTACTGATCGTCACGAGCATGTCGCTCGCCCAAAGTCAGCACAGGTCCGTGTGTAGTGTCGGGGGCCTTAGTCTTTGTAACGTCGAGGGCCCTCCGCTCCAACTGCGGAATATAATCCAAGGCTTCTTCCTCAATGTCGAGGCCTCGGAGGAAGGTGGTGATGAGTCCGCCAAACCTGTATCTGTGGCCCTGGTGCAGTCTGGCTCTCTTCATGGCGGATATTATGACCGCCCCCACATTAATCTCAAGCCCTTTCATAAGGGCATACACCAAGCAGACACGGTCCCGGGTCACGTTTGTCATATGAACTCCCGGGATCAAACACGAACACACAATCTTTAGCCAGATTCTGGCCTCCCTGTTCATCTGCGAATAAGGCAGAGTCTGGTGGTAACCCCTCTCTTTGTGTCTACTCCATCGGGATGTGGATCGAGCCCCACACAACGTACGTCTGATGTCGGCGTACGGTGGGGTGATGTTGAGCTGGCGGAGAACGTGGGCGTCTGTGTCCCGCGCTCCAACGATGGCATTCAGCTTCTGGGGTTCCAGAGTGACAATCTGCCCTCTGATTTTAATAGTGTGGCTTCTGATGGCCGGGTTCCAGTTGGCATAAAATTCCCGGACCAAGTGAAGGTTGCACTCCTTGGGCTCCTGAAAAATAAAGCTGAGCCCAGCTGCCTCAATCCTCTGTACAATGCGAGGGAACTCCTGTGCGAGTGGTTCCCTAGCAATATGTTCCTCGGGGATGTACTTGTTTTCTTTGTGCTTTGCATACCATTTCTTCCCTTCATCGGTGACCCATCGTGTTCCATATCGGCGGTGTTGACCGCGCGAAACAGCGGGTGCCGCTGGGACTGCAGTGCCCAGTCTCATCCTTTTTCTGCCGGTGCCTAAGGTAGAAGCACCCTTGCCTTTGTCTTGTCTGCTAGCCATTGTACCTTTCAGTTTACACAAACAAGCACAACGTTAAGCTAAATAGTTGTTAGCTTCGGCTAAGGTTGGGTTACACAAAATTTACCCCACACTTAGTCCTTAACAATATTTACAAAATTTCAGCAAGGATAGCTCTATTTACAACCCCAAACACAAACAACTATACACATATTGCTAAGTGCGTTCGTAACAAAATTTTGACAGCATAACGGTTAGCGTACTACTCAGACTTCATACAGCTAATTTCCAATCCTGCTATCGCTAGCAATTCAACCATCGCACTTCGCAATAAATCAACAACAAACTAAAAACAACAACTAAAAAGACAATTTATATACAAACTAATCTAAACAATCTAACCAATTCATACATTATGCAATTTCCCACAAAAATTCAAGAATTCGTCGTCTCTCAACAATTATACAACATTTACCACGACTTATCTCAAATAATAAACACACCCCGGCATCAATTTTCACCAAACTATCAAGTTGCCCAAGTTAAAATTCAACAACCCAATCCCTAGAATACACTTCGACAATCAAAATTGAATTATTCACTCAATCGATAAGTTCGAACGTCAACTACAATAATCCGAACATAATCAATCACAAAATAATTCACATCATGTTTAATTTCTACCTAGGGTGATGTATCTCACCTCACATGCCCAAAATTGACAAAAATCGCCAAAAATTTGAGATAGACGATGAAAACATACCTTGGATTTGAAGAACCGAAGAAACTTGACGTTTTCCTTGCCTATTAACGTGGCACGTCGTTTAGGGGGAGGGGAATGGGTGTTTGGTCGCAGAGGGAAGAGGGAATAGGGAAAATAGGGGCGAAATCGGGGGTTTTTATTAAGAAACCACGCGGGTCACCCGGAAACCCGGTGTGACCCGGCACTGGGATAAGGGCAACGTGTCACGGAGGGAACGCGGAGCCCCTCCTCCGTGACACGGAGCCAACGTGTTGGCTTACTGGAATTTTGAAAAATCCAGATTTGCCTTCAACGTGTCACGGAGGCCAACACGGAGCATTGCCTCCGTGACACGGCGCCAACGTGCCAGTGCTCTGTTTCACCAATAATTTTTATTTTTCATACCTCGCCTCGTTTCCTCGATTCCATGTATTTTTCCTCCGTTATACCTGAAAATCACCTCACTAACCAAAAATTGGTTAAATTACTAGATTTCCCTACTAAAAAATAAAAATTACTAATTAAAATGCAAATCTAAACCTAGTCAAGAAAAATAAAATAAAATAAAATAAAATAAATTTACACTAAAGAAAGAGAAAAAAGAAAAAATATATTTTTCACGGGTTGCCTCCCGTGCAGCGCCTGGTTTAACGTCGCGGCTCGACGTCCTTTAAGATCATTTATCTACTAGGGAGATGGACGATTTGTCCCGATCATGATCATCCCCCCAGTAGTTCTCAACCTTGTCCGGTGGCCTACCTAGTAACTCTCGGGAATCGCTCAATCTATTAGCCTTCCCATGATCAATTAAATTGATCACCGAGAGTTCCTTATAAACAGTCGAGAGCTTAGGTGCCTTGTACACGTCGAACACCTCAACCTTGTCATGTGCTCGCATTGTGAGTTGACCCGCAGCTACATCAATTAATGCCTTTCTGGTTGCCAAAAAGGGTCGTCCCAAAATAAATGGGACTTCAGCATCTGGTTCAAAGTCCAGAACAATAAAATCGACCGGAAAAATGAGGGAGCCTACCTGCACCAACACATCCTCAACAATGCCATCCGGCTTAGCCAAAGACCTGTCTGCTAGCTGCAAGATTATCGTTGTAGGTCTAGGACTCCCTAGACCTAACTTTCTGAATACCGAAGATGGCATCAGATTTATACTTGCCCCCAAGTCGCATATTCCACGCGCTCGGATACTTTGCCCAATAGTCAGCTGGATAGTGAAACTTCCAGGGTCTTTCAGTTTTGTGGGCAATCTATTCTGAATACGGGATGTGCATTCCTCCATTAAAGCTACTGTGGCATACTCAGTCAAGCGACTTTTGTTGGCCACGATGTCTTTGATATACTTCGCATATTTTGGCACACCCTGCAAGACATCAACAAGAGGTAAGTTAACATGTACCTATTTAAGTACCTCCATGAATTTCTGGAAACACGCCTCCTCCTTGTGTTTCTTAAGTCGTTGAGGGAACGGGGTTGGAGGCCTTGCTGGTTCAGCTTCTTTAGACTTCCCCTTATCTGAGATTTGCTCTCCCTCAACATCTGCTGCTCCTGACTTTTGAGGCGGTCTTTCCGGTTCCACCTCCTTTAATTGTAAACCACTCCTCGTGGTCACTGCATTCACCTGCTTAGGATTGGGATCCGTGTCGCTAGGTAGTCCTCCTCTGGGTCTAGTATTTTGGGCACTAGCAAACTGCCCAAACTGATATTCAAGAGCCTTGGTTGCCAATTGATTTTTCTTTACTTCGGCTGCCAATTTGACATAGTCAGCCTGCAATTGTGCCTGGTTGGCAATCATGGTTTTGAACATCTCCTCAATAGTCGGTGATGGTGGTGGAGGAGGGGCATTGTGATTTCTGAAATGCGTCTGATAGCCTTGTTGCCCTCCTTGGTTTCTGTGCATACCCTGTCCTGAACCTTGGCCTTGTTGATTGTTAATACCCCACGAAAAATTCGGATGGTTCCTCCAATTCGAGTTGTAGCCACTACCAAACTGCTGTTGATTCCTTTGTGCATTGCCCACAAAGTTAACAGAATCAGGATTTGCACCACAGTATTCAGCTGAATGCTCACTACTACCGCACACTTCACACCATATCTATTGGACTGCATTGACGGAGGCTGAAGGCTGGTTCAAATTCATATTGCTGAAGTGAGTGTTTAACTGATTTTGCAAAGCAGCTATCTGTGCAGCGATAGCTGTGAATCCATCCACTTCAAGCACTCCCGCTGCTTTCCTTGCTCCACCGCTTGAAGAATCTGCATTCCATTCCGGATTGCCTTGTGAAATTCGGTTGAGCAAAGTGTACAGCTCCTCATAAGTCTTCTCCAGCGCTTGCCCTCCAGCTGCTGAGTCTAACAAAATTTTAGTGTGGGGTTCCAAACCCTCAATAAAAGTGTGTACCAACACCTCATTGGACTGATGATGATGAGGACAGTCCCGCAACATGGACTTGAATCTTTCCCAAGCTTGATAAAGATTTTCTCCTTCCCTCTGTTTAAAACTTAGAATCTGACTTCTAAGTTTAGCTGTTTTACCCGAAGGGAAAAATCTGATCAAAAACTTCCTTGCAAGATCATCCCACGTTGATATAGAGTTGGGTGGTTCAGCTTTTAACCACCTCTTGGCTTCACCAAGTAAGGAAATTGGAAATAAGGTGAGCCGAACATAATCAGGTGACACTCCAGCGGGTATATAAGTGTCACTTATCTCCAAAAAGTTCTGGAGATGTTGTTACAGATCTTCGTGAGGGAGACCGGTAAACTGCCCGCTAGTGTGCAAAAGTTGCACCATATTTTGCTTTAACTCAAATCTCCCTCCAGGCTCTGGTTTGCGGATGCTGGAATGTACATTATTAGCGTGTGGGATTGCCACCTCGCGAACCGGCCTGGCTGCTACTTCCTCAGGCACTAACACTGCCCGCACAACTGGTGGATTTGGTTGCTCCATCATAGACTGTTTGAGCAACTGCAGCTTCTTCCGAAGAGCTTCTCTACGTTGACTATGCAATTCACGTTCTGGCTCTAAGTAAGATTCCACCAGCTCCTTGTCCCCTGCCAGTGTTCACAGAAATAAAAATCTGCAAAATACAGGCTAAGACCAAGTTGTTAACACTTAAGAAAATAAAAATACAAATACCGTAAATTTACACTAAACAAAATTTTACAAATCGCCTAGCCTCCCCGGCAACGGCGCCAAAAACTTGTTCGCGGTCTGCTCGGTATATATTAAAAACCGACACGCAAGTGCACGTGGTCAAACAAGTAATAAAGTGGCTAAGTAGCCAAGTATCGATCCAAGGAGGCTGCTCTAGATACGTAAAATTGCCTAGTTTACTATATCTCTATTCTATTCCTAATTATGTTAACAACAATGCAACCAAGAGTTATTTTGAGTTTTTGTTTCTAAACTATACGTATACTACAATTAATCACACTTAATTACTTTTGAATTTAGACAATGGATATGAACATCCCAAGGTTAAGAACGAGTAATGAACTTGATAATCATGATAATTTGGTTATCCTCATCCTCATGTTGCTAGCCAAGAACGTTTGCCTAGAAATTAAAACTTTCGTATTTAATTTCACTTTAGAATCATAAACCATCCGTCTACATTTCTGTGATCAAATGCAATTTATGACCTAGCACTACAATTCCGGTTCCTAAGTTGACTAATACAGCTTTCAAGTATATTTCTATCAAGAAAGCACATCAAAACCCAATTTTCCCAAATCAAGTTAAGAACAATACCCTATTAATTCACAACTTTCCAATTTCTTGTTCTCTCGAGTGAAATTGGACTTTTTAGATATACATTAATGTTGGCCAATCAATAATGTAGTAAGAACAAGAATTAATAGAACAACATGCAAGAAGAAGAAGAAACCATATCAATTATCATCAAAATTCATTACACAAGTTCGAAACCTCAGCAGGAAAGGGAATTAGCCACTCATTCTTGGATTAATCATCCTAAAATGAGTGTAAATCATGCATACAATTGAAGGAAAGAAGAAAGGAAAAGAAGAAAACTCTTAGCTTTTCTGTTCTTCAACTGCTACTAACCCACGTTCCTGCTCTCCACTTCTGAACTCAGTCTAAAAACTAAAAAACTACTTAAAATAAACCTAAGTGTGCTATTTATACTAGTGGGAAATTTTTCCCGGAATAACAAGCAACGTGTCACGGAGGCCAACGCAGAGCCTTGCCTCCGTGACACGGCGTGGACGCGGACCCTCTCTGGAATTTCATGGTCCAGAGAATTAACCTCAACGTGGCACGGAGGCCATCGCGGAGGCCTATCTCCGTGCCACGGAGCTGACGCGCAGGCATACTGGAAAGTGCCAATTTATTTCACGCCCAGGCAGTGTGCTACCGCGATGGCAGCGTGGCACGGCTCCATCGCGGAGCCATTATAAAATGTGCCATCCAAGGTCTTTTCCACGCTCGCATCCAAGTCCAACTCCGACATAGTTCCAACATGCATTTTAGCTCCTAAAAATCACATTTTCCTGCAAAACAAATGCTAATCATGTTGGTTAGTATAAATTCGCATTTTATTACCAAATACATGATATTATATACACATTGCACAACAAACAAGGTAAAAATGATACGTTTGAGTATCACTTGGGCATATAAATCTGCCCAAGATCACCAAACGTAGTCCAAACCCAAATTAACCTCAGGTACTGAGGTATTTAGCAGTGGAGAGCATTCCTACGGATTTAGTTTCACGAAATACGGCCGACGAATCATCGAGCTACCATGCTAAGGTAAGTAGAATTGTTCCAAACTAGTGTCTATGTGTTCCTAGCTGTGAAGTGAATATTTCTCCCTTCTGGACTCCTGGAAAATAGCGAGTTTTCGACCGTCTTTCGATAGGCCTAAGTTTAGGCTATAATTATATCGAAAGTGATGTCATTCTTCAGAATAAAGTTGTATTTAGTACTGATTGATGTATATGTGAATGCAGTTGGGAGGAATAGCTGAAATACTGACCAAGCTACGCCAGTTAGTCGAGAAATCAGAAGCAAAGGTATGTAAAGCTAGTTTCCTTGGCGAGTTAGTAATCTTGGTATAGTAAAGTAATTTAAAGGCCAGTAGAATGTTTAGAAGTTATGTATTATGTTTATTACGAATGTTGGTACGATATTAGAGGCATCAGGTTATAATTAGCACGAAACTTGCTAGCACGATATAGATTCTAATGCAAGTGTTAGGAACTGCACAATATGCTCAGTATGTGATGTAGTACAAAATGTTAGGATATTATCGTATTCAGTTGAAACCCAGTAAAGCAATGTAATACCTGTAAGGCATCTCAGAAGTAGAATGATAGGTTAAAATGAAGTTTCAAAAGCATGTTAAAAATAGTAAATCATGTTACTATAGAAGCTCAGTATACAGCATGATTTCCAGCAGAAAGACTATATCTTGTTTAACATTAGACTCAGTACAGTATGGCAGAAGATTATATTTATACATATATACTATTATCAGTCTCAGCATGTATTAAGTACGTATATATTACTATCACTAGTTCAGCATACAATATGTACAAATACTTTACTACTATTAGCTTCAGTATGTGGGATATGCAGATAGTATTACTAATTGAGACCATTGTATTATTTTTGGGTTGGATTACCTAGCATCCATGACTGCCCCGGGGTTGATAGCTGTATCGACTCGTCTGCCAGAGGACGAGGATACATCGCTCTACGGAGTGGCATGCCGCTCCACAAGGGACGAAGATGGGATACGCCCGGGTGTTGATTCAGGAGTCCTCCGGACTCAGGTACGGTTATAGTGAGGGGCTCAGCGAGCCCAAGTGCATACCCAGGGGACCGGCAGGATGCTTATAGTTATTATAGCAGATGGGCCGACTGGGGTAGGGGTATAGATTGCGTGCTGTTTGTACCTCCCGGCTTATGGGGGCCGGGTAAGGTTGTGTGTGCTATGTTATGTTATGTTATGTTATGCCATGTGATACGAGACACGAGTAGATCGACAGTAGAATGATATATCTTCAGGTATGACTCCTACTCCCTCCAGCACAGTTAAGAGTAGGCATAGTTTTACATTTCTAGTCAGTTAGTCTATTCCTTCCTATTTCAGTTCCATTAGTTGTGTTGTTGCTTTCAGATATTTCTTTCAGTTATTGTTTTACATACTCAGTACCGGCGGTACTGACGCCCGGTGGGGCGCTGCATTACTTGCCTGCAGGTACTCATAGACGAGGGACCGATACCTCGTGATTCCAATCAGCTCACAGGGTCATCAGCTCCAGTCATCCGGAGCTAGATAGCTAGAGGTTTATCCCTTTTCTTTTGTTGTACAGCATGGGTAGGTCGGGGCCCTGTCCCGACCATCTCATCAGTATTCTTAGAGGCTTGCAGTCTATATATATTTCCCTGTGGTCAGATGAGCCGATCGTGTGGGGCCGTCCAGTTGTATAGCTGTTAGTACTTCTGTTTCCTTTATGTTGGCCGTGTGGGGCCATAGCTTGACAGTAGTGGTGACCTTGCCGGTCACGTAGCTATCCAGTATTTCTTTGTTGAGTTACAGATAACTAGACAGCATGGTGGCCTTGTCGGGCCGCATAGGTTTCCCTGTATTGATATGTTTCTGGTTAGCTGTCAGCACAGGTACAGGTGGCTATAGGCCTAGTCGGCCTGAGACTGTATTTACAGCAGTCATATAGCCCATTGTTTCCCTAAATCTGAGTTAGAGCCAGCCAGGCACCAGATGTGCTCAGGCTTAGTAGTCCATCAGTTCAGGTCTTAGTAGGGCACTAGGTGCCAGTCATACCCCCCAAGGCGGTGTGTGACAAACTTGGTATCAGAGCAGGTCGTGTCCCAGGGAGTCTGCAAGTCGTGCTAAGTAGAGTCTTGTCTATGGATGTGTTGTGCACCACATACTATAGGCGGGAGGCTGCGAGGCATGATAGGATGGTTACCCTTCCTTCTCAATCAGTCGTGCTTTAGAGCGATACAGTATAGGGTTGAGTCCCTAAAAAAAAAACTTACCGTATTCTTTGATTGCAGAAACAAAGGCAGATCAGCATTACCCTATCACAGGCAGAAGATCAGATATAGCAACAGAAGAGGGCATCAACCAGTTACATTATAACTACAGCAGCAGCAGGAGGTACCAAAGACCTCCCAGCGTGATAACTTTATCCGTACTATTCCTAGTATACGTTGATAACGTCAGAATAGGAAGTCAGAAGTATAATGTACATACGAGTTGACTTATTTATTAGATATATAAGATCTGGTTAAGATATCAGACAATATCAGACTATCAGATAAGTGAAAAAAAAAAGAAAAAGAAAAGAAAGAGAGGAAAATACAGGGTTCCCATATCCGTCTTTTCAGATGCAGTACAGTTCCATGTCTTCGTATTATAGCAATAAGAAAAGGGTATTCCCACCTCTTGACCTGATTCAGCTTAAAGACTATATTCCGTAAGGGGCATAGGACTTTAGGTGAGGTTGCCAAATCAAGCAGTAAGTGTTAGAAAGTATAAAGAGCCCCTATGATTACGTGAGTAGTGCAGACCCTTATGATAATAAGCCAGTAGAGAAAGTAAGACTGTTATCTTACCCGAAGCAAGGGTAAAAGACCTGTCAGTAATGAAGGCCTAGTAATAGTCAAATTTGAGTCAGAAAAAGGCCAAGTCCGCCATATACGCTAATAGACAGTAAGATATACCTGCAAGATTATAGATATGATTCAGTTGTGATATCGAAAGGGTGAGAGGTCATGTGAATCAGATAGGTCTGACTGCAAGTCAGGGGAAGTATGAACTGATACTTGACCAGTAATCTTATTAACAATGAAAAGCAGGTACCTTGAACCCCAGAGTTCAGCTTAAGCAAGATGAGGGAAAGAAGCAGGAATGTCAGATTTTGTGGGGAAATTAGGATTTCCCCCGGATTGATAGAATATCGTATTAAGTATTAAGCCTCGAGCTGACAGTAAGATTGCGGTTCAGAATACCGCAGTATGTCCGCTTATGGAGAAGTTAAGAAATTACCGATATAGCAATTCTAATCTAGTGTGGCCTAGAGATAAGGCCCAGCAGACAGTCATGGGCTCTCAATATAATGCCAAGTAAGGCCACAAGGCTCGGGTGTGGACCCACATTGTAAGAGTGGCAGAATGCCAATAGAAGGCCATGATCAAGCTCATATGTTGTTACATCTAGAATGGGATGAAAGTCTAAGGAAATGATAAGTCAGGGCAGGAGATATTATTAGGCTGTAGCAGCGGTGTATCATGTACGGTATGAGACTCAGCAGAGCATGTCAGAGATTATGTATCACAACAGAATTCAGTACGTATTGTACGTAGCTACTGATATATATATATATATATATATATATATATATATATATATATACAGATAATATATATGCTGTGAGTAGCTGCCTATAGGAGTTACAATCACAGATGCTGATTAGTACTAGAAAGCATGTACAAATTGCATTGCAGGACCCCCTTGCCAAAAAAAAAAGAAAGAAAGAAAAGAAAAGAAGAAAGGAGAAAGGGAAAGGAGAAGAGAAAGGGCAGGTTAAGTGTGAATTACGTATGAAGTCATAGAAACTATCTCAGTTCTCAGTTATTAAGTTAATAGACTTATGTGTTGTTGCCAGATCTAGGCTCTAGAAGCTTACCGGAGTTAATGGCCTGAATCAGATGGCTAGATGATAAGAGCACAGTTAGACGGTCTAACGACTAGCTGGCGCTTGTATTAGTAGGGAAGCGTCCCTAAAAATCCATAGCATTATCGCATATGCCGGAACCAGAATTTTTCCAGTATGTTAAGTGGTCGTACATCATTTTCCTAGCCTTGTAGGTGAGAGTCGACCTTAGTCAACCTAGCAGTTATTACAAGGAATACCCCGCAAGTCAGACAAGCCCGTGGTCACCCCAAGAAAGGGGTCCGCATCAGTAGTCAGTGACAGACTAGTACTTCAGCTGGTTCTTGTAAGGTATTCAGATACAAAGCCCTAGCAGAAGGCCAGTATTTACAGAATAGCTCATAAGACCGAGAATTTCCCAGAATAGTAGTATAATTCCAAGTGGATACACACAAGGCGTAAGAAATTGATAGTACCCTACTAGCACAGTGTTTATTAAGACCAGGAGATTAGTAGACTCCCCGTAAAGATCCAGAGATTGATCGCCTGGGAGTAAGTTTGATTAAGCCCAGCCTTACAGTGGTTCAAGCAAAATAACAGAGCAATTAGATGCCCACAAGTTTGCAGTTATCCATGAACTATAAGTACTTAAGTAGACCAGTTAGAGCATTGTTAGACTACTGCCACATTCGGGTCATTCAACCCGACTATTCAGTTATTTAAGGTTATGCAGCCAGATCATTAGAGGTCATGATCAATATCAGGACCCCTCTGATCAGATAAAGGCACAAGGTGCGCAGACGGTCGTTCAGGTTATTCCAGCAACAAGTTGCCTTAGCATGTGGCCGGAGGGCTAGATAAGCTCTAGCTACGCCTGTAAACTACCTGTCGATCTTTTCGGCAAGACAAGTCAGTATGACCGTCAATTATATGCCAAGCTCTCTAAGTATTAAAAGGTAATGGAGCAGCAACCGCTCTTAGCTATAGATCTATTGGGAGTGTGGTGTATGTGCAACCCGAGCAACGGGAGTTGGTCAGAGAGATACATCAATTGGTCAATTTAGTCGTTCGTGTAATTGAAATGAAGGACAACAGAGCGGTAATCTAGAACACCGACATGTCGTCATCAGTCGTGAAAATAAAAGAATGGTGGTATAAGAATCCTGACCTGGTTAGCAGGGGAAAATGCCAGATTTCCAGGTAATAGAGGATGGAGTGCTGCGTTGTAAAGGCCGTCTATATGTTCCAGATGTTTCAGGGCTCCTCCAGCAGATTATGTATGAGGTACATTACACCCGTTATTCTCTACACCCCGGGTGCGACAAAAATGTACCATGATATCAAGGAAAACTACTGGTGGCCAGGTATGAAAAGGGAAATTGCTGAGTTTGTAGCCCAGTGTCCTAACTGCCAACAGGTAAAGGCGGAACACCAGAAACCAAGCGGGTTAACTCAGGACATAGCTGTGCCTCTCTGAAAATGGGAAGCAGTGAATATGGATTTTGTGGAAGGATTACCCCGTACCCGACACAGACATGATTCTATATGGGTGATAGTTGACAGATTGACTAAATTAGCTCATTACCTGCCAGTAAGGACTACTTTCTCGACCGAAGATTACGTGAAATTGTATATCCGAGAGATAGTCAGATTGCACGGAGTGCCAGTATCCATTATTTCAGACAGAGGAGCGCAGTTCACGACTTGATTTTGGCAATCATTCTAGAAGGGACTGGGAATGCAGATTAATCTGAGCACTGCATTCCACCCTCAGGCAGACGGACAGGCTGAGCGCACTATTCAGACGCTCGAGAATATACTGCAACCGTGCGTGCTAGACTTTGGTGGTAGCTGGGATGAGCATTTGCCGTTGATAGAATTTGCTTATATAATAGCTATCACTCGGCTATTCAGATGGCACCTTTTGAGGCTTTATATGGGCGAAAGTGTAAATGGCCGGTGGGCTGGTTCGAAGTAGGGGAATCAGCGATAATTGGGCCCGATATTGTTCAGCAGTAAGAAGAGAAAGTGAAGCTTATCAGAGAACGCCTATTGACTGCACAGAGTCGCCAGAAATCATATGCAGATGTACGACGCAGAGACCTGGAGTTTAATGTGAGTGACAGGGTATTTCTGAAAGTATCTCCGATGAAAGGGGTGATGAAATTCGGTAAAAAGGGTAAACTCGGTCCGAGGTTTGTTGGGCCTTATCAGATTCGTCAAAGAATAGGCCAAGTGGCAGATGAGTTGAACTTGCCTCCAGAGTTAGAATCTGTTCATCCGGTCATGTATCTATGTTGAAGTAATGCATAGGAGACTCGTCCAGAGCAGTCCCAGTCCAGGATATCCAGGTTACAGAAGAGCTGGCCTATGAAGAGATTCCAGTAGCCATCCTAGACAGGTAGGTTCGTAGATTGAGAACTAAGGATATTGCATCTGTCAAGGTATTGTGGCGTAACAGAAACCGAGAGGAGTTGATGTGGGAAGCTGAAGAGGATATGAAAGCTAGATATCCTCACCTATTCCAGGCCTAGTCAGGCGACAGGTATGTCCGTATTACTACTTATGTAGTACCTTATGGTTGTATATGTATAAATAAAAAAGATTAATGTTTAATTATCCAGTGAATTTTTAAGTATTACGTGCAGTACCTGTGTTGGACTTTTCTGCATTTCAGGTTTTTGCTATAGTCCATATTACAGGGGAAACTCTGCCGAAATTTTCCTAGATAGTAAATTGAGAAATGATAGAAGTTTACATTCGAGGACGAATGTTCTTAAGGGGGGGAGAATGTTATACCCCGCAGGATTTCCGGCACCTAGATGGCCTATTCGCACATTGGTTAAGCATATTTGAAGGCCATACGTGCTAAAGAAAGGCCCGGGAAAAAGATCGGACGAGAAACCTGCCGAACCATCACGGGAGGAGCCGACGCAGAGCCCCTCCGCGATTGCAGCGTGTCACAGAGGTGGAGCCTCCGCGTTGGCTCCATGACACGTTGGCCCTGTCCAGGCTCAAGTATATAAAGACCCACTTCAGTTTTATTTCATTTAAACCATTGGAAATTTCCAGAGAAACGCAGGGGGCAGAGAGGGACGAAGGAAGATAATATATTATCGTCCGATTACGTTGCCAAACACAGTCCAAACCCAAATTAACCTCAGGTACTGAGGTATTTAGCAGCGAAGAGCGTTCCTACGGATTTAGTTTCACGAAATATGGCGACGAATCGTCGAGCTACCAAGCTAAGGTAAGTAGAATTGTTCCAAACTAGTGTCTATGTGTTCCTAGCTGTGAAGTGAATATTTCTCCCTTCTGGACTCTTGGAAAATAGCGAGTTTTCGATCGTCTTTCGATAGGCCTATGTTTAGGCTATAATTATATCGAAAGTGATGTCGTTCTTCAGAATAAAGTTATATTTAGTACTGATTGATATATATGTGAATGCAGTTGGGAGGAATAGCTGAAATACTGACCAAGCTACGCCAGTTAGTCGGGAAATCAGAAGCAAAGGTATGTAAAGCTAGTTTCCTCGGCGAGTTAGTAATCTTGGTATAGTAAAGTAATTTAAAGGCCAGT
The DNA here is from genome assembly GCA_035772735.1 of Datura wrightii. Classification (NCBI taxonomy): domain Eukaryota; kingdom Viridiplantae; phylum Streptophyta; class Magnoliopsida; order Solanales; family Solanaceae; genus Datura; species Datura wrightii. The sequence continues at coordinate 10,117,881 of JASDFA010000010.1, forward strand.
AGAATTTTTAGAAGTTATGTATTATGTTTATTACGAATGTTGGTACGATATTAGAAGCATCAGGTTATAATTAGCACGAAACTTGCTAGCACGATATAGATTCTAATGCAAGTGTTAAGAACTGCACAATATGCTCAGTATGTGATGTAGTACAAAATGTTAGGATATTATCGTATTCAGTTGAAACCCAGTAAAGCAATGTAATACCTGTAAGGCATCTCAGAAGTAGAATGATAGGTTAAAATGAAGTTTCGAAAGCATGTTAAAAATAGTAAATCATGTTACTATAGAAACTCAGTATACAGCATGGTTTCCAGCAGAAAGACTATATCTGGTTTAACATTAGACTCAGTACAGTATGGCAGAAGATTATATTTATACATATATACTATTATCAGTCTCAGCATGTATTAAGTACGTACATATTACTATCACTAGTTCAGCATACAATATGTACAAATACTTTACTACTATTAGCTTCAGTATGTGGGATATGCAGATAGTATTACTAGTTGAGACCATTGTATTGTTTTTGGGTTGAATTACCTAGCATCCATGACCGCCCCAGGGTTAATAGCTGTATCGACTCGTCCGCCAGAGGACGAGGATACGTCGCTCTATGGAGTGGCATGTCATCCCACAAGGGACGAAGATGGGATGCCAGTTTTCCCCATATTGTGCCTTGGTCGGCCCTTATACATCCCTGTCGAGCGGATACGCCCGGGTTTTGATTCAGGAGTCCTCCAGACTTAGCTACGGTTATAGTCAGGGGCTTAGCGAGCCCAAGTGCATACCCAGGGGACATGCAGGATGCTTATAGTTATTATAGGAGATGGGACGACCGGGGTAGAGGTATAGATTGCGTGCTGTTTGTACCTCCCGGCTTATGGAGGCCGGGTAAGGTTGTGTGTGCTAAGTTATGTTATGTTATGTTATGCCATGTGATACAAGACACGAGTAAATCGACAGTAGAATGATATATCTTCAGGTATGACTCCTACTCCATCCAGTACAGTTAAGAGTAGGCATAGTTTTACATTTCCAGTCAGTTAGTCTATTCCTTCCTATTTCAGTTCCATCAGTTGTGTTGTTGCTTTCAGATATTTCTTTCAGTTATTATTTTACATACTCAGTACCGGCGGTACTGACGCCCGGTGGGGCGCTGCATTACTTGCCTGCAGGTACTCATAGACGAGGGGCCGATACCTCGTGATTCCAGTCAGCTCACAGGGTCATCAGCTCCAGTCATCCGGAGCTAGATAGCTAGAGGTTTATCCCTTTTCTTTTGTTGTACAAAATGGGTAGGTCGGGGCACTGTCCCGACCATCTCATCAGTATTCTTAGAGGCTTGCAGTATATATATATTTCCCTATGGTCAGATGAGCCGGTCGTGTGGGGCCGTCCAGTTGTATAGCTATTAGTACTTCTGTTTCCTTTATGTTGGCCGTGTGGGGCCATAGCTTGACAGTAGTGGTGACCTTGCCGGTCACGTAGCTATCCAGTATTTCTTTGTTGAGTTACAGATAACTAGACAGCATGGTGGCCTTGTCGGCCCGCATAGGTTTCCCTATATTGATATGTTTCTGGTTAGCTGTCAGCACAGGTACAGGTGGCTATAGGCCTAGTCGGCTGAAGGCTGTATTTACAGCCGTCATATAGCTCGTTGTTTCCCTGAATTTGAGTTAGAGCCAGCCAGGCACCAGATGTGCTCAGGCTGAGCAGTCCATCAGTTTAGGTCCTAGTAGGGCACCAGGTGCCAGTCATACCCCCAAAGGCGGGGTGTGATACTGTCCCCAGTGTTCACAAAAAAAATTTAAAATAGCACAAAAATTGGGTGGTGGAACTCCTTGATCAATCAAAGTACTCCACTTCTTCATCAGGTGCTGCTGCTTCATCTCCCATGTCTGAATCATCCCCATGGTCATCCTTGGACTCCACATCGGAGTCCTCCCTACGTGTCTCCTCGTCTGTGGGGACATCATCATCCCTGGGCTCTACAAATGCTGGCCCCACTTGGCATAGAGCCCTGGAGTTTTCGCTGAAAGGGTAGTCTAGCTCGAGCTGCCATAACTCCTCCTTTGTTGCTGGCCTCCCGCCTATCCTCAGCTGGAGCATCTGCATCCCATACATGCGAGCCATGTACTTATCATCACGAGCATGTCGCTCGCCTAGTGTAAGCACTAGCCCGTGGGTGGTGATGGGATCCTTAGTTTTAGTGACATCTAAGGCCCGCCGCTCTATCTGCGGGATATAATCAAGGGGCTCTTCCTCGACATCCAAGCCCCTCGGGAAGGTGGTGAGTAGCCCACCAAATCCGTATCTGTGCCCCTAATGCAACCGAGCTCTCTTCATGGCGGAGATAATCACCGCCTCCACGTTGATCTCCAACCCTTTCATCAAGGCGTACACCAGGCATACACGATCCCAGGTTACATCTGTCATGTGTACCCCCGGGATTAGGCAGGAACAGACGATCTTTAGCCATATTCTAGCTTCCCTGTTCATGTGTGAATAGGGCAAAGTCTGATGGTAGCCCCTCTCTTTGTGTTTGCTCCATCTAGCTGTCGATCGGGTTCCACACAAAGTGCGTGTAATGTCCGCATATGGTGGAGTGATGTTCAGCTGTCGAAGCACGTGGGCGTCTGTGTCCCGCGCCCCTAAGATAGCATTGAGGTGGTGGGGCTCGAAGGTGACTATTTGCCCTCTGATTTTGATGGTGTGACTTCTGAGAGTCGGGTCCCAATTGGCATAGAATTCCTGAATCAAGTGCAAGTTGCATTCCTTGGGCTCTTCAAAAATTAATTTGAGCCCAGCTGCCTCAATCCGGTGTACAATCCTAGGGAACTCTTGTGCCAACGGTTCCTGTGCTATGTGTTCCTCGGGGAAGTACTTACTCTCCTTGTGCTTGGCATACCACTTCTTCCCCTCTTCTGTCACCCACCTAGTTCTGTATTGGCGGCGTTGGCCGCGTGGAACCACTGGTGCTGCTGGGACTGCTGTGCCCAGTCTGATTCGCTTTCTTCCGTCTCCAGATGTTGATGCGCCTTTCCCTTTTTCTTGCCTGCTTGCCATTTTACCTCGAATTTTCCTTTGCGATTCCTTGTATATTTTCCTCCTCCATTTGACCTGAAATTCATTCTACTACAAGAAATTGGTTAGAATTATAGGTTTCACTCTAAATAAAAATAAAAAAAATTAAAACTAAACATTTTGTTGTTAATTAAGAAAAAGAAAAAGAAAAATCTATTCACAATTTACAAAGAAAAACTTTTCACGGGTTGCCTCCCGTGCAGCGCCTGGTTTACCGTCACGGCTCGACGTCGTTCAGCTCAATTGTCCCCTAGGGTGATGGACGTTTTCTCTCGAAAACCGTCCTCCCCCCAGTAGTGCTTACATCGTTCAGGTGGTTTTCCCAATAACTCTCGTTAATCCTTTATCCGCACATCATCAACTCGATCAATCACATTGATCATCGATAGTTCCTCGTACACAGTTGGGAGCTTGGTGGCCTTGTACACATCGAACACTTCCACCTTGTCGTGTGCTCGCATTGTTAGCTGCCCCGCAGCTACATCAATCAGCGCTTTCCCGGTCGCCAAGAAAGGACGTCCCAAAATAAATGGGACTTCCGCGTCTGGTTCAAAATCCAGCACGACGAAATCTACCGGGAAGATCAGGGAGCCCACTTGCACCAGAACGTCCACCACAATGCCATCAGGTCTGGCTAAGGACCGATCTGCCAATTGCAAGATCACGGTTGTGGGTCTAGGACTCCCTAGACCCAGCTTTTTGAATACCGATGACGGCATCAAATTAATGCTTGCTCCCAAATCACACAATCCACGAGCTCGGATACTCTACCCAATAGTAATCTGTATAGTAAAGCTCCCAGGGTCTTTGAGCTTTTTGGGCAGTCGATTTTTGTATCCGGGAAGTGCACTCCTCCATGAGAGCCACCGTAGCATACTCAGTCAATCGACTTTTGTTTGCCACGATCTCCTTTATATACTTAGCATATTTCGGCACTCCCTGCAAAACATCAACAAGAGGTAAGTTAATATGTACCTGTTTTAGCACCTCCATGAATTTCTTGAAACACGTCTCCTCCTTATGTTTCTTTAATCGTTGAGGGAACGGGGGTGGTGGTCTTTCTGATTCTGCTTCCTTAGTTTTCCCCCTCTCATCACTTTACTCCCTCTTAACTTCTGCTGCTCCCGATTATTGAGGTGGTCTTTTTGGTTCCACCTCTTTCAGCTGCAAACCACTCCTTGTGGTCACCACATTTACCTGCTTGGGGTTGGGATCTGTGTCACTCGGAATTCCTCCTCTAGGTCTTGTGTTTTGGGCTCCAGCAAATTGCCCAAATTGATATTCAAGTGCCTTGGTAGCTAACTGGTTGGTTTTCACCTCGGCTACCAATTTCACATAGTCAGCCTGCAATTGAGCTTGATTAGCTATCATAGTCTTCAACATCTCCTCAATGCCGGGTGATGGTGGTGGAGGAGGTGCATTATTGTTTCTGAATTGTGCTTGATAATTCTGCTGCCCTCCTTGGTTCCTTTGCACACCCTGACTCGAACTCTGCCCCTGATGGTTGTTGCTACCCCAGGAGAAATTCGAGTGATTTCTCCAATTGGAATTGTAGTTGTTGCCATACTGTTGGTGGTTGTTCCTTTGTATATTTCCCACAAAGTTCACCGAGTCAGGATTTACTCCACAACACTCAGCTGAGTGCTCACTGCTTCCGCACACTTCACACCAAATCTGCTGCACAACATTCACTGGGGTTTGAGGCTGGTTCATTGTCATGTTACTGAAGTGGGTGTTGAGTTGATTCTGCAAAGCAGCTATTTGTGCAGCAATAGCTGTAAACCCATCCACTTCTAGAACTCCTGCTGCTTTCCTTGTCCCTCCTCTTGACGAATCAGCATTCCATTCCGGATTGCCCTGTGAAATACGGTTCAACAAGGTATACAACTCCTCATAAGTTTTCTTCAGCGCTTGTCCCCCAGCTGCTAAGTCTAGCAATATTTTTGTATGGGGTTCCAAACCCTCTATAAAAGTGTGCACCAACACATCATTGGATTGATGATGATGAGGACAATCCCGCAACATGGACTTGAATCTCTCCCAAGCCTGATATAGATTCCCTCCCTCTCTCTGTTTGAAACTTAGAATTTGACTTCTAAGTCTTACTGTTTTACCAGAGGGAAAATCATATCAAGAACTTACTTGCAAGATCATCCCACGTAGAAATAGAATTAGGTGGCTCAGCTTTCAACCACCTCTTGGCTTCTCCCAATAGTGAAAATGGGAACAGTGTAAGCCGGACGTAATCTGATGACACTCCAGCGGGGATATAAGTGTCACTTATCCTCAAAAAATTTTGGAGATGCTGCTGTGGATCTTCATGAGGGAGACCTGTAAACTGCCTGCTAGTGTGCATCAATTGCACCATATTCTGCTTAAGTTCGAACCTCCCTCCCGGCTCAAGTTTGCGGATGCTATATGTGAAATTATTAGCATGTGGGATTGCCACCTCGCGAACCGGCCGAGCTGCTACTTCTTCGGGCACTAACATTGCCCGTACTACCGGTGGATTCTGTTGTTGCTCCATGATTGTCTGTCTAAGCAACTACAGCTTTCTTTCTAGAGCTTCTCTCCGCTGACGATGAAATAATCTTTCTGGCTCCAAATACGAGTCCACCAGCTCTTTGTCTCTTGCCAGTGTTCAACAGAGATTAAATCTGCAAAATACAGTCTAAGACCAAGTTGTCAACACTAAGAAAATAAAAATATAGTAAATTAACACTTGAGACAAATTCACCAATTGCCAAGTCCCCAGCAACGGCGCCAAAAACTTGTTCGTTGCTTTGGTTGGGTATAAAACTACACGCAAGTGCACGTGGTCGAACAAGTAGTAAAGTGGCTTAAGTAAGCTAAGTATCGATCCCACATGGACTGGGATGAAGTGCAATCTGCTCAAGTGTACTATATTTCAATTCTAAAGATGCAGACAACAGTGTAACCAAGAAGTTGATATTTCTGATTTCTAATAATTATGCTAAGTCTTAAACAATTATCTAACGTGAAACTGAACTATGAATATGAACATGCTGAGGTTAAACGAACATGTAATGAAATTAATTGTCAATATAATTTGGTTAGCCTTTTCCTCCGGTTGCTAGTCAAGAATTATTGCCAAGGGATTAAAACTCTCGTATTTAACCCCACTTAAGAATCATGAACCATCCACCTACATTTCTGTGATTAAATGCAATTCATGTTCTAGCCATACAAAACCGATTCCTAAATTGACTAATACGACTTTCAGGTATATTTCTATCTTGAAGGTAAATCAATTCTCAATTTTCCCAAACTAAGAAAGGATCATATCCTATTAATTCACAACTTTCCAATTTCTTGCTCTCTCGAGTGAAACCGGACTTTTAAATGTACATTAACGTAGGCCACACATTAATGCAGTAAGAACAAGAATCAATAGAACAACCATGGAAGAAAAGATGAAAAACCAAAGAATCAATAATCACATTTCATTACAATTGTTCTTAACCTCAGCAAGAAGATGAATTAGCCACTCATTTGTGGATTAAACATCGTTAAATGATTGTTAAACATACTAGCAATTGAATACAAGAAGAAGGAAAGAGAGAAAAACCCTGATAATTTCGTCCCCTCAACTGCCTGTAACCCACGTTCTTGCTCCACCAAGTCAGAATATTAAAAAATGAACCTAAGTGTTCTATTTATACTAGTGGGAATTTTTCCCGAAATAACAAGCAACGTGTCACGGAGTGCGTCGCAGAGCACCACCTCCGTGACACGCTACCGACGTGGACCCTCATTGGACGCCCAATGTGGCACGACGTGCAACGCGGAGCCAGGCCACCGTGCCACGGACCAATCGCGAACCCTCTCTGGAAATTGGGCGAAAATTCCCTATCCAGGCAGAAGGCCTCCGCGATGGCAGCGTGACACGGCTCCATCGAGGAGCCCCTTTATTTTGTGCTTTCCAATGCCTTGTCCCTTGTTCACATCCGAGTCCAACCCCGATATCTTCCAACATACATTTTAGCTTCCCGAAATTACATTTTTCCTGCAAAACAATGCTAATCATGTTGGTTAGTATAAATTCACATTTTATTACCAATTACATGAGAATGTATAAACATTGATAGATAAACAGGGCTAAAATGACACCTTTGAGTATCACTTGAGCATATAAATTTGCCCAAGATCAGTAGACCTACGAGGAACATCCCTATTGAGTTATTTATTCAAAACTCGCTCGGAGTGCTCGAACCCCGCCGAGTAAAAGTTGTATAAATCACATCTAATTGAGTCCTTAACGGCTACAAATTATAGGTAAGCATTTCTATCTTCTAAACTCTCGGGAATTTATGAAGTTTTGGTCGAATTAAATGAATTTGAGTTATAGTTAATGTTATTGAAGGATATCGTTATTTGTTGAGCCTTAGTACTGAAAATAGCCTTATTCTCTCTACGTAGAGGCTGCAATTGAGTAGAATTGCCGGCTACAAGTTGGGACTATTTGGGTGAACGAAAATCGGCATTCGATGTATAATAAGTCTAATCTCTTCGGCAAGTTATTCCTGACGTATAGCAGTACGACCTACATCCTTGTAAGCAAGTGGTAAGAATGTATATTGTTATTGGCTGCTACAGATTGATTTGAGATTAAAGTTGACTTTTTCGATTAGGACTAACCCCACCTATTATAGCATCCCGTCAACCAACCTTAGGGTTACTAGCCGTGTCGCCGCATATGGGGCTATAGACCACTTAGAGGAGGTATATGATGTCTAATAGAACTATATTCAGGTCTATAATGAAATATTACAGTCCATCCATGAATGGACTTCTTCTCTTATGTCATATCAGCATCATTGACACTTCGTCGAGCCTTGTGTGCCCAGGGTGCAGTAACAGGAACCCAGACAGCTCATACACAGCTACAGGAACTCAGCGGGCTCAGTTACATACCTAGAGGCCAGGAAAGTATACTATAGTACCGGTTGACTCATATTGATCATACAAAGAATATATAGATTGAATTGTACTTGCTAGGGTTTATGGGGCCCAGGTATGTTATTTCGTGCTGGTTGTACCTTCCAGGGTTATTGGGGCCAGGTAAGGTTCTTATTTGTATACTTATTTGTTAGTTATACTTCAGGTTGTGAGGCTATTCAGGTTATAACTCTTATCTTTTCTACTGATTACTTTCAGTTCTTTTATAAGTTCTATTTAGTCATTTTGATTACTGCCTTACATATTCAGTACATATTGTACTGACAACCATCTATGGGGCACTGCATACTTGCCTGCAGGTGTGGATAGACGTGGTTCAGGACCTTCTTACTCGTTAACTAGAGTTAGCGGTTCAGCCAGCTCCTTTTCTCCAAAATTGGTAATTAGAAAGGCTTGCTCTTTTTGTTGTACAACTTCTGGGTAGGCCTCGACCACTATTCCACTCATAGAGACTTGCAGACTACAGTGTTTCTGTTGTTGATTATTGTTGGTCGTGTGGTGCCTATGTAAGATGCGTTTTGCAGGTTGGCCATGTGGGGCCTAGTTTAGCTAGTTAGTTAGCAGCTTTGTTGGCTATAATATGAATATGACTGCCTGTTATCCTTTTGTTATAACTAGACAGCATAGTGGTCTTCTCGGCCCGCATAGGATCCCTTTATTGTTTTGTTGTTGGGTTAGCTATTTTCCTTTACAAGTGCTACATGGCCTTGTTGGCCCGTGGCTATGTTTATAGCCGAGATATAGCAGTTTGTTTTCTTGATTTTGAGTTGTTGGTAGGAACTAGAGGTTTTTATGCCCAACAAGGATAGCCCAGATTCCAATATGGCATTAGGTGCCACTCATGCCTCCCAAGTTGGGGTGTGACAAACTTGTTATCCGAGCAACATTGTATCCTAGGGAGTCTGCAAGCCATGTCTACTTGAGTCTTGTTTATAAATGTGTTGTGTACCACATTTATAGGCAAGAGGCTAGGAGGCATGATAACATGGTTACCCTCTTTTCTTCTCTAGTCATGCTATAGAGCTATGTCGTATAGGGTGAATCCCTAAGCTTACGTTATTCTTCGTATCTACATAGAAAATGTCCAACTCATGACAGACTACGGCTAGTCGTGAATTGGATACTGCAATAGAAAAAGGAACTAGCGGGGTGCCCCAGCTAGAGTCGGCCCAACCTGAGGGCAAGAGGGAGACATCATCTCGGTCACCCTAGCATTCTCCGCCACACCAGGAGCCCCCCAGGGTAGAAAATATGTTAGCACCACCCCCAGCAATCCCTATATATATAGCATCAGATTAGGAGGTTAGGAGCTCTTCTTATATGCTGGATCAAATAATGGCAGCTCAGTGCCAGCCAGTGGTACCAATTGTCACTGAATCTACTAGAGGACCCGAAAGTTCGAGGGTTCGAGAGTTTCTTTCCTTGAGTCCTCCACAATTCACGGGGACAGATTGCAAGAGGATCCTTAGTACTTACTGGACTAGTTACAAATAATATTTATAGTGATGCATGCTACACCCATTGAATCAGTCGAGTTTGCAGTATTTGGGCTACGAGGTATACTGGTGTTGTGCTACGAGAATTGGAAAAGTTTCCAAGGTACAGACGTACCCCCTTCAACTTGGTCTAGTTTTTTAGAGGCCTTTATAGAATCACTATTTTCCATAAGAAATCTGACAGGCCCGGGTGGATCAGTTCCTACACCTAGAATATGGTACGATGAGCGTTTGAGAGTACGCAATGAGGTTTGACTCTTTGGCCGGATATGCGCTAGCATTTGTGGATACCAATCAAGCCATGGGACATCGGTTCATCATGGGGCTTCTTCCAAAGTATGTGAAAACCAGTGTTACAGCTACCTTACGAGACGATATGGACATTTCCCGCATTCAGACTTTTGCTCAAAGTATTGAAGGGATTAGGCGTCTTTAGCAAGAGGTAGAAAGAGCGAATCAGGAGCTGCACCGAAGGGCCAGGCCCACTGATATGTAGGCAGAATTTTAGGGTGGACCCAGGCCCCAAATATCAGGTAGGCCACCAAAACCTCCACACCAGTAGCAGCAGAGTGGTAGATCAAATTGTCGCGGAGAGTCAGGTCCCTGCAAGAGCACATGAACATCAGGTTCCCAGCAGTAGAGGGGATCATATAAGAGCAAGCCCGCTATACCGCATTGTAGCATTAGCAGTTGACGACATTTTGGGAGGTGTAGATACGACCCTACCATTTATTATACTTGTGGACAAGAGGTTCATATGATGAGGCATTGTCTAACCTAGGAACAGGGTGATCGGGACCAGCAGGGTAATTCCTCAACAAGATCACATGTTCCAGCACCTTCAGCAGGGCACAGACCCTTAGCTCCACAAGCGAGGCAAAGGTAGATCAAGGGCATCCAGTTCTGGCAGTGGTCCGAAACGCACTCATGCCTTACTAGGGTGACAGGAGTCAAACCCGTCACCAGATGTTATGATAGGTATGCTGGATGGTTGCTCTCATCCGGTTTATGCTTTAATAGATCCAGGTTCTACATTGTCTTACGTTACTCTGTTAGTGGAATTGAAGTTTGGTATAACACAATAATTGCTTCAGTGATCATTCGCGGTGTCTAAACCCATTGGTGACTCTATTATTTCTAAGTGAATCTATCAGGGTTAAACAGTATAGATTGTGGTCGCCAGACCTTATCCAATATAGTGGTTCTAGTAAGGATTGATTTTGACGTCATTATGGGTATGGATTGGCTATTGCCGTGCTATGCCAATGTGGAGCATTTGACCAGGACCATCCGATTTCACTTTCAAGGGGAGGTAGTACGAGAGTAGAAAGGCAATGCACCTACGCCAAAAGGTAGGTTCATATCCTATCTTTGGGCGAGAAGGTTGATAGAAAAGGGTTGTTTTTATCATATTGTTAGGGTTTGGGACATGCAAGCAAAATCCCTGACTCTTCGGTCCATTCCCGTGGTTAATGAATTTTTGAATGTATTGACAGAATAACTTCCTGGTATTCCCCCAAAGCGTGAGATCAACTTCTCAATCGACTTTTGATGTGTTGTGGATTTACAGCAGTTTTGACACTCGAAACTAAGAAAATAGCATGGACTTAGGTGTTGTTTTGTGGATATGATGCACTTTTCCTTTGGTTAAAGGATAAATTAGTGTTGGAGATAAAAAAAGCAAAAGAAAGCCTGAAGTATGCAAAACAGGCTTAAAGTACAGTCAACAGTACGAGCCATAGGAAGGTCCTACGAGTCGCACTGATGGCCGCGAAAAGTTGCAGAAGGCTATGGTTGAAGAGATGCAATGTACGAGTCTCAGTACGAGTCATACCAAGCTTGTACGAGTTGTGGTGATAAAGTCATGAAAAGAATCAGAATATTTGCATAAGTGGCTGACTCCTGCTATGGAAAGAAAGAAAGAACCCTAGGAAGAAGGTATGAGTCATACCATGGTGGTCGTGATAAACTTCAGAAGAATTTCAATATTTCAGAGTCAAGCCACAGGAGCTCAGTACGGATCGTAGGATGGAGGTACGAGTGGTACCAGGATCCAACACTTAGCCAAAATCCAGCTAGTCATGCAAGGTACGAAAGGATTGTAGGGGCTGTAAGATGCTGCTACGGGTCGTAGGTTGACTCGTGACGAAGGAGGAACTAGATATGGAAATTCACCGTGTCTCCTAGGAAAAGGATTCTTGTGTCTATATAAAATACTTTTTAGGTTTTCTTTTTTTGGAGGCGATCAGAGAAGAGATTTTTAGGAGAGTAAGAGAGAATTCAGTTGATTCGACTTGTGATCAACCTTTTCTTGAATTCTTCTTGTTCTTGCTATTTGTTCTTGAAAATTTTGTTGAGTAATTAAAGGAAGTGTTTTTCTCATTCATAAGTGTAAGTAATAATTTATGTTTTTAATCATGAATTAAATTCACAACCTTACAACTATGAGAGGCTAAAACCTCCATAGCTAGGGTTGTGGGAACAATGGTGGATTAACAAGCTAGGGTTGCACAAAGTGATTTTAAAACCAATACAAAATACTTATATTATGTTCTCTTCATGCTTAAATGTTTCTTAAAGTTTGCAACATTAGGACAACCCCGAATTCTTTACTTTCTTAGGACTAAGAGGTAGAGATTTGGAAAAGAGAATTACAACAGAGCCTTCATTTTGATAATCATTGTATTAACTTGAGTTGTGGTTGTAGGATAGCTAAAATTGGAACTTAGTGATAACGGATAGTTTTAAATCACTTTGAGACTTTGTCGAGTGATTGAGTATCGTCATTCAATAGGGAATGGTCGGTCGTTTGAATGAACCTAAGTTATTAGTTCTATAAGTAAGTATTGGTGATAATGACGAGTGTATACCCAAAGTAGTTATGAACCCATAGGGAACACTAACCCTAGTTATTCTTTGATATTGACTCAACACCAGATTTTTAATACTTGTTTTTATTATTGATTTTCTTGAGAACCCCCTAATTTTGAAGTAACTACCTCACAAGCTCACTTATCGGCTATAATCTAGTTCTCCCATATTCCTTGTGGGTTCGAACCCAACCTCTAGTTGGGTTCATCATTGACAACGTCCACTTCATACTTTAGTAAGAGGTGTGGTTTAAGCATTATCAAAAAGTGGCATTGTTGCCGGGTAATATGGCTGAAACTAGGTTATTAGCTTGTGTTTGACTTTTTTGTAGTTATTTCCTTAATTACGTTTATTTTTGTTCTTTTGATACCCAAAGTCCATTCTCTGGTGAATGCCAAGCACTCGGAGAAGAGGAGATCCACTTGTTCCACAAAATCCAGAAATCGAGGGAGCACTGCATAGAATGGAGAACCACAAGCTAAGAGAAGACCGCATAGCTAAAGAAGCTAGGCAAGCCAAGCTAGATCGGCAAGCTGCACTATAGAATGCGAACAATGAGATAGATGAGGTAGTAAATGTTGGTCGACAGGGGAGGGGAAATAGAGCTCATATATTTGCCCCTCAGTTCTTCGATGATGATGATGACCCAACATTGATGAAGTTGGGTCGACTAGAGCAATTATCGCACCAAAATTGCCCGTTGGGGCCAAATTTGACATTACGAGCACCATGATTCAATTGCTAAACATGAAAGGGGTGTTCAGTGGTCACGCAACGGATAACGCCAACCTGCACTTAATGAACTTTGTAGGAATATGCAAGGCGTATAGGTTGGCTGGAGTAAGCTAGGATGGAATACAGCTCAGACTCTTCCCTTTTTCTCTATTAGGGGAAGCTACTTTGTGGTTATCGGAGTTGCCAACGATTCTATAAAAAACTGGAGGGAGCTCAAACAGGCCTTTCTGGAGAGATTCTTTCCCCCATCAAAGATGTTGTAGCTAAAGGATGAGATCAATAATTTTTGACAGATTAACGCTGAGGCACTTCATGAAACTTGGTTGAGATTCAAAAAGAAATTGACAAAGTGCCCTAACAAAAAAAATCCCAGATGAGAGTTTGTTGAAATTTTTTTACATGTATTTGAACAATAGCACCAAATTTGTAGCAGACAGGGTGGCTGGAGGAGCATTAATGAGTTGCACCTAGGAGCAAGCTGCCACCATTCTTGACAGGGTGACTAAGACAAATAGGGCCTAGCATACAAGGGAGGTTGATGCAGTGGTAGGCTCATATGTTGTTGGTTTGACTGCAGACCAATGAAGAAAAGAAGAAGAGCATGACCAACAGTTGGCTCATATGCGCAGATCATTGGACATGATGACAAAGCACATTATGGGAGCTAGAGCAAAACGGGTCAATGCAGTGGGAACTCAAGGTAGGGAGCAAGGAGCTGATCACTCTGATTCTGAGGAAGAGGCAAACTTCCTACATAGCCAGGTGGCAGGTTTTCGAACCAACGCCCAAGCGTCTAGACAATACAATTGGTGCCAAGGTTCTAGAAATCAAGGTCGGAACCAGTATAGAGACAACTACAACAGAAACGGGTTCAGAGACAGGAGCCTTAGTCATGAGCGCGAAGTAGATTGGAGATGAAACAATGGATACCTCAATGATCGAGCTGGAGTCTATATGCCTCCCAACGCATGAGGAGGGGAAGTTGGGCAATCAAAGTTGGAGAGCATGATGGCGGAGATGTTGATGAAGGTGAGGTACACTGATGATCAGCTGAAGGAGATACGAGGTGACTTATAAAGTATGGGTCAGAATGTGGAATCTCATGCTACCGCCATCAAGCAGATCGAACACCAACTTGGGCAACTGTAAGAATCAATGAACCCTAGACAAAAGGGTACACTACCTAGAAACACTTTCCAAAATCCAAAGAATGATGCACATTGTATAGCGGTGATGACTAGGAGTGGTAAAACCACAGTTGACCCCCCGTTTTGAGTTGAAGTTGACTGGAAGAAAGAGAGCATAATTGAGGAAGATGATACAAGTGTTGAGAGAGAGAATGGTGAGTTACAAGAGGCCCCGAGAGCTGAGAAGGAACCTGACCTGCATCAACGGGCAACCTGAGTGCATAAAGCTATCCCACTACCACCGCCACCATTCCTTCAAAGGATGAAGAAGAAGGCGGAGAATGGTAAGTTCCATAAATTGATTTCAATGCTTAAGTAACTATCTGTGAACATACCATTGGTCGAAGCACTAGAGCAGATGCCAGGATATGCAAAGTTTATGAAGCAACTGGTGACTAAGAAGAGATCTATGTTCTATGAGCCTGTTAATAATGTGCATCACTATAGTGCCATAGCTACAAGGATCCTAGCACAGAAAAAGGAAGTCCCCGGTGCCTTCACTATACCATGTATGATTGGAAATGTCAAGTTCTCAAGGAACTTTTTGATTTGGGAACTAGCATTAACTTGATGCCCTTGGCCGTGTTTAAGAAATTAGGATTGGGATCCCTCACACCGACCAACATGCGGCTACTGATGGCTGACAGAATAGTTAAGAAGCCGATGGGCATCCTAATTAATGTGCTTGTCAAGGTAGACAAATTTATATTCCCAACGGACTTCGTGATCTGGGATTACGAGGATGATTGCGAGGTCCCCATCATCTTAGGACGACCATTCCTTGCAACTGGATAGCTCAAGTAGATGTGGAGGCTGGCCTGCTGAAGTTTAGATTAAATCAAGAAGAGGTCACATTCAACATCTGCAAGACAATGAAGCAACCCAAGGAATTTATTGTGATCTCAGCACTAGAGGATGAGTATGAATCACTTGACAAATTCTGAGTAGTCAAGAGATTTGCGTCGTGCCGTGACGTTAAATTAGGAACTTCTTGGTATGCAACCCATGTGGTAGTTTGGTGTAGTCTGAGTAACCAGGCTATCTACGTCGTGTCGTGATGTTAAATGAAGCGCTTCTTGGGAGGCAACCCAGGTTATTAAACTAATGTCTGCTCAGTGTGAGTTGTAATGGGTCAAAATGACACATAGTATGAGTCGTGATGGGTCAAAATGGCAATAATACCCGACTCGGCCCAAAAATTTTTAAATTTTCCCTTAATTATTTAAACAAAACAAACACCCTCTCCCTAGCTAAAAACACTCAAAAGAACGACTTGAACTAACCTCCCCAACACCTATAACTCAAAATCACCGAAAAATCAAGCAAAACTCTTGCTCCACCTGAGTTCTGAAAACCCTACACAGTGATATCCAGTTGATGAAGCACCAATCAAGTAAGTATGTTGTATTAAACGCTTATAATAGTCATATACTGAGAGTGATGGTTTCAAAACCCCTGTGAGTCATTCACTAGGCTCGAAAATTTATTTTGAAAAAAAGAGACAATGATCAGAGTGTAGTGTAATGTTCTTTTTCGACTGGAGTGATGCTAAAATTTTGATAAACTTAGGTCTTTAAAAACAATGAGTTATGGGTAATAGATCCAAAAAGGGAGGAGTGAGCATGGGTTAAATTGAGTTGATGATGAGCCTAGACTTGGGGGGAAATTTGAGTACCTTAAATTGTGAAAAGAGAACCCTTTCAAACTGAGAAAAGAAAATTTGGAAGTGGTATGAGGCACAATACGGATCGTAGGTTGCTAACGCAAGTCGTACTGAGCACTCGTACCACCAAGCTGAACAAAGTTGCAAAAAAAGCCTTTCCTACGACTCGTGGAATCGACCTACGGGTCGTACCATGATTCATGGAAAAATCCAGAAGAATACTAATGCAGGGGCTTCATCAGATGACTCAAGGTACAGATCATACCTTTGTGGTACAAGTCCTACCTACGAGTCATACAAAAAGTTTACTGTAATTCAGGGACTTCTCACGAGTCAGACCTTCATGGTATGACCCATAGTGACGATCCGTGATGAGAATCTGAACATCTCCTTTCTAAATCTTCTTTTCATGAACGGAATGCTAACCTCTTTCTCTACAGGTACAATGACATACAAACGCCGGGAAGACAAAATAAAAGCCCTGAGGACATTGATTGATGAAACAACTGAGTCGGAGTCTGACAAGGTAGGAGACTCACCTAGTGGTTCAATTGAAGAGTATCAAGTAGACACTTTAGAAACTGATGGAACCAAAACCACTAGGGCAAAAGCAAAGGCCAAAGATGAAGAAACCACTTCCACATCCGCTCGAGCTCTACAGTCTGAGGAGGGAGTTAGAGAGGAACAACAAAAGTCAGAAAATGAATAAAATGCAGAAGAAAGGTCAGGGGAGACACAAGGTGGAGAAGATACCGACAGTGAAGAATCATAGGAGGAGGCTTCCAATGATGCACAAGAATAGACCCCAACTAGGACAAGCCGTACAATTTGGTGGAGAGTGTCGGGGGCTAAAGAAATCTATAAGAAAGGCATCTCTCTCACCGCCAAGAATAAGCCAAGGTGGAGCATCCAAGAAGAACCGCAGATCCTCACAACCTCACTGAATGAAATTGAGGAGATGAAGCGGATTTTTATCTTCTATGGTTTTGAGTGGATGGCCAAGACTCCACCACAGTACACAAAAGACATAGTTCGGGAGTTCTATGCCAACTATTCGGCCACCATGGAGGTAAAGGCAAAGGAAGGGCAGAAGATAAAAGATCAGCCTCGTCTGGAGAGTTTTATGGTCTGAGGTTGAGAGGTTGATATATCTGAGTAGACCATCACTCAAATGTTTTGTGGACCACAACTCGCACCTACCAGGATGATGCCAGAGTACGATTACAGGGTGGAGGCAATGAAGCAGACTAGATCCATGACTGTGCTGGAGCGACAGAGTCAGCTGCAATGGCTAGCAAGGGTGATTGCCTAGAACAAGGATGAAGATGAATGGTTACTGGTGGAAAGTAGGTGACCAAGAACTCACTAAATTTCATAGCAAGACAGTAGTGCGGCATCGGTTTGTACCTACAGTCAATGACAATACATTAAGTGTTGATAGAGCGGCTTTGGTGGCATGCCTCATGTCCCGCTACCCCATCAATATCCCAAGAATCATAGCAGATGAGATACGAGACTGGGCGGTGGGAGTGAGCACTACTATTAGAGTTGTCAAAACGGGCTGGCCCAACCCAACCCATCCCAACCCAACCCTAGTGAGCTAACGAATTAACCGATTTAGGACGGGCTGGCCCTTTTAACAAAAAGGCCTTAAAAAGGTACAACCCAACCCAACCCTAAGCAGGCCATGGTTTAGGACGGGTTGGCCCTTTAATAAAATTTAAACATAACTAAGACATGATAATTGAAAAAATGTGATTACTAAAAAATTACCAGCCACTATAACTCTTCATTATAATAACAAGTGCGTAAGATAATAATTAAGAGGAACTAAAAGAAGAACAAATATAACTATTAACTAATTAGTGAAAAACATTAGTCAGAAAACAACGCTTCTACAATTCTGAAGAGTTAGCACTAATGTTCTGCCCAATTACAAAATTAAAATTTTAAAGAGTTTAAAAATTACATAAGCCATTGATTAAAACTTAACAACTTCACTTCAATTTTCAGTTGTAATATTTCTAGAACCATCAATCACATTTGAATCAACTGGTGATATAGTTTCCTTTACAGTTTCATCTTCATCTACAATTTACATCATATAAAATATTAATTAATTATTAACCATTAATAAAAAATGTAAGAAAAAAATATAATATTTTAATTTATGTGGATAATATAGTCTTACAAAAATTAAGATAGAAAATATTACCAGTATTAGGTTGAGTAAATCCATGCAACCAATTTCTTGTAGGAACAAGAGTTTGAACCTTTTCATGGTGGATACAACTTCTATATTTGGTAACAACACAACCACTAAGACTAAATTCTAATTCTGATGCTACGGTTGTAACTAGAACACTGAGTACATCACGTGCCATCACTGAAAGGTTGTGATATTTTCTTTCATTTTCCTTCCAATACTAAATAAAGTTCATCTCATGAAACTTCTCATAATCAAGATTCAATTCCTCCAAATAAAGGTCCAATTCTGACTTTTCAGTATTGCAAATAGATTCACTCTCAAACATTTGAAATTTCTATTAATTTAAACATGAGATGCAAAAAATAACAATAAGAAGAAGACAAAGAAGAAGAAGAAACAAAAAGAAAATCTTAAAATGTTCCCACGATTCTATTTCAAAAGCACTAACATGAGTGAATCAAAAGATCATAACTGAACAAAAGGAAATGAAAATGAAGTAGATAAGATGGAAAAAAGGGAAAAGGAAAGCAATACTCTGGAATTTTGACAACGACAGTAGGGATATCCAATGAAAGACAATTTTTTAACCTCAAGATATCAAGAATAAAGTAAAATTTACTTATCTCTAATAATTTGGATTTCTTTTGTTTGGGTTGACTTCTTTCTTCAGTTGGATTACAAAAAATAGTAGAAGTAGTTGCTCCAATTTGATTATTTGCATAATGATCATAGAGCTTGTGAAATATTTTCTTCATAGTTCCAACCTTCTCTTGTGTAGAAGAAGCATACACCTTAGAGTAACAATACCTTAAAAGTTGCAACTTTAAGTGAGGATCAAGTATTACACTATATATACTCCAGTATTTATCAAACTTCTTGGACATTCTTAAAGTCATTTCCTTAATAACTTCATCTGGAATATGTAAATTCTCCTTCAACATGCATTCAATTTTCCAAACTTGCATAAAGTACAAGTTTGAGGTTGGATAACTCGAACCAGAAATCAAGTTAGTTATTTCATAAAATGGTTCCAAGAATTCAAATATTTTTTCTGCCCTTCTCCAATGATCAAATGTAGGACAATCAGAGTAATTTATATCAATCAACTGTAAACTAGAAAATGCTTATTCATATTATAGACCACTCTGAAGGATCAAGTATGTTGAGTTCCATCTAGTTGACACATCCAAACGTAAACACAAGTTTGTCATAATTCCTACTTGCTTCACATATTGCTCAAATTTTCTCATTCTACCCTCAGATCCTTTGACTTACTTCACACTTTCTCTAATTCTAAGCAAGGCATCATTAGTTGCCTTCAACCCCTCTTGGACAATCAAATTCAAAATATGAGCAGAGCAAGACACATGAAAGAACTCACCATCACATACTAAACTCTTTTGCAAATCAAGATCCCCTTTTAAAATATTTTGCATACTATCATTTTTAGTGGAATTGTCAAAAGTGATAAAGAACACTTTTTTATCGATGCCCCACTGTTTTAAATAATCATATATAGTTGCAGCCAATTCAACTCCAGTGTGAGGAGAAATCATATGACAAATAATTATAATTTTACTAACTAACTTCCAATTATCATCAACATATTGAGCAGTTAAACAAAGATACCCCTCAGAAGTTCCTATTGTCCAACAATCAAAAGTTAAGCAAACTCGATTAGGAATATTAGCTAAAACTTTTCTTAACTTTTCCTTCTCTTTGAAATACACTTTCTGGACATCCACAACACAAGTATTCCAAGATGTCATAACTACTTTTGGACTTATATAATTTTCCCAAGCTCTAATTCCAGCAAATTCAACAAAAGAATATGGAAAATCATGCTTACTGATGGCTTCGGCAAGCTTTTCACGGGAAATCAATTGATCTATTTTTCTAGATTGTATTTTACCTTACTGGTCCATATACATTTGACCTAAATCATGATATTTAATCTTTTTGCATTTAAGTAAATGTCATTTTAAATGGGATGTTCCATAGTTCTTACCTCCAGGTCTTGGAGTAGAACCAATCTTATATTCTTGATCTTTACAACCTTTACATATTGCCCTTTCCACACCATCATCATCTCTACCAATATTTTCGAAATATCTCCAACTAGACGACTTTAATTGCCTGGTTTTTTTCTTTTCAGATGCATCTGGTTCATTCACCTCCAAACTAGTTTCATGTGTGCTATATTCATCATCCTCCATTGAATTTTCTATAGTAAGATAAACAAGAATACTATTAAATTCGTTATTCATCCTCCAACAAAGTTATAATAACAATAAACACCCAAAGATCTAAATATAAATTAGCACTCACTAGTATAAATTTACTATAAATGTAATAGCATGTGCAACAATTCCATAGTCAGATAATCATATCACAACACACAGCCAACTCTCACACACTAGGCTCTTGGCAAATGAAATCACTAAATAAAATAATAGACTTTTCGGGACAGAACTGCTAGACAAGAGAATGGACGGTCACACACAAAATCGCGAGACCAAAAAGTAGGCCCTCATAGGTAGATCGAACACTGATGATACTGGTATATTGTAGTATCTTGTAAGTTGTAATGTAGTTCTTCTTCTCTGCTCTACAACTATGGAACAACAAGAGATCCATACAGAGGCTCAATAAAAATGAAGTGATCGAGAACTCAAAATCTGTGACTGCTCAAGAAAAAAAAGGTCACATAAAAGCAAAAGATGCAGCCAGACCAAACGGCACGAGAAGAGAATTTAAGAACTTAGAAGAGTGAAGAATTAAAAGATAAACATAATTTTGTTGTTGCCAGAGTCCTTATCTTATTAATATTTTATTACAAAATATAACCTATTAACTATTACTGGTTACTCTATTAGTAGTTCTAGTCTTCTAGACTTCTAGTTCTAGTTGTCTAGACTCTAGACTCTAGTTGTAGACTTGTACTCTTGTAGTATACTATAATACTAGTACGTATATAGTGTAGTCTGCAGTAGTAAATATACCATGTAAATTTTTTCATTCTTTTTATTTTATCTTATATTATTATTTTATTTTCTTAATTAGTTAATATATTATATATTTAATAATTAATTATTTTTTAAATTTTGCGGGCTGGTCTGGCCTCTAAGGCTGACGGGCTAGGCCTCTGAGGCTAACGGGTCAAATGAGGATGGGCTTTTAGGCCTCATTTCTAAACGGGCTACAAGAATTGTCCCAACCCTACTTAATTAAAGGGTTGGGTTGGGTCGGCCTCACGGGCCAAGCCCATTTTGACAGCTCTAACTACTATCCCATTCCCGAGTCTTGTCTTCAGATTATGTATGGAGGCAGAAGTTCCACGGGGTTATGAGCGGTTGATTGGAGGCCAAAGGATTGCAGACATAGGTCTTATACGGAATGAGATGAACCTGGTGAGCATATCTTGGATTCCCACAGCAATTCTAGCAGCCCATCTAGTAGGGGAAGCACAAGTGAATGTCCCCACTACACAGGAGCAGTGTAAGACACCGGCTACAGGCGCCGGTCATTCAGAGTTATCTCCTAGCACCTCAGCTTCACCATTGCCTAGCATGTAGACTCAAACACTAACAGGGTATACCTTTGTACTGCAACACTTCCTCCAAAAGCTAGCAAAACGATTGACCATGGTGGAGCGAAAGTTTCAGGCCATGATGGACAATATAAAACCATGGGTCAAGTTAGTTATAGAGGAGTAGCTTAGGCTCTACATGCTCTCCTAGATAGTTTTGAGAGTCGACTCAATGAGATGATGTTGGAGTAGACCGATACCAGCAGTCTCTGTGTGGAGTTGGAGGCTCTTCACAACCAAGTACCTGAGTTGTCATCACGACAACCAATAGTATTAGCATCCCCCACTCTTGTAGACATAGATGTCGAGCCTGATGATGTGATTGATTTGGTGGCATATAGGGAGCCGACCACATCTATTGAAAAGGATAAGAAAAGAGCTGCTGAGTATGAGAGAGAGGAGAGTCTAAGAAAGAGGAGGAAGAAGGAGAGAAAAGAGCGCAAGCAGGCTAGAGCATAGAGCATGTGGAATCATGACACACATATTTCTGAGTTGCATGAGAGTGCTAGAGGAGATGGCAGCTCCACCATACCTCAGCCCGAGCTTGCTAGTGGTCGTGACCCATCGGGAGATCCACATTCAGCCCCAACAGTTAAAGAGGTTGTCCAAGCGGCCACAATTATTGGGGGGACCACCCTCCCTATTGACAAACAATTGAGCGCGCCGGCCACCGCTAGTGCCACTACTACAACAGAGATACCACCTTCGCAAGAGGACATGAGTGCCTAGTGTGCCACAGGTATGTTCTCTTCCCTATGTTATTGTAGTTGATGCTTCGGGAACGAAGCTTACTTAACAAAAAGGGGAGGGTGTGTACTTGTGATTTTTGGGATTTTTGATTGGTCTGAGGGTTTTTCTTGCCGTGTTTCTTTTCCCTCAGGCATGATATCTAGTAGAACTAACATGTGTAGGATTTTTATTTTTAGTTTGTGATTTTTTTTAATTAGAAAGTAGCTTAGGAGTACTCAACCAATAGGATCTTTTGATGTCATTTAGTTTGTCAACATGAGTAGTCTTGTTACGCCATGTATAAACCAGAAAGGTGAGGTGAAAATAGTTCATGTACCATGTGTGAGTGAAGTATAATATTCAGTTCGGTATTGTGTTAAAGATCTAGAACTTGCCCGGTTGGTCTTTGCATAGGATAAGGATGGTTAGTTAGGATATAATCATAGGCCATTTTTGTTCAGCTGACTTTTAGCCTATATTACCCTACCAAAGTTGCATGAATCCCTTAATCCCAAGTTTGAGCCTTAAATGACCAGGTTTCTTTGATTTACCGATTAACCGTAACCATTTTTCTACAATGAACCTATTTTGTCCCTGGTCCTTCCTTTGATATTGTGAACCTCAACATAAGCAAAATTCCTATATTGAGGGTGGCTAGAGTAGGGGTGCGTAAATGGTGGGAACGGAAGAAAGGAAAAGAAAAGAGAAAAGAAATGGTGAAAAATGAGGTGTCGTGAAAAGAAAAAAAAAGAGGATGAAAAATGTTGAGAAGCTTCAAAAAAGAAATCTCAAAGGAAAATGACAAGGCTAAAGAAGTTGAAAACTCACCACACCCATGAAAACTTGTATAAAAAAGGGGTGAAAAGGGAAGAAAAGGGAATGAAAGAGCAAAATGGTGACATAAGTGAATGGTGTAGCCAATGTATGTAGTGCCAAGGAAGGGATAGTCACTTATAAAATCCCCCATCGTTATCATGTCCAGCCCTAAGCCTACATTACAAGCTATATCAAGTCCTATGGTGATCCTAACTTGACCATCTAATAAACCAAAGTAGAGAAAAAAAGGGCAAGCCTATGGTATTTGACACATAATACTCGTAACTTCTTTGTGAGAGTGAACGCCTTACTTGTTTAGTCCCATGTTATGTTTGACATCTCATATTTGAGTGGGGATTTCATTGGTGTGAAGATACATAGATTATGTTTGCTTTTACCATTAGTCTGTGTGGATAACATTGGTGATGACTTGATTGCCTGTTGATAAATGGATGACATGTTTTCATCCCTGTTTATGATGTTTTGAGGTTGCTTGTAATGCATTAGCTGATGTTGTTCTATGAGAAAGGGTCAATAGAATGTGCATAGAAAGTGCAAGTTTTGTTTGGATATTGGTTGTAGTATCTTAAGTCTATTTTCTAGTTGGGCATCACGTTTAGTTTTTCTTTTCTTTGCCTGAGGACATGCAAAAGTCTTAAGTTGAGGGTGTTGATGTGTTGTGGATTTACAGCACTTTTGACGCTCAAAACTAAGAAAATAACATAGACTTAGGTGTGTTTATGTGGATATAAGGCACTTTTCCTTTTGTTGCAGGATAAATTGGTGTTGGAGCTAAAAAATGCAAAAGAAACCCTGGAGTATGCAAAATAGGCTCAAAGTGCAGTCCACAGTACGAGCCGTAGGAAGGTCCTATGAGTCGTACTGATGGCCGTGAAAAGTTGCAGAAGGCTATGGTTGAAGAGATGAAATGTACAAGTCTTAGTACGAGTCATACCAAGCTTGTACGAGTCATGGTGATAAAGTCATGAAAAGAATCATAAAATTTGCATAAGAGGCTGACTCCTGCTAAGGAAAGAAAGTACGAACCATGGGAAGAAGGTACAAGTCATACCATGGTGGTCGTGATAAACTTCAGAAGAATTTCAAAGTTTTAGAGTCAAGCCATGAGAGCTTAGTACGGATCATAGGATGGAGGTACGAGTCATACCAGGATCCAACATTTAGCAAAAATTCAGCCAGTCATGCAAAGTACGAAAGGATGGTACGGGCATGTAGGATGCTGCTACTGGTCGTACGTTGACTCGTGACGAAGGCTGAACAAGATATGGAAATTCACCCTGTCAGCCTAGGAAAAGTATTCTTGTGTCTATATAAATACTTTTTATGTTTTATTTTTTAGAGGCGATCAGAGAAGAGATTTTTAGGAGAGAAAGAGAGAATTGAGTTGATTCGACTTATGATCAACCTTTTCTTGGATTCTTCTTGTTCTTGCTATTTGTTCTTGAAGATTTTGCTAAGTAATTAAAGGAAGTGTTTTTCTCATTCATAAGTGTTAGTATTGATTTACGTTTTTTATCATGAATTCAATTCACAACCTTACAACTATGAGAGGCTAAAACCTCCATAGCTAGGGTTGTGGAAACCATGGTGGATTAACAAGCTAGGGTTGTACAAAGTGATTTTAAAATCAATACAAAATACTTATATTGTATTCTCTTCTTGCTTAAACGTTTCTTAATGTTGCACAACATTAGGACAAGCCCGAATTCTTTACTTTCTTAGGACTAAGAGGTAGAGATTAGGAAAAGAGAATTACAACAGAGCCTTGATTTTGATAATCATTGTATTAACTTGAGTTGTGGTCGCAGGATAGTTAATTATAGAACCTAGTGATAACAGATAGTTTGAAACCGCTCATGAGACTTGGTTTAGCGATTGAGTATAGTCATTCAATAGGGACTGGTCAGTTTTTTGAATAAACATAAGTTATTAGTTCTATAAGTATGTATTGGTGATAATCACAAGTGTATACCCTAAGTAGTTATGAACCCATGGGGAACACAAACCCTAGTTATCCTTTGATATTGACTCAACACCAGATTTTTACTACTTGTTTTTATTATTGATTTTATTTAGAACACCCCAATTTTTAAGTAACAACCTTACAAGTTCACTTACTAGTTGTAATCTAGTTCTCTCATATTCCCTGTGGGTTCGACCCCAACCTCTAGTTGGGTTCTTTATTGACAACGTCCGCTTCATACTTAAGTAATAGGTTTGATTTGAGCGTTATCAACTTTCCACTAGGTACGCGACCTATATCCATCTCTCTATACTGAATGGCTCCTGCTGAGCTGAAGGAATAGAAAAAACAGTTGAAAGATTTTCTATATAACGGTTTTATCAGGTCGAGTGCTTCACTGTGGGGTGCGCTAGTTCTATTTGTGATGAAGAAAGATGGTTCCCTATAAATGTGTATAGATGATCGACAGTTTACTAAAGACACTATTAAGAATAAATATCTCCTTTCACGGATAGATGATTTGTTTGATCAGTGATAGGGGGAAAAATATTCTCGAAGATCGACTTAAGGTTATGGTATCATCAGGTATGGGTTCAGGAGAAAGATATTTCAAAGACAACCTTTAGGACCAAGTATGGTTATTTCTAACTCTTGGTTATGTCCTTCGGATTGACGAATGTCGCAGCTGTTTATGGATCTGATGAACAGCATCTTCGGGCCAAATATAGATATGTTTGTAATAGTGCTTATTGATGATATTCTGGTATATTTGCACTTAAAAGATGAACACAGAGATCATTTGTGAACGGTACTCCAGATCCCCAGAGATCGCCAGTTATATGCGAAGTTCTCAAAATGTGAATTCTAGTTAAATTCTATAGCCTTTTTGATCCATATTGTGTCAGATGTAGGTATTCGGGTGGATTCACAGAAAATCGAGGTAGTAAAGAGATGGCCTAGATCCATGACTCCAACCGAGGTTTGTAGTTTCCTGGGATTAGACAGGTATTACAGAAGGTTCATGGAAGGATTCTCTACCTTATCAGTGACATTGAACATATTAACTCAGAAGGTAGCTAAATTCCATTGGATTGAGGCTTGTGAGTAGAGTTTCCAGGAGTTGAAAAATAGACTGACATTTGCGCCAGTACTGGCCTTATCGGAATGTTCAGAGGGCTTCATTGTATACTGTGACGCTTTAGGCATTGGGTTAGGGTTTATTTTGATGCAACATGACAAGCTGATTGTCTATGCTTCGAGACAGCTAAGGAAGCACGAAAAGAACTACCCCATCCATGATTTAGAATTAGCTGCAGCGGTTCATGCTTTCAAAATATTGAGGCGTTACTTGTATAGTGTGCATGTAGATATCATTACTGATCATAAAAGCCTCCAGTATATCTTCACGCAGAAAGAGTTGAATGTGCGATAGCGTCGTTGGCTAGAGTTGGTAAAGAACTACGATGTGAACATCCTATATCACTCAGGAAAAGCTAATATTGTAGCCTATGACCTTAGTCGTAGATCCTTGGACAACCTAGCCAATTTGAGGCCAGAACAACGAGAAATGGCTTGAGAACTACACTAGCTAGCCAATCTAGCAGTCCAAGTAATAGATTCAGAGAATAATGGGGTTGTGATCCAGAATACAGTAGTGTCATCTCTAGTGGTAGAGGTAAAGGAGCGATAGAACAAGGACCCTAGTCGAGTACAGCTCAGAGACAAGGTTCAACAGGGTGAACTATCAGCCTTTGAGTTAACAGGAGACGGGGTCTTGAGATTAAGAGGTCGACTCTGTGTCCAAGATATAGCAGCGCTCCACCAGCAGATCATGGAATAGGTACATTATTCTCATTACTCGCTTCATCTAGGTTCGACAAAGATGTACCATGGTATAAAGGAGATATACTGGTGGTCAGGATTGAAGAAGGGTGTAGTTGAGTTTGTAGCATAGTGTCGTAATTGCCAGTGGGTAAAAACTGAACATCAGAAACCTAGCAAACTGACTCAGGAGATAGCCGTACCTATGTGGAAATGAGAAGAAATTAATATGGACTTTGTGACAGGGCTACCTCGCATTAGGGATAAATTCGACTCCATTTGGGTCATTGTTGACTGCCACGACCCGAGCATAGACCCGGATCATAGACACGGGACAAGGGACCCCGAGAGACCCCAAGTCAACCAATGGAATAATCATGAAGAAACATAGTTATAAAATCAGAGGAAGTCTAACTTAACATATCAACAAAATTAACATTTGAAGCTGAATATATGTCTAAGTGTGATATGCATTAAATCATGACGAGCTGATGGGATAACACCCCCGAAATAGCTCAACAATACTGAAACTAAAAATACAACAAAGATAACTGAAAATCTAGTCCTCGAAAGATGGGGAATCATCAATCAAGCAGGTACTGACTCTGATAAGCGATTACAAATGGGGCTGAACCTGAGAACCGGATCCTGCATAATGAAACGATGCAATATAGAAAGTATGCGGTAGTACGTGGAATATACCGAGTATGCAAGTAAAACAACTAAAGTAAAATAAATCATTTTAAGTAACTCATACATATCAGAAGCTTTTAAGTTTAAGTAGAGGACTACATGCATTCATTCTGAAATCGTACTCTTATCATAACGTGTTCATGCATTGCTTTATAACATCATAAATGACTCGAATGACTCAAACCTGAAACATAACATTTATATCAAAAGCTGATCAAGGAGCCAAACCTTGCTTTTTGAACATGCATGCATAAGTAATCATCGTGAGTAATGAAAATGCAAAACCGAATGTTATAGATAGTGGGAGACTCGTCACTTAACCAACATACCACGATAGAGCTTATGTGGTCCCAACTATCACACTCAAGTGGGTAGAGCCATCCATAACCTTGCCAGGGCTATGGACGATATCGTGATATATTTATCAAGCTGAAGGGCCAATCGGGCTGGGGATAGCTCACAAGGGAGTTCCCAATAATATAATAATTTCAACCTACGTTGGCTCGTAGTTCTGGGGCATAGGGTAATCAACCCTTAAGCCGCTTAGTGCTAGACTCTTCTCCAAAAACATGCAATGCTCTACATCGTATATAACGAAGCTCAACATCGTCTGTTGAAGAAGCTCAACATGAAATCATGCATAACTCAATATCGTATGAAACGAAGCTCAATATTGTCTACTAACAAAGCTCACAATGAAATCATGCACAGACTAGACATCATAGGGATATGAAGCTCAATATTTTCTATAGACAAAGCTCAATAATGACCCACATCTCAATAAAGAAATCATGCGTATGAGAAGCTTTATTTCGAAATATTGCACAAGCTTAATCATAGGTGGGATCATCTACTCCAAATCATATGCTAAGCTACATATAGAAATATTTACTCAACATACCACAAGCAAGAATTTATAATAAAAATTTGGAAATTACACTTCAACAATGTGGTAAGCTTATGTCAGGAAAATCATAACTTTAAATTGACATATGGGCATCAACCAAAGGTCTACCATACTTAGATCTAATAAATTAACTTTAAAAACAACTACGTATTCATGGGTAGACTTAGAAACATGTTTTTCATCATCAACTTCATCATCATCACACATTTACCAAAAATTTCTTCCTTTATGAACTCTTAACCCATAGGCGTTTTGGATTCAAATTTTGGAAAATAATTTTTATAAGGGAAAACAAGTTAGAATTTGCCCAAGCTTCATTAATCATCAATATAAACTCAATTTAATCATATCCATGTATAGAGATTGAAGAATCATGCAATTGGGCAAAACCCCATACTTGATTATAGAAAATTTCATTACATTTTGATAGGGGATGGACATGGGTGTGGAAGAAAACACCCACTCATAGCCTTTCTCACAACACGAACGGAGGCTCTAATCGTAGACACGGGACAAAGGACCCCGAGAGACCCCAAGTCGACCCATGAAACATGCATACAACTATTCTCAATTAAACAAGCAGGACATTAAACATAAAACATAGCAGAAATATAACAATAGCATAACATCAAGAAATACTGAAAGTATACAAGAGCTGAGTACTACATACTAGTCAGAAAGCCTCTACTAAATACGATGGGTTGATGGGAAAACATCCCCAATTAACCCGAACAATACTGAAACTCAAGATAACATAAGTCTGTCAAACACCCCTCAAAACATGAGGACTCACCAATGAGATGATAGCGTAAGTTGAGAAGGACTAAGGATGAGGACGAGCCTGAGATCCGGACCATGTATCATGAAAAGATACAGCATAGGAAGTATGTGGTCAGTACATGGAATGTACTGAGTATGCAATGTAAGTAAAACCGCGAAGCAATATAAATCCATTTAAGCAAGTTATACATATATCATATGCTTTTAAGGATAAGAATAAGAATACATGCATTCATTATGAAATTATACTCATATTATACATGATCATGCATGGCTTTAGAACATTGTAACTGACTCAAATGACTCAAGCTTAAACATGACATTTATATCAAAAGCAAAATCCATGATTTAAACCTTACTTCTTGTACATGCATGCATAACTAATCATCATGAATAATGAATATGCAATCTAAATGATATGGAAAGTGGGAGACTCGTCACGTAACTGACATACCACGATAGAACTTACGTGGTCCCAACTATCACACTCAAGTGGGAAGAGTCGTCCATAACCTTGTTGGGGCGATGGACGCTACCAATATATCGATATCAAGACCAAGGGCCAATCGGGCAGGGGATAGCTCACAAGGGAGGTCCCAATAATGTATAAGTATCAACCTATGTTGGCGCGTATTTCTAGGGCATAGGGTAGTCGACCCTTAACCCGCTCGGTGCAAGACTCTTCTCCAAAAAACATGCAATGCTCTACTTCGTATATAATGAAGCTCAACGTCGACTATTGACAAAGCTCAACATTGTCTATCGACAAAGCTCAACATCATCCCTCGACGAAGCTCAATATGAAATCATGCATAACTCAACATCGTATGAAATGAAGCTCAACATTGTCTATTGACAAAGCTCATAATAACATCATGTATAGACTTAACATCATATATAAATGAAGTTTAACATTGTCTATCAACAAAGCTTATAATGACACACATCTCAATCACAATTTCATACATATAGGAGGCTTTACTTTTAAACACACCACACGCTAGAATTTATAAGAGTTGAGGAAATTCACTTCAGACCATGTGGTATGCTCATGTAAGGGAAAATCATTAGTTTAAAACATCATGGGGGTATCACCCAAAGCTCTATTATACTTGGATTTATTCAATTCAATTTGAAAGAATCCATACAATCATGGGTAAGTTTAAACATGCTTTTGGTCATTTATTTCATCATCACTACACACTTATCGCAAACCACCACTTCTATGAACTATTCATTCATGGTGTTTTAGATTCAACTTTAAGAAAAAAAAATTTATAAGAGAAATAAGTTAGAATCCTCCCAAGATTCGTAAATCATCAATATCAACTCAATCTAATCATACCCATGAATAGAGATATAAGAATCATGCAATTGATCAAAACCCCATAATTGTTCATGCATAATTTTACACTAATTGATAGGAATTAGGCATGGGTGTGGAAGGAAGACACCCATTAAAACCCTACATACCTGGAAATGAATTGACCCAATGTTCCTTGAATACCCATAAAGAAATTGATGGAAACTTAGGGCAGAAGACCTTGAATCTACCAAAAATCTCTCTAAAGTTCTTTGCATGAGAATGGGCATGCATAAAGGACTTAACTCATCATATCACACTTAGAAAATATAAAAAATGACATAGTTTAGGGTCTAAAAGTGTGTAAAAGTCGAAAATGCTCTTAATGAACCTGCCCTAAAAACTTGCCGGATAAAACCCACGGGTAGTATCAACGGGTTGTGGAAACAACCCACGGCCCGTCCTATCTCTTCGTTGAAAACACTG
This sequence comes from Datura wrightii, assembly GCA_035772735.1. NCBI lineage: Eukaryota > Viridiplantae > Streptophyta > Magnoliopsida > Solanales > Solanaceae > Datura > Datura wrightii. The sequence continues at coordinate 10,149,220 of JASDFA010000010.1, forward strand.
CTGAAAGCCCATTCTCAGAGACGTACCACGGACATGCAGCACAGATCGTCCTAAGCTTCAACGAACCGTTCCTTTGGTCGTTGTTTCCTTCTTTTACAACTCTGCACTCCCATTACACGAGTCTCACCACACCTCATTGTAAGCTTTAATGGGCCGTGGTTTCCACCCGTTGTCTCCACTGCGACAGTCCACAGCCCTACCACAACTGCTAACAACAGACAATCGTTCCTCATAATTGGCCATTGTAACACCCGTTGTTACTTCAGCCATTTGGGCTAACTCCTTACCACGACCACCTCGACGGCTCATTGTTTCTTATAACGGGTCTTCGAATCAACCGTTGTTTCCCCTTGACATATAAACTCCTGAATCCATGACCACAAACGGCAGCCCGTGGTTACTTACTATGGTCGTGATACCTATAGTTCTGCAACCCTTTTTCCCAACTTTCAGCAATTTTGCATTTTAGCTTCCTAGGTCTACTCCTAAGCACTTCCGGGGTATTACAATATCTCCCCCTTGGGAGCATTCATCCTCGAATGTAGGAAATAAGCAACAAATAGAAATATACAATTTATCATAACTATATACTAATCATTTTAATCAAAATTTTCACGGAATGACTACCTCTGAATAAAACCACATAGCTTAAATGATCTCGTACCTCACATACACATTCATACACATAAAAGAAACTTGTACACATGAACCAAACGTGAAGACCAGATAGATTCATAGGGCGAAATTGATACCTCAAGTTAGAACCGAGCCGGTAGCGAATAAATGTGGATATTTGGCCATCATATTTGCTTCAGCTTCCCACGTAGCTCCCTCAACATGTTGATTTCTCCATAAGACCTTAACTAAAGTTATTTCTTTATTCCACAACTTCCGAACCTGATGATAAAAAATCTCAACGAGAATTTCTTCATAACTGAGGCTGTCTTTCACCCTAATGTTGTCTACCAGGACTACCAAGGCTGAATCAGTCAAACACTTCTTCAAAAGTTACATATAAAAGACAGGATAAACTGAGGACAACTTTGATGGCAAGTCCAACTCATAAGCTACTTTACCAACTCATCTCACAACCCAGTAGGGACCAACATATCGGGGACTGAGTTTCCCTTTCTTCTCGAACCGCATGACTCCCTTCATGAGAGATACCTTTAGAAAGACCCAGTTGTCCACAACAAACTCCAAATCCCTCCTCCTCACATCAAAACATACAATTTTTGATGACTCCGAGCGATTTTCAACTGGTCCCTTATGAACTGGACCTTTACCATGCCCTCATGAACAGAATCGGGTCCTATCATGGCTGCCTCACCTACCTCAAACAAACCGATGGGTGATCTATATCTTCGCCCATACAGAGACTCGAATGGTGCCATCTGGATACTAGAGTGATAACTGCTATTGTAGGAAAACTCAATCAAGGGAAAATGATCATCCCAACTACCTTTGAAATCCATAACACATGCCCTGAAAATATCCTCGAGGGTCTGAATGGTTCCTTCTACTTTGCCGTATGTTTGCGAATGGAAGGCTGTACTGAGCTTAACTTGTGTCTTGAGTCCCTTTTGAAAAGAATGCCAGAATTTAGAGGTAAACTGAATACCTCAGTCTGAGATAATAAACAAGGGCATTCCGTGAAGTTGAACCAACTCCCGAATATAAAACTTAGCATAGTTATCCGCTGAATCCATGGTCTTGACCGGTAGAAAGTGTGCAACCTTGGTAACCTATAGACCACCACCCAAATGGAATCATAAAGTCATCGAGTGTGAGGTAGGCCTGTAATAATGTCCATATTAATCTCTTCCCAGTTCCAAGTGGGAATGTTGATATCCTGAAGTATGCCTCCCGGCCTTTGATGCTCAACCTTCACTTCTTGGAACTTCGAACATTTTGCTACGCACTCTGCAATATCCCTCTTCATACCATCCCACCAATAGATTTCTTGCAAGTCCCGATACATCTTCATGGATCCTAGATGGATAGAATATGTAGTTTCATGTGCCTCATGCAATATTCGGACTCTCAAATCATCAATTTCTGGGACACATAATCGAGCCTAGTATCGTAGCACACCATCTCCCCCTTGGGAGAAAACCTCCACCTTTAGACTCTACGCCGCTTCCTTCAGCTTTCTCAAAATCGGATCCTCATCTTTCCTAGACATGACATCAACCACCAAAGATGATTCTGACCCGTTGTGCACAACAACGCCACCATCAGTCGAATCGATCAATCTAACTCCTAGCCTGGCAAGTCGGTGGACATCTTGCACAAACTCCTTCTTTCCCTTATGCACATTGGACACACTCTCCATAGAGAGCCTACTAAGAGCATCCGCAACCACATTAGCCTTGTCCGGGTGGTAGAGAACACTCATGTCGTAGTCCTTCAATAACTCCAACCACCTCCTTTGTCGAAGATTTAAATCTTTCTATGAGAACACATATTGCAAGCTCTTGTGATAGGTGAATACATCCACGTGGTCCCCATACAAGTAATGTTGCCATGTCTTCAATGCAAACACTACCGCAACCAACTCAAGATCATGGGTCGGGTAATTCTTTTCATGAACTTTCAGCTATCTTATGGCATATGTTATTACTTTTCTATGCTACATTAACACACACCCGAGTCCAACTCGTGAAGCATCACAATACACCACAAAGTCGTCAATACCCTCGGGTAGAGTCAACACTAGTGCTTAAGTGAGTCGGGTCTTCAACACCTGAAAGTTTTTCTCACAAGCCTCTGACCATTGGAACTTTTTTTTTTGAGTCAATCTAGTCAATGGGGCTGTAATGGATGAGAATCCTTCAACAAACCTCATGTTAATAACCCGCTAATCCCAAAAAGCTCCTGATGTCTGATGGGTTCATCGGTCTAGGTCAATTCTTCATCGCCTCGATCTTTTGAGAATCTACTTTTATACCCTCACTTCACACCACATGGCCTAGGAATGCCACAGATTCTAACCAGAACTCGCATTTGCTGAACTTTGCATACAGATGCTGATCCTTGAGGGTTTGAAGCACTACTCTCAGGTGAGCGGCATGCTCCTCCTCGCTCTGAGAGTATATGAGAATAGCATCAATAAATACAATCACAAACAAGTCTACATATGAATTGAATACCTTGTTCATCAAATCGATAAAAGCTTCTAGGGCATTGCTTAGTCCAAAAGACATAACTATAAACTCATTGTGGCCATACCGGGTTCTGAAGGCCGTCTTTGGAATGTCACACTCCCAAACTCTGAGGTGGTAATATCCGGACATGAGATCTATCTTTGAAAAACACCTGGAACCCTGGAGCTGGTCAAACAAATCATCAGTCCTGGGCAAGGGGTACCTGTTCTTGACGGTGACCTTATTCAACTGTCGATAATAAATGCACATGCGAAGGGAACTGTCCTACTTTCGAACAAATAATACTGGTGCACCCCATGGAGACTTACTCAGCCTGATAAAGACTTTATCGAACAAGTATTTAAACTCATATTTTCAACTCTTTTAGCTCGGCCAGGGCCATTCCGTAGGGCGGGATAGAAATAGGATGCATGTTGGGAAGAAGGTATATACCAAAATCAATCTCCAGCTCATGAGGTACACTTGGAAAATCATCAGGAAAGACCTCGGGGTACTCACATACAACTAGAACTGATTGAATAGTTGGGGTCTCAGTCTCCACGTCCTTAACCCTAACTAGATAGTACATGCAACCCTTGAAAATCATCTTCCTGGCCTTAAGATAAGAAATGAATCGTCCTACACGCACAACTTAACTACCCCTCCACATTGAAACTGACTCACCCGAAAATCTGAACTCTTCTGACTGGGTTCTACAATTAACTGAAGTATAGCATGCATATGTCCAATCCATGCCGAGAATAACATCAAAATCGGTCATGGCTAACTTTATCAAATCTGCTGAGGTGACCTTATGAAGAACTGAGACTGGTCAAGCTCTATATACCCGTCTAGCTATAGTTGAGTGACCAACTAGAGTAGAAACTGAGAAGGGATCTGATAAGACATTGGGACTGACTCTGAAGCTACTGGCTATATAAGGCGTCACAAAAGATCGGGTAGCCCCTGCATCTAGCAAAGCATACACCTCAAAGAATACCGGTGACTACATCTAGTGAGGCCTCCTGCTCCTAGCGAGTGGCTAAGGCATACAATCTGTTCTGACGCTGCCCGCAACTGTGCTAGTAGATGCCCCCAGATATGCTATGCGTGGGAGAGGAGCTGCTAAACTAGAAGCTGGGCCTCGGCCCCCAACCTGATCCTGCCTCGCAACAAGACAATCTTTGATCATATGTCTAGGCTGCCAAAATCTAAAACAAGCTCCTGATCCTGCTAAGCACTGGCCCGTGTGCCCTCGACCATATCTACGGCAAGATGGAATGCTGGAATCTGTGGGTCTGCTGCAATGACCCCTCGATCCTGATGCTCGCCCCCTATGATCATGCCAGGGCCTAGATGGCACACTCACGGCTGATGATGCAAGGGCGGACGATCTCTGGTGGGTCTATTGTTGATGCCCACCGTCGGACCTCTACTTAGAGAATTTGTGGTCCTCAGTCCGGGCCCTCTTGGCCTCCCTTTCCCTCGAGTGTGCTACCTCCATCTGCTGAGCATACAAAACTATGTGAGAGAAGTACATGTTCTAGTGGAGCATAGCTGTCGTGCAGTCCTTGTCCAAATATAGTGCAATACCATGCACAAATCTACTCACCCACGCACGCTGGTCAGCTACCAACTCAGTGGCATATTTAGTTAAGTGGGTGAATTCAAGGGCGTACTCCTAGACAATCATCCTCCCTTGCTTTAGATTCACAAATTAAGCTGCTTTCAACTCCATAATTTCTCGAGGGAAGAACAAATCAGGGAATGGAACCTGAAACTCCTCCCATGTGACTAGACCTGCTCCAGCAACCCTATTGTCCTTCCACTGACGGAACCATATATGCACAACCCCCTTCAATTGGTAGGAGACCAACTTTGTACACTCTACACTACTTACCCCCATAACATGGGTGATCTTACCAATCTCATCAATGAAGTCGTGCGGGTCCTCATCTACCTTGGACCCCAAGAACATCGTCGTGTTCATTCTCAAAAAGTCTCAGACTTTGGCTGCCGCCGCATTACCGTCCTGAGGAACATGAGCAACGGCCTACTGATTGACCTGAGCAGTCAATGCCTGCGCCAACATCTGGATGGTAGCTCGAAACTCAACATGAGCGACTGGCTCCGATTCTTGGGGCTCCTAAAGTGGTGGGGCTGGCTGATACCCATAACCGTTTCCCTCATCATGGCCTTCACCACCTCCATTCCTCCTTCCATTCATCCTCCTAGGAGCCATAATCCTACAATTGCGAATAGCACGAATTAAAAGGATAGAAAGGCTTTTTCATCACACGTCATAGATTATGAAAGAAGGGAACATTTCCTAAAAGATTTAGTGGCCTCTTCGTCATAAGTGTGGCGCGCTTCACACCCATGAAAAAGAATCTATCTAATGCGACTTTCAAATTCCCTAGGACACATCAAACCTATTTCTCTGATACCAAGTTTGTCACGACCCGAACGGAGGCCCGGATCATAGACATAAGAAAAGGGACCCCGAGACACCCCAAGTCGACCCATGGCACATGCATACAACTATACTCAATTAAACAAGTGGGACATTAAACATAAAACATAGAGGGAATATAACCATAGCATAACATCAAGAAATACTGGACTTATACGAAAGTTGAGTACTATATGCTAGTCGGAAAGCCTCTACTACATACGATGGGTTGATGGGACAACATCCCCAACTAACCCGAACAATACTGAAACTCAAGATAACATAAAAGTTTGTCAAACAGTCCTCGAAACATGAGGACTCACAAATGAGATGATAGCATACGATATATTTCCCGAAAATCATGATACATCATGGTGGCACCCGAATGGATGGAATACTTAGAACCATGTGCCTCATACAATTTTTGGTCCCTCAAATTGCAAACATCTGGAATACATAGATGACCCTGGTACCGCAGCACCCCATCTCCCCCTTGGGAGAAAACCTCCACCTTCTAACTTCCAAAGGCTTCCTTTAGCTTTACAAGAATTGGGTCCTCATCTTGCCAGGCCTTCACATTCGTCACCAAGGATGATTCTGATCTATTTTTCACAACAACGCTGCCATCGGTCGAGTCGACCAATCTAACTCCTAGCCTTGCAAGTCGATGGACGTCTTTCACCAACTCTTTCTTTCCCTCATCCACGTGGGACACACTCTCCATATAGAGTCTACTGAGTGCGTCCGCTACCACATTAGCCTTGCCCGGGTGGTAAAGGACACTTATGTCGTAGTCCTTTAGTAACTCCAACCACCTCCTTTGCCAAAGATTGAGATCTTTTTGTGTGAACACATATTGCAAGCTATTATGATTTGTGAATACATCCACATGGACACCATACAAGTAATGCCGCCATATCTTCAATGCAAACACCACCGTGGCCAACTCAAGGTCATGGGACGAGTACTTCTTTTCATGAACTTTCAACTGTCTTAAGGCATATGCTATCACCTTCCCATGTTGCGTCAATACACACTCGAGTACAACTCGGGAAGCATCGCAATACACAAAACAAACCATTTTTACTCTCAAGTAGGGTCAACACTGGTGCTGAAGTGCGTCGGGTCTTCAACAATTGGAAGCTTTTCTCTCAATCCTCAGACCATTTAAACTTCACCTTCATCTAGATCGACTTAGTCAATGGTGCAGCAATAGATGAAAAACCCTCAATGAATCTCCGATAATAACCCGCTAACCCCAAAAAGCTCCTGATATGTCTTGGGTTCACTGGTCTAGGCCAATTCTTTACCGCCTAGATCTTCTGAGAGTCTACTTTTATGCCCTCCCCTGATATCACATGGCCTAGAAATTCCATCAAGTCCAATCAAAACTCATATTTGCTGAACTTTTCATACAGCAGATGGTCCTTGATGGTCTAAAGCACTATTCTGAAGTGAGCGGCATGCTCCTCCTCGCTCTGAGAGTATATAAGGATGTCATCAATGAACACAATCATGAACATGTACAAATATGCCTTGAACACCCTGTTCTTTAGATCCATAAAAGTCGCAGGGGCATTGGTTTGTCTAAGAGACATAACAGAAAATTCATAGTGACCATACCGAGTCCTAAAAGCGGTTTTCGGGATGTCACTCTCCTGAACCCTGAGCTGGTGATACCCGGATCTGAGATCCAACTTAGAGAAACACTTGCACCCTGAAGCTGGTCAAACAAATCATCGATCCTGGGTAAGGGGTACTTGTTCTTGACGGTAACCTTGTTAAATTGCCGATAGTCAATACACATGCGAAGGGAACTGTCCTTCTTTCGAACAAATAGCACTGGTGCACCCCATGGGGACATACTCGGCCTAATAAAGCCCTTATCTAACAGGTCCTTCAACTGATCCTTCAACTCCTTTAGCTTGGATGGAGCCATTCTGTAAGGTGGAATAGATATAGGCTGCATGTCGGGAAGAAGATCTATACCGAAATCAATCTCCCGCTCGATAGGGACACCTGGAAAATCATTAGGGAAGACCTCTGGATACTCACATAATACTAGTACGAACTAGATAGTTGGCGTTTCGGCCTCCACTTCCTTAACCCTAACTAGATGGTATATGCAACCCTTAGAAATCATCTTCCTGGCCTTAGGTTAGGAAATAAAATAACCTACAGGAACAACTGAACTACCTTTCCACTCTAAGGCTGGCTTACCCAGAAATCTGAACTCTACTGACCGGGTTCTACAATTTACTAAAGCATAACAAGCAAATAGCCAATCCATGCTGAGAATAACATCAAAATCGATTATGGCTAACTCTATCAAGTCTGCTGAGGTGACCTTATGAAGAACTGAGACCGGGCAATCTCTATACACCCGTCTAGCTATAATTGAGTCACCTACTAGAGTAAAAACTAAGAAGGGCTCTGATAAGACATCGGGACTAACTTCGAAGATACTGGCTATATATGATGTCAGAAAAGATAGGGTAGCCTCGAATCTAGTAATGCATATAAATAAACATGGAAGACTCTCCACATACTGGTGACTACATCTAGTGAATCCTCCTGCTCCTGACGAGTGGCTAAGGCATAGAACCTGTTCTGGCGCTGCCCGCCAGCTGTGCTAATATATGCTCCCTGATGTGATGTGTGTGGGGGTGGGGCTACTGAACTAGAAGATGGGCCTCAACCCCCAACCTGATCCTATCTTGCAGTAGGACAATCTCTGAGCATATGTCTAGGCTGCCCACATCAAAAACACACTCCTGCCCCAACCAAACACTAGCCTGTGTGCCCTCGGCCGCACCTGCGACAAGCTGGGATACTAGAATCTACGTGTCTGCTGCTATGACCCCTCGAGACTTCAACTCGCCCTCTCTAGTCATGCCTGCGCCTAGATGGAACACATAGCGTTGAAGATGCTAGGTTTGATGATTTTTGGTGGGTCTACTGTCGGTGTCTACCACTGGACCTCTTCGAAGAGAATCTGTCGTCCTTAGTGGCCTCCCTCTCCCTCGAATATGCTGCCTCCATCTACTTGTACAACACAATGTGAGGGAAGTCCATGTCCTGATGGAAAATAGCTTTCCTACAATCCTTGTCCAAATATCCTGCTGTACCATGCACAAAGCTGCTCACCTGGGCCTGCTGGTCAGTCACTAACTTCGGGGCTTACATAGATAGGCGGGTGAACTCAAGGGCGTACTCATGAATAGTCATCCTCCCTTACTTTAAATTCACGAATTCGGCTGCTTTCAACTACCTTATCTCTCGATGGAAGAATTGATCTAGGAATGCAACCTGAAACTCCTCCCATTTAATCGGACCTGCTCCTGCGACCCTGCTGTCCTTCCACTGATGGAACCAATTATGCGCAACCCCCATCAACTAGTAGGTGGCCAACTCTGCACACTCAACACTACTCACCCCCATAACCTAGGTGATCTTGACAATCTCTTTAATGAAATCATGCGGGTCCTCATCTACCTTGGACCCTAGAAACCCCAGCGGGTTCATCCTTATGAAGTCCCTGACTCGAGCCTCCGCCGCATTGCCATTTTGTGGAACATGCGCAATGGACTGCTGATGGACCTGAGTGGTTAATGCCTGTGCAAAAATCTAAATGGCGGCTCAGAACTCAGCATGAGTAGCTAGCTCCGGTGGTTGAGGCTCCTGAACTATTGGGGCTGGCTTTTCGTTGCACGACATAGATCATGAAAGAAGGGAATACTTCTTAAAACGTTTAGTAGACTCTTCATCATAAGTGTGGCGCGCTTCACACCCATGAAAAAAACTCTACCTGACGTGACATTCAGACTCCCTAGGACACATCAAACCTATGACTCTGATACCAAGTTTGTCATGTCACGAGCATAGACCCGAATAGTAGACATGGGACAAGGGACCCCGAGATACCCCAAGGCAACCCATCGCATAAGCATTCACTAACTTATTCAATAAACATGAAGAAACATAGTTTTAAACTCATTGGAAGTCTAACTTCACATAACAACAGAATGAGCAACTGAAGATGAATACATGTCTAAGTCTGATAAGCCTCTAATATGGATGAGCTGATGGGACAGCACCCCCAACTAGCTCAACAACACCGAAATTGAAAATACAACCAAGATAACTGAAAGTCTAGTCCTCGAAAGATGAGAACTCACAAATCAAGCAGGTACTGACTCTGATAAGCGACTATGAATGGGGCTGAACCTGAGAACCGAATCCTACATCATGAAACGATGCAACATAAAATGTATGCGGTCAGTATGGGGAATGTACCGAGTATACAAGGTAAGTAAAACCGCTAAAGTAAAATAAATCATTTTAAGCAATTCAGACATATCATAATCTTTTAAGTGTAAGTAGAGGACTACATGCATTCATTCTGAAATCGTACTCTTATAATAACGTGTTCATGCATAGCTTTAGAACATCATAACTGACTTGAATGGCTCAAAGCTAAAACATAACATTTAATACAAAAGCTGAACAATGAGCCAAACATTGACTTTTGAATATGCATGCATAAGTAATCATCATGAGTAGTGAAAATGCAAAACCGAATGATATAGACAGTGTGAGACGTGTAACTTAATCGACATACCATGATATAACTTACGTGGTCCCAACTATCACGCTCAAATGGGTAGAGCCATCCATAACCTTGCCAGGGCTATGGACGATACCATGATATATTTATCAAGCTTAAGGGCCAATCGGGCTGGGGATAGCTCACAAGGGAGGTCCCAATAATATAATAATATCAACCTACATTGGTGCGTAGTTCTGGGGCATTGGGTAATCGATCCTTAACCCGCTCGGTGCTAGACTCTTCTCCCAAAATATGCAATGCTCTACAACATAATAACGAAGCTCAACCTCGTCTATTAATGAAGCTCAATATGAAATCATGCATAACCCAACATCGTATGAAACGAATCTCAACATTGTCTATTGACAAAGCTCATAATGAAATCATGCATAGACTAGACATCATAGGAATATGAAGCTCAACATTGTCTATAGACAAAGCTCAATAATGACCCACATCTCAATTATGAAATCATGCATATGAGAAGCTTTATTTCGAAACATACCACAAGCTCAATCACAGGTGGGAGTATCTACTCCAAATCATGTGGTAAGCTACGTATAAAAATATTTACTCAACAAAACACAAGCTAGAATTTATAATAAAAATTGGGAAATTACACTTCAACAATGTGGTAAGCTTATGTCGGGAAAATCATAACTTTAAATCGGCTTATGGGCATCACGCAAGGCTCTACCATACTTGGATCTAATCAATTCACTTTAAAAACAACTACGTATTCATCGGTAGATTTAGAAACATATTTTTCATCATCATCTTCATCATCATCACACATTTACCAAAAATCTCCTCCTTTATGAACTATTCACCCATGGGCATTTTAGATTCAAATTTTGGAAATTAATTTTTATAAGGGAAAACAAGTTAGAATCTGACCATGCTTCATAAATCATCAATATAAACTCAATTTAATCATACCCATGTATATAGATGATGAATCATGCAATTGGGAAAAACACCATACTTGATCATAGATAATTTCATCAAATTTTTATAAGGGATGGGCATGGGTGTGGATGAAAACACTCACTCATAGCCTTACATTCCTGGAAATGGTGAATTCTAACACCCTCTGATTGCCCAGTTGAGATTCCCCTTGGAAACCTTGAGATTTCACCTTTAACCATCCCTTCAAACCATCAAACTTGCATACATGAGAGTAATGGCTTAAAATAGGTTTTCCCCTGCTAAAAACCCACTAAAACGAGCCTTAAACGACGTAGTATTGGTCTTCGCAACATAGGAATTACGAAAAGACCCTTACTAAATTCGCAGGAAAATACTGCCAGGTGACCCTAATGGGTGATCTGACAATTCGTTAGGATGGGCAACGACTCGTAGAGTCGCCCGTAAAGTACACTAGTCAACTGATATACTGGCGCTCCTAACTGGGGACATAACAACTCGTTCCTCGATATGACTTGTGGGCACCTTCCATATGGTACACTGCCTTAACATCAATGAAAATCATCTTGCTTGCTCACGACTCACCTCATGAGTCATTACGACAGACCGCGATTTGTGGGGTCCCATCAGTTAGGTACACTGGTCATCCTCTTGTACAAAGTCCAATTCTACCCCACGGTTGACCTGACGACTCGTGGTGGCTGACCACGAGTCTTTGCTTCACTTGTGGGGACCTCATACCCTTTTTCACTCTAGGCCTTCCCACGAGTCACTTGACGACTCATGGGTTCTTCTCACGAGTCGTTCAGTGACTCGTTCTACAACTGCTAGGCCATTTTCCAATTTTTCCCCATTTCAACTTACGGGTCCGATCTTTGAATTCTCCGGGTATAACATTGACAGATTTGTGAAATCAGCCCATTTCTTGCCAGTCAGGACTACCTTCTCAGCCGAAGATTATGTCGAGTTATATATTAAGGAGATAGTTTGACTACATGGTGTCCCAACATCTATTATTTATGACAGAAAGGCACAATTTATAGCTAGATTTTGGAAGTTTTTTCAGAAAGGTTTGGGGAAATAGGTCCATTGAGACGCTCAAGGACATGCAACGAGCATGTGTGCTAAACATTGGAGGGAGTTGGGATGAGCTTCTACCCCTTATTGAATTTACATCCAATAACAATTATCATTCTGGTATTCAGATGGCACCTTATAAGGCTTTATATGGATGGAAATGTAGGTCCCACATAGGATGGTTTGAAGTACGGGAGGCAAGGTTGGTCGGACCTAATATGATCCATCAGACAGAAGAAAAGGTGAAACTTATCACAGAACGTTTGCTGACGGCCCAGAGTCATCAGAAGTGCTATTTCGATGTTCAGCATAAAGACATGGAATTTGATTTTGATGATTGGGTATTTCTTAAGGTTTCACCTATGAAGGGAATGATGAGGTTTGGCATGAAGGGCAAGCTTAGCCCTAGGTTTATCTACCCATATCAAATCCTTTGCAGGATAGGCTGAGTGGCGTATGAGTTAGAACTGCTTTCAAGGCTAGAATTTGTTTATCCAGTTTTCAACGTGTCAATGTTACAAAAATTCATAGGAGACCCATCCCTGGTTTTTCCCTTAGAGGATGTTCAAGTTAATACAAAGTTGTCCTATGAAGAGACTCGAGTTGCCATACTAGATCGACAAGTTCATAGATTAAGAACTAAAGATGTGGCCTCAGTTATAGTCCTATAGAGGAATAGAAATGTAAAGGAGATGACTTGGGAAGTTGAGGATGACATGAGGTCTAAATACCCTCACTTATTCCTAGCTTGACCCAGATTGTCAGTTGAGCTGAGATTGTTTCTCAATTATTGTGCTGTTACTTATATTATTAGTATTTCTTAGTTATTCGCTTTTATGATATGGAACTATGTTGTATCATTGCTTCTAGCATCCTGTGAGGTGCCTATGTTGGACTTTTTTACATTTCAGGTTTCCAGATAGTCCATATTACCGAGGCGGCTATGCGAAAATTTTTTCGGCTATGGTTATGGAAGTTGAGTCTCATAAGGTAGGATTACATTCGAGGATGGATGTTCTTATGGGGGGATGATGTTACACTCCATAAGTTCCTATAATTTAATCAATGCGTGCATACTTATTTTGGGAGTTTTGGAGTATGACGCATGTGAAAAAGGGCTTAGGGGATGAGAATACGAGCATGGCTTGAGTGAGCAGGAGGTCGGGGCTGGAGGTCAGGAGCACTAAGTGCCATCCCGCGCCACGCAACTAGCCCCGAGCCATGGCCGGTGCATCGCACCTCTTGCCTTGCGCGATGGGCGGCGCGCCACACTCCCTAGGCCACTGCCCCACCTATATATATATATATGATCAAGTGTAAGTCTTTTTATCCTATAAATTCCCCTCAGCAGAGAAGAGAGAGTAAGCGTGGGTTTCTTTCTTTTTTCACCAAATTACGTCATTAAACTCCATCCAAAGCCAAATTCGTCTACGATAATGAGTCCTAGGCCTACGAGGAATGTCTCTACAGAGTTATTTCTTGAAACTTTGCACGGAGTGCGGGAACCCCGGCGAGTAAAAGTTGTAGAAATAACTTTGAGTTGAGTCTTATGCAGGTACAAGTGATACGTAAACATTTCTACCCTCTAATCTCTTGGGAATTTGTGAGTTTTCAGCCAAATTAAACAAAGTTGAGTTATAGTTAAATGTTACTGAAGGATATTTGTCACGACCCAAACGTACACCCGGATCGAGATAAGGGACAAGGAGCCTCGATAGACCCCAAGTCGACTCATGGCATGAGCATACATCTAATTCAATCACATGAGCAGAATACTTAACATAAAGAACGTAATTATAACATAGCATAAGGGAAAATCAGTACAAGACATGTACAATACGGCGGAATACAACTCGTAGTCTGATAAGCTTCTAAACATGAAAGGCGGATTAATGGGAAAACTCCCCAACTAATCCAATATTTATAAACTAAAAGAAATAACATAGAGTGTGAACATGTAGCCCTCGGAACATGAGGACTCAGGAAGTGCGCTGAGAGCATGGTTGAAACTAGCTACGGGTGAGGATGAGCCTGAGAACTAGGACCCGTATCATGAAATGATACATCATAGAAAGTATGTGGTCAGTACGTAGAATGTATTGAGTATGCAAGGTAAGTAAAACGAACATTTAAAAACATATATAAAACTCATAAATGATCATAAGAGTAGGACAGCATGCTCGTATCATAAATTGTTACAACATAGCATACGGTTCAAGGTTTTAAAAACATTCGTAACATAAATATAATCATAATATTAATAGAAGAGCTTTGCTTAATAAAACTTTAGCCAAAATACATAATCATAACATGCATAAATCATGAGGAGAGTGGGAGATTCTCTTAACCGACATACCCCATATGAGCACACATGACGCCCGACTTGTAACCCTAGTCGGGAGGGTGTTCGTACCTTGCCAAGGGTAGAACCATGAAGGTGTGATATCACCATGAAAAGCACCATTTGGGCCAGGGACTGACATGAAAAGGTGCCGACATACCTACGGTGGCATGTAGTTCAAGAGATCCAGGGCTTAACCTTAGCCCCGAACCTACTCAGTCTTCGATACTACTCCCAAAACATATATAGTTCTCATAATAATATATACATGAGTTCATGGTCTAGTTAAATCATGATAATCATAAACATGCTTGAACATATGCGATCTAGCCATGACATGAGGCCCGTGAGTCAGCCAAAAACATAATTCATAAATAATAAGATTCATACATACTTGAAGATCATGTACATAGTGTGAATTTCATAAAATCATAATGGTAATATAATAATTCATAATTTGAAACATAATTCATGTTGAGCTCGTAAAGAACATCAATGGGAAAAATAGCTCATAGTTCGATTCATCATGGGGCATGCATAATTAAGCTTAATTGATTAGAAAATCAAAATCAACATTTTTATAATCAATTTAAAACTCAAAAGACGATTGAAATCCATAGATAATGATAATATTTCAAAATCACAAAACCTACATGTTAAATCATTAGAATTTATATAATAAAATAAAAAACCCTATGAGTTCTTGAAAAACTGTAAGTAAAATCATAGAGTAGGAGCATGGGTATTCACCCATTGAGGACCTTACATACCTTGTAACACTAGATTCTTAATCTCCCTTGAGAGCCCAAGATGGAAATTTAGAGAAATTGGGGAAGAACACCTTGAAATACGTTCTAGACTCCTCTCTATCCCCCTTAAAAAACCCTATTCATACCTTAAAATGACATAGTTTAGGGCTTAGGAATTTTAGAATTATGAAAACATCCTTACTAAAAATGCAAAAATTTCTGGTTGCCAGTCCCCATGAGGGACCTCACGAGTCGTTGCCAGGGGTCACGACTGGTGGCCTGAATCCATGTTGTCTACTGCCCAAACAAGCTCAAGGGACCCCATTAATCGTGGTGGCTGACCACGACTCGTGGTCACCACCCATGGTCCCTACTGCCTCAAGTCCCTGGCCATGCATTCCATCTTCGCCACGGGTGACCTCACGAGTCGTGAGGTCTGACCACGACTCGTGGTCATCCCAGTGGCCTCCCAAAAACACTCCCAAGACCATCCTGACCATGAGTCACTTCACAACTCATGGTTCCACCTAACGAGCCACATCCCTAACCGTCCTGTGACCTAGTGTGAATTTCCAGTTTTTCTCCGTTTTAACTCTCGGGTCTGATCCTTGGGTTCTCGGGATATAACAATACCTCCCCCTTGGGAACATTTATCCTCGAATGTTAGAAACATGCAGGAAACTCATAAACAAGAAATCATCATATTCAATTACTGATCATTTAAGCTAAAAACTAACGGACTGACTACCTCCGAAAAGAACTACATAACTAAACTGAATTCAGACATCACATACATTTACGACATCATAAAACAAACTTGTACGCATGAACAGAACATGAAAACTGGTTAGAGGTTTAGGGAAAAAAAATACTTCAAGCGGAAACTGAGCCGGTTGAGAGCAGGTGCGGGTATCTAGCCATCATATACGCTTCGGCTTCCTACAAAGCTCCTTCAATATGTTGATTTCTCTATAATACTTTAACTAAAGCTACTTCTTTGTTCCTCAGCCTCCGAACCTGATGATCCAAGATTTACACCAGAATTTCTTCATAGCTTAGTCTATCCTTTACACCAACGTTGTCCACCGAGACTACTACAGATGGATCACCCCAGAAATTTTTCAAGAGCGGCACAAGAAACACGGGATGCACATAAGATAACTCTGATAGCAAGTCCAACTCATACGCTACCTTACCAACTCTTCTCATAACTCAGTAAGGACAAACATATCGGGGACTGAGTTTCTCTTTCTTTCCAAACCGCATGACTCCGTTCATGGGAGATACCTTAAGAAATACCCAGTTGTCCACATCAAACTCCAACTCTCTTCTACTTATGTTCGCATATGATATCTAATGGCTCTGAGCGGTCTTCGGCCTGTCCCTTATCAACTTAACCTTTACTATGGCCTCATGAACCGAATCATGTCCTATTATGGCTGCCTCACCAACCTCAAACCATATGATGGGTGATCTACACCTTCGCCCATAAAGAGCCTCGAACGGTGCCATTTGGATACTAGAGTGATAGCAATTATTATAAGCAAACTCGATTAAGGGAAAATGATCATCCCAACTACCTTTAAAGTCCATAACACATTCCCTAAACATATCCTCAAGAGTTTGGATTGTTCGCTTGGCCTGGCCATACATTTGCGGATGAAAGGCCTTGCTGAGCTTGACTTGAGTCCCAAGACCCTTCTAAAAGACTGCCCTAACTGGGAGATAAACTGACCACCTGGATTTGAAATAATAGACAAGGAAACTCCATGAAGTTGAACAAACTCCAGAATAAACAATTTGGCATAATCATCCGCCGAATCCATGGTTTTGACCGGTAGAAAGTGTGTGGCCTTAGTTAACCTGTCTACCACCACCCAAATGGAATCATAGTGTGGCCGAGTTCGAGGTAGGCCTGTAATGAAGTCCATGTTAATCTCTTCCCACTTCCATGTGGGAGTGCTTATATCCTGAAGTACGTCTCCCGGCGTTTGATCTCGACTTTCACTTGCTGACAGTTTGCCCATTTGGCTACAAACCCTACAATATCCTTCATCATACCATCCCACCAATAGATTTCTTGCAAGTCCTGATACATCTTCATGGATCCCAAATGGATAGAATATCTGGTACCATGTGCCTCATATAATATCCGGACCCTCAAATTATCAACGTCCAGAACACACAGTCAACCCTGGTATCTAGCACAACATCTCCCCTTTGGGAGAAAACCTCCACCTTTTGACTCCACACTGCTTCCTTCATCTTCCTAAAAATAGGATCCTCATCTTGCTTAGATTTGACATCGACCACCAAGGATGATTCTGACCCATTCTGTACAACCAAGCCGCAATTGGTCGAGTCGATCAATCTAACTCCCAATCTTTCAAGCCGATGGACATCCTTCACCAACTCCTTCTTTCCCTCATCCACATGGGACACACTCTTCATAGAGAGCCTACTAAGGGCATCCTCCACCACATTCACCTTGCCCAGGTGGTAAAGGACACTCATTTCATAGTCCTTTAATAACTCTAACCACCTCCTTTGCCGAAGATTGAGATCTTTCTGCGTGAACACATATTTGTGAATACATCCACGTGGACCCCATACAAATAATGCCTCCATATCCTCAATGTGAACAGCACTACCGCCAACTCGAGATCATGGATCGAGTAATTCTTTTCATGAACCTTTAACTGTTGAGAGGCATAGGCTATTACCTTCCCATGTTGCATCAACATGCATCACAGTCTAACCCTCAAAGCATTAGATTATACAACAAAACCATCTGTACCCTCGGGTAAAGTCAACACCAGTGCTGAAGTGAGTCGTGTCTTCAATTCCTGGAAGGTTTCCTCACAAGCCTCTGACCATTGGAACTTCACCTTCTTCTGAGTAAACTTGGTCAAAGGAACCACAATAGATGAGAAACCCTCAACAAATCTTTGGTAGTAACTTGGTAGTCCCAAGAAACTATGAATTTCTGATGGACTCACCGGTCTAGGCCAATTTTTCACCGCCTTGATTTTCTGAGAATCTACTTTTATGCCCTCACCTGATACCACATGGTCTAGAAATGCCACCGACTCCAACCAAAACTCACATTTGCTGAACTTTACATACAACTGATGATCCTTGAGGGTCTAAAGCACTATCCTCAAGTGAGCGACATGCTCCTCCTCACTCCGAGAGTATATAAGGATGTCATCAATGAACACAATCACGAACATGTCTAGATATTCCTTGAATACCCTGTTAATCTGGTCCATAAAATATGAAGGAGCATTGGTTAGTCCAAAAAACATAACCAAAAATTCGTAGTGACCATACCTAGTCCTGAAAGCAGTTTTTGGGATGTCACTCTCCCGAACTCTGAGCTGGTGATACTCAAACCTTAGATCTATCTTCGAGAAACACTTGGCACCCTGGAGTTGGTCAAATATATCATCGATCCTTGGCAAAGGGTACCTATTCTTGATAGTGACCCTATTCAGCTGCCGATAATCAATACCCATCCGTAGTGATCCATCCTTCTTTCGAACAAAGAGAATCGGTGCACCCCATGGAGACTTGCTCGGTCTAATAAAACCCTTATCCAACAAGTCCTTCAACTGTTCCTTTAACTCTTTTAGCTCCGCTAGAGCCATCCTGTAAGAAGGAATGGAGATAGGCTGCATATCAGGCAATAGATCAATACCGAAATCAACTTCCCATTCTAGAGGAACACCTGGAAAATCATCAGGGAAAACTTCCGGATACTCACACACCACTGGAACTGACTAAATAGTCGGGGTCCCAGACTCTAAATCCTTAACCCTAACTAGGTTGTACATGCAACCTTTAGAGATCATTTTCCTAGCCTTGACATAAGAGATAAAGCGACCTACAAGTACCACTGAACTACCCCTCCATTCTAAATCTGATTTACCCGAAAAACAGAACCCTATCGCTCGAGTTCTACAGTTAACCGAAGCATAACATTTGAACAATAAATCCATGCCCAGAAAAATATCAAAATCAGTCATAGCCAATTCTACTAAATTTGCGGAGGTGACCTTTTGCAATACTGTAATGGGGCAACATATATATACCCACCTAGCTACAACTGAATCACCGATCGGAGTAGACACAAAGAACAGTTCTGAAAAAATTTTAGGACTAACTCCAAAGCTACTAGCAATGTAATGCATCGCAAAAGATAAAGTAGCTCCCAGATCTAAAAAAGAATAAGCATCAATATGAAAGACTCGCAACATACCTGTTACCACATCTGGTGAAGCCTCCTACTCTTGGCGAGGCACTAGGGTGTAAAACCTATTTTGGCACTGACCACCTACTGAACTAGTGGAAGCACCCTGCTGAGGGGGTCGTGCTGCTGGAGAAGTTGAACTGGCTGCAGGGCAATCTCTGATCCTGTGTTCAGGCTTGCCACACCCAAAACAAGCATCCGCGCCAACCAGGAACCTCCCGGGATGATTCTCCCCGCACTTCGCACAAACTGGAAAAGTGCGCTCCACCTGCATGCTACCATCATCCCTCGAGCCTATAGACCTACTCCTCTGGTCTCCCCTGATCCTTGATGGCATGATGGAGGATGATGGAGCTGGAGTAATGGACCTGTGCTAGGTCTACTGATGTGGTCCACCCCCTAACCTGGCTTGAGAAACCCCATAGCTGTCAGTCCTGGCCCTCTTGGCCTCTCTCTGCCTCTTGTAGACCGACTCCATCTATTGTGCATCCAATACAATACGGGGAAAATCAATGTCTCGATGAAGTATGGCGATCTGACAATCCTTGTCTAAGTAATCCTCTACTCCATGCACAAAACGACTCACCCGAGCCCGCTGGTCCACCACCAACTCTGGAGCATATTTTGATAACCGGGTGAATTCCAATGCATACACCAGGAAAGGCATGTTACCCTACTTCAGATTCACAAACTCGTCCTCCTTGAGTTACCTCATCTCCCGATTGAAGAATCAATCCATGAATGTAGTGTGAAACTCATCCTAGCCTATCCAACCTGCACCCTCTGCCCTGGAATCTCTCTATTGCTTAAACGATATATGTGCTACCCCCTTTTAGCTGATAGGAGGTCAAGTAAATGCATTCCCCATTATTCACCCCCATAACCTAGGTGATCTTCAGAATCTCCTCAATGAAATCATGTAGATCCTTGTCCACCCTTGACCCCGTGAACTCCGGAGGGATCATCCTCAGGAAATCCCTCACCCTAGCTACCCTGCATTCCCATTCTGAGGGAAATGCACTACCGTATGATTTTGGACCTTGGTAGTCATGGCCTGTGCCAGCATTAGAATTGTTGCCCTAAACTCGACGTGGGCAGCTGGCTCTAGTACTGCTCCTCACGGACAGGTGGAGCTGGATGATGCTAACCATCATGTTCACCCTCTTGATCATTACCATTATCGTTTCTCCTGGCATTTACTCGATATGGAGGAATGATTCTGCAAACGTGAATAGCACAAATTAGGAGAGTAAAGGACGTTTATCGCATGACATAGATCGTGAGAAGAAGGGAACATTTCCTAAATGTCCAGTATCCTCTTCATCATAAGTGTGTTGCGCTTCAAACATATGAAAAGACTCTACCTAACTCGACTTTTAGACTCCCTAGGACACTTCTAACCTATGGCTCTGATACCAAGTATGTCGCGACCAAACGTACACCCGGATCGTAGACACGGGATAAGGAGCCCCGAGAGACCCCAAGTCGGCCCATGGCACGAGAATACATCTAATTCAATCACATGAGAGGAAGACTTAACATAAATAAGATAATTATAACATAGCATAAGGGAAAATCAGCACAAGACTTGTACAATGCGGCAGAAAACAACTCGTTGTCTGATAAGCCTCTAAACATGAAAGGCGGATTGATGGGAAAACTCCCCAACTAATCCAATATCCAGAAACGGAAAGAAATAAAAAAGAGTGTGAACATGTAGCCCTCGGAACATAAGGACTCATCAAGTGCGCTGAGAGAAAGGCTGAAACTAGCTACGTGTGAGGATGAGCCTGAGAACTGGGACCTGTATTATGAAACGATAAATCATAGAAAGTATACGGTCAATAAGTGGAATGTACTGAGTATGCATGGTAAGTATAATGAACATTTAAAAAGATATATAAAACTCACAAATGATCATATGAGTAGGACAGCATGCTCGTATCATAAATCGTCACAACATATCATACGGCTCAAGGTTTTCAAAATATTCATAACATAAACATAATCATAATCTTAAAAGAAGATATTTGCTTAACATAACATGAGACAACATACATAATCATAACATGCATAAATCATGAGGGACAGCGGGAGATTTTCTTAACCGACATGCTCCATATCAGCACACATAAAGCCTGACTTGTAACGCTAGTCGGGAGGGTGTTCATACCTTGCCAAGGGTAGAACCATGAAGGTGTGATATTACCATGAAAAGGGCCATTTGTGCTAGGGACTTAGATGAAGGGTCCCGACATACCTACGGTGGCACGTAGTTCATGAGATTCGGGGCTTAACCTGAGCCCCGAACCTACTCGGTGTTCGATACTACTCCCAAAACATATATAACGCCCATAATAATACATACATGAGTTCATGGGATTAAATCATGATAATCATAATCATGCTTGAGCATATGCGATCTCGCCATGACATGAGGCCCGTGAGTCAGGCAAAAACATAATTTATGAATAATAAGATTCATACATACTTGTAGATCATGTACACAACTTGAATTTCATAAAATCATAATGGGTAATATAATAAATTGATAATTTAAAATATAATTCATGTTGGGCTCGTAAAGAATTTCAATGAGAAAAATAACTCATAATTCGATTCATCATGGGGCATGCATAATTAAGCTTAATTTTTTAGAAAATCAAAATAAACATTTTTATAATCAATTTAAAACCAAAAAAACGATCAAAATCCATAGATTATGATTATATTTCAAAATTAAAAAACCCACAATTTAAATCATTAGAATTTATATTATCAAATACAAAAGCCCATGAGCTTTTGAAAAATTGTAAGCAAAATCATAGAGTAGGAATATAGGTGTGGAAGAATTCACCCATTGAGGACCTTACATACCTGGAAACACTTGATTCTTAATCTCCCCTGAAAGCCCAAGATGGAAATTTAGAGAAATTGGGGAAGAACACCTTGAATCGCCTTCTAGACTCCTCTCTATACTCTTGCATGCATGAATGAGGCTTAACATGGCTAATATCCCTTAAAAGACCCTATTCAGACCTAAAAATGACATAGTTTAGGCCATAGGAATTTAGTAATTATGAAAACACCCTTACTAAAAATGTAGAAAGTTTTGGTTGCTAGTTCCTACGAGGGACCTCACGAGTTGTTGCTAGGGGGCACGACTCGTGGCCTAAATCCGTGATGTGTACTGCCCAAACAAGCTCAAGGGACCCTACAAGGGACCTCACGAGGGATCCCACAAATCATGGTGGCTAACCACGACTCATGGTCAGCACCCGTGGTCCATACTACCTCAAGTCCCTGGCGATGCATTCCATCCTCTCCATGGGTGACCTCACGAATCGTGAGGTCTGACCATGACTTGTGCTCACCCCCGTGGTCTCACAAAATCTCTGCCAAGCCCATACTGACCACGAGTCACTTCCCAACTCGTGGTCCCACCTAACAAGCAACCTCAAGAACCGTCCTGTGACCTGGTGCAAATTTCTAGTTTTTCTCCGTTTTGACTCCCGGGTCCGATCCTTGGGTTCCCGGGGTATAACAATATTGTTATTTGCTGAGTCTTAGTACTAAAATAGCCTTATTCTCTCAGTATAGAGGCTGCAATTAAATGGAATTGCTGGCTACTGGTTGGGATTATTTGGGTGAACAAAAATCGACATTCGAGGTATGTTAAGGCTGATCTCTTCGAAAAGTTATTCATGTCGAATAGTAATAAGTCCTGCGTCCTTGTAAGCATGTCATAAGAATGTATATTGTGATTAGCTACTACATATAGATTTGAGATTAAAGTTTACTATCTAGATTGGGACTGACCGCACCTATTATAGCCTTCCGTCGATGAACATCAGCATTAGTAGCTGTGTCGCTGCTTATGGGGCTATGGATCTCTTAGAGGAGCAATATGATGTTTGACAGGATTATATTCAGGCCTATAAGGCCATATTACTGTCCATCTATGAATGGACTTCTTCTCTTATATTGTATCGGCATCACTGACCCTCAACAAGTCTTGTGTGCCAAGGTGCAGTAACAGGAGCCCAGAGGGCTCAGACAAAGATAAAGGAGCCCAGCGGGCTCAGTTGCAGACTTAGACGCTAGACATGTTGGCTATAGTTACCCGTTAACTCTTATTGACCGTACTAGGGATATATAGATTGAATTGTACTTGTAAGGGGTTTATGGGGGCCAGGTAGGTTATTCTGTGTTGGTTGTACCTTCCAGGCTTATGGGGGCTAGGTAAGGTTCTTATTTCTATACTTATTTGTTAGCTATACTTCCGGTTATGAGGCTATTCAGGTTATAACTCTTATCCTTTCTACTAATTACCTTCAGTTCTTTTATTAGTTCTATTTAGTTATTTTCATTACTACCTTACATATTCTGTACATATTGTACTGACGCCAATCTATGGGGTGCTGCATACTTACTTGTAGGTGCGGATAGACATGGTTCAGGACCTTCATAGCTGTCAGCCAAAGTTAGCGGTTCAGTCATCTCCATTTATCCGAAGTTGATTGTTAGAAAGGTTTGCTCTTTTAGTTGTATTCCTTTGGGTAGGTCGGGGCCCTGTCCTGACCACTATTCCACTCTTAGAGACTTGTGGATTACAGTGTTTCTATTGTTGATTATTGTTGGCGGTGTGGAGCCTATATATGTTGTATTTGCTTATTCTCCATATGGGGCCTAGTTTATCTAGTTAGTTAGCAGTCTTGTCGGCTATAGTATGAATATGAATGCTTGTTTTTCCCTCTCTTATGACTAGATAGAATGATGGTTTTTTCGGCCCACATAGGATCCCTTTATTGTTTGATTGCTGGGTTAGCTATTTTCCTTTACAGGTGTTGTGTGGCGTTGTTGGCCCGAGGTTGTGTTTACTGCCGAGATATAGTAGTTTATTCTCTTGATTTTGAGTTGCTGGCAAGCACCAGAGGAGCTTATACCCAGCTAGGCGTCACAACCTGAACATAGGCCCGGTTCAACACACAGGGCAAGGAACCCTGAGGGACTCCAAGTTGACCCATGAAATTAACATACATCTAACTCAATCATGAAAACGATAGATCAACATGATAAACTTAGTGGTAAGTATGTAATAAGCGTAACATCAGAAAGACGCATGAATCTAAAGCTAATTACATTATTTTTTCTGAAAATCCTCTAACTCCGATAAGTTAATGGGATAAGACCCCAACTAACTTGCTAAAGCTGAAAACTGAAAATGCTCAATTATAACTGAAATAAAGAGGGGCCCTTGACAAATGAGGACTCACCAACAAAGAGTGATGCTAAATGCGTAATTGACTAGTGGCGAGTCTGAGTCTGAAGATCGGAGCATATATCAGGAAAAGATATAGCATAGGCTATGCGGTCAGTACGTGGAAAGTGACAAGTATGCAAGGTAAGTAAAGCCACTTAAATAAGTAGAAATCATTTAAAACATGTATAATATAAAAACATAATAAAATAAGAATCTTAGAGTAGGGCTTGCATGCTATTTTTCTGAAATCATGATCTCAACATAACATATTATCATAATTGAATCGAATAACCTAAAATTGAAATCTCATAATCATAAGTAAACTGAACGTTGGGTCAAACCTCTTTTAAAACACTTATATAAGTGTGTTTGTGTGTATATATATATATATATCATGAGTGATAAACATGCATAACTGAAATAATGAGTAACAATGGGAAACTAGTCTGATAATCGACATACCACGATAGAGCTTATGTGGTTTGAACTATCACACTCAAGTGGGTAGAGCTGTCCAAAGCCTTTGCCAAGGAAATGGACGATACCATGGTATCGATATCAAGCTCATGGCCCAATTGAGTCAGGGGATAGGTTACAAGGGAGGTCCCAAAGTATATATATATAATATGATTAAACCTATGTTGGTGCGTAGTTTTGAGGCATAGGGTGATCAAACCCTTAGCCTACTCGGTGCTAGACACTATTCCCAAAAACATGCATATGATGTCCATCGTTTTTTAACGAAGCTCACAATCGTCTATTGACGAAGCTTAATAATCAAATATATCTCAAATCAGAAATCATATATGAGAAGCTTTAGCTCAAACCATACCAAAAGATGAAAATAATTGGGAGTCTTCACTCCAAAACCATATGGTAAGCTTAATTCAAGAAATCACAAAATCATACTTTAACATATTGGCATTGCCTAATACTTTAACAAGCTTGGAAATACTCAATTGACGAGAAAACATGACTACAAATATGGGTAACTTGAAAACATGTTTTTCATCAACAATATCTCATCGTACTTGAACATTTATTATAAATCTCAACATTATGAATTTCTCATAAATGGGCATTTTGATTTACATATCTTAAAATATGATTTTAATTTAAAAAAATGTATAACATGCCCATGAATCATTATTCACTAGTATAATCATATTTAAATCATACTCATATAGAGAATTAGGAATTTCATGCATTGGGTTAAAACCCTATAGAATCAACATATGAATTTTCATGAATTAGAGAGAGATTGGGCATGGGTGTGAACAAATTCATCCGCTCATAGCCCTACATACCTAGGGAAGAACTGATTTTACCACTCCTTGATTGCCTAGTGAAAAATTGAAGTAGAATCTCGTAGGAATAGAGATTGATCACCTCTCTACCTCTATAACTTTGCATACATGAGTTTTAAATAGGATAGGATGACTTAAACTATCTTAATACATCTTGAGAATAGCTTAAAACAACGTAGTTTAGGCCTCAGGATCATAGGAATTATGGAAAAGCCCTTACTAAATTCGCAGAAAATAACTGTCTGTCAATCCCCACGAGGGACTGGATGACTCGTTACCAAGAACACAACTTGTGGTTTAATTCATCGAGTGCACTATCCAAAATTCATCAAGGGCTTGCCATGGGGAACCCAACGAGTCATTACTAGTGACCACGAGTCGTGGTCACCACTCGTCACCTTCACTGCCCAAATTTCAAATCATTTTCAACAGGCTGACCACGACTCATCCACCAAATCGTGGTAACTGATCACTACTCGTGGTCAGGTCCACAGGGACTTCCAAAACCCAAAGTTCCAACCCACATCCCAAACCTAACCACGAGTCTCCTCACGACTCATGGTCTACCCCACAGGTCGCAGAACGACATATTCTGTGACGTGGTGCCAGATTTCTAGTTTTCTCTATTTCAACTCCCGGGTGTGATCTTTAGGCTTTTGGGGTATTAGAATATCTCCCCCTTGGGAACATTCATCTTTGAATGTTGTAAAACATACAAAAAAGTAGAGAAATGCAATCATCATATTCAAATACTGATCATTTAAGCTGAAAACTGACGGAATGACTATGTCAGAACTGAACTACATGGTTGAACTAAATTCACGAACCATACATACATACTTTGAATAAAAGAAACTTAGGAACATGAACTGAACATGAAAGATAAATAGAGTAATGGGGCAAAACTCATACCTCAAGCTGGAACTACACCAGTAGAGAATAAATATGGGTATCTAGCCATCATGTCCGGTTCGGCTTCCCTCGTAGCTCCATCAACATGTTGGTTCCTCTATAAAACCTTAACTGAAACTACTTTCTTATTCCATAGTCTTCGAACATGACAATCTAGTATCTCCATTGGAAACTCCTCAAAACTAAGACTGTCTCTCACACCAATACTGTCCGCCGGGACAGCTAGAGCTGGATCACCCAAACACTTTTTTAAGAGTGCTACATAAAAAACTGGATGAACATAAATTAATTTCGAGGGAAACTCCAATTCATATGCCACCTTACCAACCCATTTCACAATCTGGTAGGGGCCAACATAACAAGGATTGAGTTTTCCTTTCTTTCGAAACCTCATCACTCCCTTCATGGAAGACACCTTTAGAAACACCCAACCACCCACTTCAAACTCAAGTTCTCTCTTTCTCACATCGACATAGGACTTTTGGTGAGTTTGAGATTTTTTCAACTTGTCCCGTATAAGCTAAACTTTCTTCATGGCCTCATAGACTGAATCTGGTCCTATCATCACAGCTTCACCAACTTCCAACCAACCAATAGGAGATTTACATCTCCGCCCATGGAGAGCATCAAATGGAGCCATCTGAATGCCGAAATAGTAGTTGTTATCGTATGCAAACTAAATAAGAGGCAAATAATCATCCCAAATACCTTTAATGTCAATAACACATGCTCTAAACATGTCCTCAAGAGTCTGAATTGTCCGCTCCACTTGACCATCCGTTTGCAGGTGAAATGTTGTACTGAGCTTAACATGAGTACCAAGTCCTTTTTGAAACGAACTCCAAAATTGAGAGGTAAATTGGGTACCTCTATCTGATATGATGGATAAGGGCACCCCATGAAATTGAACTAACACCCGGATGTATAGTTTGGCATAATCATGTACTGAATCCGTGGTTTTGATCCATAGAAAATGAGCGGCTTTGGTCAACCTATCTACAACAACCTCAACGGAGTCATACCGATGACGAGTGCGAGGCGAACCTGTTATGAATTCCATATTGATTTTTTCCCACTTCCAAGTAGGAATGTTAATATCTTGGAGCACACCTCTGGGTCGATGCTCAACCTTCACTTGTTGACAGTTTGGACACTTAGCTACAAATTTTGTGATGTCTTTCTTTGTGCCATTCCACCAATAAACTAATCGTAAGTGAAGTCACATCTTGGTGGAACTTGGATATATCAAATATCTGGAGCCTTGAGCCTCACGCAACATCTAATTTATCAAATCATCAACGTCCAGGACACATAAGCAACCCTGGTATCGAAGCACACTATCTCCTCCTTTGGAGAAGACCTCTACCTTCTGATTCTGATCGGCCTCCTTTAACTTTACCAAAATTCAGTCCTCATCTTGTCTAGATTTTATGTCAGTCACCAAGGATGAATCTTATCCGTATTGAACTATAACACTGCCATCGGTCAAATCAACCAAATGAACTCCCAACCTTCCAAGTCAATGCACGTCCTTCACCAGCTCATTCTTTCCCTCATCTACACGGGACACACTTTCAATGGGGAGTCTACTAACTGCGTCTACTACTACATCAGCCATGCTAGGATGGTAAAGGACGGTCATGTCATAATCCTTAAGTAGCTCCAACCACCTCTGTAACACCCTAGAAGTGCCTAAGCGTAGAGCCGGGATTTAAAAGTTGGAAACTATTGAAACTCGAAAAAACATCATAGAACGAGAGGTATAACAACTTGTGGTTGGAAACCACGAGTCGTTGTTACCAGTCATGGTTTTAGGAGTCCGAGTGGCAGTAGAAGCAACACTGATGTAATGACTCATTGTGGGAAACAGCGAGTCGTCGTCTGGAGTCATGATGAGAAATGGACTTTAGTATTTGGGGAAATAACGGGTCACCCAACGACCCTTCATGAGTAACAATGACTCGCTATCAGCAGTTGTTGTTTAATGGTCAAATTTCTAGTGTACGTAACGAACGAACACCACAACCTGTTGGAGGAAACAATTAGTCATGATGAGACCTGTTGTGAGGAAGTTAACAAAGTTGAAAGGGGCAAGCAATGATCGATTCAACGACCCATTGGACAAAAGGATGAGTTGTCCTATCTAGTCGTGGTTTGATTTCAGAAGTTATGCTTGGGCAGTGTAGACGACGAGCCATACCATGAGTAATGGTAGCTTCCAATGACTCATTGGTACGCCCGTTGGCTAACCTGTGCAGATTTCCTAGCTAAATTCATTAAGGGCGTTTTTGAACTTTTCATGCTATAAGGCCCTAAATTACGTCATTTCATGTATTTTCTGGGCATTTTAAGGTAGGTTAAGTCCCTTCTTCATAAGTCATTACCATGCATGCATATTAGGAGAAATTTTGGAGAGATCAAGTTATTCCTCATGCTTTTCCCTATCAATTATCCCTGGGCATTCTACAACTTTAGAATCTAATATTACCCAGCTATGTAGGGTTACAAATCAGTGTTTCTGTTCACACCCATGCCCATTATCTAGTAATATATGGAAATCTACCAAAAACCTATTGGGGTTTTCATTTAATTTTTATGAAAATCTAATGATTTACAAATGGGTTGTTCTAAATTGTGATTTACATTATATTTTATGAATTTTGATTAGATTTTATAACTATTTTGATTATCTAATTGTTTATTTCGAATTCTATTAAGTTAAGCCTATCTAAGCATGATCTATGATAAATTGATTTATGATCCTTGCTTCAATTGATAATATTTATAAGCTCAGCATGATTTATGATTTGAAATATGAATTTATTCAATTACCAATCATGATTTAGTGACTCTCAAGATATACGCATAATCTACTAGTACGTATGAAACCTATGAATCATGAATTATCTTTTAGGCCGACTCACGGGCCTTGTTTCATGGTTAGTTCACGTATTTGCAAGAATATTTATAATATCATGATTTAACTAGCGTATGAACTCATGCATATTATACTATGAGCACTATATATGTTTTGGGAGTAATATAGAACACCGAGTAGGTTCGGGAACCAAGTTTTGCCCCGAATCTCATAAACTGCGTGCCACCTTAGGTATGTTGGGACCTCCCTTGTGACTGTCCCCAGCCCAAATGGCCCTTTTTATGTGTGATCACGCCTTTCATAGTTCTACCCTTAGAAAGGTACGAACACCCTCCCAACTAGGGTCACAAGTCGAGCTTCATGTGTGCTCATATGGGGTATGTCGGTTAAGAGAATCTTCCAAAGTTCTTTAATATTTGTGCATGTTTATGGTTACTCATGTTGGCTCATGAAATGTTCATTTTGGCTTTTCTGTTATGATCATGAATATGACTGTATTACGGATGCTTTGAAAACCTTGAGCCCTTTTGATATGTTACATTACAATATTTATGATATTAGCATGATGTCCTACACATAAGATGTTTTATGAGATTTTTCATATTTTAAGTGTCCATATTACTTACATTGCATACTCGATACATTTCATTTACTGACTGCATACTTTCTATGTTGTGTCGTCTGATGATACAGGTTCCAACTCTTAGCTCATCCTCATATCTGGATCATCTTAGAGTGTACTTTCAGCTTATTGGAGAATCCACATTTTTCGAGGGCCGTTTGATAGACATTCGTGCAATTGTATGTTCCAGTACTTGTCCAAGTTAGTTGGGGGTGTTGTCCCATCAACCCATCGCATATAGTAGAGGCTTTCAGACAGTGTGTAGTACTCAACTTGTCTATGTCTAAGTGATTCCATTTGTTATGATATGTCATGTTTATGGTTACATTTCTGCTATGCCTTGTGATTAGTGTTATGCTTATAATGAATGACGTTAAATGTATGCTTATACGATAGGTCGACTTGGGGTCTCTCGGGGTTTCTTGACCCGTGTTATGATCCGAGTCTATGTTAAGGTCTTGACAATGGTATCAGAGCCATACGTTTTAAGTGTCCTAGGGTGTCTGAAAGCTACGTTAAGTAGAGTCTTTTTCATGGGTGTGAAGCATTCAATACTTATACAAAGAGGCTACGAGAATATAGGAAATGTTCCTGTCACACCCCGCCTTGGGGGGTATGACTGGCACCTGGTGCCCTACTAGGACCTGAACTGCTAGACTGCTAAACCTGGGCACATCTGGTGCCTGGCTGGCTCTAACTCACATTTCTGGAAACAAAGGGCTATATAACGGCTGTAAACACAGCCCCCGGTCCATTGGCCTATAGCCTTCTGTACCTGTACTAACAGCTGACCAGAAACATATCAATATAGGGAAACCTATGCGGGCCGACAAGGCCACCATGCTGTCTAGTTATCTATGACTCAATCATGAAATACTAGAAAGCTATGTGACCGGCAAGGTCACCACTACCGTCAAGCTATGGCCCCACACGGCCAATATAAAGGAAACAGAAGTACTAATAGTTAAACAACTGCACGGCCTCACACGACCGGCTCATCTGACCACAGGGAAATATATACAGACTGCAAGCCTCTAGGAATAACAATAGAAATGATCGGGATAGGGCCCCGACCTACCCGTACTATACAACAAAAGAAAATGAAATACACCTCTGGAATTCAGTCTCCGGATGACAGGAGCTGAATACTCGATCGCTGACAGAAATCACGTGGTATCGCCTGCTCGTCTATGAGTACCTGCAGGCAAGTAATGTAGCGCCCCACCGGGCGTCAGTACCGCTGGTATTGAGTATGTAAAGCAATAACAGAAAGAAATATCTGAAAACAATAGTTTAACTAATGAAACTGAAGTAGGAAGAAATAGATTAACTGTCTGATAATGTAAGTCATACCTTCTCTCAATTATACTGGAAGGAGTAGGAGTCATACCTGTAGATTTATCGTTCTACTGTCGATCTACTCGTATCTATTATAACACGGCACAACATATCATAACATACATAGCACACACAAACCTTACCCGGCCCCCATAAGCCGGGAGGTACAACCAACACGCAATCTATACCCCTACCCCGGTCGTCCCGTCTCCTATAATAACTATAAGCATCCTGCCGGTCCCCTGGGTATGCACTTGGGCTTGCTGAGCCCCTGACTATAACTGTACCTGAGTCCGGAGGACTCCTGAATCAACACCCCGGGCGTATTCGCTCGGCGGGGGTGTATAAGGGCCGACCAAGGCACAATATGGGGAAAACTGGCATCCCATCTTCGTCCCCTATGGGACGGCATGCCACTCCGTAGAGCGACGTATCCTCGTCCTATGGCGGACGAGTCGATACAGCTATTAACCCTGGGCGGTCATGGATGCTAGGTAGTCCAACCCCAAACAATACAACAGTCTCAACTAGTAATACTATCTGCATCTCCCACATACTGAAGCTAATAGTGGTAAAGTATTTGTATACGCTATATGCTGAGCTAGTGATAGTAATATGTACGTACCTAATACATGTTGAGGCTGGTAATAGTATATACGTATAAATATAGTTTTCTTCCAGACTGTACTGGGTCTAGTACTAAACAAGATATGGTCTTTCTGCTGAAAACTATGTTGTATGCTGAGTTTCTATAGTAAGATGATTTACTATTCCTAACATGCTTTCTAACTTCATTTTAACTTATCATTCTACTTCTGAGATGTCTTACAGATATTACATTGCTTTACTGAGTTTCAACTGAATACAATGATATCCTAACATTCTGGGTCACATCACATACTGAGCATGCTGTGCAGTTCCTAACACTTATATTACAATCTATATCGTGCTAGCTAGTCTCGCGCTGATCATAACATGATGTTTCTAATATCGTACCATCATTCGTAGTAAACATCATACATGGCTTCTGAATATTCTACTGGCCTTTAAATTACTGTACTGTACCAAGATTACTAACTTGCCAAGGAAACTAGCTTTACATACCTTATCCTCGAACTATCCGTCTGTCAGACGAGGCTCGGCCGGTACTTCAACTATTTCCTCCTAACTGCATTCATAAATATGTCAATTAATACTAAATACAGCTTTATTGTAAAGAGCAACGTCAGTTTCGATATAGTTTATAGCCTAAACTTAGGCTTATCGAAAGATGGTCGAAAACTCGCTATTTTCCAGAGGTCCAGAAGGGAGAAATATTCACTTCACAGCTAGGAACACATAGACACTAATTTAGAGCAATTCCACTTACCTTAACTCGGTGGCTCGACGATTCTTCGGCCGTATTTCATGAAACTAAATCTGTAGGAATGCTCTCTGCTGCTAAATACCTCGGTATCTGAGGTTAATTTGAGTTTGGACAACGTTTAGCAGCGTAATCGGATGAAAATTATATTACTTCTTCGTTCCTTTCCCTTCTCCTGCGTTTTTCTCTCTGTTTTCTGGAATTATATAAGTTATTAATGATTTCAAGCCGAGGTGGGGCTTTATATACTTAGGCCTGGACAAGGCCAACGTGTCACGGAGCCAACGCAGAGGCTTCACCTCCGTGACATGCTGCCATCGCGGAGGGGTTCTGCCTCGGCTCCTTCCGCGATGGTTCGACAGGTTTCTCGTCCGATCTTTTCCCGGGCCTTTCTTTAGCATGTATGGCTTTCAAATATGCTTAACCAATGTGTGAATAGGTCATTTAGGTGCCGGAAATTCTACGGGGTATAACATTCTCCCCCCCTTAAGAACATTCGTCCTCGAATGTACACTGCTATCTAGAGGACTACTTAACTTACTTTCAAAAAAATTTCGGCAGAGTTTCCCTTGTAATATGGACTATAGGAAAAACCTGAAATGCAGAAAAGTCCAATACAGGTACTGCACGCAATATTTTAAGATCCACTAGATAACTAAGTATCAATCTTTCTCATTCACACACATACAACTATAAGGTACTGCATAAGTAATAATACGGACATACCTGTTGCCTGACTAGGCCTGAAATAGGTGAGGGTATCTGGCTTTCATATCCTCTTCAGCTTCCCACGTCATTTCCTCACGGTTCCTGTTACGCCACAATACTTTGACAGACGCAACATCTTTCGTCCTCAACCTGCGAATCTGTCTGTCTAAGATAGCTACGGGAACCTCTTCATATGCTAACTCTTCTGTGACTTGGACATCCTGAACTGGAACTACTGTAGAAGGGTCCCCCACGAACTTCCTTAACATAGAGACATGGAATACTGGGCGAACAGATGCTAACTCCGGAGGCAAGTTCAATTCGTATGCAACTCGGCCTATTCTTCGCCGAATCCGATATGGCCCAATGAACCTCGGGCTAAGCTTGCCTTTCTTGCCAAATCTCATCACCCCTTTCATCGGAGACACTTTCAGATATACCCAGTCATTTACCGCAAATTCTAGATCTCTGCGCCGCATATCTGCATAAGACTTCTGGCGGCTCTGAGCAGTCAGTAAACGTTCTCGGATAAGCTTTATCTTTTCCTCTGACTGCCGAACAATGTCTGGGCCAACCAATGCTGATTCTCCTATTTCAAACCAGCTCACCGGCGATCTACATTTTCGCCCGTATAATGCCTCGAAAGGCGCCATCTGGATAGCTGAATGATAACTGTTATTATAAGCAAATTAAATCAACGAAAGATGCTCATCCCAGCTACCCCCAAAATCTAGCACACACGCTCGTAGCATGTCTTCGAGCGTTTGGATAGTCCGCTCAGCCTGCCCATCTGTTTGAGGGTGGAATGCTGTGCTCAAATTGATCTGCGTTCCCAAACCCCTCTGGAACGACTACCAGAATCTAGCTGTAAACTGTGCTCCCCTATCTGAAATGATGGATACCAGCACTCCATGTAATCTAACTATTTCTCTGATATATAATTCGGCATAATCCTCAGCTGAGAAGGTAGCCTTCACTAGCAGGAAATGAGCTGATTTTGTCAGCCTGTCAACTATTACCCAAATGGAATCATTTCTGCGTCTGGTACGGGGTAACCCTGTTACAAAATCCATGTTTATCGTTTCCCATTTCCATATAGGCACCACTATATCTTGCGTCAAACCGCCCGGCTTCTGGTGCTCTGCTTTCACTTGCTGACAGTTAGAACATTTAGATACAAATTCAGCGATCTTAGCTTGCATACCTGGCAACCAGTAGATGTCTCTGATGTCGTGGTACATCTTCGTCGCTCCTGGATGAAGGGAATAGCGAGCGTAATGTACCTCATACATGATCCGCCCCCGAAGCCCTGAAACATTCGGCACACAGAGGCGGCCCTTACAGCGTAGCACATCATCCTCAGTCATTTGGAAATCTGACTCCTTACCTTTCTGAATTCTATCTCTGAGCTGGACTAAATCAGGGTCCTCGTACTGTCGTTCTTTTACCTCTGTAACTAATGATGACACAGTAGAATTCTGAATTACTTCTCTATTATTTTCTGTTTCCATTACTCAAACGGCTAAACCAGCTAACTGATGAATTTCTTTGGCTGACTTCCGTTTCTCAAGTCGCAAATACGCCAAACTCCCCATTGACTTACGGCTCAGGGCATCTGCTACAACATCAGTTTTTACGGGGTGATACAGAATGTTCACATCATAATCTTTTAACAGCTCCAACCAGCGGCGTTGCCGTAGATTCAACTCCCTCTGAGTGAAGATGTACTGTAGGCTCTTGTGATCTGTGTAAATATCAACATGGACGCCGTATAGGTAATGCCTCCACATCTTCAAGGCGTGGATTACTGCGGCCAATTCCAGGTCATGGGTAGGGTAATTCTTTTCGTGTTTCCTCAGCTGTCTGGAAGCATATGCAATTACTCTACCATGCTGCATCAACACACAACCTAACCCAACACCTGACGCGTCGCAATAGACTGAATAACCTTCTATGCCTTCCAGCAATGCTAATACTGGGGCGGAGGTTAATCTGTCTTTCAGTTCCTGGAAGCTCTGCTCGCATGCCTCTGTCCATTGAAACTTTGCTGCTTTCTGTGTCAATTTGGTTAAAGGTGCCGCAATGGTCGAGAACCCTTCAACGAACCTCCTGTAATATCCTGCCAACCCCAGAAAACTACGAACTTTAGTCGGAGTGGTAGGCCTAGGCCATGACTTAACTGCTTCTATTTTCTGCTTGTCTACCTGTATGCCAGCATCCGACATGATATGCCCTAAAAAGGCCACTGAGTTAAGCCAGAATTCACATTTAGAAA
This sequence comes from Datura wrightii, assembly GCA_035772735.1. Classification (NCBI taxonomy): domain Eukaryota; kingdom Viridiplantae; phylum Streptophyta; class Magnoliopsida; order Solanales; family Solanaceae; genus Datura; species Datura wrightii. The sequence continues at coordinate 10,185,439 of JASDFA010000010.1, forward strand.
ATTTAGCATACAACTGGCGATCCCTGAGAATCTGGAGCACTGTTCGCAAATGAGTCCGGTGATCTGCTTCAGAGCGAGAATACACCAAAATGTCATCAATGAACACTATCACGAACAAGTCTAGGAAAGGTCTGAAAATACTGTTCATCAGGTCCATGAAGACTGCCGGGGCATTCGTTAACCCGAAGGACATGACTAGAAATTCAAAATGTCCATATCGGGTCCTGAACGCTGTCTTAGGAATATCTCTCTCACGTACTCGGACCTGGTGATATCCGGACCACAAGTCAACCTTAGAAAAGTATCTGGCCCCCTGCAACTGATCAAATAAGTCATCAATTCTGGGAAGCGGGTACTTGTTATTTACTGTAACTTTGTTTAATTACCGATAATCTATGCACATTTGGAGCGAGCCAACTTTCTTCCTCACAAATAAAACTGGCGCACCCCACGGTGAAGTACTCGGCCTGATGAAACCTTTATCCAATAAATCTTTCAACTGTTCTTTTAACTCTCTGAGCTCCGCAGGAGCCATGCGATAAGGAGGAATCGATATCGGCTGGGTGCCTGGTAATAAATCAATAGCAAAGTCTATTTTTCTTTCTGGGGGAATACCAGGTAACTCGTCTGGGAACATATCAGGGAATTCATTCACCACTGGAGCAGACTGGAGTGTCGGAGATTCTGCTTGGACATCCTGAACTCTGACCGGATGGTAAATACATCCCTTAGATATCAATTTCCTCGCTTGAAGGTAGGAAATAAACCTACCTTTTGGCATAGCAGTGCTGCCCTTCCACTCCCGCACTGCTTCTCCCGGGAAGTGGAATCGGACCGACTTGGTCCAACATTCAACGTTGGCAAAACACGGTACTAACCAGTCCATACCCATTATGGCATTGAAGTCTATCATTTCTAACTCGACCAGATCTACTGTGGTCTGATGGTCAGCAACCTCTACTGTACGCCCGCGGTAGATTCGGCTAGCTGTGATAGAGTCACCGACGGGCGTGGATACTAAGAAGGTCTGCTGCAATAATTCTGGTGCAATACTAAACTTTCGTGCCACAAATGGAGTAATGTAGGACAAAGTAGACCCTGGATCAATCAACACATAAGCAGGGTGTGAGCAGATAGTTAGCATACCTGTCACAACATCAGGTGACGCTTCTGAATCATGCCTCCCTGGTAAAGCATATGTGCGGCTTGGACCCGCACCTGTACTGGAGGCCCCTGATCTGCCCCGACCCCTGCCTGCTAATACTGAGGGCCTGCGCCTAGTCGAGGATGTTGTGGCTCGTGACCCTGCAGATGCCCTATCCTGTCTATCCCGGTCCTCTCGACCTCTGGCTGGGCAATCTTTCATCAAATGGCCTTCTTGGCCACAAATATAACATATGGTGGAACCATACCTGCATGCTCCAGGATGGCGTCGACTGCATATAGGGCAAAGTGGTAGGGTATACCTACTCTGCTCCGCCCTCCTCTGTAATGGTGAATCTGCCATCTGCGAACCTCTACTAGTCTCTGACTGCCCCCTGCGGCTGAATCTACCCCCCTGCGACTGTGGCGGAGGCGGGGGTCTGGGTGGCCTGTCTAATAATCGTGGCCTGGGTCCTCCCCGGGCCTCCCTCTGTAACTCAACTGGCCTGTCCCGGCGACGCTGTTCCTGATTGACCCTTCTGATCTCCCGATGTCGCTGTCTGATGCCCTCAATATTCTGGGCAAATGCCTAAATTCGAGCAATGTCCATGTCCTCTCGCAGTGTGGCCGTAATGCAAGTCTCAACATATTCTGAATTCAACCCCATGATGAAGCGGTGTACTCTGGATGCCATGGTATCAACAAAGGCCGGTGCATATCGAGCCAAAGAATCAAACCGTAAGGAATATTCCCGAACACACATGGCCCCCTGCTCCAGATGTAGGAACTGGTCTACCCGGGCCTGTTGAATCTCCCGCGGCAGATAATGATCCAGAAAAGCTCCTGAAAAGCTGGACCAGATCGGAGGGGAAACGTCTCTCCCTCGGGATCTTTCCCAGCTTTCATACCACAACACGGCGATGTCCCGTAACCGAAATGCTGCCAATTCAATTAATTCTATAGGCGTGGAATGCATAACCCTGAAGATTCTCTGCATTTGATCCAGAAAATCCTGAGGGTCCTCTGTCCGATCTGTACCTGTAAACTGTGGGGAATTCAAAGCTAAGAACTCTCGGACCCTCGAACTACCGGGCCCTCCTGATAACTCCGCAACTGTAGATGGCATTGGCTGACGCTGAGCAGCCATCATCTGTGCTAACATAACTACAGCACTCCTAACCTCCTGGTCAGAAGGTGTCAGTATAGGGACTGCTGAAGGTAGTGTCGCCCCAAGCGGCTCCTGATGTGGTGGAGACTACTGAGAAGGATGGGACGATGCCTCTGTAGTGCCCTCTGATCGGGCTGTTTCTAAACGAGGGTGAGGCATCCTGCCGGTGCCTTCCCCTGCTGCGATATCTAAACTCCGGCCTGTGATAGAATGTCGCTGGTCTGACATTATCTGTAACCAAAGAATATAGTAAGCTTTTGCTTTTAGGGACTCAACCCTATATTGTACCGCTCTACAGCACGACTGAATAAGAATAAAAGACAATCATCCTATCATGTCTTGCGGCCTCCTACCCATAGTATGTGGTGCACAACACATCCATGGACAGGACTCTACTTAGCACGGCTTGCAGACTCCTTGGGATAAGACCTGCTCTGATATCAAGTTTGTCACACCTCGCCTTGGGGGGTATGACTGGCACCTGGTGCCCTACTAGGACCTGAACTGCTAGACTGCTAAGCCTGGGCACATCTGGTGCCTGGCTGGCTCTAACTCACATTGCTGGAAACAAAGGTCTATATAACGGCTGTAAACACAGCCCCCGGCCCATTGGCCTATAGCCTTCTGTACCTGTACTAACAGCTGACCAGAAACATATCAATATAGGGAAACCTATGCGGGCCGACAAGGCCACCATGCTGTCTAGTTATCTATAACTCAATCATGAAATACTAGAAAGCTACGTGACCGGCAAGGTCACCACTACTGTCAAGCTATGGCCCCACACGGCCAAAATAAAGGAAACAGAAGTACTAACAGCTAAACAACTGCACGGCCTCACACGACCGGCTCATCTGACCACAGGGAAATACATACAGACTGCAAGCCTCTAGGAATAACAATAGAAATGATCGGGACAGGGCCCCGACCTACCTGTACTATACAACAAAAGAAAATGAAATACACCTCTGGAATTCAGTCTCCGGATGACAGGAGCTGAATACTCGATCGCTAACAGAAATCACGTGGTATCGCCTCCTCGTCTATGAGTACCTGCAGGCAAGTAATACAGCGCCCCACCGGGCGTCAGTACCGCTGGTACTGAGTATGTAAAGCAATAACTGAAAGAAATATCTGAAACAATAGTTTAACTGATGAAACTGAAGTAGGAAGAAACAGATTAACTGTCTGATAATGTAAGTCATACCTTCTCTCAATTATACTGGAAGGAGTAGGAGTCATACCTGGAGATTTATCATTCTACTGTCGATCTACTCGTATCTATTATAACATGGCACAACATATCATAACATACATAGCACACACAAAACTTACCCGGTCCCCATAAGCCGGGAGGTACAACCAACACGCAATCTATACCCCTACCCCGGTCGTCCCGTCTCCTATAATAACTATAAGCATCCTGTCGGTCCCCTAGGTATGCACTTGGGCTCGCTGAGCCCCTGACTATAACTGTACCTGAGTCCGGAGGACTCCTGAATCGACACCCCAGGCGTATCCGCTCGACGGGGGTGTAGAAGGGCCGACCAAGGCACAATATGGGGAAAACTGGCATCCCATCTTCGTCCCCTGTGGGACGGCATGCCACTCCGTAGAGAAACGTATCCTCATCCTCTGGCGGACGAGTCGATACAGCTATTAACCCTGGGCGGTCATGGATGCTAGGTAGTCCAACCCCAAACAATACAACAGTCTCAACTAGTAGTACTATCTGCATGTCCCACATACTGAAGCTAATAGTGGTAAAGTATTTGTATATGCTATATGCTGAGCTAGTGATAGTAATATGTACGTACCTAATACATGCTGAGGCTGGTAATAGTATATTCGTATAAATATAGTCTTCTGCCAGACTTTACTGGGTCTAGTACTGAACAAGATATGGTCTTTCTGCTGAAAACTATGTTGTATGCTGAGTTTCTATAGTAACATGATTTACTATTCCTAACATGCTTTCTAACTTTATTTTAACTTATCATTCTACTTCTGAGATGTCTTACAGATATTACATTGCTTTACCGGGTTTCAACTGAATACAATGATATCCTAACATTCTGGGTCACATCACATACTGAGCATGCTGTGCAGTTCTTAACACTTATATTACAATCTATATCGTGCTAGCAAGTCTCGCACTGATCATAACATGATGTTTCTAATATCGTACCATCATTCGTAGTAAACATCATACATGGCTTCTGAATATTCTACTGGCCTTTAAATTACTGTACTGTACCAAGATTACTAACTTTCCGAGGAAACTAGCTTTACATACCTTATCCTCGAACTATCCGTCTGTCGGACGAGGCTCGGCCGGTACTTCAACTATTTCCTCCCAACTGCATTCATAAATATGTCAATTAATACTAAATACAGCTTTATTGTAAAGAGCAACGTCACTTTCGATATAGTTTATAGCCTAAACTTAGACTTATCGAAAGACGGTCGAAAACTCGCTATTTTCCAGAGGTCTAGAAGGGAGAAATATTCACTTCACAGCTAGGAACACATAAACACTAATTTAGAGCAATTCCACTTACCTTAACTCGGTGGCTCGATGATTTGTCGGCCGTATTTCATGAAACTAAATCCGTAGGAATGCTCTCTGCTGCTAAATGCCTCGGTATCTGAGGTTAATTTGAGTTTGGACAACGTTTAGCAGCGTAATCGGATGAAAATTATATTACTTCTTCGTTCCTTTCCCTTCTCCTGCGTTTTCCTCTCTGTTTTCTGGAATTTTATAAGTTATTAATGATTTAAAACCGAAGTGGGGCTTTATATACTTGGGCTTGGACAAGGCCAACGTGTCACGGAGCCAACGCGGAGGCTTCACCTCTGTGACACGCTGCCATCGCGGAGGGGTTCTGCCTCGCTTCCTTCCACGATGGTTCGACAGGTTTCTCATCCGATCTTTTCCCGGGCCTTTCTTTAGCACGTATGGCTTTCAAATATGCTTAACCAACATGCGAATAGGTCATTTAGGTGCCGGAAATTCTACGGGGTATAACAGTTCCCTTCTTTCATCATCTATGTCCTGTGATGAAATGTCCTTCTATCATTCTAATTCGTGATATTCGCGATTGCAGAATCATGGCTCCAAGTAGAATGAACAGAAGGGGAAATGGGAAAGGTGAAGGCCATATAGATGGCATGATCATGGGCATCAACAGGTCCAACTTGTTTAGGAGCCCCAGGCGCCAAAGTCAGTTTCCCACGCTGAGTTTCGGGCGGCTATCAAGGTGTTTGTGTAGGCCTTGACCGCTCAGGTTAACCAGTAGGCCGTTGCGCATATCCCATATAATGGAAATGCGGCAGCTGCCAAGATTAGAGACTTCTTGAGGATGAACCCTTCGGAGTTCCTTGGGTCCAAGGTGGATGAGGATCCGCACGATTTCATCGAGGAGATTCTAAAGATCACCCAGGTTATGGGGGTGACCAATGGAGATTGTGTTGATTAGGCCTCCTATAAGCTAAAGGGGGTCGCCCACATATAGTTCAAACAGTTGAGAGACGCTAGGGCAGTGGGTGCAGGCCTTACCCGTTGGGAAGAGTTATAAAAAGCATTCTTGGAATCGATTTTTCCCTCGAGAGATGAGGGAGCAAAAGGTGGTTGAGTTTGTTAACTTGAAGCAAGGCGACATGTCTGTTCAGGAGTACGCATTGGAGTTCACCCGACTATCTGAATATTCACCAGAGTTGGTGGCAGACCAGAGGACTCGAGTGAGTCAATTTTTGCAAGGGGCGGCAGACTAATAGGATAAGGATTGTAGGATCTCCATGTTGCATGGGGATATAGATTTTCCCCATATTGTGTTGCATGCTCAGCAAATGGTGTTGGTGTATTAGATGCAGAGAGAGGGCAATAGGGCCAGGACCAACAGTTACGGGACTTCTCAGGTCAGGTCAGGGGGTGGACAGCATCAGCAGTCTAAGCATAGGTCTATAAATCTAGCACCATCATCGGCCAGTACCCCATCTAGATTTCGAGGGAATCGGAGGAGCGGGGCTCCAGATTCGAGAGGCCAGGGTAGCATGCAGATAGAGCTCACTCTCCGAACTTGTGGGAAGTGCATAAAGAATCATCCCAGGAGGTGCCTAGTCAGCTCGGATGCTTGTTTCAGGTGTGGAAAACCCAGTCACAGACTCAGGGATTAGCCATTAAGCCAGATCAGGGGTCGGTGGAGCCCATATACTAGCAGCCAATTCTACCGCTCCAGGAACACGTCCCCCTCAACAAGGTGCCTTGACTAGTTCAGCCGGTGGCCAGCGTCAAAGCAGGTTTTATGCTCTAGCACCCCGTTGGGAGCAAAAGGTCTCCCTGGATATGGTCACTAGTATGTTGCGTGTTTTTCATAGTGATGTTTATGCTTTCCTAGATTCGGGAGCTACCTTGTCTTTTGTGACCCCTTAAATTTCTAGTGGCTTTGGAGTTAGTCCCGAGACTCTATCAGAACCATTTTCGGTTTCTACTCCTATAGGTGATTCGATTGTAGCTAGGCGGGTGTATAAAGGATGCCCGATCACTATATTGCAGAAATTCACCTCTGCAGACCTTGTAGAATTAGCCATGACTAACTTTGATATTATTATTTGCATGGATTGGTTGTATGCATGTTATGCTTTTGTAAATTTTAGAACCCGTGCGGTGGAATTTCATTTTCCAGGTGAATCAGTTTTAGAGTGGAAGGGTAGTTTGGTTGTACTAGCAGGTCAATTTATTTCATATCGTAAGACCCGAAAGATGATTTCTAAGGGTTGCATCTACAATTTGGTTAGGGCTAAGGATGTTGAGTCCGAGACCCCGACTATCCAGTCAGTTCTGGTGGTGAGTGAGTATCCAGAGGTCTTTCCCGATGATTCGCCATGTGTTCTTCCCGAGTGGGATGTTGATTTTGGTATTGACCTTCTACCCGATATGCAGCGTATATCTATACCTCCTTATAGGATGGCTACAGCCGAGCTAAATGAGTTGAAGGATCAGTTCAAGGACCTATTAGATAAGGGCTTTATTAGACCGAGAAAGTCTTCGTGGGGTGCACCAGTGTTATTTGTCCAGAAGAAGGATGGTTCGCTTCGGATGTGCATTGACTATCGACAATTAAACAAGGTCACCGTTAAGAACAAGTATCCTTTACCCAGGATCAATGATTTGTTTGACCAGCTTCAGGGTGCTAAGTGTTTCTAAAAGATAAATCTCAGGTCCGAGTATCATCAGCTCAAGGTTCGGGAGTGTGATATCCTGAAGACAGCCTTCAGGATGAGGTATGGTCATTATGAGTTTTTAGTCATGTATTTTGGACTAACAAATGCTCCTGTAGCTTTTATGGTCCTGATGAACAGGGTGTTCAAGCCATATCTGGAGATGTTCGTGATTGTTTTCATTGATGACATCCTTATATACTCTTGGAGCAAGGAGGAGCATGTCGCTCATTTGAGAGTAGTACTTCAGACTCTCAAGGATTGCCAATTGTATGCAAAATTCAGTAAGTGCTAGTTCTGGTTGAAATCGATAGCATTTCTGGGCCATGTAGTATTAGGAGTGCATAAAAGTAGATTCTTATAAAATCGAGGCGGTGAAGAATTGGTCTACACCGGTAAATCCCTCAGATATTCAGATTTTCTTAGGTTTAGCTAGTTACTGTCAGAGGTTTTTTGAGGGTTTCTCATCTATTGCAGCACCTTTGACCAAGTTTACTTAGAAAAAGGTAAAGTTCCAATGGTCAGAGGCTTGTGAGAAGAGCTTCCAAGAGTTGAAGGCTCGACCTACTACCGCATCGGTGTTGACCCTACCCGATAGTACAAATGGTTTTGAGGTGTATTGTGATGCTTCGAGAATCAAACGCGGGTGTGTACTGATGTAGTGAGGGAAAGGTGATAGCAGATGCCTAGCGACAGTTGAAAGTCCATCAGAAGAATTACCCAACCCACGATCTTGAATTGGCTGTGGTGGTGTTCACATTGAACATATGGCGACATTACTTGAATGGGGTCCATGTGGATGTGTTTACGGACCACAAGAGCTTGCAATATGTGTTCATGCAGAAATATCTCAATCTTTGGGAAAAGAGGTGGTTGGAGCTACTCAAGGACTATGATATGAGTGTCCTTTACCATCCAGGTAAGGCTAATGTAGTAGTGGATGCACTTAGTAGGCTCTATATGGAGAGTGTGTCCCATGTAGATGAGGGGAAGAAGGAGCTGTTGAGAGATATCCATCGACTTGCAAGGTTGGGAGTTAGATTGGTTGCCTCGACCAATGACGCTGTTGTTGTACAAAATGGATCATAATCATCCTTGGTGACTAATGTTAAAGCTAGACTAGATGAGGATCCGATTTTGGTGAAGCTAAAAGAAGTCGTTCGAAGCCAGAAAGTTGAGGTCTTCTCCTAAGGAGGAGATAGTGTACTTTGGTACGAGGGTCGCCTATGTGTTCCAGATGTTGATGATTTAAGGAGTTGGATATTGCATGAAGCCCATGGATCAAAGTATTCTATCCATCCAGGTGCCACCAAGATGTATCGTGATTAACGGGAAATCTACTAGTGGGATGGCATGAAGAAGAATATTGCAGAATCATAGCCAAGTGCCCCAACTATCAGCAAGTAAAGGTTGAGCTTCAAAGGCCGGGAGGATTACTACAGTATATTAGCATTTCTAGTTTTAAGTGGGAAGAAATTAATATGGATTTCATCTGAGGCCTGCCTCATACTCATAGACATTATGATTCTATTTGGGTGGTGGTAGACAGGTTGACCAAGGCTGCACATTTCCTACCAGTGAAAACCATAGATTCAGCAGATTATATGCCAAGCTATATATTTGGGAGTTGGTTTGATTACATGGAGTGCCCTTGTCTATTATTTCAGATCGAGGTACTCAATTTACCTCTCAGTTTTGGTAGTCTTTTCAAAAGGGCTTGGGACTCGAGTTAAACTCAACACAACATTTCATCTTCAAACGGGTGTCAAGCGGAGCAGACAATTAAAACTCTCAAAGACATATTAAGAGCTTATGTGATGGACTTTAGAGGTAGTTGGGATGATCACTTGCCCCTTATAGAGTTTTCTTACAATAACAGCTTTCACTCTGGTATCCAAATGGCACCATTCGAGGCTCTCTATGGGCGGAGATGTAGATCGCCCATCGGATGGTTTAAGGATGGTGAGGCAGCAGCGATAGGGCCAGATTCGGCTCATTAGGCTATTGTGAAGGTTCAGTTGATAAGGGACAGGTTGAAAACCGCTCAGAGTCATCAAAAGTCATATGCTGACGTGAGGAGGAGAGAGTTGGAGTTCGAGGTGGACGATTAGGTATTTCTGATGGTATCTCCCATGAAGGGAGTAATGCGGTTTGGGAAGAAAGGAAAACTCATTCCCCGCTATGTTGGTCCCTACTAGATTGTTAGAAGAGTTGTCAAGGTGGAATATGAATTGGATTTTCCCTCAGAGTTACCTTACATGCATCCTAAGTTTCATGTGTTTCTTTTGAAGAAATGTTTTGGGGATCCAACTCTAGTAGTCTCGGTGGACAGCGTTGGTGTGAAAGATAGCCTTAACTATGAGGAGGTGCCGGTGGAAATATTGGATCATCAGGTTCGGAGGCTAAGGAACAAGGAAGTAGTTTTAGTTAAAGTATTATGGAGGAATCAGCATGTTGAAGGAGCAACATGGGAAGCCGAAGCGGCTATGATAGCTATATACCTACATTTATTCTCTACCGGCTCAGTTCTTACTCGAGGTATCAATTTTTCTCTATGACCTTATTTAGTTTTCATGTTCGGTTCATCTGTTCAAGTTTCCTTTATATGTATGGATGTGTATGTGAAGCATGAGATCAGTTCAGCTATGTGATATGAATTGGAGGTAGTCATTCCGTTAGTTTTCGATTTAAATGATAAGTATTTGAATAGGATAATTGCATGTTTCTGTTTTCTGCTTGTTTCCTAAATTTGAGGATGAATGTTCCCAAGGGGGAGATATTGTAATACCTAGGAAGTGCCTAAGAGTAGACCTGGGAGTTAAAAGTTACCAGTCGTGGTTTCAGGAGTCCGAGTGGCAGTGGAAGCAATGACCGATGTAATGAATCATTGTGGGAAACAACGAGTCATCTTCTATAGTCATGGTGAGAGATGGACTTTAGCATTTGGGGAAATAATGGGTCACCCAATGACCTGTCATGAGTAACACGACTCAGTTTCAGTGGCAGTTGTCTATATTGTAAAATATCCAGTTGACTTAACGGACGGACACCACGACCCGTTGGAGGAAACAACGAGTCGTGGTGAGACCCATTGTGAGGAAGTTCAGTAATTTAAGAGGGGCAAGCAACGATCGACTCAACGACACGTTGGACCAAAGGACGAGTCATCCTGTCTAGCCGTTGTTTGATTCTGGAAGCAAGGCCTAGGAAGTGCAGACGACGAGCCATACCAAGAGTTGTGGTAGCTTCCAACGACTCGTTGGTATGCCCGTTGGTTAACCTGTGCAGATTTCCTGGCTATGTTCATTAAGGTCATTTTCGACCTTTCCATGCTATATGACCCTAAACTACGTCGTTTCATGTATTTTCTAGGAATATTAAGGTAGGTTAAGTCCCTATTGCATAGTTCATTCCAATGCATGCATATAAGGAGAAATTTTGTAGAGATCAAGCTATTCCTCAAGCTTTTTCCTATCAATTAATCCTTGGGCATTCAATAAATTTAGAATTTGGTGTTACACAGGTATGTAGGGGTACAAATGGGTGTTTTTGTTCACACCCATGCCCATTCTCTAGTAACTTATGGAAATCTACCAAAAATCTATTGGGGTTTTAATTCAATTTTTATGAAAATCTAATGATTTATAAATGGGTTGTTCGAAATTGTGATTTACATTATATTTTATGAATTTTGATAAGATTTTATAACTATTTTGATTATATAATTGTTGATTTTGCATTCTATTAAATTAAGCCTATCTATGCATGATCTATGATAAATCATTTATGATCCTTGCTTCAATTGATAATATTTACAATCCCAACATGATTTATGATTTGAAATATGAATTTATTCAATTACCCATCATGATTTGGTGACTCTCGAGCTATATGCACTACAAGTATGTATGAAACCTATGATTCATGAATTATGTTTTAGGCTGACTCACGGGCCTTGTTTCATGGCTAGTTCTTGTATTTACAAGCATGATTATGATTATCATGATTTAACTATCCTATGAACTCATGCATATCACAATATGAGCACTATATATGTTTTGGGAGTAGTATCGAACACCGAGTAGGTTGGGGGCCCAGGTTCTGCCCAAGATCTCATAAACTATGCGCCACCGTAGGTATGTTGGGACCTCCCTTGTGACTGTCCCTAGCACAAATGGCCCTTTTGATGTGTGATCACTCCTTTCATGGTTCTACCCTTGGCAAGGTACGAACACCCTCCCGACTAGGGTCACAAGTCGGGCTTCATGTGTGCTCATATGGGGTATGTCGGTTAAGAGAATATCCTACTGTTCGTCATGATTTTTGCATGTTTATGATTACGTATGTTGGCTCAAGAAATGTTCATTTTGGCTTTTCTCTTATGATCATGAATACGACTGTATTATGGATGCTTTGAAAACCTTGAGCCCTTTTGATATGTTACGTTACGATATTTATGATATGACCATGATGTCCTACTCTTATCATGTTTTATGAGCTTCTACATATTTTAAATGTCCATTTTACTTACCTTGCATACTCGGTACATTCTATGTACTGACCACATACTTTCTATGATGTAACATCTTATGATACAGGTTCCGGCTCTCAAGCTCATCCTCATATCTAGATCATCTTAGAGTGTACTTTCGGGTTATTGGTGAATCCTCATGTTCCGAGGGCCATTGGAAAGACATTCATGCTATTTTATGTTTTAGTACTTGTTCGAGTTAGTTGAGGGTGTTATCCCATCATCCCATCACATGTCGTAGAGGCTTTCAGACAGTGTGTAGTACTCAGCTTGTGTATGTCTAAGTGATTCCGTTTGTTATGATATTTCATGATTATTCTTATGTTTCTGCTATGCCTTGTGATCAATCTTCCGCATATAATTAATGAAGTTAGATGTATGCTTATTGCATGGGTCGAATTGGGGCCTCTTGGGCTTCCTTGTCCCGTGTTACGATCTGGGTCTACGTTCGGGTCGTGACAACCTCCTTTGCCGAAAATTGAGATCCTTCTGGGTAAACACATATTGTAGACTCTTATGATCCGTAAACACATCAATGTGGACCCCATACAAATAATGTCTCCATATCTTCAAGGCGAATACCACTGTCGCCAATTCAAGATCATGGGTCGGGTAATTCTTCTCATGAACTTTTAGCTGTCTAGAACCATATGCTATAACTTTGTCGTGCTGCATCAATACACAACCAAGTCTGATTCTCGAGGCATCGCAATCGACCACAAACCCATTGGTACACTTAGGTAGGATTAACACTAGTGCTGAGGGAAGTCGAGTCTTCAACTCATGAAAGCTTTTCTCACAGGCCTCCGACCATTGGAATTTCACTTTCTTTTGTGTCAATTTGGTCAATGGCACTGCAATAGATGAAAAGCCCTCAACAAATCTCCAATAGTAGCAAGCTAAGCCCAAGAAACTTCTGATATCTGAAGGATTCACCAATCTAGGCCAGTTCTTCACCACCTCTATATTCTGTGAGTCTACCTACACACCCTCACTAGACACCACATGACCCAAGAACGCCACAAAATTCAACCAAAACTCATACTTGCTAAATTTAGCATATAGCTAGCAATCTTTGATAGTCTGTAGCACCACCCTCAAATGAGCAGCGTGCTCCTCATCGCTCCTAGAGTATATAAGAATATCATCTATAAAAATAATCATTAACATGTCCAAATATGTCTTGAACAACCTATTCATCAAGTCAATAAAAGTTGCAGGAGCATTTTTTAATGCAAAAGACATAACTACGAACTCATAGTGACCATACCGAGTTCTGAATGTTGTTTTCGGAATGTCACTCTCCCGAACCTTGAGCTGATGTTATCTGACTTGAGACCTATCTTCAAAAAGCACTTGGCACCCTAAAGTTTGTCAAACAGATCATCAATCCTGGGTAGAGGATACCTGTTCTTGATGGTGACTTTGTTCAATTGCCGATAGTCAATGCACATATGAAGAGAACCATCTTTCTTTCTGAAAAAGAGAAATGGTGCACCCTGTGGAGATTTGCTGGGTCTCATGAAACCCTTGTCTAGGATGTCCTTCAATTGATCTTTCAACTTATTTAGCTCAAGTAGAGCCATTCCGTAAAGAGGGATAGATATAGGCTGCATGTCGGGTAGAAGGTCAATACCAAAATCAATCTCCCACTCGGGAGGGATTCCCGGTAGATCATCTGGGAAGACCTGTGGATACTCACATACTATTGGAACTGACTGGATAGTCAGGGCCTCGGCCATAGAATCCTTAACCCTGACAAGATGGTGTACAAAACCTTTGGAGATCATCTTCCTAGCCTTAAGGTAAAAAATGAAACGACCTACAGGCACAGCTGTACCACCCTTTCAATCTATGACTGGCTCACTCGGAAGTCTGAACTCTATTGCTCGGGTTCTACAATTAATTGAGGAATAACATGAAAATAGCCAATCCAAGCCTAGGATAACATCAAAATTTGTCATAGTTAACTCTACTAGATCTATTGAGGTGACTTTCTGAAGGACTGTGATCGGGCAACTTCTTTATACCCGTCTAGCTACAACTGAATCATCCATTGGAGTAGAGACTAAGAAGGGTTCTAACAAGATTTTGGGACTGACTCCGAACTACTAGCCACATAAGGTGTTACAAAAGGCAATGTAGCCCCTGGATCTAACAAGGCATATACATCAAGATGGAAAACTCGTAACATACTAGTGACTACATCAAGGGAGGGCTCCTGCTCCTGGTGAGATGCTAAGGCATAAAATCTGTTTTGGTGCTGACCGCCACCGGTGCTAGTAGATGCCCCCTACTAGGTTGTGCGTGCGGGTGGAGCTGCTAAACTAGTAGCTGGACCGCAGCCCCTATCATGGCCCTGTCTAGCTGCTGGGCAATCTTTGAGCATATGTCCAGGCTTCCCACCCTCGAAGCAAGCACCGGTACTTGTGAAGCACTAAACCATGTTCCCCTAACCACCCTGCTACAAACTTGGATGCTAGAACCTGCGGCCCTGAACCCTAGAGCCTGATGCTTGCCCTCTCTCATTGTGCCTACTTCTAGAGGGCACACTCACCGCTGAAGACATTAGAGTTGTAGATCTCTGGTGGGTCTATTGTCGGTGCTTACCACCTAGCCTCAACTAAGAGAATCTATAGCTATCTATCCTGGCCCTCCTAGCTTCTCTCTCCCTTACATGCGCCACCTCCATCTGCTGGGCGTATATGACTATCTGGGGGAAATCCATATCCTGATGGAGCATAGTGGTCCTACAATCCTTTTCTAAATAATCCTCCACCCTATGAAGAGATATTCTCACTCGCGCCCTCTAATCAACTACTAACTCCAACGCATACTATGATAGACGAGTGAGCTCAAGGCCATACTCCTACACCATCCTCTTCCCCTTAATAAGATTCATTAACTTAGCTGCTTTCGACTCCCTCATCATACGAGGGAAAAATCGATCTAAGAAAGCGATTTGAAACTCCTTCCAACTGACACGGCCTACTCTGGATGCCCTACTATCTTTACACTGTCTAAACCAATTGTGTGTGATCCCTTTCAGCTGATATGAGGCCAACTCATCACACTCAACTCCATTCACCCCTATGACCTGGGTGATCTTCATAATTGTGTCAATAAACTCTTGTAGGTCCTTGTCCACCTTCGACCTAAAAAACTCTGGTAGATTCATCCTTAAGAAATCTCTGACTCGAGCTGCCGTCGTATTTCCATTTTTTGGAACAAGCGCCATTGCCTGCTGGTTGACCTAAGCGGTCAAGGCCTACGCTAACATCTGAATTGATGCCCGAAATTCAGCATGGGCAACCGGCTTCGGTGTATGGTGTGCCTGATTGATAGGGCTTACTGGTGCCCGTCTCTGTTGCCATCCTCATGGTCATTTCCATTCCCATTCCTCCTACCATTAACTCTGCGGGGAGCCATGATTCTGCAATCGCGAATAGAACGAGTTAGAAGGATAAGGGGACACTTCATCGCATAACACAAATCATGAAATAAGGGAACATTTCCTAAATTCTCGTAGCCTCTTCATCATAAGTGTGGCACGCTTCACTCCCATGGAAAAAACTCTACTCAATATGGCTTTCAGATACCTTAGGACACTTCAAACCTATTAGTCTAACACTAAGTTTGTAACGACCCGAACATAGGCCCGGATTGAAACACGGGACAAGGAACCTCAAGGGACTCCAAGTAACCCCATGGTTTGAACATACATCTAACTCAATCATGAAAAAGATAGATCAACATGATAATCCTAGTTGAAGTCTGAAATAAGCAAAACATTAGAAATACATACGAATCTAAAGCTAATTACAATCTTTTGTCTAAAAAGCCTCTAAGTCTGAAGAGCTGATGGGAAAATAACCCAACTAACTCACTAAAGATGAAAACTAAAAGTACTCAATCATAACTAAAATAAAAAGGGGCCCTCGATAGATGAGGACTCACCAATAGAGACTGATGCTAACTCCGAAGCTGGCTAGTGGCGAGACTGATTCTTAAGATTGGAGCATGTATCATGAAATTATACAACAAAGAATATGTGGTTAGTATGTGGAATGTACCGAGTATGCAAGGTAAGTAAAACCGCTTAAATAAGTAGAATTCATTTAAAACATGCATAATATAAAAACGTAATAAAATAAGAATCTGAGAGTAGGGCTTGCATGCTATTTTTTTGAAATCATGATCTCAACATAACATATTGTCATAACTGAATCGAATGACCCAAAGCTGAAATCTAATAGTCATAAGTAAATAGAACATTAGGTCAAGCCTCTTTTAAAACACTCATATAAGTATGTATGTATGTGTGTGTGTATATATATATACATATATATATATATATCATGAGTGATAAACATGCATAATTGAAATCATTAGGAACAATGGGAGACTAGTCTCATAACCGACATACCACAATAGACCTTATGTGATCCCAATTATCACAGTAAAGTGGGTAGAGTTGTTCAAAGCCTTGCCAGGAGTAAGGACGATACCATGATATCGATGTCAAGCTCGTGGCCCAATCGGGGCAGGGGATAGCTCACAAGGGAGGTCCCAAAGTGTATATCTATAATATGAATAAACCTACGTTGGCGTGTAGTTCTGAGACATAGGGTGATCAACCCTTAGCCTACTCGGTGCTAGACGCTACTCCTAAAATATGCATGTTCTCTCCATCGCTTTTCAATGAAGCTTACCATCATTTATTGATGAAGCTCAATAATCAAATACATCTCAAATTAGAAATCATATTTGAGAAGCTTTAGCTCAAACCATATAGCAAGATGAAAATAATTGGGAGTCTTCGCTCCAAAACCATGTGGTAATCTTAATTCATGAAATCATAAATCATACTTTCACATGTAAGCATTGCCCAATACTTTAACATGCTTGGAAATACTCAATTCACTTGAAAACATGATTATAAACATGGTTAACTTAAAAACATGGTTTTCATCAATAATATCTCATCATACTTGAACATTCATCATAAATCTCAACTTTCATTAATTTCTCATAAATGGGCATTTTGATTTAAAAAGCTTGAAACATGATTTTAATTGAAAACAATGTACAACTTTCTCATGAATCATAATTCACTAGTAGAAACATAATTAAATCATAGCCATATAGAGAATTAGAAATTTCATGCATTGGGTTAAAACCCCATAGAATCAACATATGAATTTTCATGATTTAGAGAGAGATTGGGCATGGGTGTGAATGAATTCACCTACTCATAACCCTACATACATGTGGAAAAACTGATTTTACAACTCCTTGATTGCCCAATGAAAGATTGAAGAAGAATCTTGTAGGAAAAGAGCTTGATCACTTCTCTAACTCTCTAACTTTGCATGCGTGAGTTTTGAATAGGCTAGAATTACTTAACCTATCTTAATACATCCTGAAAGTAACTTAAAACGATATAGTTTAGGCCTTAGGATCATTGGAATTGTGGAAAAACCCTTACTAAATTCGAAGAAAATAATTGACTCGCAGTCCCCACGAGGAACTGGATGACTCATTACCAAGGACCATGACTCGTTGTTTAAGTCGTTGAGTGCACTGTCCAAAATTCATCTGGCGCTTGGCACGAGAAACCCAACGAGTCATTACTAGTGACAAAAACTGGTGTCACTACTCATCACTTTCACTTTCCAAATTTCAAATCATCTTCAACCGGCTAACAACAACTTATCCCACGAATCTTGGTGACTGACTGCCACTCGTGGTCAGGTCCGTGGGGTCTTCCAAAACCCAAAATTCTAACTCACACCCTAACCTCACCATGATTCTCCTCATGACTTGTGTTCTACCCCATGGGTCATAGAATGACTCGTTCTATGACCTGGTGCTAGATTTCCAGTTTTCTCTATTATAATTCTCGGGTATGATCTTTGGGCTTTCGGGTATTACACCAGGTCAGCCCAGATTCCAGTGCGGCATTACGTGCCAGTCTTGCCTTCCAAGGTGGGGCATAACAAACTTAGTATCAGAGCAACGTGATATCCTAGGGAGTCTACAAGCCATGTCTAGTAGAGTCTTGTTTTCAAATGTGTTGGTGACCACATTTTATAGGCAAGAGGCTACGAGTAATGATAGCGTGGTTACCCTCCTTTCTTCTCCAGTTGTGCTATAGAGCTATCTAATGTAGGGTGAATACCTAAGCATATGTTATTCTAATTATCTATAAAATGTCCGACACACAACAGAGTACGACTGGTTGGGAATCGGATACTACTAAATGAGAAGACAGTAGAAAGGTGCCCCAGTCAGAGTCGGCCAGACCTGGGGGCAAGAGGGAGATATAACCTCAGTCTCCCCAACATTCTCCGCCACACCAGGAGCCTTCCCGGATAGCGGATATGTCAGCACCACCCCCAATAATCCCTATACCTATACCATCAAATCAGGAGGTTAGGAGCTCTACTTATATGCTAGCTCAAATGATGGCCACTCAACGCTAGCCAGTGCTACCAATTGTTGCTGAATCTACTGGAGGACTCATAAGGATAAGGGTTCGAGAGCTTCTTTCCCTGAGTCCTCCACAATTCACGCAGAAATATCGCAGAGAGGATCCTCAGGACTTTCTAGACCAGTTGGAGAAAATATGTAGGGTGATGCATGCTATGCTCACTGAGTTAGTCGAGTTTGCAGTATCATGGCTACGAGATATAGCGGTGTTGTGGTACGAAGGTTGGGAAAGGTCCTGAGGCAAAGATGTACCCCTCCCACTAGGTGTAGTTTTTTTTAGAGGCCTTAATAGATCACTATTCCCGTGAGAAATCTCACAGGCCTAGATGGATAAGTTCCTGCACCTGGAATAGGGTACGATGAGCTTTCAAAAGTATGCAATGAGGTTTGACTCTTTGGCCAGATATGCGTCAGCTTTTGTGGATACCATGCCAAATGGGGTACATCGGTTCATCATAGGGTTGCTTCCAGAGTATATGAAAACCTGTGTTATAGCTACCTTATAGGAGCATATGGCATTGCCTGCTTTCAGGATTTTGCTCAAAATATTGAAGGGATTAGGCGGCATAAGCATGAGGTATAAAGAGCTTGCCAGGAGTAATGCCGAAGGGCTAGGCTTACTGATATGGAGGAATAATTTTAGGGTGGACCCAGGACGCGATTATTAGGTAGGCCACATATACCTCCACCTCAGTATTAGCAGAGTGGTAAATCTATTTGTCGCGGACAGTTTGGTCCCTGCGAGAGCTTACAAGTGTCAGGTTCCCAACGACAAAGGGGATGATATCAAAATAGGCTCGCTGTACCGCATTATAGAAGTTGCGATTGATGGCATTTTGGGAGGTGTAGATATGCCTCTACTTATTGTTATACTTGTGGGAAAGAGGTTCATATGATGAGGGATTGTTTGGCCAGGGATGAGGGTGACTGGGACTAGTAGAGCAGGTCCTCAGCAGGATCACATGCTCCAACACTTTTAGTATGGCATAGACCCTCAACCCCAGCCGACAGAGGCACAGGTAGATCTAGGGAATCTAGTTCTTGTAGTGGTCAAGATTGCACTTACTTCTTACCATGGCGATAGGAGTCAGAGTCTTCAGCAGATGTTTTGACAGGTATGCTGGATGTTTACTCTCACCCTATTTACGCCTTAATAGATCCAAGTTCTACTTTGTCTTACGTTACTCTGTTAGTGGCACGAAAGTTTGGTATAACATCAGAATTGCTTCAATGACTAGTCTCAGTGTCCACCCCCATTGGTGACTCTATTATTGTGAAGAGAATCTACAGGGGTTGTACAACAGAGATTATCGGTCACTAGCCCTTAGGCGATTTAGTGGATCTTGAAATGATTTATTTTGACATAATTATGGGTTTGGATTGGCTAGTTCCATGTTATGCCAATGTGGAGTGTTTGACTAGGACCATCTGATTAAACTTTCCATGGGAGGTAGTACGAGAGTGGAAAGGCAATGCAGCGATGCCAAAATATAGGTTCATATCCTATTTTCAGGCAAAACTTTGCTTCATTTAACATATTGTTAGGGTTCGGGATATGCAAGAAGAATCCTCGACTCTTTAGTGCATTCCTGTGGTTAGTGAATTTTCGGATGTATTTTCAGTAGAACTTCTTGGTATTCCCCCAAAGCGTGAGATCGATTTGTCTATCGACTTACCACCAGGTACGCAACCTATATCCATCCCTCCTTACCGAATGACTCCTACATAGCTAAAGGAATTGAAAGAATAGTTGAATGATTTTCTAGATAAGGGCTTTATCAGGATGAGAGTTTCACTATGGGGTGCGCCGGTTCTGTTTGTGAGGAAGAAAGATCGCTCCCTACAAATGTGCATAGATTGTCGCCAGTTTAATAAAGTCACTATTAAGAATAAATATCCCCTTCCAAGGATAAAGATTTGTTTGATCAGTGACTAGAAACAAAATATTTATCCAAGATCGACATAAGGTCAGGGTATCATTAGGTACGGGTTCGGGCAAAAGATATTCCAAAGAAAACCTTTAGGACCAAGTATGGTCTTTTTAATTCTTTGTTATGTCCTTCAGATTGACGAATGCCCCAACTGTTTATGGATCTAATGAACAACACTTTAGGTCATATTTAGATTTGTTTCTGATAGTGCTTATTGATGATATTCTGGTATATTCGAGCTCAGAAGCTGAACACAGAGTTCATTTGTGAATGGTACTCCAGATCATTAAAGATCACCAGTTATATGCGAAGTTCTTGATATGGTAGTTTTGGTTAAATTCTATAGCTTTTTTAGGCCATATTGTGTCAAATGTAGGTATTCAGGTGGATTCACAAAAAACTGAGGTAGTAAAGACATGGCCTAGATCCATGACTCCAACCAAGGTACGTAGTTTCCTAAGGTTAGCTGGGTATTATAGAAGGTTTGTGGAATGATTCTCTACATTATCAACACCTTTGACTGGATTAACTTAGAAGGCAGCTATAATGCCCCAAAAGCCCTAAGATCAGACCCGGGAGTTGAAACAGAGAAAAACTAGAAATTTGCACCAAGTAATAGAAAAAGTTTTTCTGTGACCTGTGGGGGTGACCACGAGTCGTGGTCAGACACCACGACTTATTGAGTTAGCCGCGGTCACGATTGGTCAAGGTTCAATGGTTTTTAGACAGGTGGAGATCACGAGAAGTGACCACGAGTCATGCTCACCAAGGATAATCCGTTAGGTCCCTCATGGGGACCTATTGAGGAAAGATGGGCAGTGCACTCGATGATTGAAGGTCATGATTCGTGGTCCAAGGTGACGACTTGTTCAGTCCCTCATTGAGACTCCCAGTCAGTTATTTTATCTGAATTTATTAAGGGCTTTTCATAATTCCTACGGTCCTAAGGCATGAACTATGTCATTTTAAGCTCAGTTATGAGGGATTTTAAAGAGTAAAACATATCCTAAGCCTTACCATTCCATGCATGCAGGACTAGGAGGCTCTTAGAGGTGATCAAGGCTTAAACCCATCAATTTTTCTCCAATTTGTTTTGGGTGTTCAAGGAAGAGGGAAAAAATCAATCGACTCAGGCATGTGAGTCTATGAATGGGAGTTCCTTTCACTCTCACTCCCTAAGTTCTTCTTAATTCCATGAGATTCTACTTCTACAATTCATGTTCCATGATCTAATTCTTGTGATTTTTTGTTATTTAATCTAATTCTTTGATTTTCTCTATGATCTATCTATGGGTCAATTCCTTTCATGAATTTATTCATGTTTTATGATCTATGGGAAGATTTTATAACTATTTTGATTATGTTTATAATTAATTCGAATTTAAATCAATTCATGCTCAATTATGCATGTTTTTTCTGGAAATCAAGTTATGATTTCATTATGATCTTGTTACCTTTTATCCTATAATAATTTATGACTTATGATAAGATTTTTCTCAAAAGATCATCATGATTTATGAATATCAATTATCAATGATTTAAAATTTTGTACAAATACCATGATTCTGAATTTATGATTATTGTCGACTCACGGGCCTCACATTCTTGGCTAGTTCACATATTTAAAGTATGCTTATGATTATCATGATCTAACTAGCCCATGAATTTCATGTATATTATCCTATGAGCACTATATATATTTTGGGAGTAGTATTTAACACCGAGTAGGTTCAAGGCCCATGTTTTTCCTTGAATCTCAAAACTAAGTGCCACCGTAGGTCATGATGGGACCTCTCCTTGATATAGTCCCCCATTGCCCCAAATGGGCCTTTCATTAGTGATATCACACCTTTCATGGTTCTACCCTTGGCAAGTTATGAACACCCTCCAGGCTAGGGATTTACAGGTCAGGCTCCATGTGTGCTCATATAGGGTGTGTCGCTTATAAGAATCTCCCACTATTCCTCATGATTTATGTATGGTTACAGTTATATATTTTGGCTCAAGTCATGTTTAATAAGGCTTTTCTCTTGTGAGCATGATTATTATTTATTTACGAATGTTTTGAAAACTTGAGCCTTATGTTATATTATGATATTTATGTTATGATGATGTTTTCCTACTCTTATGCACTTTTATGTATTTTAAAAGTCCGTTTTACTTACCTTGCATACTCGATACATTCCACGTACTGACCGCATACTCCATTCTGTATCGTTTCATGATATAGGCTCTAGTACTCAGATTCAACCTCGACCCTAGCCAGATTTCGGAGTAGCATCAGTCTCTGTTGGAGAGTCCTCATATGTCGAGGGCCCCTCTTTTATTCGGTTATGTAGGTGTATTTTTAGTTTTAGTTTTAGATAGTTAGTTGGGGTCTTTTCACATCAATTCGTCAATGATAGAGACTTTCTCAAACATAGTTCTTATTCAGCTTTAAACACATGTGATGTATTTAAGACCTTGTTCCATGATTAGACTTCCGCTATGTTATGTATGTTGAATCATCCGCTTCTATTCATTGAGTTAGTTGTGTGTTCATGTCATGGGTCGACATGGAGTCCCTCGGGGTTCCTTGTCCAATGTCTCAATCCGAGCCAATGTTCAGGTCATGACAACAGCTAAATTCTATTATACTAAGGCTTGTGAGGAGAGTTTCAAGGAGTTGAAAAACAGACTTACATCTGCGCTAGTACTAGCCTTACTGGAAGGTTTAGAGGGCTACACTGTATAATATGACGCTTTAGGCGTTGGATTAGGGTGTGTTCTGATGCAACACGGCAAGGTGATTACCCATGCTTCGAGACAGCTAAGGAAGCAAGAAAAAAACTACCCCACCCATGATTTAGAATTAGCTGTAGTGGTTCATGCTTGTTAAATATGGAGGAATTACTTGTATAGTGTGCATGTAGATATCTTTACTGTTAAAAAAAGCCTCCAGTATATATTCACACAGAAAGAGTTGATTTTGTGGCAGCATCATTCGCTAAAGTTGCTAAAAGAATACGATGTGAACATCCTATATCACCCAGGAAAACCTAATATTGTAGCCGATGCCCTTAGCCGCAGATCCATGGATAGCCTAGCATATTAGATGCCAAAACAATGAGAAAGTGTTAGAGAACTACACCAGCTGGCCAATCTAGCAGTCCGGGTATTAGATTTGGAGGATAATGGGGTTGTGATCCAGAATACAGTAGTGTCATCTCTAGTGGTAGAGGTAAAGGAGCGACAGTACGAGGACCCTAGTCTAGGAAAGCTTAGAGACAAGGTTCAGTAGGGCAAACTATCAGCCTTTGAGTTAATAGGAGATGGGGTCTTAAGATTACGAGGTAGACTCTGTGTCCCAGATATAGCAGCACTCCGCCAGTAGATCATGGTAGAGGTACATTATTCTCATAGCTCTCTTCATCTAGGTTCGACAAAGATTTACCATGATATAAAGGAGATATATTGGTTTCCTGGAATGAAGAATGGTGTAGCCGAGTTTGTAGCACAATGTCCTAATTGCCAGCATGTTAAAGATGAACATCAGAAACCTAGAGGACTGACTCAGGAGATCACCGTACCTATGTGACAACGAGAAGTAATTAATATAGACTTTGTGATAGGGTACCTCTCACCAGGTGTAAATTCGACTCCATTTGGGTCATTATTGACAAATTGATGAAATTAGCCTATTTTTTGCCAGTCAGGACCTCCTTCTCAGCCGAAGATTATGTTGAGTTGTATATTAAGGAGATAGTCCGACTACATGGTGTCCCAAAATCTATTATGTCTGACAGAGGGGCATAATTTATGACTAGATTTTGGAAGTCTTTTCAGAAAGGTTTGGGGACAAAGGTTAACTTGAGTGCAGCTTTCCATCCCAAGATAGAAGGTCAGACAGAGCACACCATTCAGATGCTCTAGGACATGCTATGGGCATCTGTTCTAGATATTGGAGGGAGTTGGGACAAGCATCTACCCCTTATTGAATTTGCATATAATAACAGTTACCATTCTGCTATTTATATGGCACCTTATAAGGCTTTATATGGGCAGAAATGTAAGTCCCCAATAGGATGGTTTGAAGTAGGGGAGGAAAGGTTTGTCTGACCTTATATGATACATCAGTCAGAAGAAAAGGTGAAACTTATCACAGAATGTCTATTGACGGCCTAGAGTCATATAAAGTGCTATTTCGATGTTCAGCATAGAGACTTGGAATTTGATACTGATGATTCGGTATTTCTCAATGTTTCTCCTATGAAGGGCATGATGAGGTTTGACAGGAAGGGCAAGCTTAGCCCTAGGTTCATTGGCCCATATCGAATCCTTTGCAGGATCGGCTGAGAGGCATATGAGTTAGAACTGCCTACAGGGCTAGAATCCGTTCATCCAGTTTTCCGCATGTCAATATCTCAAAACTGGATAGGAGACCCGTCCTGGGTTGTTCCAGTTGAGGATTTTCAAGTTAATGAAGAGCTGTCCTACAATGTGACTCCAGTTGCCATACTAGATCGATAGGTTCGTAGATTGAGAACTAAAGATATGGCCTCAATTAAAGTCCTATGGAGGAAAAGAAATGTAGAGGAGATGACTTGGGAAACTGAGGATGACATGAGGCCTAAATACCCTAACTTATTCCAGGCTTGACCTAGATTGCCAATTGAGGTGAGATTGTTTGCTCAGTTGTTGTGTTGTTACTTATATTATTAATATTGCTTGGTTAGTCACTTTTATGATATGGAACTATGTTGTATCATTGCTTGTAGAATCCTATGATGTACCTATGATGGACTTTTTTACGTTTCAGGTTTCCGAATAGTCCATATTACAGAGGCGACTGTGCTGAAATTTTTCATCTATTGTTATGGAAGTTGCGCTCTTAAGCTTAAGATTAAATTCGAGGATGAATGTACTGAAGGTGGGATGATGGTACACCCAGTAAGTTCCTATTGTTTAACCAGAGCGTGCGTACATATTTTGGGAGTTTTGCAGTACAACGCATGGGAAAAGGGGCTTAGGGGATGAGAATACGATCACGGCTTGAGCGAGCAGGAGGTCGAGGCTGGAAGCCAGGCGCACTAGGTGCCGCGCTTATGTCTGACAGGACTACATTTAGGCCTACAAGGCAATATTACAGTCCATCCACGAATGGACTTCTTCTCTTATGTCGTATCGGCATAACTGTCCCTTTGTCGAGCCTTGTGTACCAAGGTGCAGTCACAGGAGCCTAGAGGGCTCAAACACAGCTACAGGAGCGCAGCGGGCTCAATTGCAGACCCAAAAGCCAGATAGGTTGGCTATAGTTACCCGTTTACTCATATTGACCATATTAGGGTATATAGATTGAATTGTACTTGCTAGGATATATGGGGGCCCAGGTAGGTTGTTCTGTGTTGGTTGTACCTTCTAGGCTATTGGGGGCCAGGTAAGGTTCTTTTTAGTATACTTATTTGATAGTTATCCTTCGAGTTATGAGGCTTTCAGGTTATAACTCTTATGCTTTCTACTAATTACATTTAGTTCATTTATCAATTCTATTTAGTCATTTTCATTACTACCTTACATATTCTGTACATATTGTACTAACGCCCATCTATGAGGCGCTGCATACTTGCCTGTATCAGCGGATAGACGTGGTTCAGGATGTTCTTAGCCGTCAACCATAGTTAGCGGTTTAGTCAGCTCCTTTTCTCCAGATTTTATAGTTAAAAAGGTTTGCTCTTTTAGTTGTACATCTTTTGGGTAGGTTGGAGCCCTTTCCCAAATACTATTCTACTCTTAGTGGCTTGTGGACTATAGTGCTTCTGCTTCTTATTGTTGTTGGCCGTGTGGGGCCCATGTATGTTGTATTCGTGTTGTCCTAGTTTTTCAGAGGCTTTCATATATCAATATTTTCTGAGATAAATCTGACAGGCCCGAGTGGATAAGTTCCTGCACCCAGAACAGGGTACGATGAGCGTTCGAGAGTATGCAATGAGGTTTGACTCTTTGGCCAGATACGCATCAACACTTGTGGATACCATACCAACTGAGGTACATCAGTTCTTCATGGGGCTACTCAGATTATGTTGAAACATATGTTACAGCTACCTTACGTGAGGATATGGACATTGCCCATATTTAAGCTTTTACTAAAAATATCGAATGGATTAGGCAGCCTCAACATGAGGTAGAAAGAGCGAACTAGGAGAAACACCATAGGGCAGAACCCACCAATATGCAGGTAGAATTTTAGGGCAGACCCAGGCTGCAATTATCAAGTAGGCCATCCAGACCTCCACCCCAGCAGTAGGAGAGTGGTATCTCAGATCGTCATGGACAGTCAGGTCCCTATGAGAGCTCACGAGTGTCATGTTCCTAGTAGTAGAGGGGATCAGATCAGAGTAGGCCCTCTATTTCGCATTGTAGCATTTGCGGTCAATGATATTTTAGGAGGTGTAGATATGGCTTTACTACTTGTTATACTTGTGGGAAAGAGGTTCATATGATGAGGGATTGTCCGGCCCGGGATTAGGTGATCGGGACCAGCAGAGCAGGTCCTCAGCAGGATCACATGTCCCCGCACCTTCAGTAGGGCCTAGACCCTCAGCTCCAGTCAGCATAGGCAGAGGTAGACCCGGAGCATCCAATTCTGGAAGTGGTCCAGATCGAACTTACTCCTTACCAGGGCGATAGGAATCAGAGCCGTCACCAGATGTAGTGATAGGTATGTTGGATGTTTGCTCTCACACAGTTTATCGTCATCAGATGTAGTGATAGGTATGTTGGATGTTTGCTGTCACAAAGTTTATGGTTTAAAAGATCAAGGTTCTACTTTGTCTTACGTTACTCCGCTAGTGGCACGGAAGTTTGGTATAACACCAGAATTTCTTCAATGACTTTTCTCGTTGTCTATACCCATTGGTGACTTTGTTATTGCTAAGAGAATCTACCAGGGTTGTACAGTAGAGATTGTCGGTCACCAGACCTTAGCCGATTTAGTGGAGCTAGAAATGATTTATTTTGATGTAATTATGGGTATGGATTGGCTAGTGCCATGTTATGCCAATGTGAAGTGTTGGACTAGGACCATCTGATTTCACTTTCCAGGGGAGGTAGTACGAGAGTGGAAAGGCAATGCAGCTACGCCAAAAGGTAGGTTCACATCCTATCTTTAGGAGAGAAAGTTGATAGCAAAAGGCTGTATATATCATATTGTTAGGGTTTGTATAGATTTTTTGGACTATATTGTGTCAGATGCAGGTATTCATGTGGATTCATAGAAAAACAAGGTAGTAAAGACATGGCCTAGATGAACGACTCCAACTGAGGTTCATAGTTTCTTGGGGTTAGTCGGGTATTACAGAAGGTTTATGGAAGGATTCTCTACCTTACAAGCGTCGTTGACCGGATTAACTCAGAAGGCAGGTAAATTCCATTGGACTGAGGCTTGTGAGGAGGGTTTCCGAGAGTTGAAAAATAGACTGACATTTGCACCAGTACAAGCCTTATCGGAAGGTTAAGAGGGCTACACTGTATACTATGACGCTTCAAGAGTTGGGTTAGAGTGTATTCTGATGTAACACGACAAGGTGATTGCCTATGCTTCAAGTCAGCTAAGGAAGCACGAAAAGAACTACACCACCCATGATTTAGAATTAGCTGCAGTGGTTAATACTTTTGAAATATGGTGGCATTACTTGTATGGTGTGCATGTAGATATCTTTACTGATCATAAAAATCTGTAGTATAACTTCTCACAGTGAGAGTAGAATTTGCGGCAGCGTCGTTGGCTAGAGTTGCTGAAAGACTATGATGTGAACATCCTATATAACCCAAGAGAAGCTAATATTCTAGATGATGCACTTAGCTGCAGATCCATGGACAACCAAGCATATTTGAGGCCAGAACAGCGAGAAATGGATCGAGAACTGCACCAGCTAGCCAATCTAGCAGTTTGGGTAATAGATTTAGAGGATAATGAGGTTGTGATCCAGAATATAGTAGTGTCGTCTCTAGTGGTAAAGGTAAAGGAGCGACAGTAAAATGACCATAGTCTAGTACAGCTCAGAGACAAGATTCAGCAGGGCGACTATCTACCTTTAAGTTAACAGGAGACGGGGTCTTGAGATTCATAGGCCGACTCTGTGTCCCAGATTAGTAGCACTCCGACAGCAGATCATGGAAGAGGTACATTATTCTCGTTACTCTCTTAATCTAGGTTTGATGATGATGTAGCTTGATATAAAGGAGATATATTGGTGGCCTGTTCGGTTGTTTTGTGGGTATATAAAATGACACGCAAGTGCACGTGGTCGAACAAGTAGTAAGTGGCTTTAGTAAGCCAAGTATCGATTCCACAGAGACTTGGATGAAGTGCAATTTGCTCAAGTGTACTATATTTTACTTCTAAAAATGCAGACAATAGTGTAACTAAAAGTTTGATAGTTTGTTCTATAATTTTTATACTAAAGCTAAAAACAATTATCTACTTTGAATCTAAACTATGAATGAGAGCATGCTGAGGTTAAACGAACATGTAATGAAATTATTTATCATCATAATTTGGTTGATCTTTTCCTCCAGTTGCTAGCCAAGAACTATTGCCAAGAGATTAAAACTCTCGTAGTTAACCTCACTTAAGAATCATGAACCATCCACCTACATTTCTGTGATTAAATGCAATTCATGTTCTAGCCATACAATTCCGGTTCCTAAATTGACTAATACGACTTTCAGGTATAATTCTATCCTGAAAGCAAATCAAGACTCAATTTTCCCAAACCAAGTAAAGAACATATCCTATTAATTCACAAATTTCCAATTTCTTGCTCTCTCGAGTGAAACTGGACTTTTTAGATGTACATTAACGTAGGCCACACATTAATGCAGTAAGAACAAGAATTAATAGAACAACATGGAAGAAAAGATGAAAAAATGAAGAATCAATGATCAAATTTCATCACAATTGTTCATAACCTCTGCAAGGAGAGGAATTAGCCACTCATTTGTGGATTAAACATTTTAAAATGAGTGTTAATCATACAAGCAATTGAATTAAAGAAGAAAGAAAGAGAGAAAAAACCCTGATATTTTCGTCCCTCAACTGCCTGTAACCCACGTCCTTGCTCCACCAAGTCAGAATATTGAAAAATGAACCTAAGTGTTCTATTTATACTGCTGGGAATTTTTCCCGGAAAAATGAGCAACGTGTCACGGAGTGCATCGCGGAGCACTGCCTCCGTGACAAGCTACGGACGCGGACCCTCACTGGAACTGGGGGTCCAGGAATTAAAGCTCAACGTGGCACAGCGTGCAACGCAGAGCCAAGCCACCGTGACACGCTACAAACGCGGACCTTCTCTGGAATTTGGGCATAATTTCCCTGTCCAGGCAGAAGGCCTCCGCGATGCCGCGTGACACGGCTCCATCGCGGAGCCCCTTTATTTCATGTTGTCCAATGCCTTGTTCCTTGCTCGCATCCAAGTCCAACCCCGATATCATCCAACATGCATTTAAGCTTCCCAAAATCACATTTTACCCGCAAAACAATGCTAATCATGTTGGTTAGTATAGATTCACATGTTATTACCAATTACATGAGAATGTATACACATTGATAGATAAACAAGGCGAAAATAGTACTTTTGAGTATCACTTGGGCATATAAGTTTGCCCAAGATCACTTACCCCACACTTAAATCCTTGTTCGTCCTCGGACAACAATCCTACACTTCATGCAATTTACATCCCAACCTCGCTACTTTGGTTCGACAATTTAGGCTACGGTCATACCGATTATTCAATACAGCAAATCATCAAGAAAACATACATGGTCTTATCAATGCAATGACCTTAAATACATTAAGACCTCCTAGACTTTAAGAATCGACTCTCGATATTGGCAAACTCATGCAAATCAGCTGATCAAGATATCCGACATGAAAATTAATCTTTCATCAAGCATGTGCCCTCACAACACAAGAGAATCTTCCCCTTTTTGCTCATATGACTCACAAACATTTAAGTAGGGGCATGTAAACACAATTTCGCTCTCTCTCCCAAAAGAATTCACATGCATCATGTCATGACCCATAAGCTTGCCCTTAGTTTATTACTCCACTAATATAAAGAAGTGCGATGTAAGATCACGTAGGACTTGAACGGGTTGTAATGGAAGCTACGGAACTAGTAAATATTGGGTTAGCCAATAATAGCCACTAGCATCCTTAAGCGCCTTTTCAACACATCCCATCAACTCAAGGACATTGTTTCTTTTTTTTTTTCATCATCCCATTCTTGATTCTTTTCTTTAGTATGACCCATTGTATTAAGCACACTTGACCCAACAACAAAGATTATTCATGCACCTTCATTATCGTTTATTTATAACAAGTGCACCTTCAACCTTTTCTTTTCTCCCCTCACTCTGCTTTTCTTTTTCTTTTCACCATTCTCACTCTTTGACACTTTGGGAAAATGATTTTCTCTTCTTAAGCGCTTAAGAGTTTTGTATAGACTTTACGGCTAATGAAAAGAAGGAATTAAGCTCGGTTTACACTTTATGACAAAAGAAAAAAATAATAGGCTAAAGGCTCAACGGGCTGACTAGGGTATACAATCAAGGTGAGTACGATAAGGAAAAATAGAAACTCTTGGTTAAAACAAAGAAATGCCTACATCCTTTCCTACAATACACCTCCTTCATTTCGTTTTGTACACACACCAGGCAAGCTGTAGACACTTCACAATAGCATGAAATAACAACATCTCACTTCACACTTTTTGCAC
The DNA here is from genome assembly GCA_035772735.1 of Datura wrightii. Taxonomy (NCBI): domain Eukaryota; kingdom Viridiplantae; phylum Streptophyta; class Magnoliopsida; order Solanales; family Solanaceae; genus Datura; species Datura wrightii. The sequence goes on from JASDFA010000010.1 coordinate 10,216,685, forward strand.
ATGCTCAATTCAAGATGTATTCACAGACTCTTTAATCAGCTAAATACAGGAATTCAAACATTAAGCCTCAATCACACTGAATTGAACTCTATGGCCTAGGTATCTCAATATATTTACAAAGTTGCATGCTTTCATACGAATCACCTTTGCATTTTAAATATCATGTACAACACGCAACCAGAATTTCGCAACCATAGAGTAACTACAGGTTTTGGGATGCAACCCACCAAAGAAAAAATTGAAAAATAATTGAAAAAAAATCTACTCCTAACGACTACATTTCCCTTAAGATGGTCGTTATCCATCCATCATAGGGAACGGTCACTAACTATGACTTCGGTTTAATGGGACAATTCTCGATAAAAGAACCGAAAACAAACCCCGAGAAACCCAAGAAGTAAAAAAATGTTGAAAATATCGATCATTTCGATAGAAAAAATATGTACAATTTAAAAAAATTTATCGATCATTTCGATAATAAAAATATGTACAGAATCAGAATCAGCTAGCAACATTCAGCAACACACATCAATTTCACATAAATTTACAAATACAAAACAACTTAACAATTAACAACTCACAGGGGCAAACAAATTTTCACATACACGACAACAGAATAGAGCATACATACAAAACAGCCCAGCCCAGCACCTAACTACTCCCACCCCACACTTATTTTGAACACTGTCCCCAGTGTTCACAAAAATTAAAATAGCACAAAATCGGGTGGTGGAACTCCCTGATCAGTCAAAGTATTCCACTTCTTCGTCGGGTGCTGCTGGTTCATCTCCCATGTCCCAGTCGCCTCCGTCGTCATCATCGGACTCCACATAGGAGTCCTCCCGACGTGTCTCCTCATCTGTGGGGACATCATCATCTGTGGGCTCTACAAATGCTGGCCCCACTCGGCATAGAGCCCTGGCGTTTTCGCCGAAGGGGTAGTCTAGCTCGAGCTGCCATAGCTCCTCCTCTGTCGATGGCCTCCCACCTATCCTCAGCTGGAGCATCTGCATCCCATACATCCGAGCCATATACTGGTCGTGACGAGCATGTCGCTCGCCAAGTGTAAGCACTGGCCCATGGGTGGTGTCGGGAGCCTTAGTTTTAGTAACATCTAAGGCCCGCTGCTCCATCTGCGGGATATAGTCAAGGGCCTCCTCCTCAACATCGAGGCCCCTGAGGAAGGTGATGATTAGTCCACCAAAGCCATACTTGTGCCCCTGGTGCAACTGGGCTCTCTTCATGGCGGAGATAATTAACGCCCCCACGTTGATCTCCAGCCCTTTCATCAGGGCGTACACCAGGCATACACGATCCCGGGTTACATCTGTCATATATACCCCCGGGATTAGGCATGAGCAGACTATCTTCAGCCAGATTCGGGCTTCCCTGTTCATCTGTGAATATGGCAGAGTCTGGTGGTAGCCCCTCTCTTTGTGTCTACTCCATCTAGCTGTTGATCGGGTCCCACACAATGTGCGTCTGATGTCCGCATATGGTGGGGTAATGTTCAGTTGTCGGAGTACGTGGGCGTCTGTGTCCCGCGCTCCTATGATGGCATTGAGGTGGTGGGGCTCCAAAGTGACTATTTTCCCTCTGATCTTGATGGTGTGGCTTCTGATAGTCGGGTTCCAATTGGCATTGAACTCCCGAACCAGGTGCAAATTACATTCTTTGGGCTCCTCAAATATGAAATTGAGCCCAGCTGCCTCGATTCGGTGGACCATCCTAGGGAACTCCTGTTCCAATGGTTCCCGTGCTATATGCTCCTCGGGGAAGTATTTGTTTTCTTTGTGCTTTGCGTACCACTTTTTCCCCTCAGCAGTCACCCATCTTGTTCCATATTGGCGGCGTTGGCTGCGTGGAACTGCTGGTGCTGCTGGGACCTCTATGCCCGGTCTGATTCGCTTCCTTCCGGCGCCCGAAGTTGATGCGCCTTTCCCTTTCTCTTGCCTGCTTGCCATTTTACCTGTCAACCCAAGTAGATAAGATCAATGTTAAGCTAACGGATATTAACTTCGACTAAGGTCGGGTTAAGCTAGGTTACCCCACACTTAGTCCTTAGCTACAGTTACAACAATATGGCAAGATTATCTTTATTTACACACAATAATCAACTATACAATGATGCTTAGTGCGTTCGAAAAATTCGACGGTATATCTTCTGCGTACTACTCAGACTTCGTACAGCCAATCACAATCACTACCATCGCTAACATTTTACCCGTCACACTTAGCACAGAAAAACAAAGAAACAAAAATAACAACAAAAATTTATCTACACAAACCTATACAACTTACCAAATTCTTACAAATTTCAACATTCCATTCACCTGAGAATTCGTCGTTCTATTAACATCCTAACAATTTGTACATCGACTCATCTCATCCAACACATCCATCCCGGCATGAAATTCACAAGTTCAGTATATTTTCAACTCCAAATTCAACATACAATCCCTAAAATTGATATTATCAAGAAAATTCGATTAATTTATGCAATCGACAAGTTTAAGCAATCATAACGACATTCCGAACATTCATCAACAACAATTAACTCGAATTCATGCTTAATTTCTACTTAGGGCAATTTAGCTCACCTCCCATGCTCAATATCGAAGAAAATCGACAAGAATTTGAGAGGAAATCGGAAAACATACCTTGACTTTGAAGAATCGAAGAAAACTTGTTGAATTTCTTGCCTTACTCCATGTCACGTTTATGGGGGATGGGTTTTGGGGGGTTTGGTCGCGGAGAGATTAAAAAATGAGGGAAAAGGTAGAGTTTTCGGGGTTAAAAAGTAAGGAAATCGCGCGGGTCACCCGGCGACCCGGTGTGACCCGTCGCGATATACAAGGCAACGTGTCACGGAGTGCATCGCGGTGCACTGCCTCCGTGACACGGAGCCATCGCGAGACTGTTCCGGAAATTTTTTAAAATTTCCGGGTTATACCTCAACGTGTCACGGAGGTAACGCGGAGGTCCACCTCCGTGACACGGAGCTGTCGCCCCAGCTCACTGGTTGCCACTTTTTATTAATTTTTCAATCCTCGACTTTTCCATTGCAATTCCGTGCATATTTTTCTCCGTTTGACCTGAAACTCATCTCACTATACAAAATTGGTTAGAATTATAGGTTTCACTCTAAATACAAATAAAACAAAAACTAAAACGAAAATTTTTTGTAGTAAATCAAGAAAAAGAAAAAGAAAAGAAAAGTCTATTTACACTTTACAAAAAGAAAGAAAAATTTTCACGGGTTGCCTCCCGTGCAGCGTCTGGTTTACCGTCGCGACTCGATGTTGTTAAGCTCAATTGTCCTCTAGGGTGATGGACGATTTCTCTCGATCACCGTCCTCCCCCCAGTAGTGCTTACACCTATCCGGTGGTTTTCCCATTAACTCCCGTGAATCCTTCCTCTGCTCATCATCGCCTTGATCAATCACATTGATCACCGAGAGTTCTTCATGCACCATCGGGAGCTTGGGTTTCCATGTACACCTCGAACACCTCTACCTTGTCGTGTGCTCGCATTGTTAGCTACCCCGCAGCTACGTCAATTAGTGCTTTCCCGGTTTCCAAGAAAGGATGTCCCAAAATAAATGGGACTTCCGCGTCTGGTTCAAAATCCAGCACGACAAAATCTACTGGGAAAATTAGGGAACCAACTTGCACCAGAACGTCCTCTACAATGCCATCAGGTCTGGCTAAGGATCGATCCGCCAACTGCAAGATTACCGTTGTGGGTCTAGGACTCCCTAGACCCAACTTTCTGAATACCGAAGATGGCATCAAATTTATGCTCGCTCCCAAATCACACAATCCACGAGCTCGGATGCTCTGCCCAATAGTAATCTGGATAGTAAAACTCCCAGGGTCTTTTAGCTTTGTGGGTAGTCTATTTTGAATCCGGGAAGTGCACTCCTCCGTTAGATCCACCGTAGCATACTCAGTCAACCGACTTTTGTTTGCCACGATGTCCTTTATATACTTAGCATATTTCGGCACTCCCTGCAAGACATCAACAAGAGATAAGTTAATATGTACCTGTTTCAGCACCTCCATGAATTTCTTGAAACACACCTCCTCCTTGTGTTTCTTTAGTCGTTGAGGGAACGGGGGTGGAGGTCTTTCTGATTCATCTTCCTTAGTCTTCCCCCTTTCAGTACTTTGCTCCCTCTCAACTTCTGCTGCTCCCGACTGCTAAGGTGGTCTTTCTGGTTCCACCTCTTTCTGATGCAAACCACTCCTTGTGGTCACTGCATTTACCTGCTTGGGATTGGGATCCGTGTTGCTCGGCAGTCCTCCTCTGGGCCTTGTGTTTTGGGCACTAGTAAATTGCCCAAATTGATATTCAAGTGCCTTGGTAGCTAACTGGTTGTTTTTCACTTCGGCTGCCAATTGCACATAGTCAGCCTGCAATTGTGCTTGGTTAGCTATCATGGTCTTGAACATCTCTTCAATGATGGGTGATGGTGATGGAGGAGGTGCATTGTTGTTTCTAAATTGTGCTTGATAATTCTGCTGCACTCCTTGGTTCCTTTGCACACCCTGACCCGACCTTTGGCCCTGATGGTTGTTGCTACCCCATGAGAAATTAGGGTGATTCCTCCAATTGGAATTGTAGCTACTACCATACTGTTGGTGGTTCCTTTGCGCATTACCCACAAAGTTTACCGAGTCAGGATTGGCTCCATAACACTCAGCTGAGTGCTCACTGCTTCCACACACTTCGCACCACATCTGCTGTACTGCATTAACTGGGGCTTGAGGCTGGTTCAATGTCATGTTGCTGAAGTGGGTATTAAGTTGATTTTGCAATGCAGCTATCTGTGCAACGATAGCTGTAAACCCATCCACTTCTGGCACTCCTGCTGCTTTCCTTGTCCCACCTCTTAATGAATCAGCATTCCATTCTGGATTGCCCTGCGAAATACGGTTCAACAAGGTATACAGCTCCTCATAAGTTTTCTCCAGCGCTTACCCTCCAGCTGCTGAGTCTAGCAATATTTTGGTGTGGGGTTCCAAACCCTCTATAAAAGTGTGCACCAACACATCATTAGACTGATGATGATGAGGACAATCCCGCAACATGGACTTGAATCTCTCCCAGGCCTGATATAAATTTTCTCCCTCTCTCTGTTTGAAACTTAGAATTTGACTTCTAAGTCTTGCTGTTTTACCAGAGGGAAAAAACCGTATCAAGAACTTCCGTGCAAGATAATCCCACGTAGAAATAGAATTCGGTGGCTCAGCTTTCAACCACCTCTTGGCTTCTCCCAATAATGAGAATGGGAACAATGTAAGCCGGACATAGTTTGATGACACTCCAGCGGGGATGTAAGTGTCACTTATCTCCAAAAAATTTTGGAGATGCTGCTGTGGATCTTCATGAGGGAGACCGGTAAACTGCCCGCTACTGTGCAGCAACTGCACCATATTCTGTTAAAGTTCAAATCTCCCTCCGGGCTCAGGTTTGCGGATACTAGATTTAACATTATTGGCATGTGGGATTGCCACCTTACGAACCAGTCGAGCTGCTGCTTCTTCGGGCATTAACACTGCCCGTACTGCCGGTCGATTCTATTGTTGCTCCATGATCGTCTGTTTGAGCAACTGCAGCTTTCTTTGTAGAGCTTCTCTTCGTTTACTGTGAAATATTCTTTCTGCCTCTATATACGATTCCACCAGCTCCTTGTCTCTTGCCAGTGTTCAACAGCAATTAAGTCTGCAAAATACAGGCTAAGACCAAGTTGTCAACACTAAGAAAATAAAAATACAGTAAATTAACACTTAAAACAAATTCACCAATTGCCAAGTCCCCGGCAACGGCGCCAAAAACTTGTTTGGTTGTTTTTTGGGTATATAAAATGACACGCAAGTGCACGTGGTCGAACAAGTAGTAAGTGGCTTTAGTAAGCCAAGTATCTATCCCACACAGACTTGGATGAAGTGCAATTTGCTCAAGTGTACTATATTTTACTTCTAAAAATGCAGACAACAGTGTAACCAAAAGTTTGATAGTTTGTTTTATAATTTTTATACTAAAGCTAAAAACAATTATCTACTTTGAATCTGAACTATGAATGAGAGCATGCTGAGGTTAAACGAATATGTAATGAAATTATTTATCATCATAATTTGGTTGATCTTTTCCTCCAGTTGCTAGCCAAGAACTATTGCCAAGAGATTAAAACTCTTGTATTTAACCTCACTTAAGAATCATGAACCATCCACCTACATTTCTGTGATTAAATGCAATTCATGTTCTAGCCATACAATTCTGGTTCCTAAATTGACTAATACGACTTTCAGGTATATTTCTATACTGAAAGCAAATCAAGACTCAATTTTCCCAAACCAAGTAAAGAACATATCCTATTAATTCACAACTTTCCAATTTCTTGCTCTCTCGAGTGAAACTGGACTTTTTAGATGTACATTAACGTAGGCCACACATTAATGCAGTAAGAACAAGAATTAATAGAACAACATGGAAGAATAGATGAAAAACCGTAGAATTAATGATCAAATTTCATCACAATTGTTCATAACCTCAGCAAGGAGAGGAATTAGCCACTCATTTGTGGATTAAACATCTTAAAATGAGTGTTAATCATACAAGCAATTGAATTAAAGAAGAAAGAAAGAGAGAAAAAACCCTGATATTTCGTCCCTCAACTGCCTGTAACGCACGTTCTTGCTCCACCAAGTGAGAATATTGAAAAATGAACCTAAGTGTTCTATTTATACTGCTGAAAATTTTTCTCGAAATAACGAGCAATGTGTCACGGAGTGCATCGTGGAGCACTGCCTCCGTGACACGCTACAGACGCGGACCCTCACTGGAACTGGGGGTCCAGGAATTAAAGCTCAACGTGGCACGGCGTGCAACGCGGAGCCAAGCCACCATGCCACGTTACGAACATGGACCCTCTCTGGAATTTAGGCGTAATTTCCCTGTCCAGGCAGAAGGCCTCCGCGATGGCAGCGTGACACGGCTCCATCGCGGAGCCCCTTTATTTCATGCTGTCCAATATCTTGTTCCTTGCTCGCATCCAAGTCCAACCCCGATATCATCCAACATGCATTTAAGCTTCCCAAAATCACATTTTACCTGCAAAACAATGCTAATCTTGTTGGTTAGTATAGATTCACATTTTATTACCAATTACATTAGAATGTATACACATTGATAGATAAACAAGGCGAAAATAGTACTTTTGAGTATCACTTGGGCATATAAATTTGCCCAAGATCATGGCCTTGAATAAAGAAGGGTGTAGTTGAGTTTGAGCACAGTGTCCTAATTGCTAGTAAGTAAAGCTGAATATTAGAAACCTAGCGGACTAACTCAGGAGATAGCCGTACCTATCTGGCAATCAGAAGAAATTAATATAGACTTTTTGACAGGGCTACCTCGCACCAGGCATAAATTCGACTCCATTTGGGTCATTGTTGATAGATTGATGAAATCAGCCCATTTCTTGCTAGTCAGGACTACCTTCAAAGTCGAAGATTATGCCGACTTTTATATTAAGTAGATAGTCCGACTACAGGGTGTCCCAACATTTATTATTTCTGACAGAGGGGCACAATTTATAGCTAGAATTTGGAAGTCGTTTCAAAAAGGTTTGGGGACATAGGTTAACTTGAGTACCGCTTTTCATCCCAAGATTAGACGGTCAGACAGTGCGTACCATTCAGACGCTCGAGGACATGCTACGAGCATGTGTTCTAGAAATTGCAGGGAGTTGGGACTAGCATCTACCCCTTATTGAATTTGCATACAATAACAATTATCATTTTTCTATTCAGATGGCGCCTTATAAGGCTTTATATGGGCAGAAATGTAGGTCCCATATAGGATGGTTGGAAGTAGGGGAGGTAAGGTTTGTCTGACCTGATATGATCCATCAGTCAGAAGATAAGGTGAAACTTATCAGAGAATGTTTGCTGACGGCCTAGAGTCTTCAGAGGTGCTATTCTGATGTTCTTCATAGAGACTTTGAATTTGATGTTGATGATCGAGTATTTTTCAAGGTTTCGCCTATGAAGGGCATGATGAGGTTTGGCAGGAAGGGAAAGCTTAACCCTAGGTTCATTGGCCCGTATCGAATCCTTTGCAGGATAGGCCGAATGGCATATGAGTTAGAACTTCCTTCAGGGCTAGAATTCATTCATCGAGTTTTCCACGTGTAAATGTTACAAAAGTACATAGGAGACCCGTCTCGGGTTGTTCTAGTTGAAGATGTTCAAGTTAATGAAGAGTTGTCCTACGAATAGACTCCAGTTACCATACTAGATCGATAAGTTCGTAGATTGAGAACTAAAGATGTGGCCTCAGTTAAATTCCTATGGAGGAATAGAAATGTAGAGGAGATGACTTGGGAAGCTAAGGATGACATGAGGTCTAAATACCGAAATTTATTCCAGGCTTGACCTAGATTGCCTGTTGAGGTTAGATTGTTGCTCAGGTATTCTATTCATACTTATATTATTTGTTTTGCTTAGTTATTCGCTTTTATGACATGGAACTATGTTGTATCATTGCTTGTAACATCCTGTGAGGCACCTATGTTGGACTTTTTTATGTTTCAGGTTTTTTGGATAGTCCATATTACAGAGGGGACTATGCCGACATTATTCGAGCTATAGTTACGGAAGTTTAGTCTTTTAAGCTTAATATTACATTTGAGGACGAATGTTCTCAAGGGGGGATGATGTTATACCTCGTAAGTTCCTATCATTTAACCAACGCGTGCGTATGTATGTTGGGAGTTTTGGGTATGACACATGTGAAAAAGGGCTCGGTGGATGAGAATATGAGCACAGCTTGAGTGAGCAGGAGGATGGGGCTGGAGGCCAGGCTTACTAGGCACTGCACCGCGCTGCGCTGCCATCCCTGTGCTATGGCTGGCGCGTCGCGTCTCTTGCCTGACGCATTTGGCGGCGCACCGAGATCCCTAGGCCACCACCCCACCTATACACATATACATGATCAAGTGTAAGTCTATGTATTCTAAAAATTACCCTCGACAGAGAAGAGAGAATAAGCATGGGTTTCTTCCGTTTTTTATAAAATTACGAGTTAAACTCCATCCAAACGCAAATTCGTCTTGGATAACGAATTCTAGACATATGAGGAACGTCCTTGCAGAGTTATTTCTTGAAACTTCGCTCGGAGTACTGGAACCCCACTGAGAAAAAGTTGTAGAAATAACTCCTAATTGATTCATACGCGACTACAAGTGATAGGTAAGCATTTCTACCTTCAAAACTCTCGAGAATTTGTGAGTTTTCAGCCAAATTTAACAAAGTTGAGTTATTGTTAATGTTATTGAAGGATATCATTATTTGTTGTGTCTTAGTATTGAAAATAATATTATTCTCTCAGCGTAGAGGCTTCAATTGAGTGGAATTGCCAGTTACAGGTTGGGATTATTCGAGTGAATAAAAATCGGCATTCGAGGTATGTTAAGGTTAATATCTTCGGCAAGTTATTCATGTTTAATAGTAATACGACCTACGTCATTGTAAGTAAGTCGTAAACATGTATACTGTGATTAGATTCTACATATAGATTTGATATTAAAGTTTGCTATTTAGATTGCGACTGACCCCACCTATTATAGCCTTTCATCGACGAACCTCAGGGTTACTAGTTGTGTCACCGCCTACGGGGCTATAGATCGCTCAGAGTAGCTATATGATGTTTAACAGGACTATATTCATGCCTATAATTCCATATTAATGTCCATCCATGAATGGACTTCTTTTCTTATGTTGTGTCAACATCACTGACCCTCAGCAAGTCTTGTGTGCCAAGGTGCAGTAACAGGAGCCCAGAGGGCTCAGACACAGCTAAAGGAGCCCAGCAGGCTCAGTTGTAGACCTAGACGCCAGAAATGTTGGCTATAGTTACCCGTTGACTCATATTGACCATACTAGGGATATATAGATTGAATTGCACTTGCCAGGGTTTATGGGGGCCCAGGTAGGTTATTCTATCTTGGTTGTACCTTCTAGGCTTATGGGAGCCAGGAATTCATTTAAAAACAAGACTCTACTATCCATGGCTTGCAGACTCTCTAGGATATGACGTTGCTCTGATACCAAGTATGTCATGCCCCACCTTGGAAGGCATGACTGACACCTAATATGCTACACTGGAATATGGGCTGACCTGGTTGGGCATAAGCACCTCTAGTGCTTGCCAGCAACTCAAAATCAAGAAAACAAACTGCTATATCTCGAATGTAAACACAACCTCAGGCCAACAAGGCCACACATCACCTGTAAAGGAAAACAACTAACCCACCAACCAAACATTAAAGGGATCCTATGTGGGCCGACAAGACCACCATGTTGTCTAGTCATAACAGAGGGAAAATAGGCAATCATAGTCATACTAATCCTGACAAGGCTGCTAAATAAATAGCTAAACTAGGTTCCATACGGCCAACAACGCAAACAAAACATAGATAGGCCCCATACGGCCAACAACAGAAAACTATAGTCTGCAAGCCTCTAAGAGTGGAGTAATGGTCGAGACAGGACTCCGACCTACCCAAAAGCTGTACAACTAAAAGTGAAAAACTTTCTAACCATCAACTCAGGAGAAAAGGAGTTGACTGAACCGCTAACTCTAGCTGACGGCTAAAAAGATCCTGAACCACGTCTATCCGCAACTGCAGGCAAGTATCAAGTGCCCCATAGATGGGCATCAGTACAATATGTACAGAATATGTAAGATTGTAATAAAAATGACTAAATAGAACTGATAAATGAATTGAATGTAATTAGTAGAAAGTATAAGAGTTATAGCCTGAATAGCCTCACAACCCGAAGTATCGCTAACAAATAATTATACAAACGAGAAACTTACCACATTTTATAGGCAAGAGGATACAATAAATGATAGCGTGGTTACCCTCTTTTCTTCTCCAGTCATTCTATAAAGCTATGTCATATAGGGTGATCTCTAAGCTTTCGTTATTCTGCTTATCTACAGAGAAAATGTCCGACACATGACAGACTATGGCTGGTCAGGAAAAGAATACTACGACAGGAGAAGGCACAAGAAATATACCCAAGTCAGAGTCATCCCGACCTGAGGGTGATAGAGAGACATCACCTCAGTCTCCCCAGATTTTCTGCCACACTAGGAGCCTCCTAGGGCAGCAGATATGGCAGATCTATACCTATACCATCAGATCAGGAGGTTACAAGCTCTATTTATATGCTATCTCATATGATGGACACTCAATGCCAGCCAGTGCTACCAGTTGTTGCTGAATCTACTGGAGGACCCGAAAGTTCGAGGGTTCGAGAGTTTTTTGCATTGAGTACTCCACAATTCACGGGGACAAATCGCGGAGAGGATCCTCACGACTTTCTACACCAATTTGAGAAAATAGTTAGGGTGATGCATGCTACGCGCCCTGAGTCAGTCGAGTTGGCAGTATTTTAGCTATGAGATATGGCGGTGTTGTGGTACAAGAGTTGGGAAAGGTCCCAAGGTAGAGATGTATCCCCTCTAGCTTGGTCTAGTTTTTTGGAGGCCTTTATAGATATCTTACAAGCCCAGGTGGATTAGTTCATGCACCTAGGACAGGGTAGGATGAGCATTTGAGAGCATGCAATGAGCCTTGACTCTTTGGCGAGATATGTGTCCGCATTTGAGGATACCATTCCAACTGGTGTACATCTGTTCATCATGGGGCTGCTTCCAGAGTATGTGGAAACCTATGTTACAGCTACCTTATAGGATGATATGGAAATTACCCACATTCAGGCTCTAGCTCAAAATATCAAAGGGATGAGGCGGCATCAACATGAGGTAGAAAGAGCGAACCAGGAGCAATGCCGAAGGGCCAGACCCACTAATATTTAGGAAGAATTGTTGGGCGGACCAGGCCGTAATTATTAGGTAGGCCACCAAGACCTCCACCCCAGCAGTAGCAGAGTGGTAGATCAGATCATCACGACAGTTAGGTCCCTGTGAGAGCTTGCGAGTGTGAGGTTCCAAGCAATAGAGGGGATCAGATAAGAGAAGGCCCGTTGTACCGTATTATAGCATTTGAGATCAAAGGAATTTTAGTAGGTATAGATGTGACTCTACTACTTGTAATACTTGTGGGCAAGAGGTTCATATGATGAGGAATCGTCCGGTCAGGGATCACGGTAACCGACACCAGCAGAGTAGGTCCTCAACAGGATTACATGTTCCAACACCTTCAGTAGGGTGTAGACCCTCAGCTCCTGCCGGAAGAGGCATAGGTAGATCTGGGGCATCTAGTTCTGGCAGCGGTCTAGATCGCACTTACTTGTTACAAGGGTGATAGGAGTCAGAGTCATCACCAAATGTTATGACAGGTATGCTAGATGTTTGCCCTCACCCAGTTTACGCTTTAAGAGATCCAGGTTCTACATTGTCTTACGTTACTCCTTTAATGGCACGGAAGTTTTGTATAACACTAGAATTGCTTTAGCAACTATTCTCGGTGTCTACACCTATTAGTGACTCTATTATTGCTCAGAGAATCTACCGGGGTGGTACAGTAGAGATTTTCAGTCAACAGAACTTAGCTGATTTAGTGAATCTTGAAATGATTGATTTTGATGTAATTATGGATATGGATTGTCTATCTCCACATTATGCCAATGTCGAGTGTTGGACCAGGACCATCCTATTTCACTTTTCTGGGGAGGTAGTACGAGAGTGGAAAGGAAATGCAGCTACGCCCAAAGGTAGGTTCATATCCTATCTTAAGGAAAGAATGTTGATAGCAAAGGGCTATATTTATCACATTGTTAGGGTTCAGGATATGCAAGAAGAATCCCCGACTCTTTAGTCTATTCTTGTGGTTACTGAATTTTTGGATGTATTTCAAGACGAACTTTCTGGTATCCCCCTAGAGCGTGAGATTGATTTCTCTATATTCTTTCCACCAGGTACGCAACCTATATACATCCCTTCATAGTGAATAGCTCCTGCATAGAAGAAGTAATTGAAAGAACAGTTGAAAGATTTGCTACATAAGTGCTTTATTAGGCTGAGTGTTTCTCTATGGGGTGTGTTAGTTCTGTTTGTGAGGAAGAAAGATGGCTCCCTATGAATGTGTATAGATTATAGGCAGTTGAATAAAGTCACTATTAAGAATAAATATCCCCTTCCAAGGATAGACGATTTGTTTGATCGGTGACAATGGGAAAAATATTTCTCCAAGATCGACTTAATGTCACGGTATCATTATGTATGAGTTCGGGCCAAAGATGTTCCGAAGATAGTCTTCAGGACCAAGTATGGTCATTTTGAATTCTTTCTTACGTTCCTTCAGATTGGAGAATTCCCCAGCTATTTATGGATTTGATGAATAACATCTTCAGGCCATATTTAGATTTGTTTGTGATAGTGTTTATTGATGATATTCTGGTATATTCGCGCTCAGAAGCTGAACACAGAGATCATTTATGTATGGTACTCTAGATACTTAAATATCGCCAGTTATATGCGAAGTTCTCAAAATGTGAGTTCTGGTTAAATTATATAGCTTTTTTTGGATTACATTGTGTAAAATGCAGGTATTCATGTGGATCCGCAGAAAATTGAGGTAGTAAAGACATGGCCTAGATCAATGACTCCAACCGAGGTTTGTAGTCTCCTAGGGTTAGCCGAGTATTATAGAAGGTTCGTGAAAGGATTCTCTACCTTATCAGCGTCATTGACCGAATTAACTCAAAAGACAGCTAAATTCCATTAAATTAAGGCTTGTGAGGAGAATTTCAAGGAGTTCAAAAATAGACTGACATCTGCGCCAATACTAAATTTATCAGAAGGTTCAGAGAGCTACACTATATATCTGTGACACTTCAGGCGTTGGGTTAGGGTGTGTTCTGATGCAACCCGTCAAGGTGATTGCCAATGCTTCAACACAACTAAGGAAGCATGAAAAGAACTACCCCACCCATGATCTAGAATTACCTATAGTGGTTCATGCTTCTAAAATATGGAGGCAGTACTTGTATGGTGCGCATGTAGATATCTTTACTGATCATAAAAGCCTCGAGTATATCTTCATGTAGAAAAAGTTAAATTTGTGGCGGCGTCATTGGCTAGAGTTGCTGAAAGACTATGATGTGAACATCCTATATCACCCAGTAAAAGCTAATATTTTAGCCGATGCCCTTAGCCGCAGATCCATGGGCAGCCTAGCATATATGAGGCCAGAACAACAAGAAATGGCTCGAGAACTGCACCAGCTAGCCAACCCGAGTAATAGATGCAGAGGATAATGGGGTTGTGATCCAGAATACAGTTGTGTCTTTTCTAGTGGTAGAGGTAAAGGAGCGACACTATGAGGACCCTAGTCTACTACAACTCAGAGATAAGGTTCAGCAGGGAAAACTACTGACCTTTGAGTTAATAGAAGACAGGGTCTTAAGATTCAGCAGTCGACTCTATGTCCCAGATATAGCAGGGCTCCACTAGTAAATCATGGTAGAGGTATATTATTCTCGTTACTCACCTCATCCAGGTTCGACGATTATGTACCATGATATAAAGGAGATATACTGGTGGCCTGGAATGAAGAAGGGTGTAGCTGAGTTTGTAGCATAGTGTCCTAATTGCCAACAGCTAATCTGAAAATCAGAAACCTAGTGGATTGACTCAGGAGATAGCTGTACCTATGTGGAAATGAGAAGCAATTAATATGTACTTTGTGACAGGACTACCTCACACCAATCGTTAATTCGACTCCACTTGGGTCATTTTTGAAAGATTGACAAAATTAGGCCATTTCTTGCCAGTTAGGACTACCTTCTAAGACCAAGATTTAGTTGTGTTGTATATTAAGGAGATAGCCTGACTAGATGGTGTCCCGGAATCTATTATTTCGGACAGAGGGGCACAATTTATAGCTAGATTTTGGAAGTTGTTTCAGAAAGGTTTGGGGAAATAGGTTAACTTGAGTACAACTTTCCATCCCCAGACAAACGGTTAAGAAGAGTGCATCATTCATACGCTCGAGGACATGCTACGGGCATGTGTGCTAGAAATTGGAGGGAGTTGGGACGAGAATCTATCCCTTGTTGAATTTGCACTCAATAACATTTATAATTTTACTATTCATATGGCCCCTATAAGGATTTATATGGGTGAAAATATAGGTCCCCCATAGGATGCTTTGAAGTAAGGGAGGCAAGGATGGTCAGACATAATATGATCCATCAGTTAGAAGAAAAGGTGAAACTTATTAGAGAACGTTTGCTGACATCCCAAAGTCGTCAGAAGTGTTATTCCAATGTTCGAGATAGAGACTTAGAATTTGATGTTGATGATTGGGTATTTCTCAAGGTTTCGCCTATGAAGGGGGTGATAATATTTAGCAGGAAGGGCAAGCTTAGCCCTAGGTTCATTGGCCCATATCAAATCCTTCACAGGATAGGCCGAGTCCCATATGAGTTAGAACTACCTTCAGAGCTAGAATCCGTTCATCCAATTTTCCAAGTGTAAATGTTATGAAAGTGCATAGGACACCCGTCCCGAGTTGTTCCAGTTGAGGATGTTGAAGTTAATGAAGAGTTGTCATACGAAGAGACTCCAGTTGCCATACTAGATTGACAGGTTCATAGATTGAGAACTAAAGATGTGGCTTCTGTTAAAGTTCTAAGGAGGAACATAAATGTAGAGGAGATGAATTGGTAAGCTGAGGATGTCATGAGGTCTAAATACCCTCACTTATTAAAGGCTTGACCCATATTGCCAGTTGAGGTGAGATTGTTGCTCAGTTATTGTGTTGTTACATATATTATTATTATTGTTAGTTCTTCTCTTTTATGATATGGAACTATGTTTTATCATTGTTGGGAGCGTCCTATGAGGTGCTTATGTTGGACTTTTTTGCATTTCAGGTTTTTCGAATAGTCCATATTATAGAGGCGACTCTACCAAAATTTTTCTAGCATGGTTATAGAAGTTGAGTCTCTTAAACTTAAGATTACATTCGAGGGTAAATGTTCTCAAGGGGTTATGATGTTACACCCCATAAGCTCCTATCATTTAACCGACGCGTACATACGTAACATGGGAGTTTTGGAGTATGAAGCATCTAAAAAGGGCTTGGGGGATGAGAACACGAGCACAACTCGAGCAAGTAGGAGTCCAGGCGCACTAGGTGCCGTGCCACGCCGCACTGCCAGCCCGGCGCCATGGCCGATGTCTCGCGCCCCTTAGGCCACCACCCCACCTATATATATATGATCAAGTGTAGGTTTATTTATTCTAACAATTCCCCTCGACAGAGAAGAGAGAGTAAGATTGGGTTTCTTCCATTTTCTGTCGAATTACACCATTACACTCGGCCCAAATGCAAATTCATCTTGGATAATGAGTTTTAGGCCTACGAGGATCATCCATGCAGAGTAATTTCTTGAAAATTCACTCGGAGTTCCGGAAGCTCCCTAAGTAAATGTTGTAGAAATAACTTCTAATTGAGTCCTATGCAGCTACAAGTGATAGGTAAGCATTTCTACCTTCTAAACACTCGAAAATTTGTGAGTTTTTGGCCAAATTAAATGAAACTGAGTTATAGTTAATGTTATTAAAGGATATTGTTATTTGCTGATCCTTAGTACTAAAAATAGCCTTATTCTCTCATCGTAGAGGCCACAATTATGTGGAAATGCTGGCTATAGGTTGGCACTATTCGGGTGAATGAAAATTGCCATTTGATGTATGTTAAGGCTAATCTCTTCGGCATGTTATCCATGTCAAATAGTAATACGACCTACGTCCTTGTAAGAAAGTCGTAAGCATGTATATTGTGATTAGCTGCTACAGATAGATTTGAGATTATAGTTGACTATTTTGATTGGGACTGACTCCACCTATTATACCTTTCGTAGATGAACCTCAGGGTTACTAGCAGTTTCGCCACCTACGGAGCTATAGATCGCTCAAAGGAGCTATATGATGTCTGACTAGACTATATTTAGGACTATAAGCCCATATTAGAGTCCATCCATGAATGGACTTCTTATCTTATGCCATATCGGTATCACTAACCCTCCGTCGAGCCTTGTGTGCCAAGGGTGTAGTCAAAGCAGCCGAGAGGGCTCATACACAACTACAAGAGCCCAGCGGGCTCAATTGCAGCTCTAGAAGCCAGGCATGTTGGCAATAGTTACCCGTTGACTCATATTTACCATATTAGGATTATACAGATTGAATTGTACTTTCTAGGGTTTATGGTGGCCTAGGTAGGTTATTCTGTGCTAGTTGAACCTTCCAGACTTATGGGGCCAGGTAAAGTTCTTTTTTGTATACTTATTTATTAGCTATACTTTAGGTTATGAGGCTATTCAGGTTATAACTCTTATCCATTCTACTGATTACTTTTAGTTCTTTTATCAATTCTACTTAGAAATATTCATTACTACGTTACATATTCAGTACATATTGTACTGACGGCGATCTATGGGGCACTGCATACTTGCCTGCAGGTGTGGATAGACATGGTTCAAGACCTTCTTAGCCGTCAGCCAGAGTTAGCACTTCAGTCAGCTCCTTTTCACAAAGTTGATAGTTAGAAAGGTTTGCTCTTTTTGTTGTACAATTTTTTGGTAGGTCGGGGCCCTATCCAGACCACTATTCCACTCTTAGAGCCTTGCGGACTACAGTGTTTCTGCTGTTGAATGTTGTTGGCCGTGTGGGGCTTATGTATGTTGTATTTTTCATGTTCTCCATGTGGGGCCTAGTTTATCTAGTTAGTTAGCAGTCTTGTCGGCTATTGTATGAATATGACTTCCTATTTTCCTTCTGTTATGACTAGACAACATGGTGGTCTTGTCAGCCAGCAAAGTATCCCTTTATTGTTTTGTTGCTGGGTTAGCTGTTTTCCTTTACAGGTGTTCTGTGGCCTGGTTGGCATGAGGTTGTGTTTACAACTGAGATATAGCAGTTTGTTATCTTGATTTTGAGTTGTTGGTAGGAACCAGAGGTGCTTATGCCCAGCTAGGTCAGCCAAGATTCTAGTGTGGCATTAGGTGTCAGTCATGCCTCCTAAGGTGGGGCATGATAATTCAGATGGCTCCATTTGAGGTTCTATATGGGCGGAGGTGTAGATCGCCTATTAGTTGGTTCGAAGTTGGTGAAGCTACGTTGATCGGACCGGAATAAGTTCATGAGGCTATGGAGAAAGTTCATCTTATATAGGAAAGGTTGAAAACAACTCAGAGTCACCGAAAGTCCTATGCAGATGTGAGGAGGAGAGAACTCGATTTTGAAGTTAATGATTAGGTGTTTTTGAAGGTGTCTCCCATGAAGGGTGTGATGTGATTCAGAAAGAAAGGGAAACTTAGTCCCCGTTTTGTTGGCCTGTATAGGATTGTGAGACGTGTTGGCAAAGGTGTCCTATGAGTTGGAGTTGACCTCAAAATTGACTTAAGTACATCCAGTTTTCCATGTGTCGCGTTTAAAGAAGTGTATGGGTGATCCCCCTTTGGTTGTTCTGGTGGAGAGCGTAGGTGTGAAGGATAGCCTTAGCTACGAAGAGGTTTTTTGTTAAAATACTTGATTGTAAGGTTTGGAAGCTAAGAAACAAAGAAGTATCTTCAGTAAAGGTTTTGTCGAGAAATCAACATGTTGAGGGAGCTACTTGGGAAGCTGAAACAGATATGATGGATAAATACCGTCTATTCCCTTCCGGTTTAGTTCTAGCTTGAGGTATTAGTATCCTTCTTATTACTCTATTTAGTTTCATGTTTAGTTCATGTGTTCCAGTTTCTTTCACATCAATGCATGTATGTGTGTGATTCCTGAATTCAATCCAATCATGTATTTCAGTCTGGAGTTAGTCACTCCGTCAGTTTTCAGCTTTAGATGTTCAATATTTTGGGTGGAAATTCATTTCCCCAACCATTCAGAATATTCATTCAGATTCAAGGATGACACATTCCCAAGGAGGAGATATTAATATCCCGAAAGTCCCTAAGACTAGACTGTCACGACTCGAGAGTAGAACCGGATCGTAGACACGGGACAAGGAACCCCGAGAGGCCCCAAGTCAACCGATGGCTTAATCAAAGCATACATTTAATGTAAGAAACATCTACCGTCATGAACAAGCGGAAGAAATGACAATAACTAATGTAAACCATATAGACACTTTAATAACCTTTAAATATAACGCCAATTCTATCTAACAAGTCTGAAATCCTTCTAATAACATATGAGTTGCTGGGACAAGCCCCCAGCTAACTCCAAAAGACTGAAAACTAAAACCAAATAAAACCAGAATGCTAGTCACGTCCTCGGAGAATGAGGACTCACCACTGACAACTGGGAGAATGGGGTAGCGTATCTAACCATGCGGCAGAGCCTGGAGACCTGAATCTATATCATAAAACGATATAGCGCAAGAGGCATGCAGTCAGTACTCGGAATGTACTAAGTATGCAGGAAGCATAAGTAAACTAACTCATAATATTAGTAAGAGTGAAGGAATATAAAACATATTAATAGCATGTAATAGAAGTGAAGTACAACTATCTTACACGAGGTTCACGGATTCAATTAACATAACCACATTATAAAGACATGCATTACTGTAGCAACCGTTGATGTGCAAAAAGTAATAATCAGGAATAATACAAAGTGTGATGCTGTGACTGATATGAAGAGGGTCCATGACGTATAAGTGGGAGTCCCCAGACGATCAAAGGGAGTGTCCCTGACTATCAAAGGGGAAACATTCTCAACAAGAGAGAATCCCTGACTATCATAGGGAGAGAGAAGGCTCTGATATAGAGAGTCACTAACTAAAAGAAGGTCCCGAACAATGCAGGAAAAATAAAATGCTCAACAAACTAGGGATGTGAGTCCCGACTGACTACATGAAGACATTCTCCACTATCGTCTAGGTAAGACATTCTCCAGTTGCGTCTAGGTAAGACATTCTCCACTAGCATCTAGGTAAGATATTCTCCACTATCGTCTAGGTAAGACAATGTCCAGTAGCGTCTAGGAAAGACAATCTCCACTATCGTCTATTAATGCTATCCCTAAAATAAGCATGGATTCACAACTCGACATGTTAAAAACAAGCTCAATCATCGTGATTCACATTATTACAACACCAACTTCCTCATTAACTTTAACATCACATTATTAGAATGCTATAAATTCGTACTAGCATTAATTTATCAAGGTGTCTTGATTCCGTATTCACCTCATTCAATAGGTAATTTAAGATCCAACATGATTTATAGAACTCGATTCATAATCTATCAAGGATGCATAACTTCACGTAATTAGGTCACAACCCTTTTCACACACTTGTCACAATCACTCCAATTCTGAACTCTTTAGCCACGGGCGTTTTACATTCTAGGATTTTATAAAAATAATTTTAATAAGGAAAACAATATAGTATCCTCCCAAGCTTCGTAGTTCAACAATGGAGATGCAATATATTCATACCCAATCAATTTAATCTAAAACATGGTGATGACACATAGTTTACTTCAATTACTCAAGCCCACAACTCTTACTCAATTTAGCATGGTCAGCTACATCATAATCACATCATTAGCATTAATTAGGCAACATTCCCACACTTCATCATGGTCAAGAATTTCTACGCTAATCAAGGAAGGTATAACCAATTCACATTCATTTCTCAAGTTGACTTAGGAAGAACATGCTACACACATATATATTCAGCCCATATTTCCACCATTTCATCATTCTCAAATGTGAATACGCAAATTAATAGACAATAAGAAACACCCATTCATTACTCAAGCCAATTTCCAATCGACATGTTACCCTCATGCATTCCCAACATATAATCATCATCCCAAAAACCCTTCACATCAACATTTGAAACAAATTCCATAATTGCAGTAAATATTAACATTTTACAAAAGGATGAGGAAGAAATTATTCATTATTCAAAACCCTAGGACATGCTATTCTAAATAATTCAAGTCGGGTTCTTATTGAAAACATTTTGGCGTACAAGGATGGAAAGATATCTTTGTTGAAGTCACACATACCTGGTAGATGAAAACCCCGCTTGATTATATTCCCTGAAGCTTGAAGAACACCTTGGGAATTTCCTACAATCTTTGGAGAAGAGAGGAGGAATAAGGAGATTGAGAGAATGAGGGTTTAGGTCTAGAAGAACCCTTAAAATAATGCAAGGTAGAGCCCAAAACAACGTAGTATAGCATCAAAAGTTGAAAATGCCCTTAAAATAAGCTTCTGAAAAATGTCCCGACTGGACCAACGACCGAGCCTATGAGTCGTGACTACATACCAGGACTCGTGGTATCGAGTCGTCAGGTCCACTGCCTCAAAGCACATCTCTAATTCTTCCCATGACTCATCAAGACGAGTTGTTACTTCAAATAACAAGTTGTTGGGTCAGCCGTTGCCAATTCCCTGATCAAACCTGGCTTTCCTTCCCACGAGCCTCACCAAGACTCGTGGTGACTTCCAACGAGTCGTTGTTTTCGTGCGTTGGATCTACTTTAAATATACGCTACTCAACCCACGACTGGTGACAACAATTCGTCATAGCTTACAACGTGTCATGGGGTGGCCCATTGTATCCCCAACTGCTAAAGTCCTCCACGCACCACGACTCCAACCAATGACTCATGGTTTCCCACCACGAGTCATGACACCCCTCATATTGCAAATGTTTCCCCTAGAGCTTATCATTCGACGACTGCTTCTGATGACTCGTGACACCTTAAGTCGTAGGGTCACCCATCCTGAGATATTTTTGCCAGTTTTTTTCCTGCACTTTTCCAATTATACTTCCCGTGTCTATTCTTAGTCCCTTCCGGGGTATTACAATATCTCCCCCTTCGAAACATTCATCCTCGAATGTTGGCTGAACATACTGAAAAGATAGATACGAAACCGATACCCAGATATCAATCAATCACAACTAACGTCAACGGAGCATCTGATTCCAGACCAACCTCTCACACCAATGCTGGAAATTCACATCTAACATTTGAGCCGGCCATACATATTCCCAAATGGTGCCTTCCACAGCTCATACACAATGGGTACGTAATCTCCCTCACTCTATGCTGATATGAAGCACTAGCTACCGAAGGTACTGGGGCATATTATTTCAGCTGGTAGTGTGGGCGATATCCGGTACCCGACCTCTACTTGGAGAAATCTACATCTCCAATCCTATCCCTCTTGGCCTCTCTCTCCTTTTCTTTCACCTGCTCCGCTTCCGTTTGTTGAGCAAATATCACCAAGCATGGGAAGTCTATGTCCCTGTGAACATGGCAGTCCTGCATTCCTTGACAAAGGAGTCTGACACTCCATTCACAAACTGGATCTCGGACCACTGGTCAGCTACCATCTCCGGTGCATACTTAGATAACCTGGTGAACTCCAGTGCAAACTCCTGAACCGTCATGTCATTTTGTTCCAAATTAATAAACTATGTCGCTTTTGCGTCCCTTAGCTCCCGAGGGAAAAACCTGTCGAAGAATGCGGCCATAAATTCATCCCAACCTATGGGACCTGCTCCAACTCCCCAACTGTCTTTCCACTAACAGTACCAGATATAAACAACTCCTTTTAACTAGTAGGAGGATAAGTCTATACTCCCATTCTCTGCCACTCCCGTAATGTGAGTAATATTTTGAATCTCCTCCAAAAGTTCATATGGGTCCTCATACATCTTTGACCAAAAGAATTTGGGTGGGTTCATACGGAGAAGTCCCTTATCCTTTCCGCCGCCTCATTTCCATTCTGATGGGTATGAGCCACCGCTTGCTGGTTAATCTGAGCAGTCAGGGCCTGCACCAACATTTGAAAGGCTGCTTGAAACTCTGCGTGTGTAACATGATCATCCATTGGACCTGCCTAGGATGGTGGCACCTGCTGACGACCATTACCACGTCCTCTTCCATTTGCTCGTAGAGGCGGCATTATCTACGAGCGCGTAAATCACGAGTCAGGGAAGAAATACTTAGAGTTTCATACTCTGAGCACGATATGAATCATGAAGAGAAGCAAACATTCCTAAAACATCTCATAGCCTCTCTGTCATAAGTGTGGCGCGCTACACACCCATGAAGAAGACTCTACGTAACGCGGCTTTTAGACACCCTAGGACACTCTAAACATATTGCTCTTATACCAAGTTTATCACGACCCGAGAGTAGACTCAGATTGTAGACACAGGACAAGGAACCTCGAGAAAGTCAACCCATGGCTTAATCATAGCTTACATTTAATGTAAGAAACATCTAACGTCATGAACAAGAGGAAGAAATGACAAAAGCTGATGTAAACCATAACGAAAATTTAATAACCTTTAAATACACCATCAATCCTGTCTAACAAGTCTGAAAGCCTTCTAATAACTGATGAGTTGCTGGGACAAGCCCCCAGCTAAGTGCAAAAGACTAAAAACTAAAACAAAATAAAACTAGAATGCTACTCATGTCCTCGGAGGATGAGGACTCACCACTGAAAGCTGAGAGAATGGGGTAGCATTTCTAACCATGCGGCGGAGCCCGGAGACCTGAATCTATATCATGAACGATATAGCATAAGAGGCCTGCAGTCAGTACTTGGAATGTATAGAGTATGCAGGAAGCGTAAGTAAACTAACTCATAATATTAGCAAGAGAGAAGTTATATAAAACATATTAATAGCAACATAATAGAAGTGAAGTACAACTATCTTAGACGAGGTCCACGGATTCAATTAACATAACCACATTATAAAGACATGCATTACTATAGTAACCGCTGATGTGAAAAAAGTAATAATCGGGAATAATACAAAGTGTGATATCGTGACTAATATCTAGAGGGTCCCTAACGGTCGGAATGAGCATCCCTGATGGTCGAAGGGGAAACATTCTCAACTAGAGAGAATCTCTGACAGTCATAATGAGAGAGAAGGCTCTGATATAGAGAGTCACTGACTAAAAGAAGGTCCCAAACAACACAGGGAAAATAAAATGCTCAATTGAGTAGGGATGTGAATCCCGACTGACTACATAAAGACATTCTCCATTATCTTCTAGGTAAGACATTCTCCACTAGCGTCTAGGTAAGACATTCTCCACTAGCGTCTAGGTAACACATTCTCCACTAGCATCTAGAAAAGACATTCTCCACTATCGTCTATTAATGCTATCTCTCAAATAAGCATGGATTCACAACTCGACATGTTAATAACAAGCTCAATCATCGTGATTCAGATTATTACAACACCAACTTCCTAATGGCTTTAACATCACATTATTAGCATGCTATAAATTCGTACTTGCATTATTCTATCATGAAATCTCAATTTTGTATTCACCTCATTCAATAAGTAATTTAAGATCCAACATGATATATAGAACTCGACTCATAATCTATCAAAGATGCATAACTTAAGGTAATTAGGTCACAACCCTTTTCACACACTTGTCACAATCACTCCATTTATGAACTCTCTAGCCATGGGCATTTTAGATTCTAGGATTTTATAAAAATAATTTTAATAAGGAAAACAATATAGAATCCGCCCAAGCTTCATAGTTAAACAATGGAGATGCAATCTATTCATACCCAATCGATTTAATCTAAAACATTGTGATGGCACATAGTTTATTTCAATTATTCAAGACCAAAACTCTTACTCAATTTATCATGGTCATCTATGTCATAATCACATCATTAGGGTTAATTAAGCAACATTCCTACACTTTCATCATGGTCAAGAATTTCTACGATAATCAAGGAAGGTGTAACCAATTCACATTCAATTCTCAAGTTGACTTAGGAAGAACATGCTACACACATATATTCAGCCCATATTTCCACTATTTCATCATTCTCATTTGTGAATACGCAAACTAATCGAACAATAAGAACCACCCATTCATTACTCAAGCCAATTTCCGATCGACATGTTACCCTCATACATTACCAACATATAATCCACATCCCAACAACCCATCACATCAACATTTGAAACAAATTCCATAATTGAAGTAAATATTAACATTCTAGAAAAGGATGAAGAAAAAATTATTCATTATTCAAAACCCTAGCTAATGATATTCTAAATAATTTAAGTCGGTTTTTTTATTGAAAACATTTTGGGGCACAAGGATGAAAAGATATCCTTGTTGAAGTCCCACTACCTGGTAGGCGAAAACCCCGCTTGATTATCTTCCTTGAAGCTTGAAGAACACCTTGGGAATTTCCTTAAATCTTTGGAGAAGGGAGGAGGAAGACGGAGATTGAGAGACTGAGGTTTTAGGTCTAAAAGAACCCTTAAAATCATGCAGGGTAGATCCCAAAATGATGTAGTATAGCACGAAAAGTAAAAAATGCCCTTAAAATAATCTTCCTGAAAACTATCCGGACTGGACCAAAGACCGACCCTACGAGTCTTGATGACACACCACGACTCGTGGTATCGAGTCGTCAGGTCCACTATCTCAAAGCACATCTCAAATTCTTCCCACGACTCGATACCAAGAGTCGTTACTTCAAAATATGATTCGTTGGGTCGACTGTTGCCAATTCCCTGACCAAACCTGGCTTTCCTTCCCACGAGCCTCATCACAACTCATGGTGACTTCCAATAAGTCGTGGTTTCCATGCGTTGGATCTACTGGAAAAATCCGCTACTCAGCCCCCTACTGGTGACAATGATTCTTCATAGCTCACAATGGGCCGTGGGGTGGCCGTTGTATCTCCAACTGCTGAAGTCCTCCTTGCACCACGACTCCAACCAATGACTCGTGATTTCCCACCATGATTCATGACACCCCTCATCCTGAAACTTTTTCCCCTAGAGCTTCCCAACCCACGACTACTTCTAACAACTCGTGACACCCTACCACAAGTCGTAGGGTCACCCGTCCTAAGATATTTTTGCCAATTTTTTTTGCACTTTTCTAATTATACTTCCTGTGTCTATTCTTAGTCCCTTCCGAGGTATTTCAATGACCCGACGGTTTAACTAGAGAAAATAGAAAAATTTGAACTTTCACATCAGAATGACTCGTGGTACAAGCCGTGAGATGAAGTAACGAGTCGTACGAGAAGTCGTGAAGAAGACTTGGAGTGTAAGTGTCATGACCATGAGTCACACCATGAGTCGAGGTATGTGGGTAAGAATTATGGTTTGGGTCGTACAGAAGGTGAAGTCACGAGTTATGTTATGACCCAAGGTAGGAAACCACGAGTTGTGGAAGGTTTCAGAGGAAAAAGTTAGTAGTTGAGACTTACTGACCACGGGTGGCCTCACAATTCATGATGGATTTTAATGAGTCGTGAGATGGACCCGTGGTGAGAATCCAGTTGGGTTACCAGGTTACCAATGGTGATAACGAGTAGCGACCATGAGTTGTTATTTCATGGTATGACTTGTGGTAAGGCCCGTGATGATTGGCAGTGTGTATATTTCTTGCATTTTAGTAAGGGTATTTTCATAATTTCTAAGGTTTTAAACCCTAAACTATGTGTTTTAAGCTCAGAAAAGGGGGGTTTAAAGAGGGTTAAATCTATTCCAACCTATTCCCTCCCCATGCATGCAAACTAGAGGATTTCTAAAGGAAGAACAAGCCTAGAATTCTCCAAATTCTTCTCCATTTCCTTTGGGCTTTCAAGGGAGAATGTAAGATTAGATTACCCAGGTATAGGGTTTTGAATGAGAGTCCATCTTCACTTTCATGCCCCAATTTCCCTCTATGTTCATGAATTCATGTATTAAAGAAATTTGATGATCTTATGGGGTTTTAACCCCAATTTCATGGGATTCTCTTTGATTTGATTATGAGTCAATTTATTTTATTTTTTAAATGTTGTTTTAAGATCTATAGGAAGATTTTAGATTTAAATTGATTATAATTTTTATGTTTTCAAATCCTAGTTAATATATGCCCAATTATGCAAAGTTTCATGAAAAGTCAAGTTATAATTATATTATGATTTTGATCTTCGTAACCCTAAATTATGAAATTATTATTTATGATATGATTTCTTTTCATGAATTTATGAATGTCAAGTATATGAATTTTCACAAATATTGATATTCTTCATGATTTATGAATTTATGAATTTTCACAAATCTTCATACTATCCTAGAGCCAGTCGAAATTATGTTATTCTTAAGCGGTTATTTCTGTGTCTAGTTTTACTTATACTCTTACTCTATTTTCTTAGTTTTATTCCTTAAGTTGGGTAACCGTTTAATCACGGTCTAGACGTTAGCAAGCCTGTATTCTCTGTTGGATTAGCTCTAAAGTTTTGATACTTGTGCCGGACCCGGATGGTGTTCCCATCACCAGACGTAAAGGAATAAGATAAAAGAAATTAGATAAGATAACCAGTAAATACTTCATAAAGAAATAAATATTAAGGAGTAACATCTAAAGTAGATATTGGCCCCAGGATAGTACTAACATTTCCCTGAATATTTTGTATTATATTAATTTATGCTTACACATCCATTTACAGAACAAATAAAAAACTACAATAGGAGAAAATGGATATGTTTAAAATATCAAAGTAACCATAAAAAGAAAAGAACAGAAATATTAAAGAACTTAGACTATTATAAAAAACTAATACCTTCAGATACTCTGGATAATTATTCTAGAAAAATAACTAGAAAATCAATTCTTGACAATCTAATAAGGTTATATAATGAATTATGTTTTGTTAGTCATAATTTGTCTATACAAAGAAGACAATTAGATAATATATTAATTATTCAGTTAAAACTATCTGCACATTTTTAATGGATATCTCTGAAAATCAGAACATAATAAATAGTATTAATATTTCTGCCACAACTTCTAAAATAGCTAAGATAGAGAGCATTTTACAAAATTGGAATATCCCAAAGGAACGTTTTGAAAAGATATATAAGACTGGACATTAATTTTATTAAAAATTATAATATTAAAACCTCTGAATCTACGGTCGCTATTAATAAATCTATTGAAACTATTAAACTATTAGCAGCTGAAGACATTAACAGATATAGGAAAAACTATAAGTTTCTCCACATAGGACTTGTCCAGGTCGCGGTTAAACCATGGTATCGATTAGGCTTAGACGTGCCTATATGTCTTCTATTAAGAGACAATAGGCTAATAAACTTTGACGATTCATTATTAGCAGTATTACAAAGTAACCTAGCTAATGGCCCGGTATATTTTAACTGTTATCCCAATTTTTCTATAGATATTAATGATCAAAATGTTATGGATACCCTAACATTAAATGTTAAAACAAAAAACATGAATAGCAAAGAAAATACAAGAGAAATAGCCATAATATACAGGGTATATTACAGGCTAATGAAAACTACCCTTGCTCCAAAAGCAAAAATAGTAAGTAACAAAGGGGTTACCATGCTTATGGAAGCCAATCACAATCACAACAATATTTTCGTCCCAAAAATGATAAAATGGGATGATGTATTAGTAAAGGATAATTGGCATTTTGACTCCATAACGAAGCCAGAAGTTGAGGAAGAAAATTCAACCATTGAGCAGGTAATACAATTTCCGGATGGATCTATAGATTTAAAATTTCTAAGATCCCAATCCTTTAGTCATGCTTCTTCAAGTAAAAGAATGTCCTTTTCGAGACCTTCATTTCAAAAACGCCAGAAGAAAAGGAGGTAACACCTGAAGAAAAAGAAAAATTAAAATAAAAACTATTTACACTTTACTAAACAAAAGAAAAAAAAATATTTTTCACGGGTTGCCTCCCGTGCAGCACCTGGTTTACCGTCGCGGCTCGACGTCCATTATGCTCAATTATCCACTAGGGTGATGGACAATTTTTTACGATCATTGTCCTCCCCCCTGTAGTGCTCACCTTTATCTGGTGGTCTTCCCATCAACTCTCGGGAATCATTCAATTGTTTAGCATTCCCATGATCAATTACATTGATCACCGAGAGTTCTTCATTTACCATCGGGAGCTTGGGTGCTTTGTATACATCGAACACCTCTACCTTGTCATGTGCTCGCATTGTAAGTTGACCCGCAGCCATGTCGATTAATGCTTTCCCGGTTGCCAAGAAGGGTCGTCCCAAAATAAATGGGACTTCAGCGTCTGGTTCAAAATCTAGAACAATAAAATCAACCGGAAAAATGAGGGATCCCACTTGCACAAGCACATCCTCAACAATGCCATCCGGCCTAGCTAAGGATCTGTCTGCTAACTGCAAGATTACGGTTGTAGGTCTAGGACTCCCTAGACCTAACTTTCTGAATACCGAAGATGGCATCAGATTTATGCTCGCCCCCAAGTCACACAATCCACGAGCTCGGATACTCTGCCCAATAGTAAGCTGGATAGTAAAACTTCCAGGGTCTTTTAACTTCATAGGCAGTCTATTTTGGATCCGGGAAGTGCATTCCTCCGTCAAAACTACCGTGGCATATTCAGTCAGACGACTTTTGTTGGCCACGATGTCTTTAATATATTTGGCATATTTTGGCACTCCCTACAAGACATCAACAAGAGGTAAATTAACATGTACCTGTTTAAGCACCTCCATAAATTTCTTGAAACACGCCTCCTCCTTGTGTTTCTTGAGTCGTTGAGGGAACGGGGGTGGAGGTCTTTCTGATTCTGCTTCTTTGGTCTTCCCCCTATCCGAACTTTGTTATTCCTCAACATCAGCTGCTCCTGACATTTGAGGTGATCTCTCCGGTTCCACCTCCTTTAGCTGCAAACCACTCCTTGTGGTCACTGCATTTACCTGCTTCGGATTAGGATCCGTGTCGCTAGGCAGTCCTCCTCTAGGCCTTGTGTTTTGGGCACTAGCAAACTGCCCAAATTGATACTCAAGAGCCTTGGTCGCTAATTGATTGTTCTTCACTTCGGCTGCCAAGTTAACATAGTCAGCCTACAATTGCGCCTGATTAGCGATCATGGTCTTGAACATTTCCTCAATGGTAGGTGATGGTGGTGGAGGAGGGGCATTGTGATTTCTGAATTGAGATTGGTAGTTCTGTTGCCCTCCTTGATTCCTGTGCATACCCTGACCCGAACTTTGGCCTTGTTGGTTGTTGCTACCCCACGAAAAATTTGGATGGTTCCACCAATTTGAGTTGTAGCCGATACCAAACTGCTGCTGATTTCTCTGTGCATTGCCCACAAAGTTAACCGAATCTGGGTTTGCTCCAGTACTCAGCTGAGTGCTCACTGCTTCCACACACTTCACACCACATTTGCTGGACCGCATTGACTGAAGCTGAAGGCTGGTTCAAGTTCATGTTGCTGAAGTGGTTGTTCAACTGATTCTGCAAGGCAGCTATCTGCTTTCCTTGCTCCACCTCGAGATGAATCAGCATTCCATTCTGGATTTCCCTGTGAAATCCAGTTGAGCAAAGTGTAGAGCTCCTCATAAGTCTTTTCCAGCGTTGCCCTCCAGCTGCTGAGTCTAATAAAATTTTAGTATGGGGTTCCAAACCCTCAATAAATGTGTGTACCAACACCTCATTGGACTGATGATAATGAGGACAGTCCCGCAACATGGATTTAAATCTTTCCCAGGCTTGATATAAATTTTCTCCCTCCCTCTGTTTGAAACTTAGAATTTGACTTCTAAGTCTGGCTGTTTTACCAGAGGGAAAAAATCTTATCAAGAACTTTCGTGCTAGATCATCCCACGTTGATATAGAATTTGGTGGTTCAGCTTTTAACCACCTCTTGGCTTCACCAAGTAAGGAAAACGGAAATAGTGTGAGCCGAACATAATCAGGTGACACTCCAGCGGGTATATAAGTGTCACTTATCTCCAAAAAGTTCTGGAGATGTTGTTGTGGGTCTTCATGAGGGAGACCGGTAAATTGCCCGCTTGTGTGCAAAAGTTGCACCATATTCTGCTTTAATTCAAATCTCCCTCCAGGCTCTGGTTTGCGGATACTTGAATGTACATTGTTGGCATGTGGGATTGCCACCTCGCGAACCGGCCTTGCTGCTGCTTCGTCGGGAACTAACACTACCCTCACAACTGGTGGATTTTGTTGCTCCATAATAGTCTGTCTGAGCAACTGCAGCTTCTTTTGTAGAGCTTCTCTGCGTTTACTATGAAATTCATGTTCAGGCTCTATATAAGATTCCACTAGCTCCTTGTCCTTTGCCAGTATTCACAGAAATCAAGTCTGCAAAATACAGGCTAAGACCAAGTTGTCAACACTTAAGAAAATAAAACAAAAATACAGTAAATTTACACTTAAAACAATTTCACCAATTGCCTAGTCTCCCCGGCAACGGCGCCAAAAACTTGTCCGGTGGTTTGATATAGGGTTAAAAACTGACACGCAAGTGCACGTGGTCAAACAAGTAATAAAGTGGCTAAGTAAGACAAGTATCGAACCAAGGAGACTCTGGATAAGTAAAATTGCTCAAGTATACTATATTCTATCTTACTTCTAAATGTATGCTGACAACAACGTAACCAAAAGTTAAATAGTTTTTGTTTATAAATTAGATACTAAAACTATTAACAATTATTTACTTTGAATTGAAACTATGGATATGAGCATGCCAAGGTTAAGAACAAGTAATGAACTTGATTATAATCATAATTTGGTTATTCTTCTCTTCTAGTTGCTAGCCAAGAACATTAGCCTAGAGATTAAAACTCTCGTATTTAATCTCACTTAAGAATCATAAACCATCCGTCTACATTTCTGTGATCAAATGCAATTTATGACCTAGCAATACAATTCTGGTTCCTAAATTGACTAATACGGCTTTCAAGTATATTTCTATCAGGAAAGCACATTAAAACCCAATTTTCCCAAATCAAGTTAAGAACAATACCCTATTAATTCACAACTTTCCAATTTCGTGCTCTCTCGAGTGCAATTGGACTTTTTAGATGTACATTAATGTCGGCCACACAATAATGCAGTAGAAAAAAGAATTAATAGAACAACATAGAAGAAGAAGATGAAAAACCATACAATTCAATAATCAAAATTCATCACCATTGTTCATAACCTCAGCAAGGAAGAGAATTAGCCACTCATTTGTGGATTAATCATACTAAAACAAGTGTTAATCATACAAACAATTGATTGAAAGAAGAAAGAAAGAGAGAAAAATCCTTAGCTTTTTCATCCCTCAACTGCCTGTAACCCACGTCCTTGCTCCACCAAGTCTGAATTTTTTAAAAATAAGCCTAAGTGTTCTATTTATACTAGTGGGAGTTTTTCCCGGAATAACAAGCAACGTGTCACGGAGGCCAATGCGGAGCACTGCCTCCGTGACACGGCGTGGACGCGGACCCTCACTGGAAAACTGGGGTCCGGGAATATAGCCTCAACGTGGCACGACATGCAAAGCGGAGGCTTGCCTCCGTGCCACGGAGCTATCGCGAGGCTCCACTGGAATTTGATAATTAAATCACCCTCCAGGCAGTGTGCCTCCGCGATCGTAGCGTGGCACGGCTCCATCGCGGAGCCCCTTTACATTGTGCAGTCCAATGTCTTTTCCGTGCTCGCATCCAAGTCCAACTCCGATATTGTTCCAACATGCATTTCAGCTCCTCAAAATCATATTTTACCTACAAAACAATGCTAATCATGTTGGTTAGTATAAATTCACATTTTATTGCCAATTACATGAAAATGTATGCACATTGCACCATAAACAAGGCGAAAATGTTATGTTTGAGTATCACTTGGGCATATTAATCTACCCAAGATCAACGAGCATGATGTCCTACTCTTATGGTCATTTATGAATTTTATACATGTTTTAAAATGTCTATTTTACTTACCTTGCATACTCAATACATTCCACATATTGATCGCATACTTTCTATGTTGTATTGTTTCATGATACAGGCCCCAGCTCTCAGGCTCACCCTCACCCATAGATTATTTCAGATTTGCTCTTAGCGCACTTGGTGAGTCTTCATGTTTTGAGGGTTGTATGTTCGTGATCTATGTTGTTCTTCAGTTTCTGGATGTTGGGTTAGTTGGGGAGTTGTCCCATCAGCCCGTCTTTCATGTTTAGAGGCTTATCAGATACAAGTTGTATTCAGCCATATTGTACAAGTCTTGTAGTGCTTTTCTTTTATTCATGTTATGATTAGGTTCTTTTATGTTAAGTCTTCCGCTCATGTAATTGAATTAGATGTATGCTAAAGCCATGGGTTGACTTGGGGTCTCCCGGCGCTCCTTTTCCCGTGTCTACGATTTGGGTGTACATTCGTGTCATGACACTTGGTGTGCATCTGTTGATCATTTGCACTCATCTACTTCACCTTTTTCAAGGCCTCCATCCGGTAGAATTACTCTGTAGTGGTAGTTGGCTTTGGGAAGTTTGGGCCATATAAAAGTCTAGTGATGGTCCTCTTAGAAGTGTCTACTGGTCTCCCCCAAACTACCACACTATCAAGCTTAGGCTGATCCTTCACTTTCTACCCTACTAGTGTCTGCTCCTCAAGTGTTTCCATGTAGTTGGCATAGAAGTCTCAAACCATTTTGGCAATATATCTGTTAGTAGCCCTGTTCATCCATGTGAAGTTATATAGCTCAAACACCTTATTCACTCTTCGACCTTATTCAATGCTCCAACAAATATCTGAGGCTCCTCCTTAATGATTCTCCTTTGAATCCCCTTGAGGTTAATCTGAGGTCATGCTCATAAACCTTGCATGAACCTGAGACACCCCATCTCAAAATGTGTCTCTCTGCATGTGGGATCACTTCTTCACTAGACTTTTTATCCCCTCCATCACACTCCTCATCACTAGAGCCCTAATCACCGGAGCCCTCCATTGAATTTGAGCCATTTCCCGACTCACTCCTCTATGTGCTCTCTCCTTCTTTAGATTAGGATCTGCTATTGTATGTTGCGGGTACTATGGCTCTGGACTTTGCTTGTGCCTTAGTGGTTTTTGGCTCATCAGTTCATCAGTTACAATGTCATAATGTGCCACTGAACCACTAGGTGTAACTGACTCCTGCTGAGATGCATAAGCCTCCTACCTCAAAGCTCTTCGGGCTGCTATTTCTTCCTGGACCCTCTTGTCCTATGGGTTTTGGCTTGATTGTCCTTTGCACGACATTGTACATGTGGAGGAGGGATTAATAATTTCAATAGTAGATTGTGTAAGCAAAAATATTAACTATAGTTTCACTCCACGACTCATCATATGACTCATACCATGGTGGTACGATTCGTACTGTATGTCGTGACATTCAACTCAAAAGGTATGGCTTCTTAGTATGACTCATTCAATGGTTGTAAAATCCGTATTAACAGTCATAGAAGTAGCTTCTACAAGTTTCATATTTTGATGATTCAAGTATGACTATGCATTATGACTCGTTATGGGATCTTACGAGTCATGAACAATGTTCTGTCTACGGCCCTTCTTTGATTAGTAATATGGTTACTTGATATGATTTGTGGTGAGATACCACAACTTATACCAGGTCTCGTACTATCACTAAGCACTGGACTTGTGGAACAGTTCTAACGGATCATCCTATGAGTCGTGATGAGATACCATGAGTCATAGGATGGCTCGTGAAGCCTATCCTTAACCCTTGTGCTTAGACAGTTTAATTTTCAACAGGCTTGGGGTGATTAATCAGAATTCACCACCCCCACAGATATATGTACGATCTAGATTGCAACTACCTATTTCACATATAAATATTCACTCCCCCATTAACACCCTATTTACGAGCTATTCAAAAATATGGAGAAACCTCAACTCATACACCCAATTAGAAATCATGATCATTTTCCTCCATCATCTAAACTGATGATTGGAGTGTCAAATTCAATAATTTCCCATATTTAGCAAGAAGAAACTATGAAGTATTTCAACTTACATGTACTTGATTGCCCAAAAACTTAGTTGCTTAGGGTTTGGATTGAGATTTCCAACTCTATGCTTGAATCCTCCTGATAATTCGTAATAAATGGGAATAGGAGTGAGTTATGGTGAGTGCAGTGAGTAGTGGGGATGATTTGTGCGTGAATTTTAGGCAAAATTTGAGTTTAAAATAGGTTTGGGGCGGACTTAAAAATCTTTGGTCCAGTTGGGTTACATGAGTATTTTTTTCATTAAATGGTTTACCACAACTCGTAGGTCAAACTTATGACTCGCCCTAGCCTTTCCTACCTAGAGAACTTTCTACTTACTTGGGGACCTATGGACGGTTGGTACGACTCCTACCAAGGTGGTACGAATTATACCAAGAGCCGTAGGTCGATACTTTTGCAACTTTGGACTTGGAGGAGTTCATCAAGATAGTGGGTACTGTGACTCATACTATGTAGGTACATTTCGTAGTTACCAACTGTAGTGTGAACTCCTGCATTTTGTTAGGGTCAGCTCCTCAATATGGCTGGTACTATAAGCCATAACGTCATCGTATCATTTGTATCCTGGCTTGTTGTCTTGTCCTGCAACTATATTTTTAGATGTTAGCCCCTGTTATACCTGCATACTTCAACACACATGAGTTCTGTATAGTCAAAATAAAAGAAAATACTTGGGTTGTCTCCGAAGAAGTGCCTGATTTAACATCACGCACGATGCGATCAGTTTAGCACTCAGAGTTCATGAAACTACCCCATGGATTGTCTCCCATGCAGTGCCTAGTTTAACTTCACGGCATGATGAAGATATCTTGAATACTCCGACTTCATCAAGTTACACACATTCAATTACCTTTACTTCATCGATGGTACCCAAGTACAGCTTCACCCTTTTACCATTCACTTACCTTTTACCATCTTTATTTTCTAGTTCAATGGCTCCATAGGGGAATACCTATATCACCCTATATGGTCCCATCCATCTGGGCTTCAACTTGCCCAGAATAGAGCGAAGACATGAATTAAATAACAAAACTAGATCACAAGAATTAAAGTCTCGCTCCTCAATCTTTTGGTCATGGTACAACTCATCTTTTCTTTGTAAATAGATAGACTCTCATATGGTTTGAGTCTGAATTCATCTAACTCATTCAGCTGATCCAACCTCAACTTAGAGGCTTCACTCCACTACAAATTTAAACTTTTAGGAACCCATAACTCATTGTGCTCAAGCTCCATAGGAAAATGGCACACCTTGCCAAACACAAGTTGATATGGAGAAGTCCCAATGAGAGATTTAAATGCTTTGCGGTCTGCCTAAAGTGCATCGTCTAGCTTTTGAATCCAAACCGTTTGATTAGTGTTCACTGTTTTCCTAAGATTGTCTTGATCTCCTAATTAGGGGCCTCTACTGCTCACTTGACTAAGGATGGCAAGGTGTTGCCACCTTGTGGTTCACACCATTTTTTTCAAGAAGATCTCTAAAGAGACGATTGCAAAAATGAGAACTCCCATCATTGATAATGGCTCTGGGAATAATGAATCTTGCAAAGATATTCTTTCTTAGAAATGTTGTGACACTCCTACTTTTATTGTTGAGGAGTGAAACAGCCTCCACCCACTTTGAAACATAGTCTACAGTGATAACGTCAAAAATATGTCATTCATGAAAATAATATACCCGACTGAAGTATCAAAATAAGTAACCCGACGGGTGTCGGGGTCGAATCCCATAAGGACTAGTGAATGATAGTTACAAGTGTCGATTGAGAAATTGAAGTTAGCTTGCACCATGTATAGTTAATATAGAAACAAATAAATTGGGGGGGATTGGAATTTGTAGTTAATTATGTTTAGTAAGTTGGTTGAATAAAATAGCAAAATCAGCAAGGTTGTCAACAAGAATGTGAAAGAGTAGAGGTATGGTGTAGATGATATACTAACTAGATAGGGACATCATAGGTCATCTTATAAGTTCAATTAGTGAAATAATCTCGGGAAGTAGGTAATTACAACTTTTCATCCTTATAACTACCTCTTACTAGAGTTTTGTCAAACCTCTAGCCACTATTTAGCTCAACCCAATTAGATTTGCATTAGTAGCTACACTAATTTCTAGCTATTAGCCACTAATGAGGAGTGAGACTACAATTTTAGCTATTTAAAGCCCAATTTCAGAATTTCTCATCCGTACCTACTATTAAATTCTCTTCCAATACTTAATTATTCTCTTACAAGCAATAACCAAACAAGAATAAATAGACCCATATCATAATTAGTGGATCTTCCTTTATAGATTGACGAGAATCTAATAGATTTACACTTATTTAAACAATATGAAGATGACTCTAGCAATACCCACTCTAATTAAGTATTCATAATCACACACCTTTAGTTAATAATTTAGCTACTCATGATTAAGATATTCAAACGACATTCATCAATAAACTCATTGAATTTAATAACAAGAGTAGTAAAATCAAATTGACAAAATAGTCTCCAACAATGGATATACCTTACTTTTAAGAAGAAGAAGTAGAGAAGAGTACTTTTCAAAGTTACCCATCAAAATCTCCTGTTTTCTACTATGGGAATGTTCTAAAGCTAGGAAAGGAAAAGATGTTGTGATATGCTCTGCTATCTATATGCTCTAGTACACAACACTTTGTCTAGTATTTATATCTAGGAAAATAGGAGATCTTCTATCTTTTTTCTGTGGTGGACAATTTTATCCCTGAGCATCGGTCTGGAATCGGTGGAGACACTGGCAATTCGCCAGTTCAAATTCGTGAACCGCCGGGTATCTTATCTGAGCCATCACTAAACTCCACTGAGCATTGGTGGTTCATCCTGTGTTTAGCCGATCTCAATCTATGAACTGTTGGGTCTTTGCTCTTCATTCCAGAATATTGGGAGTCCTTCGCTGACTGGACTAGCGAGTCACCATTGGCATTTTGCGGTTCACCGGTGGAATTTTTCCTCAGAGGTAGTGATAATCGGCCTTTGACCGGCTTTTTGCCGATTTTCATCGGTGGAACGCCAATTTGTTCAACAAATTTAGGCATCTGCACACAACAAAGGTAAGAAGGGCATAAAATCCATATAATCAACTCAAAAATCAAGCAAAAACTCAAGCTTAAGAGCCTAATGAGTTTGTAAATTACCAACTCATCAAACCCCCAAACTTGGACCATTGCTTGTCCTCAAGTATTTCAATTCTCATTCATTGAAAAACATTCCACTTCTACACAAGATTAAACATCACCAATCACCTGAGCTATGACAACCAAAAAAATGCTCACCAAGCTCACCGAAAAAGAGAAGTAGATATCCCAAAAGACCAAAACGATGAGGATATTTCAATACGATACCACTTTCCACCAACAAGGTTCATGAGAGGATTCATTTAGTAAAACAAGGGCATTGCTCAACCATGCAATACACGTAGCATCTCAAGTCATAATCAGTGTACATTCAAAGCTTTCCTTAGAGTTTACACTTCCCATGCCCTATTCACAAATTAATTCCGAATGCCTTTGTGTCCTCAAAAAGGGATGACACCACTCATCAAAATTAGAATCCCTATTCTTCTGTCATGTAATCATTAAATGCACATGAGGGATTGTTTGGAAGAGATAAACACACTTACTCTCCCAAAAGAAATCTTCATGTACACACTTGACCCATAGGCTTTCCCTTCATGTAATTTGCCACTAATGTAGAGTATCTGCACTTAGAATCATTTAGGGCTTGTGGGCTATGATTTGGGCTTGGGTTAAGGGTAGGATGAAAATTTTATTATAGTGACTAGATCCTCCCTAATGCTTTTTGTGAACATACCTCCCATCAAATCCTTCCACTCACTTCACTTTGTTTCACTTCTTTCATTGTTTCTTACTTTCATTTCTTTAATAACCCTCCTTATAACCCCTTTGGATTTCAGAACTAGCCTTATTACCAAGAGGAAGCACCACTTCATATAAATTTTTTGGGTCATTTTGATTTATCCTTTTATGCATTTTGACACAATGTGGTGCTACCTCAAACTGAAATTCTTATTTTCTCCTTTTCGCACACCCCCAAACTTAGGCTTTTGCCTCATTTCTCATTTTTTATCACTCCCTTTTTTTTAGGATTAAAGCCTCAGTTCATCACAATCTTATCACTAGAATTTAGGGAGGATGGGTGCCAAAGAGAGGTATTAAGAATGGCCTTAAGGCTTGTAATGTTGTTGCCAAAGAGAGGTATTAAGAATGGTCTTAAGGCTTGTAACGTTGTTGCCAAAGAAAGGGTCTAAGGCAGAACATTGGCTGACAAGGATCAATGCTCAAGGAGGGTATATGGATCAAGTGACAAGACAAAGGAAAGCCTAAAATCATGTTCTCAGCGCAACTACATCTACGATTTCGCATTGAGTCACATTTGGGGCAAGTTCTAGACAAGAAGTCATGCATGAGACTCATAAAAAATTCCTTACTACACAAGGGATCACCCTTAAAGGGTCCTCAAGAGTCATTCTCAGCACAAGATTTCAAGTTTGGACATCAAAGTTAGCAAACTCATATGTAAAGAAAAGAATTTACATCATAATGACAAAGAATGATATGATATTGCATCAACATTTGCTTATTATCTTCATTTTCATACCTTCAATTTAAAATTCTATTTCAACAACAACAAAGAAAATTTGTGGTGCCTGCCAAAACAACTTCAAAAGAGACTCAAAACAACATGGCATTTTTCCTTAAGAATGTCACCATTCAATCTATCATCGGAAAATTACAACCCGGTTCAACAAGGAAAATAAAAAGAAACAAAACAATGATTCTAGGGAAAGAATCGTGGTCTAAAGAAAACCCTCAGAGTTTTGATTACTACACTACTGTTTACAAAGGCAAAAAGGAAACAAGACTTTGGGTCATTTCATGCAAAATTTCGCAATTTAAAGAAAAGACCTCATTTAATCACTAACCATCAACCATCAAGAACTTAACCAAATCATTCACTCATTTTTTCAAAACAAAACAACCACGACAAGGTAAATATCAATCATTAAAAACAACAGCCTGACAAGGGCTCTACTCAATCAATTTCAAACAAAAAAAAAAAGAAAACATTCAAAGAAAACATCCATCAATGACCCCATCATCAACTGGGATCATCCCTCCCCCACTTAAAAAAGTACATTTCCCCCAATGTATGTATGCAAAAGGGAAAGGGACAAGAAACTCCCTGAGCAAGTCATTTTTCCTCATCTTTAGCCTCTGCATCACCTACACCATCACCACTAGACTCACCTAGACCAGAAAAATCATCTCGCAGACCCTCGAAGAGATCATCAATAGGACCCCGAACTGAGGAAGGAGAAACCATTGCAGCATCCAGGGCGCTCATATCCGGCACTTCCATTGAAGTCCGAATTTTCCAGTCTTGCACCTCAGTTTAGAGGGATGTGATAGCCCCTTAAAACGCATCCTCCCTCTTTCATAGTGTAGTAACACTCTCGTATAAAGACCTGAGCTCCTTTTTGATTTTTTGGGAAATGAGTGCGGGGAGGCTCTTAGCCAATCTCTGGAGTTGCCTCTCGTGAGAGTTGGTCATTTTCATAAGTCAGTGGAGACCACTAGGTTGAGAGGATTGCGGAGATGGAGATGCTCCCATGGGAAAGGGATCCCTTAGTGACTCCAAAGGCTTATAGTCTTTTTTTTCACTATCGGTGCCTCGGCATCTCTGGTCAATGGCTATCACTCCCAGAGCAGTGGAAGGGGTTTCACCAGGGAACAGAGGCACTCCAACTTGTGAGCAAAGCTGGGAAATCAAGACGGCATAGGGCATTGAAGTTCTAGATTGTCATGCCTTTCTCTTCATCTGTTGGGTGACAATATCCCCGAATTTAATGGGGACTCTAGGCATGATGCAGACAATGAGAATAGTAGTTTCTAAACTGACACTATTCTCATTTTAGAAGGGGATGATACGGCCACAAATAAAATCTAGCCATAGCTTAGCGTCGAACTTCAAATTGTGGCGAGAGATTTCGCCACCCATGGAGGCCCAAAGAGGAGTGTCAACAACAATGATTTGGGACTAAACAAGAAAATATGTCATTCACATCAGCTACTTGGGCCATGTACTCCGTACTGGATTCAATTTCATCTTCCCAAAACGGGGAGTTAATGGCCGCCGAGGTGATGTCGACTTCCACCCCCCTTAGCATAACTGATGGTAGGCATGGAAAGTAATTGACTTTTCCCCTGTACTATATGCTATCTTGTTGGTCTTGATATGGGGTATAGAATTCGTACACGAAGCTGCATAGTAAGGCCGGTGAGGAATGGCAAATGCACGCCATTTTCATGTTGTGAATTGGAGGGTGATGTTGGGAAGATCACCTCTCAATCACCCTAAATCAAACCGCTTCTCCACTGTGATGGATCGGCCTTGACAGATGACATAATGCTCTTTCATGATTGGGACGCAAAAAGATGATCGCTTCCTAGGTGTTGGCACGTGGTGGAGCGGCCTTTGCTCTGCGCTTGTTCTTGCTAGAAGATTAGGTGGGGGCCTTTCCCTATCCTTTATTTTTGGATGAAGACATGGTATTTCTACAAGGATGATGTTAGTGACAACTATTCTAGAAGTAAACTGAAATAATAAAAATTATTCTAAGGATGAACTAAGAAACAAAGATAATAAAACATCATATAAAGAACCACCAGCATCGGCGAAGCACCAATAACTCGTAGGAGGAATCAGCAAACCGCCGCTGGCTTGCCAATGTGGAACAGAAAATTGGGCAAACTAAAAGTGTGCTGGCATTTGGGTGGCGAGTCGTTGGTCCTGATATTTTAACCCTCACCAATGTAATGCAGGATCCACTCAGTGGCCTGAAGCCATTTTTAAAAGTGGACCAGCGTTCCATTGGCAGTTCACCGAACTTGACCGGCAAAACACCGAACCTCATCGCCCCCAAATCGAATTTAAACAACTCAAACGCGCCCATTAACAAACACGTACACACAGCTTGATGGAAATAACCCTACTACATCTTAAACAAATTCCCATAAGAATTTGCACTTAAGAATGGCATCACCTAGTCTATTAATAACATCAAGAATATATTCCTTAATGCAAAGAATATACACGGACGAAGTATCAAAATAGTAACTTGACGAGTGCCGAGGTCGAATCCCACAGGGACTGGAGAATGATAATATCAAGGGTCGATTGAGAAATTGATATTAATTTGCACTACGTAGATTTAATATATAAAAACAAATAAAATTGGGGGAGTTGAAATTTTTAGAGAATTTATATAGGTGGATTTAGTAAAGTAAAATAGCAAGATTAACTAAGCTGTCAACAAGGGTGTGAAATACTATAGGTGTGGTGTAGATGAAAAACTAACTAAATCAGGCCATGCCAAGTCGTCTTGTAAGTTCAATAAGTGTAAATAATCTTGGGAAGTGGGTAATGTCAGCTTCTCATCGTATTGACTACCTCTTGCTAGAGTTTTATTAAGACTCTAACCACAACTTCGCTCAAGCCGATTTGATTTGGATTAGCAACTGAACTATTCCTAGCTATTAGTTGCCAATGAGGAATGAGAAAGCAATTTCATCTATTCCTAGCTTAATTTCACAATCTCTTATCCATGCCCACAACTAGATTCTTTTCCAATACATAATTATTCTCTATCAAGCAGTAATCGAGCAAGAATAAATAAACCCATATCATAATCAATGGGTCTTCATTAATAGATTGAAGAGAATCTCACAGATTTACACTTAATTGAACAACATGAAGATGACTCTAGCAATACCTACTCCAATTAAGTATTCATCATCACACACCTCTAGTTAATGATTTTAGATACTCTTAGTTAAGAAATTCAAAACCACATTCATCAACAACATCATTGAATTTAATTGTAAGAGTAGATAAATCAACTTCACAAAATAATCTTCAACAGTAGCTGAAACTTACTAGTACAAGAGGAAATAGAACAGAGTACTTTCTACAATTTTCACTTAAAATCTCCTTCTTTCAGCTAAGAGAAAGTTTTACAGCTCAAAAGGGAAAAGATGATGTGATGTAAGCTCTTGTTCTCTCTTTAAATTCTCTATATCTCTTTTCCTCCCCGCAGATCTGAGTACAAAGTACTTTATCTCTATTTATACCCTGAAAAGTAGGTAACTTTTCATCTCCTTTTCAGTGCGGAAGATTATACCATTATGAGTACCGTTCGGGAACTGGCGGAAGCACCAGCAGTTCGCCGATTAAAATTCATGAATCACCGGGTGTCTTTTCTTCATTTCTACTAAATTATAGTGAGCACCGGTGGTTCACCTGGCGTTTTGCCGATCTGAATCTGTGAACCATCAGGTCTTCGAGACACTTTCCAAAACTTTTTAGTATCATTCGGTGACTAGACCGGCGACTCGCCGCCTGTGGCATTACTCCTCTAAGGTAGTGAGATTCGGCCCTTGGCCGGCGTTTTGCTCGTTTAGGTCTTCGAATCGCTGATTCACCCTCACATACTTTTGTTTTCTCCATTTTTGCTCTTTTCTTCACTTTTAACCATCCGCACTCTATTAAAGCAAAAAGGGCACAAAATCCAAATAATCGACTCAAGAACGAAACAAAAACTCAATTTTTAGAGCCTAATGAGTTGGTAAATTACCAACTCATCAAATCCCCAAACTTGAATCATTGCTTGCCCTCAAGTAATGCAATACTCAACTCTTGAGGAATATACCACCTCTCATCCCAAATAGACCTCTCCGATCACCCGGACTATGAAAACCCAAAAATACTCACCACGCTCACCGAAAGAAAGAAGAAAGTACCCCAAAAGACCAAAATACGGAAGATCTTTCAAGCAGGCAACCACTTTTTATGAAACAAAGTTTATGAAATGAATCATTTATCAACACAAGGGCATTGCTCAACCAAGTAACACATATAGAATCTGAAGTTATAATCGCTAAAAATTCAAAGTTTGCTTTAGAGTTCACACTCCTTGCCCCATGTCCACCTTAACTCTGAATGCTCTTGCATCCCATAAAAGGAATGATGCCACTCACCATAATAAGGATCCCTATTCTTTTAGTCATGCGATCATTTAAATGCACACAAGGGGTTAATTGGAAGAGACACTCATGCTCACTCTCCCAAAAGATATCTTCATGCATAAACTTGATCCATAGGCTTGCCCTTCATGTAATTCAGCACTAATATAGAGTAGCTGCACCTAGAATCATTTAGGACTTGTGGGTTATAGTGTAGGCTCGAGGTGATGGTAGGATGAACATTTGGCTATAGTGACTAGATCCTCCCTAATGCTTTTTTGTGACATGCCTTACATCAATTCCACTTCACTTAACCTTCTTTCCCTTCTTTCCTTGTTGATGACTTTCATTTCTTTAACACATCCCCTAATAACCCCTTGCTTTCGCAACTAGCTTTATCACATCAAGAGGAAACACTAATTCCCACAATAAGGATAGCCTTGTAGATTTTGATTTATCCTTTGGTGCATTTTGACAAAAGGTGGTGTTCCCTCATCACTATAATTCTTATCTTCCCCCTTTGTTTAGCATACCCCCAAACTTAGGCTTTTGCCTCATTTTTCACAAGTGCTTTTATCACTCCATCTTTCTTAGGCCTTCAGCCTCATTTCATTACATATCTTATTACTAGCATCTA
Source organism: Datura wrightii (assembly GCA_035772735.1). Classification (NCBI taxonomy): domain Eukaryota; kingdom Viridiplantae; phylum Streptophyta; class Magnoliopsida; order Solanales; family Solanaceae; genus Datura; species Datura wrightii. The sequence goes on from JASDFA010000010.1 coordinate 10,261,275, forward strand.
GGGAGAATGGGGGCCAAAAAGAGATATTAAGAATGGTCTTAAGGCTTGTAATATGGTTGCCAAAGAAAGAGTTCAAGGCTCAACATTGGCTAACAAGGATCGATGCTCATGGAGGGCATATGAGTGAAGTTACTAGCCAAAGGAAAGCCTAAACTCATCTTCTTGGCGCAACTACATCTAGGATTTCGTCTTGAATCACATTTGGGGCAAGTTCTAGACAAGATGTAATGCATGAGATTCATCAAAAATGTCCTCACCACAAAAGGCATCATCCTTAAAGGATCCACAAGGGTCATTCTCACACAGAACACCAACTAGGACATCAAAGAAAGCAAACATCATAAGTCAAACATGGAATTTACAATGTATAACAAAGAATGCTATGCTATGGTGTCAACACTTGCTCATTATCTTCATTCTCATGCCCTTCTTTTTTTTTGCAATTCCATTTGAACAAGAATTTTTTTTTCCAGTGTTTCCCTTCCAATGAACTTCACAAAAATACTCAAAGCAACATGGCATTTTCCCTAAAGAATATCGCAACTCAATCCATCATTAGAAAAAAACAACCCGGTTCGACAACGAAAATTAAAAAAAAAAGACAATACTCCTTTGAAAAGAACCGTGGTAAAAATAAACCCTCAGAGTTTTAGTTACTACATTACTATTTATAATGGCGATAAAAGAACAAGACTTTGGGGTCAATTCATTCAATATTTTGCAAATCAAAGCAAAGATCCCATTTAGTCATTATTCATTCATCATAAACCAAAAAACTTGAAAAGTTGAACTAAATCATTCATTCATTTAGAAAAACAGGACACGCCCGACAAGGGCAATAATCGACCAACAACAGCCCTACAAAGGCTAGACCTACACAAACTCAAATAAAAAACATCAGAATCTCAAAAGAAACAATCCTCCCCCCATCAATAGCGCTCATCCCTCCCCCACTTTAGAGCATACATTGTCCCCAATATAAATATGCAAAAGGGAAAGGAACAAGGAACTCCCTCAGTAGATTACTCCTCTTCATTGTCAGCCTCTGCCGCACCAACACCACTACTGTTTAAAGAAAACCCTCAGAGTTTTGATTACTACACTACTGTTTACAAAGGCAAAAAGGAAACAAGACTTTGGGTCATTTCATGCAAAATTTCGCAATTTAAAGAAAAGACCTCATTTAATCACTAACCATCAACCATCAAGAACTTAACCAAATCATTCACTCATTTTTTCAAAACAAAACAACCACGACAAGGTAAATATCAATCATTAAAAACAACAGCCTGACAAGGGCTCTACTCAATCAATTTCAAACAAAAAAAAAAAGAAAACATTCAAAGAAAACATCCATCAATGACCCCATCATCAACTGGGATCATCCCTCCCCCACTTAAAAAAGTACATTTCCCCCAATGTATGTATGCAAAAGGGAAAGGGACAAGAAACTCCCTGAGCAAGTCATTTTTCCTCATCTTTAGCCTCTGCATCACCTACACCATCACCACTAGACTCACCTAGACCAGAAAAATCATCTCGCAGACCCTCGAAGAGATCATCAATAGGACCCCGAACTGAGGAAGGAGAAACCATTGCAGCATCCAGGGCGCTCATATCCGGCACTTCCATTGAAGTCCGAATTTTCCAGTCTTGCACCTCAGTTTAGAGGGATGTGATAGCCCCTTAAAACGCATCCTCCCTCTTTCATAGTGTAGTAACACTCTCGTATAAAGACCTGAGCTCCTTTTTGATTTTTTGGGAAATGAGTGCGGGGAGGCTCTTAGCCAATCTCTGGAGTTGCCTCTCGTGAGAGTTGGTCATTTCCATAAGTCAGTAGAGACCACTAGGTTGAGAGGATTGCGGAGATGGAGATGCTCCCATGGGAAAGGGATCCCTTAGTGACTCCAAAGGCTTATAGTCTTTTTTTTCACTATCGGTGCCTCGGCATCTCTGGTCAATGGCTATCACTCCCAGAGCAGTGGAAGGGGTTTCACCAGGGAACAGAGGCACTCCAACTTGTGAGCAAAGCTGGGAAATCAAGACGGCATAGGGCATTGAAGTTCTAGATTGTCATGCCTTTCTCTTCATCTGTTGGGTGACAATATCCCCGAATTTAATGGGGACTCTAGGCATGATGCAGACAATGAGAATAGTAGTTTCTAAACTGACACTATTCTCATTTTAGAAGGGGATGATACGGCCACAAATAAAATCTAGCCATAGCTTAGCGTCGAACTTCAAATTGTGGTGAGAGATTTCGCCACCCATGGAGGCCCAAAGAGGAGTGTCAACAACAATGATTTGGGACTAAACAAGAAAATATGTCATTTATATCAGCTACTTGGGCCATGTACTCCGTACTGGATTCAATTTCATCTTCCCAAAACGGGGAGTTAATGGCCGCCGAGGTGATGTCGACTTCCACCCCCCTTAGCATAACTGATGGTAGGCATGGAAAGTAATTGACTTTTCCCCTGTACTATATGCTATCTTGTTGGTCTTGATATGGGGTATAGAATTCGTACACGAAGCTGCATAGTAAGGCCGGTGAGGAATGGCAAATGCACGCCATTTTCATGTTGTGAATTGGAGGGTGATGTTGGGAAGATCACCTCTCAATCACCCTAAATCAAACCGCTTCTCCACTGTGATGGATCGGCCTTGACAGATGAAATAATGCTCTTTCATGATTGGGACGCAAAAAGATGATCGCTTCCTAGGTGTTGGCACGTGGTGGAGCGGCCTTTGCTCTACGCTTGTTCTTGCTAGAAGATTAGGTGGGGGCCTTTCCCTATCCTTTATTTTTGGATGAAGACATGGTATTTCTACAAGGATGATGTTAGTGACAACTATTCTAGAAGTAAACTGAAATAATAAAAATTATTCTAAGGATGAACTAAGAAACAAAGATAATAAAACATCATATAAAGAACCACCAGCATCGGCGAAGCACCAATAACTCGTAGGAGGAATCAGCAAACCGCCGCTGGCTTGCCAATGCGGAACAGAAAATTGGGCAAACTAAAAGTGTGCTGGCATTTGGGTGGCGAGTCGTTGGTCCTGATATTTTAACCCTCACCAATGTAATGCAGGATCCACTCAGTGGCCTGAAGACATTTTTAAAAGTGGACCAGCGTTCCATCGGCAGTTCACCGAACTTGACCGGCAAAACACCGAACCTCATCACCCCCAAATCGAATTTAAACAACTCAAACGCGCCCATTAACAAACACGTACACACAGCTTGATGGAAATAACCCTACTACATCTTAAACAAATTCCCATAAGAATTTGCACTTAAGAATGGAATCACCTAGTCTATTAATAACATCAAGAATATATTCCTTAATGCAAAGAATATACACGGACGAAGTATCAAAATAGTAACTTGACGAGTGCCGAGGTCGAATCCCACAGGGACGGGAGAATGATAATATCAAGGGTCGATTGAGAAATTGATATTAATTTGCACTACGTAGATTTAATATATAAAAACAAATAAAATTGGGGGAGTTGAAATTTTTAGAGAATTTATATAGGTGGATTTAGTAAAGTAAAATAGCAAGATTAACTAAGCTGTCAACAAGGGTGTGAAATACTATAGGTGTGGTGTAGATGAAAAACTAACTAAATCAGGCCATGCCAAGTCGTCTTGTAAGTTCAATAAGTGTAAATAATCTTGGGAAGTGGGTAATGTAAGCTTCTCATCCTATTGACTACCTCTTGCTAGAGTTTTATTAAGACTCTAACCACAACTTCGCTCAAGCCGATTTGATTTGGATTAGCAACTGAACTATTCCTAGCTATTAGTTGCCAATGAGGAATGAGAAAGCAATTTCATCTATTCCTAGCTTAATTTCACAATCTCTTATCCATGCCCACAACTAGATTCTTTTCCAATACATAATTATTCTCTATCAAGCAGTAATCGAGCAAGAATAAATAAACCCATATCATAATCAATGGGTCTTCATTAATAGATTGAAGAGAATCTCACAGATTTACACTTAATTGAACAACATGAAGATGACTCTAGCAATACCTACTCCAATTAAGTATTCATCATCACACACCTCTAGTTAATGATTTTAGATACTCTTAGTTAAGAAATTCAAAACCACATTCATCAACAACATCATTGAATTTAATTGTAAGAGTAGATAAATCAACTTCACAAAATAATCTTCAACAGTAGCTTAAACTTACTAGTACAAGAGGAAATAGAACAGAGTACTTTCTACAATTTTCACTTAAAATCTCCTTCTTTCAGCTAAGAGAAAGTTTTACAGCTCAAAAGGGAAAAGATGATGTGATGTAAGCTCTTGTTCTCTCTTTAAATTCTCTATATCTCTTTTCCTCCCCGCAGATCTGAGTACAAAGTACTTTATCTCTATTTATACCCTGAAAAGTAGGTAACTTTTCATCTCCTTTTCAGTGCGGAAGATTATACCATTATGAGTACCGTTCGGGAACTAGCGGAAGCACCAGCAGTTCGCCGATTAAAATTCATGAATCACCGGGTGTCTTTTCTGCATTTCTACTAAATTATAGTGAGCACCGGTGGTTCACCTGGCGTTTTGCCGATCTGAATCTGTGAACCATCAGGTCTTCGAGACACTTTCCAAAACTTTTTAGTATCATTCGGTGACTAGACCGGCGACTCGCCGCCTGTGGCATTACTCCTCTAAGGTAGTGAGATTCGGCCCTTGGCCGGCGTTTTGCTCGTTTAGGTCTTCGAATCGCTGATTCACCCTCACATCCTTTTGTTTTCTCCATTTTTGCTCTTTTCTTCACTTTTAACCATCCGCACTCTATTAAAGCAAAAAGGGCACAAAATCCAAATAATCGACTCAAGAACGAAATAAAAACTCAATTTTTAGAGCCTAATGAGTTGGTAAATTACCAACTCATCAAATCCCCAAACTTGAATCATTGCTTGCCCTCAAGTAATGCAATACTCAACTCTTGAGGAATATACCACCTCTCATCCCAAATAGACCTCTCCGATCACCCGGACTATGAAAACCCAAAAATACTCACCACGCTCACCGAAAGAAAGAAGAAAGTACCCCAAAAGACCAAAATACGGAAGATCTTTCAAGCAGGCAACCACTTTTTATGAAACAAAGTTTATGAAATGAATCATTTATCAACACAAGGGCATTGCTCAACCAAGTAACACATATAGAATCTGAAGTTATAATCGCTAAAAATTCAAAGTTTGCTTTAGAGTTCACACTCCTTGCCCCATGTCCACCTTAACTCTGAATGCTCTTGCATCCCATAAAAGGAATGATGCCACTCACCATAATAAGGATCCCTATTCTTTTAGTCATGCGATCATTTAAATGCACACAAGGGGTTAATTGGAAGAGACACTCATGCTCACTCTCCCAAAAGATATCTTCATGCATAAACTTGATCCATAGGCTTGCCCTTCATGTAATTCAGCACTAATATAGAGTAGCTGCACCTAGAATCATTTAGGACTTGCGGGTTATAGTGTAGGCTCGAGGTGATGGTAGGATGAACATTTGGCTATAGTGACTAGATCCTCCCTAATGCTTTTTTGTGACATGCCTTACATCAATTCCACTTCACTTAACCTTCTTTCCCTTCTTTCCTTGTTGATGACTTTCATTTCTTTAACACATCCCCTTATAACCCCTTGCTTTCGCAACTAGCTTTATCACATCAAGAGGAAACACTGATTCCCACAATAAGGATAGCCTTGTAGATTTTGATTTATCCTTTGGTGCATTTTGACAAAAGGTGGTGTTCCCTCATCACTATAATTCTTATCTTCCCCCTTTGTTTAGCATACCCCCAAACTTAGGCTTTTGCCTCATTTTTCACAAGTGCTTTTATCACTCCATCTTTCTTAGGCCTTCAGCCTCATTTCATTACATATCTTATTACTAGCATCTAGGGAGAATGGGGGCCAAAAAGAGATATTAAGAATGGTCTTAAGGCTTGTAATATGGTTGCCAAAGAAAGAGTTCAAGGCTCAACATTGTCTAACAAGGATCGATGCTCATGGAGGGCATATGACTGAAGTTACTAGCCAAAGGAAAGCCTAAACTCATCTTCTTGGCGCAACTACATCTAGGATTTCGTCTTGAATCACATTTGGGGCAAGTTCTAGACAAGATGTAATGCATGAGATTCATCAAAAATGTCCTCACCACAAAAGGCATCATCCTTAAAGGATCCACAAGGGTCATTCTCACACAGAACACCAACTAGGACATCAAAGAAAGCAAACATCATAAGTCAAACATGGAATTTACAATGTATAACAAAGAATGCTATGCTATGGTGTCAACACTTGCTCATTATCTTCATTCTCATGCCCTTCTTTTTTTTTGCAATTCCATTTGAACAAGAATTTTTTTTTCAGTGTTTCCCTTCCAATGAACTTCACAAAAATACTCAAAGCAACATGGCATTTTCCCTAAAGAATATCGCAACTCAATCCATCATCAGAAAAAAACAACCCGGTTCGACAACGAAAATTAAAAAAAAAAAAGACAATACTCCTTTGAAAAGAACCGTGGTAAAAATAAACCCTCAGAGTTTTAGTTACTACATTACTATTTATAATGGCGATAAAAGAACAAGACTTTGGGGTCAATTCATTCAATATTTTGCAAATCAAAGCAAAGATCCCATTTAGTCATTATTCATTCATCATAAACAAAAAAACTTGAAAAGTTGAACTAAATCATTCATTCATTTAGAAAAACAGGACACGCCCGACAAGGGCAATCATCGACCAACAACAGCCCTACAAAGGCTGGACCTACACAAACTCAAATAAAAAACATCAGAATCTCAAAAGAAACAATCCTCCCCCCATCAATAGCGCTCATCCCTCCCCCACTTTAGAGCATACATTGTCCCCAATATAAATATGCAAAAGGGAAAGGAACAAGGAACTCCCTCAGTAGGTTACTCCTCTTCATTGTCAGCCTCTGCCGCACCAACACCACCGTCTTTGGCATCACCTAGCCCAGCGAAATCATCTCCCAGCCCTTCCAAAAAGTCATCAATTGGCCCCCAAGCTGAGGATGGAGCAACCATTGCAGCATCCAAGGAGCTCATGTCAGGAACTTCGACCGAAGTCCGACTCTTCCAGTTATGCACCTCAGTTCGAAGGGAAGTGACTGCCCCTTATATAACATCCACCCTCTTGGGTAAAGTGGCGACATTGTCATATAGTGATTTGAGCTCCTTCTTGATTGTTTTAGTAATGAGTGTCGTGTCACGACCCAAACATAGACCTGGATCATAACACGGGACAAGGAACCCTGAGAGGCCCTAAGTCGACCCATGGCATAAGAATACATCTAACTTCATTCTCTTTAAGCAAAAAACTGAACGTAAGGCATAGAAGAAACGTAATCATATCATAACATAACATAGGGAGTCACTAGACATAGACGCAAGCTGAGTACTATATACTGTCTGAAAGCCTATACTATATATGATGGGTTGATGGGACAACACCCCCAACTAACCTGAAAGAGTACTGAAACATAAATAACATAAATGTCTGTCCAATGGCTCTCGAAATATGAGGATTCACCAATAAGCTGAAGGTGAACTATGAGATGATCTTTAGATGAGGATGATCTTGAGAGCTGGGTCCTGTATCATGAAACGATATAGCATAAAAAGTATGAAGTCAGTACGTAGAATGTACAGAGTATGCAAGGTAACTAAAACGAACATTTAAAATACATGAAAACTCATAAAACATCATGAGAGTAGGACATCATGCTCATATCATAAATATCATAACATAACGTAAGGCTTAAGTTCTTCAAATCATTCAAGAATCAGTCATTTTCATATTCATAAGAGAAACATTATCAAATCATCACTTGAGCTAATATCATGAACATAACACTGCATAAAAACATGCGGAATAATGGGAGGACTCATCATAACCAACACCATCATTTTAGAGCCTTTTATGATTTCCCAACAATTTAACTAAAGTGGGAAGTGTCGCCCCTGACATGCCAGGCGAGGGACGTGCATTATGTGATATCAAGAAAAGAGGGGATCATTATCATTGTAATGTATCATTATAGACCCACGGTGGCACGTGGTTATGAAACACCAGCGTAGCCCTTTGAATGCCTGGTTGCGCGGTGCTAGACACGTCTCCCAAAAACATGCATATAGGCTCATACATAATTCAGTAACATCATTCATGTAGTTTCATTGCTTAATTGAACATTCATCATTTATTAGTCCCCGTTAAACATGATTAGAAGAGAATCAAAGGCCCTTTAGTCGGCCAACATCATAAATCGATGAATCATGAGAATCATTTCACAAACCGTGTATCATTCATCATCATGTGGGCATTACCCAACACTTTACCATGCTTTACAACACTCAATTCATCTGAAAACATGCTTATAAACATGGGTATCTTGAAAAAGTGTTTTTCATCATCAATAGTTCATAAATCATAAGGCCCATGCAATCTTGAAATCGTGTGAATAACTTGTAGATTATCAAATCATGTTGGTTATATTGATGAACCCATATTTCAAATAACAGATCATGCTGGGTTTGTAAATATCGAAAATTGAACTGTAGATCATAAATCGGTTCATCATAGATCATGCATAAGTAGATTAATTGAGTAGAGAATGAAATCAATAAATTTATAATCGAAAATAGTTTTAAAATATGATCAAGAACCATAAAATATGATGTAAATCATAATCATAAAATCACATTAGCAAATCATTAGATTTTAATAAAAATTGAATGAAAATTCCATGAGATTTTTGGTAGAATTTCATAAACTAATAGAGGATGGGAATGGGTGTGAATGGAAACACCCATTCGTAACCCTACATATCTTGGTAAGATCAGATTCTAGAGTTCTTGAATGCCCAAGGATGAATTGATATGGAAGAGCTTGAATCTATTCTTGATCTCTCTAGACTTCTCTTAATTTTTGCATGCATGAGACTGAATAGGTTAAGGGGACTTAGCCTATCTTAACATACTAAAAAAAATACATAAAACGACGTAGTTTAGGGACTTAGAGTATAGAAAGGTCGAAAATACCCTTAATGAAACTTCCCTAAAAAAATGCATATGTCAATCCAATGGGCGTACCAACGAGTCGTTGGAAGCTACCACGACTCGTGGTATGACCCATCATCTACACTACCCAGGTCTTGACTTTTGGATTCAAATAACGGCTCGACAGGATGAGTAGCCATTTCGTCAAATGGGTCATTGTATTAGTCATTGGTTGCGCCTCTGAAAATTCTAAACTGCCTCACAACGATTCTCACATGGACTCATTGCTTCCTCCAAGGGGTAGTGGTGCCCATCCGTTAATTCTATTGGAAATTTATGTTCCCCTACCACCACTCAAGACAATGGATCATTGTTACCCATTACGGGTCGTTTGATGACCCCTTACTTCCCAGATGCTAAAGTCCATCTCCCACCACGGCTACAAACGCTGACTCGTTGTTTCCCAAAATGAGTTGTTAAACCGGTCGTTGCTTCCACTGCACCCAGTCCAAATACTTTCCATGACTCACCCAAACGGGTCGTTGGTTAGACCAAAGATCTGTTAGGTCAGCCGTTCTGCAATACTTTTCTCAGTTTCGGTGGTTTTTCAACTTTTAACTCCCGTGTCTACTCTTAGGCACTTCCGAGGTATTACAATATCTCCCCTTTGGGAACATTCATCCTCGAATGTAGGTAACAAGGAAAAAACAGAAACATGCAATTATCATATTAAAATACTAATTAGTTAAACCGAAAACTAACGGAATGACTACCTCCGATTCAAATCATATAGCTGAACTGATCTCATATTTCACATACACATCCTTACACCTGAAAGAAACTTGAACACATGAACTGCACATGAAAACTAAATAGAGTCATAGGACAAAACTGATACCTCATGTTGGAACTGAGCCGGTAGAGAATAAATGTGGGTATCTAGCCATCATATCTTCTTCGGTGTCCCACGTAGCTCCTTCAACATGGTTATTCCTCTACAATACATTAACTGAAGCTACTCCCTAGTTCCTTAGCCTTCGAACCTATCGATCCAATATTTCCACCAGCACCTCCTCATTGATGAGGCTATCTTTAACACCAATGTTTTCCGTCGGGACTACTAGAGCTGGATCTCCCAAACATTTCTTCAAAAGCGATATAGGAAACACAGGATGCACAGAAGATAACTCTTAGGGAAACTCCAACTCATACGCTACCTTACCAACTCTTCTCATAATCCGATAGGGACCAACATAACGGGGATTGAGTTTTCCTTTCCTCCCAAACCACATTACTCCCTTCATGGGAGATACCTTAAGAAATACCCAATCATCCACATCGAATTCCAACTCTCTCCTCCTCACATCAGCATATGACTTCTGATGACTCTGAGCGGTTTTTAGCCTTTCCCTTATCAACTAAACCTTCACCATAGCTTCATGAACCAAATCTAGCCCTATCATAGCTGCATCACCAACCTAAATCCTTCTGATAGCCAATCTACATCTCCGCCTATATAGAGCTTCGAACAGTACCATTTGGATACTGGAGTGATAGTTGTTATTGTAAGAGAACTCGATCAGGGGCAAGTGATAATTCCAACTACCTTTAAAGTCCATCACGAAAGCTCTCAACATGTCTTCGAGAGTTTGAATTATCCGCTCTAGTAGACCATCCATTTGCGGATGAAATGTTGTGTTGAGTTTAATCTGAGTCCCAAGCCCTTTTTGAAAAGACTGCCAAAATTGAGAGGTAAATTAAGTATCTCGATCTAAAATGATAGACAAGGGAACTCCATGCAATCAAACCAACTCCTGGATGTACGGTTTGGCATAATCCTCCACCGAATCCGTAGTTTTGACTGGTAGAAAATGTGCAGCCTTGGTCAACCTGTCTACCACAACCCAAATAGAATCATAGTATCGACGATCATGGGGCAAGCATGTGATAAAATCCATATTAATATCTTCCCACTTCCATGTGGGGATGCTAATATCCTTAAGTACACCTCCCGACTTTTGATGCTTGACCTTCACTTGCTGATAGTCTGGGCACTTGGCTACGAATTCTACAATATCCCTCCCATACCATTCCAACAATATATTTACCGTAAATCATGATACATCTTAGTGGAATCTGGGTGAATAAAGTACCTAGATACATGAGCCTCATGCATCATCTGAATCCTCAAATCATTGACATCCGAAACACATAGGCGACCCTGGTACTGAAGCATACCATCTCCCCCTTGGGAGAAGACCTCCACCTTCTGACTTCAAAAAACTACTATAAGCTTTACCAAAATCGGATCCTCATCTTGTCTAGCTTTCACATCCGTCACCAAGGACAATTCTGATCCATTCTACGCAACAACAACACCATCGGCCAAGTCGACTAACCCAACTCCCAACCTTGCAAGTCAATGGACGTCTTTCATCAGCTCCTTCTTTCCCTCATGCACATGGGACACACTCTCCATAGAGAGCCTACTAAGTGCGTCCGCTACCACATTAGCCTTACCTGGATGGTAAAGGACACTCATATCGTAGTCCTTGAGTATCTCCAACCACCTCCTTTGCCAAAGATTGAGATCTTTCTATGTAAACACATATTGTAAGCTCTTTTGGTCCGTAAACACATCCACATGGACCCCATACAACTAATGTCGCCATATCATCAATACGAACACCACCGTGGCCAATTCAAGATAGTGGGTTGGGTGATTATTCTCATGGACTTTCAACTCTTGAGGCATATGCTATCACTTTTCCATGTTGCATCAATACACACCCTAGTCCGATCCTCAAAGCGTGACAATATACCACAAAACCATCGGTACCCACGGGTAGGTTCAACACTGGTGCTGAAGTAAGTTGGGTTTTCAACTCTTGGAAGCTCTTCTCACAAGCCTCTGACCATTGGAACTTCACCTTTTTTGAGTCAAGTTGGTCAAAGGTGCTTCAATAGATGAGAAACCCTCAACAAACCTCTGATAGTAGCCAGCTAGACCCAAGAAACTCTGAATATCTGAAGGATTCACTGGTCTAGGACAATTCTTCACCGCCTTAAATTTTTTGAGAATCTGCTTTTATGGCTTCTCTTGATACCACATGGCCTAAAAATGCCACTGAGTTCAACCAAAACTCGAACTTGCTGAACTTTGCATACAATTGGTGATCCTTGAGATTCTAAAGCACTATTCTCAAATGAGCGACATGCTCCTCGTTACTCTGAGAGTATATAAGGATGTCATTGATGAACGAGATCACGCACATATCTAAATATGGCTTGAATACCATGTTCATCAGGTCTATAAAAGCTGCAGGAGCATTTGTTAGTACAAAAGACATAACTATAAACTCATAATGACCATACCTCGTCCTGAAAGCTATCTTTAGAATATCACACTCCCTCACTCTGAGCTGATGATACCCGAACCTGAGATCTATCATTGAGAAACACTTGGCACGCTGAAGCTAGTCAAACAAATCATTGATCCTGGGTAAGGGATACTTGTTCTTAAAGGTGACCTTGTTAAATTGCCGATAATCAATGTACATCCGAAGCGAACCACCCTTCTTCCAGAGAAATAACACTGGTGCACCCCATGGAGACTTTCTCGGTTTAATGAAGCCCTTATCTAATAGGTCCTTCAACTGATCCTTCAACTCTTTTAGCTTGATTGGAGCCATCCTATAAGGAGGGATAGATATATGCTACATGTCGGGTAGAGGGTCAATACAAAAATCGATTTCCTGCTCCGAAGGAACACCTGATAAATCATCAGGAAAGACCTCTAGGTACTCATGCACCACTAGAACTGACTGGATTGTAGGGATCTCGGACTCAACATCCTTAACACTAACTAGATGATACATGCAACCCTTAGAAATCATCTTTCTGGCCTTAAGATATAAAATAAATCGACCTGCTTGTATCGCCGAACAACTCTTCCACTCCAAAATTTATTCACCTGGAAAACGAAATTCCACCATACGGGTTCTACAATTTACGGAGGCATAACATGCATACAACCCATCCATTCCAACAATAACATCAAAGTCAGTCATGGCTAACTCTACAAGGTTTGTGGAGGTGACTTTATGCAATATAGTGATCAGGCATCCTCTATACACCCGCCTAGTTACAACTGAATCACCGAAAGAAGTAGAAACTGAAAATGGTTCTGATAGAGTCTCGGGACTAACTCCAAAGCTACTAGCAACATAAGGAGTCACAAAAGAAAAAGTATCCCCGGATCTAGCAAAGCATAAAAATCAATATGAAAAACTCGCAACATACCAGTGGCCACATTTGGTGAAGTCTCCTACTCCTGACGCGGGGCGAGGGCATAGAATCTGTTTTGGAGCTGTCCGCCACCCCCAATAGAAGATGCTCCCTACGGAGCTAAACGTGCTAGAGCTACTGCTGTCCTGGTGGCCTGTGTACGGCCCCTATTACCATCTTATCTAGCAAATGGACATGCTCGGCGCATGTATCCGGTCCTAGCACACCCATAGTAAATATCTGAGCCAGGCAAACACTCCCCAGCATGACTCCTTCCACACTTTCCACAAGATGGGAAGGTATGTTCTATCTGCGTGCCCCTCTGATCCCTCGATCCTGAAGCCCTGCTCTTATGGTTACCCTTGGGTCAAGATGGAATACTAGCTGATGATAGTGCTGGAGCTAGTGACGCTGCTAAAAATGAGGGCGGTGACCACCGCAGGATCTCTAATGAGTAAATGTATGGCTATCTATCCGAGCCCTCTTTGCCTCCCTCTCCCTCGCATGAGCCGCCTCCATCTGCTGGGAGTATAGTACTATGCAAGGAAATTCCATATCCTGATGAAGCATGGTAGTCCTGCAATCCTTTTCCAAATAACCCGCTACTCCATGGACGAATCTACTCACCCACATCCTCTAATCAGCTACCAACTCTAGGGCATATTTCGATAGGTGTGTGAACTCAAGGGAATACTCTTGTACAGTCATTCTCCCTTGCTTCAAATTAACGAACTCAATTGTCTTTAGCTCCCTCATCTCACGAGGGAAGAACCCATCTAGGAATGTAGCATGGAACTCTTACCAATTGACTGGACTTGCTCCTGCGACCCTGCTATCCTTCCATTGGCGAAACTAGATATGCGCGACCCCTTTTAACTGATAAGAGACCAGCTCGGTGCACTCAACTCCATTCACGCCCATGCTTTGGGTGATCTTGACAATCTCGTATACGAACTCATGTGGGTCCGTATCTACCTTGGACCTAAGGAAATCCGACGGGTTCATCCTCAAGAAGTCTCTGACTTGAGCGACCACTGCGTTGCCATTCTGTGGAACATGTGTAACGATTTGCTGATTAACCTGAGCGGTCAAGGCCTGCGCAAGCATCTAAATAGTGGCCCCAAACTCAACATGGACGGCCAGCTCCAGTGCTTGGGGCTCCTGATCTGGTGGGGCTTGTTGATGCCTATGTCCATTACCATTCTCGTGGCTTTCACCATCTCCATTCCTTCTTCCGTTCATTCTTCTAGGAGCAATGATTCTGCAATCATGAATAACATTAATTAGAATAATAGATGGACTTTTCCTCGCACGACGTAGATCATAAAAGAAGGGAACATTTCCTAAACGTCTCGTAGCCTCTTCGTCATAACTATGGCGTGCTTCACACCAATGAAAATGAATCTATCTAATGCGGCTTTCAGACACCCTCGGACACTTCAAACATGTTACTCTGATACCAAGTTTGTGACAACCCGAATGTAGACCCGGATCATAACAAGGGACAAGGAACCCTGAGGCCCCAAGTCGACCCATGGCATAAGCATACATCTATCTTTATTCTATTTAAGAAACTGAATGTAAGGCATAGCAGAAATGTAATCATATCATATCATAACATAACATAGGGAGTAACTAGACATACACGAAAGTTGAGTGCTACATACTTTCTAAAAGCCTCTACTACATATGATGAGTTGATGGGACAACACCCCCATCTAACCCGGCTAAGTACTGAAACATAAATAACATAAATGTCTATCAAACGACCCTAGGAATATGAGGACTCACCAATAAGCTGAAGGTGAACTCTGAGATGATCTATAGATGAGAAAGAACTTGAGAGTCGGGTCTTATATCATGAAATGATACAAAATACAAAGTATGCGGTCGGTATGTGATATGTACCAAGTATGAAAGGTAAGTAAATTGGACGATTAAAATACATGAAAACTAGTAAAACATTATGAGAGTAGTAGATCATGCTCATATCATAAATATCGTGACATAACCTAAGGCTCAACTTCTTCAAATCATTCATGAAGCATTCATTTTAAAAAACACAAGAGAAACTTTATCAAATCATCACTTGAGCCAATATCATGAACATAAAAGTGCATAAAAACATGCAGAACAATGGGAGCACTTGTCATAACCGACACCATCATGGTAGAGCCTTTCATGATGCCCCAACTATCTCACTCAACTGGGCAGAGTCGCCCCTGGCTTGCCCGGTGAGGGACGTGCATTATGTGATATCACGGAAAGAGGGGATCATTATCATTGTAATGTCTCATTATAGACCCATGGTGGCACGTGGTTATGAGACACCGGCGTAGTTCTTTAAACCCCGAGTTGCTCGTTGCTAGACATGGCTCCCAAAAACATGCATATAGACTCATATATAAATCAATAACATCATTCATATAGTTTTGTGGAAAAAATAAACATTCATCATTCATTGATCCCTATTAAACATGATTAGCCAAGATTCAAAGGCCCTTTAGTCAGCCAACATCATAAATCGATAAATAATGAGAATCATTTCATAAACCGTAAATTATTTATCATCATGTGTCCATTGCCCGGTACTTTACCATGCTTTACAATACTCAATTCATTTGAAAACATGCTTATAAACATGGGTAACTTGAAAACATATTTTTCATCATCAATAGTTCATAAATCAAAAGGCCCATGTATACTTGAAATCATGCACATAACTTTTAAATCATCAAATCATGTTGGGTATTTGAATAAACCCATATTTCAAATCATAGATCCTACTGGGCTTGTACATATCAACAATTGAAGTGTAGATCATAAATTGGTTCATCATAGATCATTCATAAGTAGGCTTAATTGAGTAGAGATTGAAATAAATAAATATATAATCGAAAATAGTGGTAAAATATAATCAAAATCCATAAAATATGATGTAAATAATAGATCATAAAAGCCCATTAGCAAATCATTAGATTTTCATAAAAATAGAATTAAAACCCCATGAGATTTTTGGTAGAGTTTCATAAACTGGAGGATGGGCATGGGTGTGAACAGAAACACCCGTTCATAACCCTACATACCTGGGTAAGATCAGATTCTAGAGTTCTTGAATGCCTAAGGATGAATTGATAGTGAAAAGATTGAATCTACGCCTGATCCTAGAATTCTCTTAATTTTTGCATGCCTAAGAATGAATAGGTTAGGGGGATTTAACCTATCTTAACATACTCAACAAAATACAAAAAATGATGTAGTTTAGAGCCTTAGAGCATAGAAAGGTCGAAAATACCCTTAATGAGACTTCCCTGAAAAACTGCACAGGTCAATCCAATGAGCGTACCAAGTCATTGGAAGCTACCACGAATCATGGTACGACCCATCATCTACATTGCCCAGGTCTTGCTTTCGGATTCAAACCACAGCTCGACAAGATGAGTTGTTGTTCCATCAAATGGGTTGTTGTATCAGTCATTGGTTGCCCCTCTGATAATTTTGAACTTCCTAACAACTAGTCTCACCACGACTCGTTGTTTCCTCCAACGGGTTCTGGTGCCCCTCAATTAAGTCTACTGGAAATTTATGTTCCCCTACCACGACTCAAGAAAACGGATCGTTTTTACTCATGAAGGGTCATTAGATGACCCGTTACTTCCTAGATGTTAAAGTCCATCTCCCACCACGGATACAAACGATGACTCGTTGTTTCCCACAACGAGTCGTTACATTGGTCGTTACTTCCAGTTGCCCCATTGTAGATACTTTCTATGACTCATCCTAATGGGTCATTGGTGTCCGTTGGGTCACCCGTTCTGCAATACTTTTCCCAGTTTTAGTAGTTTTCAACTTTTAAATCCGGGGTTTACTCTTAGGCACTTCTGAGGCATTACATGCCGGAAGGCTGTTAGCCAAATGTTGAAGGTTGATTTCATGCGATTTTTTCTTCTCCACTAGTTTATGGAGAACAATTAGCTGAGAAGATTGTGGAGGAGGAGATGCTTGGCCCGACATGTCAGGCTGGGGCACATTGGAATCTTTGGCGATTGGTGATTGGGCTGACCCGTGAGAGAGGGATTCTTCTTGCAGTCCGAAGGATTGTTGGCGCCTCCTCTTTACTACTGGTGCCTCAGCATCTCTATTACGCTCGATATCAATTACACCCCAAGAAATAGAAGGATTTTCATCTGAGAATAGAGGCACCCCAGCTACTGAGCAAAGCTGGGAAATTAAGACAACATTGGGCATTGAGGTACTGGACTGCCTGGCCTTCTTCTTCATTTGTGAGCGACAATTTCCCCAGAGTAGATGGGAACTCCCGTTATTGTGCAAGTAATAAGAATGGCGATTTCAAGGCTGACCCTCTGTTCATTATTAAAGGGGATGATCCAAGCACAAACAAAATCGATTCATAGCTTTGCCTCAAACTTTAAGTCATGGCGAGAGATTTTTCCACCCATAGAGGCCCACAAAGGTTTGCGAACAACAATAATGCGGCTTTCCCATGCAATCTGGTCCTTCATATCCATAACCCTTGCCATGTACTCTATAGCGGATTAAATATCATCCTCCCTGAATAAATCATTAATGGCCACGGGGGTTATATCAACCTCCACTCCCCGCATCATCATGGATGGCAAGTAGGGGAAATCATCTACTTTGCCTCTTTGTTGCATACTCTCTTGGTAGGATTGGTACGAGGCGTAGAACTCAGGGACCAAGCTGGGGTAATATGGCGGAAGTGGGTTGACAAATACATGCCATTGCCTGTGGCTGAACTGCTCAGTGATGTTGGGGAATTCACCCCTCAATACTATCAAGTCAATCCGCTTCTCCATGATTGTTGAAGGGCCTTGGCAAATGACATAATTCTCTTTCATGTTTGGTACACAAAGGATTAGTGCTTCTTTGGTGTTATTCCTTGGATTAGTGTCCCTGGCATTGCCCTTGCCTTTGCTAGTTGAAGAAGTAGGGGCCTTTCCTTTGCCTGCGTATCTTGTGGAAGACATGGTTTGTTTTTCCGCAAGAGGTACGTTAGTGACAATAAATAGAAGTAGAAATTAAAGTAAAACAAAACTAGTCTAAAGAATAACTGAGAAACAAAAGAAAATCAAACAATCGTTTAAAGATCTAGAGGTACCAGCGGAAGACCGACGATTCGCAGAAAACATTTTGCAGACCACCGATTAGCCGTCGATGCCTAACTGAACACTGGGCTACTATCAAATTTTCAGTGCTTTAAGCAACGTCTCTCCAGTCTAGGTTCGAGAACTGCCGATGTAACGCGGAATCCACTAAGTGGCCAGCGCCAATTTCAGAGTAAACCGGCGCTCCATCAGTGATTCGCCGAATCTGATCGGTGAATCGCCGACCCATGTTGTCCCCAAATTTTGAACTCATTATGCACAAGAACCCATTAACACACCTTCAAATCAAACATACTACAGTAACTCTACTCTATTCACAAACATATTCATGATGTTTAGCTCTTAAGATTGGCGTCACCCGGTCTATCATCAGGAAAAACATTGTGCTTTATACAAATAGGTTACTCAAACTTCACCATATTAATAGTTTCACCACAATAACACATATCCATTCCATTTAACAAGCATAACACATTCAAGAGTTCAACAAGGAAGGAAAATAGAATATTACACCTAAAGAATCAGGTACCAATAATGAAATTAAATCGGGGGCAAGAAAATAGTTACTAAATTGGAAGAATGCTTGCACACTCTATTAACATCAAAAAAGAAAATAACTCAAACTTACAATGACTCCTATAGATGAGTGTAGTGGAGAGAGTATGAATGAAGTAATTGTATTAGTGAAATATAGAGGGGTTTGTGCATAGTGGGAATATGATAGGTTGAGGGGAAGGTGGAGAGCTTAATGTGGGTGTGTTGGTCGGAAGTTGGAAGGTGGAAAGGTGAGAAATTGGAAAGGTTCAAAATGGAGGAATGTGGAGAATTAGGAAAGTTGGGTAATGGAAAGACAAAAATGGAAAGAAAAAGTGTTGGAAAAAGGGGAGCTATGGGAATATTGGCAGAATAGGCTGGCTGAGTAGGTATTTGGGATTTTTTGGGCCAATCTTTTTATATTTCATTTTGTACTCACCACGCACCTCGACCGGCGATACACTGGTGGTTCACCGCTGTGATTTGTTTTACCATGTATTGTTCCCAGTGATCTGGTTCCTATCGGTGATTCGCGAATTGCATCTGCGTTCCGCCGGTCACCCGCCGAGTCTGTGGTCGAGCTTCAGGTTTTTTTCTCCTATCCGCGATACACTACCGGCCCATGAATTTGGTTCGGCGGTTTGCCAATTGCCCGCCTGTTCTTCAATTCAAATCTTAGCTTTCTGCTTTGTGCTCCTCTTCTTCAGCAATTCATGTTTCTGGATCGGTGGCTCGCCGGTTCGTCGCTGTGTCTTCATTCATGATTTGTTCCTCCCTTTTCTCCCCACTTCTTAGTTACTACACAAACAAAAACAACAAATAATTCACTAAACATTTGGGTTTCCTCCCAAGAACTGCCTTATTTAACGTCGTGGCATGACGTAGTCCTTCTTTAATTCCTCATTTCCGATGGGTCATCATCCGACTCCGTCTCCCTCAACTCCAATCCTCTATCCTCATCTTCATTTTTTAATACTCCAACCACCTTGCATTTGGATGGAGTTTCAGCTGATGGACACACCTTGAAGGTAACTTCCTCATTGCCAACCCGAAATTTTAACTCTCCAAGCTCCACATATACCACGACTCTCCCTGTAGCCAACAATGGTCTTCCCAAAATAATGGGAACTTCTACATCCATTTCATAATCAAAAATAAAAAAATCAGCCTGTAGAATAAACTTGTCCGCTCTCACCAGCATATCTTCTAGCACCCCCCTGATCTTTTGATTGACCTGTTTGCCATTAGCAGCCGCATCAACGTCGATATCATGCTTCTGAGGCCTAATTTCTTAAAAATGAGCATGGGATCAAATTTATGCTGGTGTCGAGATCACATAGGGCCTTCTTGAACACGCAAATCTCAATTTTGCATGGAATTATAAAGGCTCCGGGATCTTCCCTTTTAGGGGAAAGGTTACACATCATCTTCGCCCTACAATGGTGCGGTTTCTCTTCATTTCCAGCATCAACCACCTTTTTCTTTTTCAGAAAATCTTTCAGAAACTTGACATAACCGGGCATTTGTAGCAAAGTGTCCACTAACAGTATATTTATGGACAACTTGCTAAGCATGTCAACAAACTTCTTAAACTAATCATCCTTCTTCTTCTTGGTCAACCATTGTGGATAAGGTGGGATTTTCCCTATCATCAATCGAGGCCTTCATGCCCGCCTCATCATCATCAACATGAATGTGGATCTCATCTTCCTTTCCCTCTTTTTATTTCTCAACATTTTCTTCATTATCCGGAATCATTGGTGTTTTATCAACTTCATCTTCATCAACTACTTTCGGGGTCTCCATCTCACTAGGCTTCCCCAGGGCATCACCAATCACCTTGCCACTTCTAGTTAAAATAGCCATACATTGACCATCTTTCTTTGGATTAGGCATTGTGTAACTAGGTAGTGTTCCCTTCATCCTAGGGTTCATTTGCGCTTATAGGTGATTCATTTGGGCTTCCAAATGCTTGATGGAAGCCGAGTGTGAACTCACTGTTTGAGCTAGGTTATACACCTCCCTGCTTAATTCCTTCACCCCACTTTCAGTTGACTCCACCTTCTTGAAACCTCTTGATAGCATTTCTTCAATTTTTGACATACCCGCATAACTTACCCCAGGATGATTTTGAGGATTTCCAACCTTAGGAGGTGGAATATATGGATTTGAGCTTTGATGATAATGATCACCTTCTAGGTTTGGCTCTCTATTGCTCCACCTCTCACTTATTTCAGGCCATCCTTGCGGCTCACGATTCCTCCATCCTTGGTTATCATCCCTTGGGTGCCACGGGCCTTGGTTTGCTCCTTGGAAGCCAGGTCAGATGCCTCCAATTTGGTTTTCATTATATTTTCATTCTTCTTCATATCTCAGCAGTGGTGACTCTCCTTCATATTGTAAGGGACCTTGCATTCCCACGACATTTACTACCTTTGGCCCTGCTCCCATCACGTGCTTGGTCATCAATTCTAATTGTGTCATCATCTTGGCAAGATTTTCATCCCACTCTTCATCCAATTTTTGAATCTTTGCAGCCAATGTACTTGAACTAATCTCATGAGCGGACACAGTTGTTTCTCTTGTGTGCCAAGCCCTATTGGTCTTTTTCATATAGTCTAGGAGAGCGTTGGCCAACCCGTATGTTTGGTCCATAATAGAACCACGAACTAGGTTATTTTCCATGGACTTGTTAATTGAATCAAGGGCCCTATAGAAGCTTTGGAGAAGCACTCCATCTAGCAATCCATGATTGGAGAAAAGAGCCACCTTCTTTTTAAACCTTAACCACGCCTTATGTAAAGGCTCTCCCGGTTCTTGCCTGAAATTCGTAATATCATCCCTTAGCTGATGCATCTTCGATGGAGGGAAAAAATGGTCTAGGAAGGCCTCAGTTAGCTCTTTCCATGAAGTAATATATCCCATAGGGAGTTCCTCTAGCCACATTGTTGCTTCTCCCGTCAATGAAAAAGGAAAGAGCCTCAACCTGATGGACTATTGGTTGATATTTGTTATATTAAAGGGCTGGCATATTTCCAAGAAATTCCTCAAATAACGATTTTCATCCTCACTTGGTTTTGCACCAAAGAGCCCCTTCATTTGCAACAAGTGAAGCATTGTGCTGGTAACATGAAACACTACATTCCCTACTATTTCTGATAGGCAAATAGCTCCTGCAACTTCCGGCATCACCGGATTATCTTCCTCGAGTTTCATGTTACACTCTACTAAGCTATCCCCTGCTTGGGAGTTATGAATCATGTGGTTATGAGCTCCTAAAAACACAGCAAACTCATGTTAACTAACTACAATGCAAAACTTTTTCAACTTAATAATCAACACAAGATCATCAAGCGCTAGCCCCTGGCAACGACACCATTTTTCATAACATCCAAAATATATTCCTTTATGCAAAGAATATACACGGCCGAAGTATCAAAATGAGTAACCCGACGAGTGCCGGGGTAAAATCCCATGAGGAATAGGGAATGATAATTTCAAGTGTCTATTGAGAAATTGATATTTGCTTGCACCACGTAGATTTAATATATAAAGACAAATAAAATTGAGGGAGTTGAAATTTTTAGAGAATTTGTATTGGTTGATTTAGTAAAGTAAAATAGCAAGATCAGGTAAGTTGTCAATGAGGGTGTGAAATACTAGAGGTGCAGTGTAGATGAAATAATAAATAAATTGGGTCATGCCAGGTCATCCTGTAAGTTCAATAAGTGTAAATAATCTCGAGAAGTGGGTAATCTCAACTTATCAGCCTATTGACTACCTCTTGCTAGAGTTTTATTAAGACTCTAACCATAACTTCGCTCAAACCAATTTGATTTGGATTAGCAACTGCACTATTCCTAGCTATTAGTTGCCAATAAGGAATGAGAAAGCAATTTCAGCTATTCCTAGCTTAATTTCACAATCTCTTATCCATGCCCACTACTAGATTCTCTTCCAATACTTAAATATTCTCTCTCAAGCAATAATCAAGCACGAATAAATAGAACCATATCATAATCAATGGGTCTTCATTAATATATTGAAGAGAATCTCATAGATTTACACTTAATGGAACAACATAAATATAACTCTAGCAATAACCACTCCAATTAAGTATTCATCATCACACACCTCTCGATAATGATTTTGCCTACTCATAGTTAAGAAATTAAAAAACACATTCATGAACAACATCATTGAATTTAATAGCAAGAGTAGATAAATCAACTTCACAAAATAATCTTCAACAACAGCTGAAACTTACTAGTACCAGAGGAAATGGAACAGAGTACTTTCTACAATTTTCACTTAAAATCTCCCTCTCTCAGCTAAGGGAAAGTTTGACAGCTTAAAAGGGGAAAGATGATGTGATGTAAGCTTTCGTTCTCTCTTTAAATTCTCTATATCTCTCTTCCTCCCTGCCTATCTAAGTACAAAGTACTTATCTCTATTTATACCCTGAAAAGTAGGGCACTTTTCATCTCCTTTTCAATGTTGGACTATTATTCCATTATGAGTACCATTCTAGAACTAGCGGAAACACAAGTGGTTTGCCGATTACAATCTGTGAACTGCCGGGTGTCTTTTCTACAGTTCCACTAAATTCCAGTGAGCACCGGAAGTTCACCCGATGTTTCATCAATCTGAATCCACAAACCGCGGGGTCTTCAAGACACTTTCCAGAACTTTTGAGTATCATTCGATGACTGGACCGGCGCCTCGCCACTGGCAAGTCACGAATGGCCGGTGGCATTACTCCTCTAAGGTAGTGAGATTCAGCCCTTGGCCGGCGTTTTGCTGGTTTAGGTCTTCAAATCACTGATTAACCCTCACATCCTTCTGTTTTCTCCATTTTTGTTCTTTTCTTCACTTTTAACCATCTGCATACTATGAAAGCAAAAATGGCATAAAATCCAATTAATCAACTCAAGAACGAAACAAAAAGTCAAGTTTTAGAGTCTAATGAGTTGGTAAATTACAAACTCATCATCTATCATCGGGCAAAATGTTGCATTTCATTCTGATTGGGTTACTCAGACTTCATCCATTAAAAACATTCACACAGATTAACACATATTCCCCACTCCTTTCAACAAATAGAGCATATTCATGAATCCAATAGTAAAGGAAAGCAAAGTATTAAGACTGAAAGAACTAAGAACCATTGATAAAATCATGACAAGGACAAGAAAGCTTTTGCCACAATATTGGAATGCTTGCACACTTGAGCTTGAAAAGCTTGACAACTTTCAACGATGGCACTTCAAGGGTTGTGTAGTAGAGAAAGGAAATATGAGTGTAGTGAGTTTGACAGTGAAAGGAGGGAGAGGTTTTTATAGGTGAGAAGTGGAAGATTGATAAGTTGAGGGGATGGTGGAGAGTTAATCTGATGGTGTGTTGGTGGGAAGTGAGAAGGTATAGAGGTGGGAAAGTGGAAAGGTGGGAAAGAGGGAAATATGGGGAAGTGGAAATGTTGTGTAGTGGAGAGACAGAAAGGGCATGGAAAAATGGTGAAAAGGGGGAACTAGGGGAATATTGTGCAGAATAGGGAAGTTCAGCTAGTATTTGGGATTCACTGCGTCCACTCTTAATTTTCATTCTGAGAGAAATTAGTACCTCGACCAGCATTGCATCGGCGGTTCATTGGAACAAACCGGCGTTCCGCCACTTTACCTTTTCTTTACTAAGTATTTGTACCCAGTTCTACGTTGCTTAGTTGGCGACTTACCGACGGTTCACGAATTGGATCGGCGATCCGCCGGTGACTCGCCGCTTAGGTGCCAAAGCTTCAGGTAATCTATGTTGCATCGGTGAACCACATGCGATCCACGGTTAAGCATCGGCATTTCCCCGATGGGTCCACCGGTCTAGTGCCCCAACTCCTAGCCTAACTTTTGCACTTGTCTTGAAACGACACTTGGCACTTCTGGATCGGCTAATGACCGATTCAGCACAGTTCCGGTATTATGTGGGTTTTTTTCCTCACTTCATGGCTCCTACAAAAAATACAACAAATACATAAAGTAATCCACTAAAAACTTGGGTTGCCTCCCAAGAAGAACCTTAGTTAACATTGTGGAACGACAAAGATCTTATTCAACACCTCTTTTTTGACGGATCATCCTCTGACTCCGTCTCCTTCATCTCCAGTCCTTTGTCCTCATCCACATTTTGCTAAACCGCTATTACCTTGCATTCCAGGGGAGTTTCCGCTGATAGGCACACTTTGAAGGTGACTTCCTCACTTCTAACTTTGAATTTGAGCTCCCCAACTTCACATCAACCACAACTCTCTCTGTGGCTAGAAACGGTCTTCCCAAAATAATGTCGTACCTCCACATCTATTTCGCAATCAAGAACAACAAAATCAGCGGGTAGGATGAACTTATCCACCCTCACCAACACATGTTTTAACACCCCCACCGGTTTTATATCAATCTATCCGCGGTGAGCAACCTCATCGACGTAGGCTTTTTGCATCCAAATCCCAACTTCTTGAAAATGAGTAGAGGCATTAAATTTATGCTGGCACCAAGATCGCATAGAGCTTTTTTAAACAAACATATCCCAATTGTACAGGGGATTATGAAAGCTCATGGGTCTTCCCGCTTGGGGGCAAGGTTACTCATCATCATTGCACTACAATGGTGCGTTTTCTCCCCACCACCTGCATCAACCACCTTCTTCTTCATCAGAAATTCTTTCATGAACTTCGCATATCCTGGCATTTGGAGAAGAGCATCCACTAATGGTATATTGATGGACAACTTGCTAAACATGTCAACGAATTTGCTAAACTGGTCATCCTTCTTTTTCTTGGCCAACCGTTGTGCATAAGGAGGTGAGACTATTGCTTCAACTTTGTCATCAATTGGGGACTTCATTCCCGACTCATTGTTAATTTCATGAATCGAGTGTAGACCCAAATCATAGACACTGGACAACGGACCCCAAGAGAACCCAAGTAAACCCATGGCAAAAGAATTCAACTAACTCATTCAATAAACATGAAGAAAACATAGTTATAAATGCAGGAGAAGTCGAACTTTATATAACAACAGAATCACATCCGAAGCTGAATACACGCCTAAGTCTGATAAGCCTCTAATCTGGACGAGCTGAGAGGAAAACACCCCCAACTAGCTCAATAATTCTAAAATTGAAAATACATCCAAGATAACTGAAAGTCTAGTCCTAT